>CM032119.1:41879565-43134565 GCA_018894105.1 Jacaranda mimosifolia
CTAATAATATAAAATATATACATTTTTTAATTAAAATAAATTAAAATAAACTAAATGTAGGATTTTTTTTCAATTTAAAAAATCAAATACATAAAAATAATTAGTGTGGACTTGTAACTCTATAGATGCGTGTTCTTACGTAATTTAACTTAATTCCACAAGATCAGTATGATATGATAGCTATAAAAAATTTACAAATCGATCGATTAAATTAGTTTAATTATCAATAGTAACTTGTCAAATATTTTAATTAAAATTTTAAATTAAAAAATTGAATTAATGGATTGGATTGGATTGAATTTACGATAAAAATCTAATCGATCCAAATAGATCAAATATATCTATACTATTATATATAATAAATGGTGTGGGATCCACATTGTGTAATTTTAATTCTAATTGTCCAATTTTGGCTAACTATCAAATTCTTAGAATTTTGAGTATTTTAATTCAGTTGAAATTTTTTTATTGGCTGCTTATTTACTTTTATATTTTATTTTAAAACGATCAACTTATCTATTATAACTAAAATATCATATTATATTTATCCAAAATTGTGATATAAATTTCTATCTCATAAGATAATTCAAAAAATATGTATAATTATATTTTTATCTCATCAAATAAGTTTATAATTTAAAAAATATTTTATAAGCGTCATGTTAAGTACTCTTATCACAAAAATTCTATCTTATAAATTTAATTTATCACAAGATTAATAGATAAATATTTATTTATTTTATATATAAATTTTATTATTTTACAATTATTTTATTGTAGAATAGTGTGAGGCCTATAATTGTGCAATTTTGATCAAATTTCGAATTCTTAGAATTTTGAGATTTTTAATTAAATTTAAAAATTGATTTCTGATAACTAAATTGAAATTATTTATTCCTTTTAAAGATATCTAGATTTTTTAAATCATTTTATTGATTAAGAAAAAAATTATTCTTTGTTTTTCTCCAACACCACAAAAATGATTTTATTTTATCTATAAAATCACTTTTATCTCTACCTCAACATGTGAAAGATACCTGAATTATTTGAGCTCTATAGTTTGATAAGTTTTTCATAATTTTTTCTTATTTTTAATAACTAATTTATATTTATCTATACTATTATATATAGCACAATGATATGGGACCCACAATAACTCAATTTTGATTGTAATTTGGCCAAGTGGCAAATTTTTATAATTTTAAGTTATTTAATTAAATTTAAAAATTTTCATTAATTGTTAATTATTATTTCTAACTGATATGATTGTATCTTATCTGTACTTTTCTTTCATTTAAATTTTAAAATAAATCTCTCTATATTATTAAGTAAGAACTTAATTCAAATTTAAAAATATAATTTATCTTATTATTAACAATTAGATATTAATACTAGATTATAAAATATTGATAAAATCTTTTTTTTTTTTAATAATTTAAGATAAAGTCGCTACATCTCCATTAAAAAAATAAACAATAGACTATAAGATGAAGTCATTACTTTTTTAGTTAATTCTTACTATATTATTAAAATTTTAATTTTTTATTTAAATCAAAAAAATTATTGGCAGTCGGTTGCTCTCTTTATATTAGTTGAGTACTTATCTATTCCATATAAATATTTCTAAAGTTTTGAAATTATGTTCTTGATTGAATAAATAATTATTTAATTGATCTTTAATATCAAAAAAAATATTATTTATAAAATTTGTTTCATCTCGCGCTTAGAATATATCGAATATTTCTTAATTTACAAGTTTTTTAAAGATCCTTTTTAAGTTTTCTCTTAACTTTAATAATTGAATTTATTTATACCTAATTGTTTATGATGAAAATTTTTTGAAAAAAAATATTAATTTTATAACTAACTACAAGAGGCTATATGTTAAATAAAGTACTAATAATTAATTTATTAATTTTATTTATATATTAAAGTGTCAAATTCAATTCTAAATATAATAATTAATTTAAATAATATTTCAAATATTTATTTGGTCCATAAATCTAGTATAACTAAATATAAAGTTGAGATTTTTCAATCAACAAAATGCAGTCTAATAAGATATAACAATAAAGTAAATTTCATCAAACGACATCAAATCTCTATCAAATAAAGATTTAATATTATTCTTTAATATTATATATAATAATAAGATAATATCAAAAATATTTCAGTAGGTTAAGACTCTTCCACTTCATACACCTATATAAAGGGACTATGTGATTTCATGCAAATATAACTGGAAGAAATAGAAAAAATTTAATTTTCAAATAGCTTTGCCTTGGTCTTTCAAATATGAAAGAAGGAGAAATGAATAAATTTTTTTACAATAAATTCATTTTCTGCTGATATTTGGTATCTATTAAAATTTTAATTTCATATATATAATTAAACATAATTATCTTTTCTTAATTATTGAAAATCTGATATTCCCTATGTCAATATGTCAGAATATGATAAATGAGCTGGGCATAGAAAATGGGTGAGCAAGAAAATTTGCATAAAAGAATGATTCTTTTTTTATTTATTTGTAATGATTCATATGGTATTTTATTCATGTTCGTTTGAAGTATAAGATATATCAAATTATATAAATGTATTTTTTGCACCCCCCCCCCCACACACACGAGTATTGCTACAACTTTATTATTTTAAGGATTATGAGAAATATTGATCATTAATTTATTTTATATATTTTATATGAATGGTTATCAGGTTTGGACATGGATGATTTTTTATGGAAGAGTAATAGAAATTATTATATTAATATAACGATGATACAATCGCGTTGAAAAATTGAGGTAAATAACATGTGAAAAAAAATGCTATTTATTATTAGTCTACTTTCAATAATTATTTGGAATATAGAGAATTTTTTTATCATAATGTAATTTTAGATTGAGAAGATCTCAAAGCATATTAAAAGGTGATCAATTTCTGATGTAAAGTCTCATAAGTGATAAAGAAATTCAAGATAAAAATGAATTATGTCTTAATTTCTACTTTAAAAGAAAATTCATAACTTAGGTAATGTGATTTTTTGTTCTTATTGGTTGAGTATTTATAATACTTGAAAAAGTTAATATAATCTTACTTTTGTTTCATCAGTAGTCTTTCAAATATGACTTTTGTTTTATTAGTAGTTTCTTAAAATGTGATTAAATTTTTGCTAGATTTAATATTTCAAAATAGGGTTTCTAATATTTTTGAGGAGCATTTTCTTCTATTGATGTAGTGTTTTACTTCGCTGAACCTTTTAAAACGTAATATCAAAACTTTCAAGCTAATTGTCTAAAAATTTGCAACTACTCATTTGGCGGAATAGCATTATCCTTGCACTTATATGTATAAGATTTGGTATTCAAACTCAAAATAATTCCAAATGTATTCACATTTTGTTTGAGATTTTTTTAAAAAAAAAAAATTATGCAGTAAGTTTTTATATTATTAATATTATTTATTATTCTTTCATATCTTTGCAGATATTACATTTTTTATTATTTTGTTCAATTTCTTTTAAATTGATCAAGTTGTCTTGGGTTATGGAAAAAATAAGAGTATTTGTATTTTTACATCATACTTTTTTAAATTGATAATAATATGATGAGCTTAATTTTCATTGCTTTTTATTGATATCAATTTATATAATTTGGTGGGAAAATTTTTTTAATTTTGATATTATTTATCTAATTTTAAAAAAATACGTATTAAACTTACTTTTATATAAAATAAAAATAATACTAATATTTTATATTTTCAATATAAATTAATTTCATTCGTGCATAGCACGGGGTACATACTAGTACAACTATATATACAGTATTTTAAAAGTTATTTTATTAATACTCTTAGTTTCTAACATTTTTTTCACTATATTCTTTGTGTGCCTCTTTATTTTCTAGCTTTTTTCCCCCTCTATTTCTTTGTTTGCCTCTTTATTTTATTCTTCAAATTGTCTATTGATTGTTTAATTTTATTTTTTTACTTTTTTGATTTCTTTTTTTATAGGGATGTTACATACATGATGGAAGAGATTTTTTGGATTTTAATGCTATAATTTTCTTTTCAACCATAAATAAAGTCTATCATTTAGCTTTTATTATCATTAACTTTGTAAATTTTTATTATCTTTTTTGTTTATTAATTAGTTTAATTTATCGATTCATTTTTAAATTTTTTAATTTATTTTTTGTTATTTTAATTTTATAATTTTACAAGATGAGATATGTATTAATTGTTCTTAATATTTTTAATTTAATTTTATTTTTATTAATTATATTTTTATCTTCAATTATTGATAATTTTAGTCAGTTAATTTTTATTTTATTTAAATTGTTATACTTTTAGTATCTTTTAATTCATTCTTTGAATTAAGTTACTAATTTATTTTTAAATTCCCTTATTTTTGTTTATCTAAGTTTATAATTTATAGGATAAGATCTATTTTTTGGTTTTGGTATTTGTAAAGTTAGTTTCACTTTTTGAATATTTATATTTTAAAAGTATGTCATTTATTTTTTTTTTTATTCATATATATGTAATTGTGTATGTATAAGCATGTATAATTCGTACTATTTTTAAAAATTGTAAATACTATTTTATCAATATATATTCTTAATTTTTTTTCTTTACTTAATTATTGAATAACTAATCTATGAATCAATAAAAGGTTTAACTTATATACTAATATTGATTTTAACTTTATAATTGTTTTATATATTTATTTTATTTTTTGAATTTTTTTCCCTTTAGTATCATAGTTTTGTCTTGGCTTAATTGATTTTTATTCAAAAATTAAAATTAAATAAGAAAATTTTTAAATTCTTGGCGGCAAATATATTATCTAATTGTTTATATTTTAAGTTTTAACTTAATATATACTCATTGTCTTTTAAGTCTAATGTAATTTTAAAGTATTATAAGTTTAACTTTTTTTCAATAATTTTTAAGCCAATAATCTTGTGTTTTATATCCTTTTCATATACTTTATTTTTTAATGCAACTATCTATTAGTTTTTGGTTGCATATTATTGTTTTCTTTTTAATAAAATATGTAATCATATAAAGAGACTTTTATTTTTGGAAGTTCAGCATATTTTTTTAACTTCTCACTAAATAATCTTAAATTTACTTTTCACTAATTATTTGACCTTTTGTGATAATTTTATTATTATATTGTTATTTTTAATTATATTTATAATTTAATAATTATATTAATATAAAATAATTTTAAAGAATCCGTACATAGCACAACATAGCATGGGAATAATGCTAGTACTACATAATTTGGATCGATTAATTTTTTTTTTCCCCCAAAAGCGATTGAAATCGAACCGCAAACACCCCTACAAAAAGCTACATAAGGGAAACATATTGGAAAAAAAGTTGAAAATAAAATAGATTAATCGGAATGATAGAAACTTTCCTCATATGGTCAGTGAAAAATAAAATTTCAGAAAAGTTCGGAAATTCTAAATCCTTGGTAAAACACTAAAGTAATGAAAAGTGTTTCCTGTACAGTGAAAATTTTCTATATCCATGTTATCATAGATACCTAGAAATTTATTCTTGTCTTACTGAAATTTTGTTTTAAGCGGACATCATTTGTGATGATATTAAATCCATCATCGATCATACATGGGAAGCCACCTTTGCAAGGTGTTGTCTTGTCTTGTCTTGTCTTGCTGCCACATATGGTCGAAGATTTTATTTTTATAAAAATACATCTCAAATTGAGAGAGGAAAAAACTTATAAGCTGTCACGGCTAATTTTGTTGAAATGATATAGTGGAATACAGTATTTGTTATCCCGTTTTATTGTTTATTTGATTGAATTAATAATAAATACTTAAATACAAATTAATGCTTAAAGCCATCATTTATATGTACAATATGAATGATAAATTAATCTACCATCCCCCTCAATTTATTAATCTTGAATTTGTTCCTTTATCTTGAAATTATATATTCGTCCTTAAATTATAAAATCAATTTACTAGAATACCCTTTTCTATTCAAACAAAATATTTGTCTCCAATTCTTGCCTTCCATTATTACAAGGGAAGAAAAATGATGAATTTTTTTATATTTGAGAGAGGAACAAAGATGTAATTTGATATATGTAATCAAGAATTTACTATTGAACCAAATACAATAACCAACAATTATATAAATTTATATAACAATAATCATGTAAACTAAACTATACGATAATGATAAAAAAAAAATTATTTAATATTACATAAATTATCACATGATAAATAATCATGAAATAATTTAAAAATCCAACCAAACTATCCCTTGTAAAATTATCGACTCTATTAATGTGAAACAATATTTAACATCATAAAAAATCCATCCAATTAAGTAGCTTGCAAAAGACACGTACTATTCCTATAGATAGCGCCATCTCATGATGTCCAAAATTGCTATACATGAAATATGCAACCCCATGTGGCATTCTGCTTCCAACATACGTGACGAGAACTTTAATTCGTCCTTATAAAATGATGTATGAATAGATTAGGGAGAAAGTACATGTCATAAACTATTTCAAATTTTTCGGAGAATGTTTGGTTATATTTTTTTAAAATAAAATTATTTTAAAAAAATATAACTCAACATATTCTTATTTTTTTTAAAAAAAAAAGTCTCAAAATACCATCTATAATCCTTCATTATCCCCAAAATTTCTATATTTCCCAATATATACATACATATTATATATATACATTATATTTTTTTATTATTTTAACAAAAAAAAAAGTCACATGTGGTATTCTTCTATCAACTCCAAAATATTAAAAAAAAATAAAATCTTAAAATACCATCTATTATCCTTTATTATCCCCAAAACTTCATCATTTTTCAATATATACATACATATTATATATATAATTTTTATTATTATTCTAACAATAAAAAATTCACGCAATTCTATTTTCACCTCAAAAATTAGGGGTGACAAATGAATGGGTTGGGTTGGGTATAGTTTGGGCTCAATTGGGTTGGGTTCAATATGGGCGAGTTTAATATGGGTTTTAAATAAGTGGGTTGAAAATGATTTGGATTAATTGGACATGGGTTGGGTTAGGTTGAAAATGGATCCAAATGAAAAAAAAAAAAAAAAATATATATATATATATATACATATTACTTAATCAAAAAAAATTAATTCAAAAATAATAATAATATTAATATATCTTTCATGTCTTATATTCAATATGAAATTTTACAGTATAATAGAAGATTTATTAAATTATATATTTATTTTATTAACTTTTCATATATAATTATATTCATAATTAATTACAATTCTAGTAATTATTTTACAAAAAAAATTAATCATTTTGAAAAAAATAACACCATTATCATACATAGGAGTGGGCGTTCCGATACGATAATTCGAGTACCGACCTGACCCGATCGGATAATATCCAACCGAGTTGAATTTTTCTTATTTAAAAAAACAATGCAGGTCGGGTATTCAATATTCGAATAAATTTCAAATTGGATATCGGTAGGCAGTCCTACCCGATTGGGTGATTGGAGTACCCGACTTTAATTTGTACATACATAAATAAATATATATATATATTATGTATAATATATATAATAATAATATTTTATAATTATGTTTATATATTATATATTTAATATATATATACCATATATATATTATAGATTATATATATATCTATGAAAGAGGCCAAAATTTGGCCACTGTTAACAGTGGCCAAACTTTGGCCACTGCCTGGCCTCTGTTAGTCAAAGGACTAACGGAGGCCAACGTTCAATTTCCCTTTTTTTTTAATTTAAATTTAAAATTTTTTAAATAATATTTATGGTCATATATTCGAAATGTCGGGTATTCGATAATTTCAGGTTGGTGTAGGGTAGTTAGAATTATTATCTAAAAAATTGGGTACTCAATTTGAACTATTCGATTCGAATGTCCACTCCTAAATTCACACCAATAAATATATATTAAATTTTCAATAAAAAATTTGTATATTTTTTATTTTTCAAGAATTAATATATATAAGTTGTATGTCAATCTTACTATTGGCATGCAATATTAGTTAAGCAACAAATTAAATTTAGAATTTATTTTTAATTAGTAGATACAATATTTATTTCTATGATCACTTTCATATATTAGTCATATATTAAAATTTATATTTTGAGAAAAATTCAAGATAACTAACCTAAGTTCAAGATGATTATTTCAATTTAAATATTATTAATGATCCAAAATTACGATACTTTAACAAAAATGAGAAAATAAAAATAATACAAATTTGTTATTATTAATTTAAAGTTTTTTTTTAATTTATTGAATTAATTGTTTCAACCTATTTTTAACTTACTTAAACCTACATTGAATACAAACCAAATACAAATCACCTCAACTCATTTTTAAAATTTTGGAATCCAACCCAACCCAACCCAAAACTATGTGGGTTGGGTTGGACTCATGGTTTACAACCCATTTTGCTAACCCTACCAAAAATACAATAAAAAATATTGATTTGACAAGTATAGTAAAAAATATTTTCTTCCAAAATATAAACAAACATATCAAAATTCTTCAAAGCTAATATTTAATTATTCTCCAAAACATAACTAAAAATCAATTACATTTCCTGACACGACTTTTACATGTTTCAATAATTTATTCTCCCAAAATACATAATAAATATATAATAAAATCACACAAAAAAAATAATCAAATATTTCCTCAGGTTTTTTAATATAGAACAAAATTTAGAATCATCGATTTCCTTACTAACGGCTAAACTAAAAGTTGTGACATTGAAATTACTTTGGGGCACATGGTACTCTAGATTATAACGTTGGAAGAGGGAACAAAATTTTGGTGCCATTACTATCTCCCAAGAAACGTCCCAATCTTTCTTAAATCTCATTGTCATTAAGGTCAATTTTGGCCATAACAATCTCATAGTATTTTGAAAAGAAATGCATTGAATTTGTGACTTATACTTTACTCAAAAGTCTTGAAACTTCTTGAGAAATTAATTTCATCAGGCAAATACGGTTTTGAAGTACAAAAAGTAAAGAAAATTAGAGGGATCAATTAAATTTTCATTTTACCTTATTTATATGATCAACAAAAATTGAGTACTCATCCAATACCTTGTTTGAAAGCTCACTTTAAACTAAAATGCATAGACAATTAATTAAGACTGAGATATGATAATTACAATACATCTAATTGATTTTCTTATTGTTCTTTAATTGGCTAAAGATAATTGAAGACAAAATGTCATTTTATCGATAGTATTGTGTATTTAATGATTTGTTGTATCGTGTACTTAATGATTATACTGTTGCTCATTAAGTCTTTTCTTATAAATGAATATCATATGTGAATTGATCGTAAAATAAAAAAAAAAAAGTCTTTTCTGATACATGGTTAAGATTGATTTTGCAATATTTTATAAATACGAAGTCTTAGCTTCAAACTACATACACTAGATTTGGAGTACCATGCATTAACAATTTGACTAAAGCTATTGATGGATGGTATAAGAAGTAGAAATTGATTCACACTTTATATTCTGAAAAATAATTATCATACTTTAATAGAGGAAAAAAAATGCAGTTTTTATATAAAGAAACGATTTGAGATGAAATAGAAGATATTGTCAATAAAATAAAAGCGTTCTACTATTTCACTAGAGATTATTTTTATTATATTGCATACGTATATGTATATATATACACTGCTCAATGTTAGTATTTCACATTGAAGAAATAAATAAATTGTGGAATCTATATATAGCCTCGGACAATCCTCATGTTTTGAGCTAGCTTTTGGGTGAAATAGGCCTAAGGTCCATTCTTCGATAAATATTGCAAAATGTTTTGTTAGAAATTATTGAATTATTAGTTGAGCTGAATTAATTTGTTTTTGAAAGATAGAAAGATTGATGAATTATGCACAAAAATACTATAGTGACAAAGCTAAGTAGCAAAAGGGGGAGAGTTTTATTAGTTGGGACAATAAACTCACAACATATATAAATGAAATTTTTTTAGTGGCCATATATTATTGTAGATAGAGATGTCTCTATGAACATGCAATGGGTGCACGATGAATGCAATATGGAGGGATTAGGACACAATTTGAAATGTGACTTGTGATGTGTTGGTCAAATTGTAGAAGATCATCAATAAAACTGCTACCAAACCATGGTGACATCAATAATTGAAATATTAGAACCCTAGTTTAAAAAATAATATATACATATATATATGTATATATCAACTATGATCAATTTGAATATGATGCTATAATTTGTAGCTAAATATATAAAGATATTAGCTATGATCAATCCGTATTTGACACTACAAATTCATAGCTTTAGCTACGTAATTGATTTAGAGGATGTTTGGGTGAGCTAATAAGCTCCTTAAAATATCTTATAAGATGTTTGAGAGCTTATAAGTTGTCTAAAAGTATTTGGTAAATGTTTCTAAAAAAGAGCTTATAAGATCATAAAATAAGATGTTAGGTGCTTATAAGCTCTTTTTAAAAAAGTAAGGAATACCTAACTTATTTTTAAGATCTTACCAAGCTTCTTTAATTTTAATCATATTAATTACAAAATTGTCATTACTAACATCTTATAAGCTATAAAATCTTATTTTACCCAAATACTTTAACAACTTATTTTTTAAAAAAGATCTAGCATCTTATAAACTTTAAAAATATCTTATAAGATGCAAGAGCTCATAAGACATTTTAAATAAGTTTAGCCAAATACCCTCTTAGTCAAATTTGAAGTAAATGCTCTTGTAGCTGACTATCGTTACAACCAATCTATAATTGATTATTATTTTTATTTTCAAATATATTGTTACACTTTCAACAAACAAAGCTAGGATTGGCAATTAATAATTTTTATTATTTGTCATTCAAGAAAGTTACATTTGCAATGAAATTTTTTAGTTATAATTACAATACAAATTTCGTAGCAATTTTTTCCTGATGGATATCTTATATTTTTTATTGTGATATATATAAACTTAAGTCTTCATCACATTTATTGTTTGGACAATTAAGCTCAAAATTTAATCAAACTCAACTTATTATATTTATTATACATAAATTTTATATAAGTATACTTATTTTATAATTGATCATTGCTGGTCTTTAAAGTATAAATACATCAAAATCGCTTCATTTTAAGATGGAAGGAAGTAATTTTGGTAATATGATTATGCATATTTCTATTCCAATATTTTCAATATTAGCAACTCTTGGGATATTAATTAACCAAACATATATACCCTTTCGATTTTAATTTGAAATGATTAGTGAATTATACCAATTTGCCAAAAATGTAAAAGAGAATTAGCCTACTGAAAATTATAGATTAGGCATATGGGCTAAGACGTCTTAATATGAATAATTAATTATGATTCTTTAAGATTTGAAGTTCACATAAACTAAAGATTTATTCTTTTGTCTATTCTTTAATTATTAATAACATGGTTTATAAGCCTAAACCAAAATAACTAACAAACACAAGGAGCCTAATGGTACCCATAGACAACCAAAAATAACTTTTAGACTATTAATACTATAATATAATATTAAGAACTAAAAAGTAAGAAATAATATAAAAATTGCCAATAATGATATGTCTTGAGTCATGACAATAAATTTTATTTTGTCTGTCATAATATTTTTAGGTGATAATAAGTTTTGTTTTGTAATAGTATCATATTAGTAACAAAAACAAATATTTTAAGTTGTCATCATAAATAGTTAATAATGCATACATAGTGACAACCTAATAATAAAATTTCATTGTAATATGTGAGAATATTTTTATTATCAGTATAAATATGTCATTGATTGTCAATATTAATGAAAAAAAATTATAACTTTCTTCATTATATATTAAACTTGTAAAAGTTATTACTATGACAATATGATAATTTCCGTCACTTATAATTAGTGTATAATTAGTGATAGTTCTTTCATCATTATAATTTTATTCCTTATATAACATAAATAAAATACGAAAAATGTGGCATTTAGTTAGTTGGATTTCCACCATCTTAGTTTATTATCTAAGAAGTCGACCTTGTTAAATTAAATCCCATTCTTAGGCTATACATTTATTACGACTTAACTCGACTATAAGTCAAGGATTTAATCGTTTTCACTTTTGTTCTATAAAATTAGGATCTCTTTTTGTATTAAGTTTTTTTTACTTTCAAATGGAGTAATCATGTAATTGACTCATATAAATAGAGATATTTATTGATAATATATTGAGGTGATACTAGTAAAACTCTTAATACTCATGAGGTAGTTTTACGTTACAACTAAAGCAATACAAAGGAGTGAAGTAAATATATGTTTGGTAGTTTTAGGAGGTTGTACAAAGAGGTTTGTATCTTGAGTTTGAGAATGTTTAATTCAAGGATTATCTTGTAAAATTTTCTCAGTGAAAGAAAGAATACTCTTGCATATAGATAAATTTTATCGAACCGCGTAAATTTTTGTGTTTGGGTCTATCACATAATAAGTCCAAATAATTGTCACCCACACACTCATCCACACACAAACACACAAATATATATATATATATATATATATTATTTACTTTTTGCCAGAAAGACAAAACATCTTGTCAAAGAAATGCATATATAAGTTGATGTAAGAAATAATAATTTTATGGGACTTAAGTATATTAGTTTTCTTCCTGGAAATGGACCCATTGCTGAAATCTTCAGCCCTGTGTGGTTTTTTTCTCTTTGGGACCAATTTGAACATAGTCCACGAGCTATAAAACATTTCCATATTGTAAAAAGCCCTAGGCCAATCCAATTAATGTAGATATTTTTTGTTTCCATATATTAAAAAATTTGTAACAACATTAATATTATAATGTGGGATTCTGTTAATGCTGTGTGGCCTCATCAGGGACAGTGTAACCCATACCCATGCCACCTCATGCCATAATCTAAGTAGATATTATAACCCACCAAGAAAAACTTGAGGAAATCTTCTTTGTGCCCAAATAAATATGTGAAAATAGAACCTAGAAAAGGATTGTCAAGCGCGCGCGCACACATAAATATACATTTAGTAGGGGGTGACAATTGTTTCGGGTTGAGATAGAAATATAATAAAATTTTGCTTAATTCAAATCCAACCCGAAAAGCATTCAACCCGAATCTAACCCATTTCAACTTGTGATTACTTTTTTTATTAATAATTTATAAAAAAAACCTACAATATTTTATATTCAATTTAAATTTTAATAAAAAAAATCAACTTATACCAAGATTTTCGGAAAAATATCAACTTATCCTAAAATTTAGGAAAAAGTCAACCTTGTACTCTGGTAGCCCATATTTTCTATCATAAAGCAATTTGATAATTAGACTTCATGCAATTTTCTATACAACATCAACAATAGTAATATTTAGTTCATTACAAACCAATTTAAAATTAAGTTATTTAAAATTAACATCAAGTCATGATTAATTAAAAATGCAAAAAGTATAACATATTCCAACTTTTAATTTCAGCTATATCTCTATATTGCCATTCTCCTCTTCCAATTGAGATTTTGGCCAACGAATAAGTACACAAAGTATTAATTCATAAAACATATGCACATATATACTTTTTTTTTCTTTCTTAAATATATGGATCGGCTTAGGTTGGATTGGCTTGTATCACGTTGGCGCATTACCCGATAAAATTATCGTGTTTATCAGGTAACTCGAAATCCAACTCAAACCAACCCAAAATTTTCGTGTTGCTTATCATGTCAACCCGATATCGACCAAATCCAATAACCCCTAACCCAAATTCAATAGCATCGTGTCGATTCGTATCGTATTATCATGTCGTGTATAAAATTGCCACCTCTAACATTTAGATGTACATTTACAATGCCAAATTCTTTCTTTCTTTTTTTTTTTTTTTGAACACTATCACCCTCTTTCTGATGATATATGAACTTTTTAGATTATATACTGATGAAAAGGATTTCAATAATTCCACTGAGTCTTAGTTAATGTGAAATTATTTAATTCAAATTTTCAAGATGGACGAGTATATTTACATATATAAATATGTATGTATATAAGGAGACAATTTTTTTTCTTTTTTTTGAAAACCATCACCCTCTTTGATAATGAACTTTTACTTTACGTACCGAGAAAAAATTTCAATTATTCCACTCCGCTCAGTTGATTTGAAATCATTTATTTCAAAATTTCAAGATAAATGATCAATTTATACATTCACATTTGTTAACAAATAAAACTGCCTTTTCTTTCTCAAAGACTATCATCCTCTTCGATGATGAACATTTTTATTTTGTACTGACTGAAAATTTTTCAATAATTCCACTTGCACTTGTTGATGCTAAAAACAAAAATAAAAAATTTCAAGCCAAATGTTATGGAGTGAGTCAACAAATGAAATTCTACTCTTTATATATATATATATATATATATATATATATAGATTGGATAGATTGAAAAGGAAGGTACTACAAGGTCAAGGACTAAATAATTAAGAGATTGAACTCAATGGGCTATGTATGATAATTAAAAAGAAAGCCGGTTTTAAAACGTCACCTTGTTCCTACTTAATTAAGACTTTACATTTGATCAAATTAATACCATGCGTAATTTTTCTAATAATATATAAGATCATGTATACATAGCGCAAATTCCTAAAATCCTGAATAAATATCATCCACTTCTTAGTAATTGAAAATTTCCAATGTCATCCACTTGAATTGAGAATTTGATGATATTATAAAATAGATTAATGTTGGCGTCAAATAAAGCCCATGTATATATTGCACAAACTCCTAAAATGTTGAATATAATTTAGGGGTGGGCGGGGGTCGGGTACCCCCGCACGAGGGCTCAGGTATCATTTTTGATACTCGAGTCCCGACCCCCATTTTATGGGGTACCCCCAAAACCCCCAATAATTTTTTTGTTCTTCACATTTTTAATAAATTAAAATTAAAATTTTGTTAATTCATTATTTATTTTCGTCGTGAATCAATTGATAACACTAAAATTCATTATTCACAAGTTCTAAATATCACCTAATAAATAATTTTAGGGGGTACCCCCAAAACCTCCACTAAATTTTATTTTCATATTTTTAATAAAAAAAATTTAAATTTTGTTAATTTATTATTTATTTTCGTCGTAAACCAATTGATAGCACTACAATTCATTATTCACAATGTTTAAAACTCACCTAATATATAATTTTAAGGGGCACACCCAAAATCCCCACTAATTTTTTTTTCATATTTTTAATAAATTAAAATTAAAATTTTGTTAATTTATTATTTATTTTCGTCATGAACCAATTAATAGCACTACAATTTATTATTCACAAGTTCTAAATTCTACCTAATATGTAGTTTTAAAACTTAAATATAAACATTAATATCCAATATATGATATACATCACATATTGATACTTTAATTAAATATATAATACTTAATAATATCATTATTTAAAAATAAATAAATGGGGGTACCCAATCGGCAATCGGGTATCGGGTACCCTAACTCAATACCCCATACCCGACCCCCAAAAATTCAGGTACCCTCATAATACCCGTTCGGGTTTGGGGGACTAAAAATACCCGACCCGAACGGGAAATACCCGATCGGGTTGGGTCGGTGAAACCCGAACCCGTTGCCCACCCCTAAATATATATATATATATATATATATCATTCATTATAAAGTGAACTGCTAAACATTGAATAAAAGATTATGTATATATTGCACAAATTTCTAAAATGTTGAAATATATATTATCCACCTCTTAGTAATTAAAATTTTCCATATTTATCAGCCAAATGAGAATTTAATAATATTATAAAATTAAATACTAATGTTATTATATATGATCTGTTGCTTCACTATCAAATTAAATGTATACTCGAACAAAAGATCATGTATGATGATATATTATCTTGTCACATATCGAAGAGCTTAAAAGTTTTAAGATAGTTTATCAAATACTTTTCCTTTCTTTCCTTCTAAAGTAACTTTTTTTTAATAAAACCCACAATCAGATGTGCATTGACGGACAATACCTCGAATGACTGAACTTTCATATCTAACAATGAATTTGTTCATCATCAATGTATGTATTGTACAAACCCTTAAAATGTCGACTATTACCCACCTTCTGATGATTGAAAATTTCCACATCATCTAAAATCAAATGAAAATGTAATATATTATAAAATAAAATATCCACATTATTATACACAACCTGAATACATAATATTGAAATATGAATTTGATCGTGCTAACATTATCATATATAATCTAACGAGATTTACTATAGATATATGATCTAGTAAGGCATAGCACATATCAAAATGGCATTGAAAGATGATAAGGGATAAATGGACAAGAAGAGCAAACAAAGGTGAAAGGTGCCAGAAAACATATCAAAAAAGTTTGAAAAATTGAATGAGGGGTTGCGTGGCGTATTATACAAGAGGACCCCATTGTACCACAGAATGACCCATTTCTACCATCATCCATTATGGTAGAAACAAACAAGCCCTCATTATTAAGGGTAAATCTATGGCCATATTTCTGCATAGTGCATACTATATATTCCTTCCATTTCTCTGCTAAATTTTTCCAACATCTTCTCCCCCCCTCTCTCTCTCTAGGCCGTGCAAGAAGCTCCTGCAAATCAGTACATTTCCCAGAATGGAAATGTAATAAAATTCCCACACAGAAACACAAACTGAATTGTGTTAACGAGGTAACTAACTTAGGACTCTTCAAATTTCAAGAATCATGAATGCTGATAATCACCATACTTCAGAAGCTCAGGAAACCACCGCGAAGGGCGAGGCGGAGCCGCCGGAGGTGGCCAAGAAAATCAAGAGAATTAGAGACGGCAACAGTTCCAGCACCGCCGGCAGCAAGCACCCGGTTTACCGTGGGGTCCGAATGAGGAACTGGGGAAAATGGGTCTCGGAAATCCGGGAGCCACGCAAGAAATCGCGCATATGGTTAGGGACTTTCCCCACACCTGAAATGGCGGCGCGTGCGCACGACGTGGCGGCGCTGAGCATTAAAGGATCCTCCGCCATACTCAATTTCCCCGAACTCGCGGCGGCCCTGCCCCGCCCTGTCTCCCTCAGCCCGCGTGATGTCCAGGCCGCCGCTGCCAAGGCGGCTGCCATGGAAAAATTTGATGCTTTTTCATCTCCTTCTTCTTCCTGTTCGCCGTCCAGTACTTTATCTTCTTCATGTTCGCTGTCGTCTCTTGTTTCTTCGATCGACCTGTCGACGGCGTCGGAGGAACTGAGTGAGATCGTTGAGTTGCCGAGTTTGGGGTCTTGTTTCGACTCGCCGGGGCTGAGCAATGACTTTGTGTACATTGATGAGTGTTGGTTGGACCCTCTGCCGCCGTGGGGCGGTGGTGATGTCGCCGATGACGGTGGAATTTCGAGCTGCTTCGAAACATTGTGGAACTACTGAGGCTGTGTTTGTTAAGCGTTAATAATCATTATAATTACTATTATTTGTGTCCTCCCCTTTTTTCCCTGTACTTTAGGGAATTCTAGCCCTTTTCATTTTTCAATATTTAAGGGCCAAACATTTCTCTTGATTATTCGATTATTCCCCCAACCCCAACTTCCCCCAGCCTTTGTTGTCTGCTTGCTTATGAGCCCTTTTCAATGAATCTAACTGTACAGGTTTAGGCCTCTGTAAAGTTCCTCTAGACCCCTACCCCCAACCACCACCCCACCCCCTCCCCCCCCCCCCCCCAAATCTCTATTTTTTTTTGTTTTTTTGACATGTTTTTGGGCTTGAAATCCATGAAATGTAACTTCTATGTCTCAATAAATTAGTGCTTCGAAAAATTTTATGCGGTCCACTTAAATTAGTTTTTTTCAAGTGCATTGTGAATTTTAATGTAAAAGTATAATAATATTATAAAATAAAATAAAAATATCTATATATATACTTCGGGTACTATTTGGTGAGGGTTAACGCGCAAAGTTATACTGTCTCGCAAAGTGATTCTATGTTGGACCGTGTGAATAGTGAAAGATGAATAATAACTACTTTGAATGGGTCGTCAACAAAAGTTTTACTGATTGACGCATTACATTATTGCATGTATCCGTGGTTTTTAGATTTCAACAGTTTCTTAATTTATATTGGCATTGTTACGGTGAAAAGTAGTGAATAAGCTATTAGTTGGAGGCCTTGCATGGGCGGCGCGCTAGGTCATATATATTTTGACTTTAATAAACTAGTCAAATAAAAAATTTAATTTATATCATCCACTTTTTATATTTTATTAAATGTATACTTATTTTGATTGATAGTACATGAATTAAACCAAATGCACCTAGTACCTAGTTTTGTGGCAAAGATAGTCCCACAATGTAATTATTTCATGATGGAAGTCTTAATATGCTTTGTTGTTGTTGTTGGTTTTTCCCTTTCTTTTTTTTTTTTTTTCATTTTTTTATAATTTATTTTTTATTTTTTATTTTTTATTTTAGTTTATTGTTGTTGTTGACTGGTATGGGATCAATTGTGATGATGGAAAATCTATAAAAGTGACGAACTTTCCTATAAGGGTAAACAGTATCTTTTTCGTTTTCCACCATTTCTTTTATCACATTTGTCATAGCAAAAAGACCTGAAAAGAAAGTTGGTAAGTTTTAGCAAATCTTTTCGGGTGTTTCACAGTCAAGGTCCTTTTCCCCTCTATATATTTTATGCCTTCAAAATCATCTAAAATCTTCAATGCTGTATGCAACTTTCATTTTATAAAGCACAAGTGGTTTTCTCATGAAACCGCACCCTTCTAATTAGTCAAAAAACCAGTAAAGCAGGTATAAATAATTAATTTTAGCTTATATATATATATATATATATGAATAATAAACTTTATTTAACATTTCAGGAGTCTGGATTTTGAAAAAAATTATAAGAATTTTCTCCTTTATAATTAGAGTCTTCAATTTGGACAAAATTCTTCATCAGATATGCTAGCCAAATAATACCACACGGAGCTAAATTTTCATATATACCTAGGGACATGTTCCTAGGTATAATTGTGAGAGAAGGGAGCAGTTTATAATTACTTCAAATTAAGTATTACTTCATGACTTTTAAGTCCTAGCTCAATACATGATGAGGATATGTTTTTACGTTCGGCAAAAAAATTACCTGTCATCATACTATGAAAAATGAAAAGTAATTCATAAAGTATTATAGTACTCTTAATTCAATACCTCACAATCCTAAATTTTCATATCTTGCAATGGATCTAAGCGTTATCAAATTGTAATATCAAGAAAAACTACTTATAAATTTGTCATCATATTCTTAACTCATCCAACAAAACAAAACTAGGTACTATAAAGGAGAATGTATAGTTTATATATATATATATATGAATACTAAATTTTATTTAACATTTCAGGAGCTTGGGATTTTGAAAAAATTTATAAGATTTCCTCCTCTTTAATAATTAAAGAGTTTTCAAGTAGGACAAAATTCTTCATCAAATATGCTAGCCAAATAACACCTCACGAAGCTAAATTTTCATAGATACCTAGGGATAATTTTGGGCATCACAATTATGATTGTAAGAGGAGGGAGCAGTTTACAATTATTTCAAGTTAAGTATTACTTCATGACTTTTAAGTCCTAGCTTAGTACATGATGAGGATATGTTTTTATGTTCGGCAAAAAATTTACCAGTCATCATACTATGAAAAATGAAAAGTAATTCATAAACTATTATAGTACTCTTAATTCAATACCTCACAATCCTAAATTTTCATATCTTGCAATGGATCTAAGCGTTATCAAATTGTAATATCAAGAAAAACTACTTATAATTTGTCACCATACTCTTAATTCATCCAACAAAACAAAACTAGGTACTATAAAGGAGAATGTATAGTTTATATATATATATATATATATATGAATACTAAATTTTATTTAACATTTCAGGAGCTTGGGATTTTGAAAAAATTTATAAGATTTCCTCCTCTTTAATAATTAAAGAGTCTTCAAGTAGGACAAAATTCTTCATCAAATATGCTAGCCAAATAACACCTCACGAAGCTAAATTTTCATAGATACCTAGGGATAATTTTGGGCATCACAATTATGATTGTAAGAGGAGGGAGCAGTTTACAATTATTTCAAGTTAAGTATTACTTCATGACTTTTAAGTCCTAGCTCAATACATGATGAGGATATGTTTTTACGTTCGGCAAAAAAATTACCTGTCATCATACTATGAAAAATGAAAAGTAATTCATAAACTATTATAGTACTCTTAATTCAATACCTCACAATCCTAAATTTTCATATCTTGCAATGGATCTAAGCGTTATCAAATTGTAATATCAAGAAAAACTACTTATAATTTGTCACCATATCCTTAACTCATCCAACAAAACAAAACTAGGTACTATTAAGGAGTATGTATAGTTTATATTTATATATATATATGTATGAATACTAAATTTTATTTAACATTTCAGGAGCTTGGGATTTTGAAAGAATTTATAAGATTTCCTCCTCTTTAATAATTAAAGAGTCTTCAAGTAGGACAAAATTCTTCATCGAATATGCTAGCCAAATAACACCTCACGAAGCTAAATTTACATATATACCTAGGGATAATTTTGGGCATCACAATTATGATTGTAAGAGGAGGGAGCAGTTTACAATTACTTCAAGTTAAGTATTACTTCATGACTTTTAAGTCCTAGCTCAATACATGATGAGGATATGTTTTTATGTTTAGCAAAAAATTTACCTGTCATCATACTATGAAAAATGAAAAGTAATTCATAAACTATTACAATACTCTTAATTCAATACCTCACAATCCTAAATTTTCATATCTTGCAATGGATCTAAGCATTATCAAATTGTAATATCAAGAAAAACTACTTATAATTTGTCATCATATCCTTATCTCATCCAAGAAAACAAAATTAGGTACAATTAAGGAGTATGTATAGTTTATTTATATATATATATATATATGTATGAATACTAAATTTTATTTAACATTTTAGGAGCTTGGGGTTTTGGAAGAATTTATAAGATTTTTCTCCTCTTTAATTATTAAAGAGTTTACAATTAGGACAAAATTCTTCATCAAATATGCTAGCCAAATAAAACCTCACATGACTGAATTTCCATATATACCTAGGGATAATTTTGGACATCACAATTACAATTGTGAGAGAAGGGAGCAGTTTACAATTACTTCAAATTAAGTATTACTTCATGACTAAGTCCTAACTCAGTACATGATGAAGATAAGTTTTCATGTTCAGCAAAAAATTTATACCCATCATCGTACTATGAAAAATGAAAAGTAACTCATAAATTGTTGCAACCTCACAAGTCTAAATATAATGTCCATGTCTTGCAACAAATCTAAGCTTTATCAAATTGTAATATCAAGAAAAACTACTTATAATTTGTCATCATATCCTTAACTCATCCAACAAAACAAAACTACGTATTATTAAGGAGTATGTATAATTTATATTTATATATATATATATATATACACACCCCTAAGACTTTGCTAGCTCTAAATGCGTTGGCCACTTCAATTCTCCACACCACACGTTGTAATGTTTCATTAATTAAGTAAAACATTGTAAATAATAGCTGAAAGTCCAAGGCCTAACATATTCAAATTAACTAGCAAGGTAGCTTTAGGTCCATGTTCATAAATTTGGAGCTTAAT
Source organism: Jacaranda mimosifolia (assembly GCA_018894105.1). Classification (NCBI taxonomy): domain Eukaryota; kingdom Viridiplantae; phylum Streptophyta; class Magnoliopsida; order Lamiales; family Bignoniaceae; genus Jacaranda; species Jacaranda mimosifolia. The sequence continues at coordinate 41,901,389 of CM032119.1, forward strand.
AAATATATAAAAATTTCCACTTTGAGGGGGTCAAGTACATGTAAACCATCCAATTTCTATTTTACTTTAATTTTTTTCTTTATTTTAATAGGAAGTTGATTGAGATTTCTATTGCCCCAATTCAATTCATATATGCTTCAAAGAAAGTTTACTCTCTCTCTCTCTCTCTCTCTCTCTCTCTCTCTCTCTCTCTCAAGACAAATATACTATATTATTCATTACATTAAAATATATAAATTATTAAAATACATGAACCGATGCTATAAGTTAAAGTACACAACTTAACTAAAGAAACTTTTATTAAATTAATAGATACTAATATATATTCCAATTAATTAACATATCCACTTTTTTTAGCACACACACAGAGTCACCCCCCCCCCCCCCCCACCAAATACACTTTTAATTGGAGACTAAAAAAATACTTTATCCTGTGATAGTTGGTGGCCTTAGGGTTGCATTTGAATGGGAGTATTGGAATTTTGTAAGAGAATTGGAGTTGAAGATTCCAAATTAGGTTAATTTGAAATTTTTGTGATAAGGATAAAAAAAAAAAAAAAACTCAAAAATGAATGTTAAAGGGTTTAAAATTCCTTATAACTCGAAATTATTCAAACTAGCTCAATGAATTTGTTGATTACAAATTTGAAATTCTTAGATCTCAAACTCTTTTGTCCAAACATAACCCAAAAAAGCTACATATTGATTTTCTACTTCATTTCAGTTTAATAGTCCTTATGCTTCTGCGCTTCAAATATATCAAGAAATACTATTAAAAATTAGGTATTAACTGTGAATTAATTTTATAGCTATAGCAATAAATTTTTGTAGTAAATATAATTTTTTTAAATAAAGACAACACAAACTATTAGCATTATTTGTTGGAAGTGCGACAAATTAGCTATGCATTATCCATTGAAAAATTAGTATTAAATATATATATATATATAAATAATCATCAGTTACGAATTGATTGTGGCGAAGGTTAACTAAGAGAAAATCTATTTTGACTTTGACTAAGTCAATTTTGTAATTAAAATTATAAATTTTTTAGTATCAGCTATGAATTGTTGCCTTAATATCGTTTATAGTGAAAATAAATACTGAGTGACAAACAAAAATTACTAGCAAAATAATTCAAAAATACAACACGACCAACATAAAACTACAATTGTATTAAAGTTGAAAGTAATTTGTATTCCAAAATTTCATGGAAAAACTACATTTTAAGTACAAAACATGATAAAAATAACCCTATTTTCACGGACTTTTTTCGTACATACATGTCCAAATAATAGTACCACTCCAAGCCAGAACTGAGCTTAATAGCATGCATGTCCAAAGATTTCACTCTTTTTACACATCTGTTTTACATTATTTGCACACATGTTGAACCCACCACTTGCTGCGGTTTGGTGCTTTTCTTGCCACAAATTTCAAAAACTTTCCAACTTTTTAAAAAATAACCCCATGATGCACACCAACTTTTTAGAAAATAATCACAAAATTGAGAATTTTTCAGACACCAAAATCTTGGCATGTAGTTCCCCTCCTTACAACCTATGATGCATGGATATGGACACAGCGATATGAATATAATACGATACGGATACATCGATACATTAAATTTTAAAATTTTAGGACACAACACGGCACCGACACAGTTATCATAATACATATATATATAATTATAGTATTTATTAGTCATATTAATATATGTAATAAAATATATATATATATATCAAAGTAAAGGGAAAAAAATTAATACTAAACATTAAATAAGTATATTTTAAATTCAAATAAATAACGAATCCCCTAAATAGAAATAAGTATTAGACTTCATGTAAATTATATAATGGAAATTTTCAATACAAAAAAATGTAATATTAGTCATAAAAAAATGTGGTAATATAAAAATTATAACTAATAGCATTTGAAAAGATTTATGCTTATCATTAAAGATTTGCCATCAATTATCAATGATGATAACTTAAATACAATTTTTGTCACTATTAAACATGTAAAAATTAGTATTGGTGATAGAACAAAATAAAATAAAATTGTTACTTATATATATATATATATATAATTAGTGCCAACTGCCAAGTTTTCTATGATCATTTACTATTTTTTATAATAAAAAAAAAATCGTAATGTGTCTAATCATCTAAATTTATTAGGATATTATAATTATAGTAAAGTTTTTTACTAATTTTGTTTGTCATTTAAAAAGTTTTTATATTATTTACTAACCTTTAAATTTTGTAAAGTTTAATCGAAAAAAAAAAAAAAGAAAGCCATGCCATGTCCTGGCTGTGTCCGACACTATGTCAGATTTTATCTTTTTTATTTTAATTTTCGAACACTTATTTGTTGTGTCAGAGCTGTGTCGGGCCATGTCAGTGTCCATGTCCGACACATGTCGAGCACTACACAAAATAAATTTTTAGCATGTCCGTGTATTATAGCTTACAATCATGCATGTTTTCATGAAATTGATATATCCCTTTGGATTTATTTCATAGGAGATATCTTATCACAATACCCCATATTGGTTTCTCTATACTTCCATATGTACCTTGTTCATGGATTTTGTCTTGCTAGGACATTTTAAATATAAACATATTTTTTCTCGTACATTTTTTAGTGAAAAAACGATAAAGAATTATGTCGAGTACTATCTTAAAGTTACTTCAAAGGTTCAATCTATAGCCATTTTTTATTTAAAGGTTCAAATGCCATTTTCATTTTCAATATTATTTAAAATAAAAAACCATTGACCTATACACATTTTTAGTACTGGAAATACCATTTTATTTTCATTTTATATTTTTCTTAAATCTACCACATCGTCCTTTATCTTATCTATTAGATTTCAGTTCGATTTGTTATTAAATACCCACTACCATTTTAAAGCAACTAAAACATAGATATATTTTTTTTTTAAAAAAATCTTCAATTAAGTATATATATAAAAGTATAAACCACCTAAATTTTTAATCATGTACATATCTTATTTATTATTGTTTTCAAACAAAAACATTCAAATACAATCTCATTTTTATTTCTAAAATTATAATTTTTTAACTTTTAAAAATAGTGAAAATAAAATATGAAAACATATTTAGACATCCTTAATGTATATCCACCAAATATGCTTCTCCATGAAGCCTATTACAATATACTTTTTCTTTTTTTTATAATATCATATATTTGGGGACAGAATCAGATTATCTCCTCTCTCTCTCTCTCTCTCTCTCTCTCTCTCTCTTTAATTTTTAGGATAGAATTAGAAGGTCATTTTTCTGTCTGAATATATAGATATATATGTGTGTGTGTGTGTGTGTGTGTGCATTTTTCTAGTGATATATACAGAATAATAGAATCCCGAATCCGGACATGCCAAATTAATCATAGTTAATTATTATAAAAAGCAAGGCGGCTAAAAAAATAAAAATAAAAAATAAAAAGAGCAACTATAATTAGGATTTTTTTCATTAATTATAACATTAATCACGTGCTTTATATCACTAAACACTTATTTTTATTTTTTTGGTATAATATGCATGCAAATAATTAATTATCAACCCTAAATTCCACCTGCCACCCACCTTCCAACTTCCATTAATTAGTCATAAGTCTTATTTAATTAATTAGTCAAAATCATCCAACTAATTAACCATTATCCCGACAATCTATTTAATAAAGTGATTTAATCAGTGGATTAACAACCTTTGGAGAAAGCGACATTAAAAAAAAAAAAGGATTATTATGATCTTAATAATAATTTTTTAATAGAAAATAGAAAAGCAATTTCGAATCATAATCATATATATATATATATATATATATTTATTAATAATGAGAAGGCTGCTAATTTGCACTGCATGCAATTTAATTGACATGTATTAAATGAAAATGAACCAATCGATGTTTAGAAAATGATTGATTAAGTAGTAATTAACAACTGATCATAATTATTATATCACTATTTATATATGTATTAGAAGTACATGTATCATTTGAGCAATAATAATTTATCAATTATGATGAGGATGAATAGATTTTCAGAGTATACTTGTATTAATTTAATTTGTCCATGAGACAACATGAGGGTTAATTATTACTGTAATTATGTGAATATTATGTGATTTGTGTTGTTAATTTTAAAGATAAAAAAATAAACTAAATAAATTATACAATACGTAATTACATTTTGGTAAAATTATAATGCAAAAAACAATATATAGTATAGGTCAACCCCTAGTCTGCAAACTCATGAGACAGAAGAATTGTCCTTAAACCCACTAAATGCATCCACAAATCAAGCTATAAATAACTTGCTCAAAAAGAATTCAATAAATATATTTTTAAACATAAATTTAAATAGTAATTAATTTTTTAATTTTTAATTATTCATATTGGATAGGGTATGACAATCACCCTTGTCTCAGAAGATAGAAGGTCATGATGATTGTAGGTATTGATGGAAGTTAGATAATTGAGTAATTGTAGTCATAAAACTATGATTGCTTTCTTATTTATAAATGAGGAGGTAAATGTTGATGTCAAGATTTCAGAATAAGACCTTATAATTTATCTACGATTACTTTTTATTAAATGCTGAGCACAACTACGAAGAAATTAAGAATCTATATTCCTAATTGCATTAGCAAAATCCTCAAATTATTCGACCACTTAGAAAATATTAATTCATGTGGAAATATAAATTGTAATCTCATGATATTTGATGTGCCAAAAAGGTAATATCTAAGTTGACCATTGAGAAAATATTTAGTAGCTTACTAATTAAAAACTTATAATATCATAACAAATTCAGTGATTACATAATTATATAAAACAAAATATTGATCAAATACTTATGATATTTCATAAAATTTAGGTTGTGTTTGGTTATATTTTTTTGTTTGATTTTATTATATGTTTATTATGTGTTTTGGGATAATGAATTATTGGAGAATGTGAAAGTTATTTTTTGGTATAATTGTTTATATTTTTAGGGAGATATTTTTTTATTATAGTAGTCAATCAATACTTTTTTGTTGAATTTTTGGGGTAAAAATTAAATTGAGTGATTATTTTAATGTTCGAATAATAATAAAATATATAATATTTATATTGGAGTTTTAGAGGGAAAATAGAGATATATTTAGTTATATTTCCTCAAAACAATGTTGTTTTGGAAACATAACCAAACAAAGCATTATTATTTTCAAATGCTGTTCCCAACTTTCTTTCTAGTCATAAAATTTTAAAACTTACTATTACCTTTATTTTCTTTTTTTAGGGATATAAAATTGTCAACGAACAAAATGCATCAGAAACACCAATATGGAGGAGAAGATAGACACGTGGATGGGCCAATGCCCATCACATTTTATACATACATATATATATATATATATTTTCTTTATTTGATTCTTATTTTATCTTTATGCATACAAATAAGTACAGTACAATTATCAAAATAGTACAACTCAATCCAAGACATGCTCTGATATATATGGTTGTTTGTTGATATGATGGTACGTTGTAAGCCCTAAAAGTGATAAGTGCCATATATATATATATATAAATATGTTTTATATATTTTATATTTGAAAAAATAAATAAATAAATAAGTACACACTATTGACTATCCTCAGAGGACAACCTCATTTAATGCAAATTCACAATATGAGTTGTAAGGACCTTATTTTTTGGATGCAACAAACAAGGGGATGAAAGGGATGGGTGAACCTTGGCTTCTTTAGCATCATTGACTTGGTCACTAGGCCAAGTTGACGATATATATATATATATAGACACATATACATATGTGTATATATATCATATTTGAAAAGTGTGACTTGCACTTATTATTCAAAATCAGGCAATCAAAATAGGAGTAATTAAAATTACATCTTTATGTGTATTATGAAACGACAAATTTTTTAGCACGTTTATATCAGTTTATGAGCTCATTTGGTGAGCTTGTTATTTATGTATGGAGATAGACAAATTTGACATTTTAAATTAATCACATTTTATAAATCTGTATATGTAACATTGAGTACCCATATTTTCGAGCTCTCATTTAATGAGATAATATTTTATTATAAGTGACGAGATACATATTGCTGTAATGATAAGACATGATTCTCATTGTTAAATTTGTAAAAATGTTAATGTTACCTTTCATGTAATAATTTCCATGGTTCTTGGATTGGGTACTTTATTTCTCTCAAGCCCCAATAATTTACTTCTCAAAAGTTTGAAAGGAAATAAGAAGAAGAAGAAGAAAATGGGTTGATGTGGCCCTAGGGCATCTTGCATTGTAATGAACAATTTGACATGAAGGGTATACTTGCACCGAATATAAAGGCTTTTTAGAAGCAAATTTCCACCCCTTTAAATTGACCTATTCACAATTAATTTTGTGAAGCATAAATAGTTTAGGCCACTATGCAATTATAGAGAGACAAATCAATAATACTAGATTTTGTTTGAATTTTCTTGATTAGAATGTGGTTCACATTTTTTAGGAGACAAGTTTTTTTCATATGTAATAATAAATTATTCGAGAATCTTCATATGGCACTTTCAATGCAAAATAATAATTATGTGTCTAATCATCAGATGACACTGTTAGTGTAAAATAATAATTATGTGTCTTTTTTTGCGAGTGCCCCTTAACTTGGTGTTTTTGTAATATTAGGTTTTATTCATATAAGAGGTCGGATTTAAAGGTTTTGGGATTTTTTATAAGTTATTTTTCATCTTTTACCTAATCAAGTGCTTGTTTTGTAAGAAAAACATGACTTTTATTATTATGCTGACAGAAAAATACTTTGCCAAAACGAACGTTTTATGTCTGAATATTTCAAGTTTCATCTATCTTATGAGGTTGTCTGAAAAATTTAAGTATATTATCTTCTACACTAGATTTTATATATGTTATTTTTATCTCATATATAGAATATCTCGGCAATGATGGTTTTATTTATTTTGTTTTTGGAAAATCAGATCATATATATACTACTCATCATTGAGATTCTTCACTGAAAATATCTATGTTAATTATCCGACAGCATAATCAACCACTATACTTCAATAATTTATGAATGTGACGACATACATACATAAGCAAAATTATGTACCAAATTATATTGTATCTTGAACTTATATGTTTCGTGGATAAAATTTTTTAATACAATAAAAAAATAATGCCTCATTTAAAAAGTTGCAGTCGGTGTATGTTTATTAATTAACTCTTGTTGCAAGAAAAATAAAATAGTAAATAGTAATATAAAAATTATTATTAATTACACATATTATGTGATAAGATAAATTATTTTATAATAATTTTTAACAAGAATAGTGTTAATTAAGTTGTTGCCTTTAATAACTGGTGACACTATATATACAACCTATTCATAATGAAAATTTTGTCACAAAATATAGTGATAATTTTTATTATCACTTGGTTGTCACTATAGATGGTGTGACTTACTGATAATAATGACAATTTAGAACATTATATACTTTTTACACTATTAAGTCATATTGTGATAAAATCAAAAATATTGTCATTTAAAAAACTCAATAATGAGAAAATAAAAATTATTGTCCCTTAATTTATGTCATTAGTAATAATTTTATATTATCACTTATGTTTTGTCATTATATATTATTATACCTTTTTACTGTCTAGAAATGATTGTGCATTTAAAAAAAAAATAAAAAATGTTATATAATTCCATATGCAAGTCAATTTCGTAGAAAACCCTTGATTATGCGACTCTTTTGGGCCCACGAGGGGCATGTAATCTCATTTTCTCTATTTTCTTTGGGTACAAAATTCAATTATTCTAAGAAATTAAATATACTAAAATATAAAATATTCATTTGAAATGAAAAATCAAAGATTTTATGCCAATTATTTGAAATTGTGCATTTGATCGTGTTACATTTTTTGACTCAATTAATTTTAGTAAAAAAAAAAAAAATAGAAATAAATTTGTATGAAAAAGTGAAAAAGAACAAAACATCTATGTGTATAGTCGAATTAACAAATAATTAGTGTGTCCCCTTATGATTTGGTTAAGATTCTCTTTAATGGCACTATTAATATATAATGGCATAATTTTTGTAGCTCTAGATTTTTATTATATTATCTTAGTAGAATATATATTAATATCTTAGAACTTAGGGTTTTGTAATATTTGGTATTCTTTTCACATTTAAAATTGGTCCGAACTAAGACACAGTGTAATGAAATGACGGGTGTTTCATGACATTTTATCCACTTCTCGTAGTAACCACCAACACTATTAGTTGCTGAATGGCTAATTAGTCCAGTAGTATTGTGTGTGTGTATATATATACACACATATTTAAGGTTTGAATTCAAACCCTAACAAACCCTTTTACGTAAATATATATATAAAAAAAAAAAAGGGTACAATTATTATTTATCCTAGTTCTACAATTTAGCATAAATTAATGAAGCACTTAACTAAGATTTTTTGAATATTTTATTTTAATTTGTATTTCATTATTTTTTCGTTTTACAATGCATATCAAATGTCACAAAGATCAAAATTCTATAAATTTCATGTGCAACTTGTCGCATGCAAGACACGCAAGTCTGTCGTGTCGCGACACCGAATAAGGAATTGTTTTTTTTGTCTAAATAATTAAAATATTGATATTTATTTATAATATAAAATTAAAATTAAAATATCAATGGAAATATGATATTTGAATTAAAATTTATAACCTATACTATCTAGTTAGGATTAACTTATTAGTATAATAATTGTTGCCGACATGGATTATACATATGTCTCCACGTAGAGATATGATTGTTGACTTCAAACATGTCGATCGACATATAGGGAGATCAAATCTAAATTGAAAATTTTAAGTCCCACTGCACATATAAGTTCAATCCATAATAGTGTGGTTGTCTTGTACTATCACTTGTAAGTTTTATTAGTTTTCAAATAATTATGAGTTTTTAAATTCAACTTACGCACTAAAAAAAATTAGAACAACAATTACAGCCAATTCATAGTTAATCTTAAAAATTCGTAGTTTTAACTACGAAATTATAGTAGCCAAGTTCGGATGCTCTCATAGTTAATTCTCGTTACAACTAATCTATAACTGATGTTCATTTTTTATACATACATATATATACATATATATGGATGTATTATTAATTTTCATACAATTAATGGATAACTAATCTATTACTATCCAAAAGCACAATTAATGTTGCAAATTGATAATGAATAATTTCTGTTGATTACAATTTTTTAAAAAATATTTTCTATCAAAATTCGTGGCTATATTTTGTAACTTAGTTATAAAATTAATTTTATAGCAATTTTTTCATAGCAGATATTTAGGGGGTGTTTGGTTTTATTTTCAAACCCCATTTTCATCAATTTTACTATTCTAGAAATAGAAATCATTACTTTTTAAAAAAATTCACCCAATATAATTTCAATTTTTATTTTTAAAACACATTCTCCAACAACCTATATATTTTTTCCTAATAACCTATATATATTCTCTCTCTATTCCATTATTTATATATCTCTCCACCCACAACATATTAAAATCAACATAATCATTACATTTTCAAACATTTCATCTAAATATATTTTCATTTCCACATCATATCACATAACTAATTCTCACCATTTTAGAAATGATGAAAATGGAAAATGGAAATGGAAATCAAACCAAACAGACCCTTAATTTTTTGATAATGACGTATGGTATTTTGTGTGGGACTTTATATAATCTCATAATAATTTTAATTTATTGATATTTAGTATATTCATAATGTAATATGATCTTAATCGACTCACTAGCCGAATAACATAAAAAATAAAAAATAAAAAGAAATCCCTAGCTAGTTCTCTTAGTAATTAATTAGTATAGACATTGTGATAATTTACAAGTGTTTTGTCATTCTTTTTTATTCCTTTTTTTTGTTATTTTTTTAAAATTAAATATTGGTGTCGATCAATGATTTCTACTATAACTCAAAGTAACCATGATTGTGATATATTGTAGGGCACGTATAGTTTTTTTCAACAAATAGTTTGGACCATATGTCCTCAAAGAGCATCAAATAAATAGAACTATATAGCCAACACTCAATACTTAAATTATTAAGACTTGTAGTGTTGTCAAAAGTTTAGAAAAGGTAAGACATATGCAATTAAGACAAAGGGGATAGGGGACCTCTACGCATGTACCAAGTGGTATTAGTCTCTACATGCTTCTTGGCTAGGCCATGTTGCTTTGTCAAGATTTTTACACAACCCGCCCTTTATATTGTCTTTTCACCTTTTATTTTATTTTTTAACATATTTCATCGTGTAACACAAAAGTTTGAATATATCAAGATATTGTCCTACATGTTTACATGCATTGATGAAGATTTTGTTCTGATTAAAAGACGTTTCGAGGGAGGTAATGAGAGAGGAAAAATAATTGATATACTGTTTTAAAATCTTTATTTATTCGATGTGAAACTAGCAAAAATTGGTAGCATTACATATGCTGAATTATTTTTTGACATAAAGCAAAATTATTATTGGATAAAATAGATGGGAGAGTTAATGCAATAATGAAAAATGAAAAATAAATAAAAAGAGGGAATTGATCAATGCGGAAAAATACATAGAACGTGGGTGCAGACGCATGATGAGGCCCAATTTTACGCTTAGAAAAAGATGAATCTAATAAGAGGATACATAGAAATATCTCATCTACTCAAAATAATTATGAAATTTATTTTTATTTTTTTAAAACTTCTTTAAATACTGTATTGATAAAATATTATTAAAAATCATTATACAATAATGATATTAAGTTTTGTTTTATATTAAAAAAGTTGAGAATTTTAAGACAATTGATCAATTAATCAATTAATCATTCTATTTTTTTACAATATTCTTTTATAATAATAAGATTCACGATAAGATGCATGGAAAAAAAAAGGGTGTTTTGTGATGTGATCGTATTTAGCACAAAAAAGGCAAAAAGGAAAAAATTCAACTTAGGTAAAAATGGTAACCAAGCGTACAACATTATGTGGAAAAGAAGACATTTGGACATCTAACAGCTGGCGGCCCATGTCGGCATGGGGAGGGAATAGAGTGACGTGTGGTGGGACGGTCACATCTGTGCAGTCAGCTTTTCGTGCGATGTTGATGTCGCCACGTCTCATTCGCGAGGGGCTACCTTCTGTACGGACACGTCTTGTCACTTTTGTTTCCATGCTACCCTCTGTCACCCAGAGTTGAGAATGAATAGCAGCGCCCCAGGACCACTGCTTTGCGGCTTTTATATTTATTTATTTATTTCTAAAGACACTCGCACGTGACCCTCAGCCCTTCACACGTGCCCCCACTTTATTTTCTACCTCTTTTTTTGTCTTTTTTTAATTTTTAATTTAAAGATAATTTCTTTAAATTATAGGTTTTAGTTTGGCATGGAAATAGGCTAGGATTAGGGTAGATTTTGGGTTAAATATATCAAGTCTGTTACGCAAATAACAAGCTTGAACCTTACATTTTATCTATGATATGTTTTTTTTTTTTTTTTTAAGGTTAGATTTAACCTTTTTTATAAATTTTAAAATCTTAACCTAACCTGAAAGCCTACTAAAATTTTTAGTCTCTGAAATTGTAAAGTTTAGAGTTGTCATGCCTTGGGCTCATCAACCTGTTAGATGCGAGAATTGCCTCCAAACCCTTCGAGTTCATTTTAAAATTGATTTATGATCAATTTGCCCAAAAAGAATATCCAATTGATGCAGATGAATTCTTTGACCAAAGTTTATATAGTGTTTTTTCTTTCAATATTTAAATCATGTGGGATGGGGCACTACAATCACCCCTCCTTCAAAAAACATGATGTCCTCATCGTGGCGTGTAGGGACGGAGCCAACATTTTTTATTATGGGAGACAAATTTTTGAATTACCAAAAATATGAATTTTTTTTCATCACATATACTAATTCAAAAACTATAGTTTCAAAATAATCGATACAAAAAAAAAAAAAAAATGAAAGACAAAGAAGGACGAATGGCAATGGGCATATTTTTAATAAAAGGAAGAACAATTTTATAATTTGAAGGATGACAAAATTGTAATATTTTAAAATTTTCAATATAAAAAATTAAGTTTTAATATTCTGATTGGGGAGGGAGGGGCATTGCCCCTGCCAGCCCCCCTGGCTCTGTCTATGATGGCGTGACATAGATCCAAGATCAATCACCTGACGTTGGAACTCTAGAGGTGGCTCCAGTGTGTATAGCACTTTGTCCCGCGAGTTCAAGATGTTGCAGCACTTTGCTTCGTCACATGCAGCACTTTGCTTCGTATAGCACTTAACTCCCAATATTTTGGCTAGTGATTGCTCTGATACCATTTGTCATGTCTCAAGTTCGCTAGCTCATTGGATGTAAGCATTGCCTTCAAACCCACCTAGTGCATCCTAAAATTAAGTTATGATCAACTTGCTCAGAAGGCATATCTAATGGATGCATATGAATTCTTTGATCAAAGCTTATACAGTATTCTTTCTTTCATTATTTAGTTCATATAGGATGGGGCATTACAAGAGTGTTGTCCAATGCTATGAATTTAAAAAAAAATATTACGATATATATATTTTTAGTCAAAAATTATTTTTCTGTTCAAAGCAGAGCAAAGGGAAAAGACGAGTTTATAGCATGGTGTAGTGCATAGTCTGTTATTTTTGATACACTGAAATTCTATCTTAATGTTTGGGTTTAACTCTCATTTGGATAAACCACCTAAATCTTTATGTAAATTTTTGTTGTTATATTTTGTATTTGTGTTTACATATTATGAACATTACAAGAAAACACCTCAATCACTAACAAAAAATTTGGGATGAATATAATTTCATCACAATTTGAAGATAGCCATGATAAAATTTTGATAGATTACCAATGAATATACAAAAAAGAACAAATATATATTAGTAGTGATACTTGTTATGGATATAAATAATTTATATTGATATAAAGCATCTATCACAAACTTTATTACTTTAAACATGAATTTTCTATTTGTGATGAAAATTCTATCAAAAAATTGATTTTGTAACGCAATTTATCTTCGTCACAAAATTAATCAGTGACCAAGCACATATTAACAAATTTTCGTAACAAAACCATTGCAGAATCATATTTTGTTATAGATTTTATTAAGTTTATGATGAATTTTTCTCATTGATAAATAAGTGTTTTCTTGTAGCGCGAAACCTAAAATGATTTTATGAGTCCCAACTCGTGATTTTCATGATTATAAATTTTATATTAATTTTTAATATGTAAAATTGATTTTATTTCATTGTATACCTTATGATTAATTATATATATACTTCTTATCATGCTCCTTCTCATAATTCATTTTCAGGATCTTTCCATTCATAATTTATTATATAAATCCATAGGACGATATTTTGTTTGTCTCATATGTTAGCATAAAAACATTTGTACGGTATGCTTGTCAATTTTAACTTTTTCCATCTTATTATAAACAGTTAAACACTAAGTGCCCGTTTGGTTTTATTTTCAAATATTTTTTCATTTTCTGTTGAAAATAAATACAAAAAATTATCAACTTTTTTCATATTCTCATAAATATTTTCATTCTTAAAATATTCTTCAAAACACACTGTTACATTATCTCTCTATTTCCACTTTCATTTTTTCCCACTCATATTTGTAGGACTTTTAATACAAAAATACTATATTTTTAAAATACGACTCATTTTCAACCCCTACATAATTATTATATTTTAAACAAAACCTCCAAACAACATTTTATTTTCAAATTTAAATTTATAACTAACTTTTCACTATTTATTTTTACTAAAAAATGAAAATGCCTCCAAAAAATAAATTCAAACGGGTCATTGATAGCTAATTTTGTCCCATATAAGAAAAGTTATAATTTACTACTTTTGAACATATTATAGAAATCTCTCTTTGAGTGATTAATGGTATTATATATTTCTAATAGTGACAATTCTTTAAAAGAAAACGCTATATCTTCGAATGGTTGAAAAAATTAAGAGACAAGTGAGCGTTTATCATTGCAGCAAAACTGAAAGAATTCTTCCAAGTAATAATCATGGAAAAATTGAAAAAGTGAAGAAAAAAGATTAAAAAAAAAATAAAAATCACCCATATGCAGTAAATTAAAAGATAGGGCGGGCCATCAGCCATAAGTGCCCATTTGAATATGTCCATTTTTATTTTTATGTAAAAATAAGTGAAAAAGTAGTTATGGCTTGAAAATGAAAAATGAAATTGTATTTAGATGTTTGTTGGAAAGTAATGATTTTAGTTGATTTATATTTTTTTATGTTTAATTTTTTTAAAATATATTTATATTTATTAATTTTAAAAGGATAGTGAATGCTTTATATCAAATTAAATTTAAATTTGATTGATGTAGTAGTAAGATGATAGGATATGTTGAGAAAAGAGCTGAAAATGAAAATAAGGAATATTTTGAGTGAAAATGCATAAAAAAGTGAGAGTTTTTTATTTTTATTTTGTATTGAAAATGAAAAGGAATGGTGAAAACATAAACAAACAGGCGCTAAGAGCACATAGTTGCCTTAAAGTACTCTCACTATTTGTCTTGTTTATAGAAACAGAAGAACACACGTTAATTGGACATGACAACAGCAATCTGGCATTGTTACGAAATATTTCATCTAAATTAGGTGTTATTATAATTTTATTGAAATGTCAATTAGACCAAGATTTTTTTAGTACAAAGATAATTAATTTATGAACTATTATTTCAAGGAAGCTCGAATGCTCAAATTTATAGAGTATTCGTCTAAACTTATTTAGAGCATCTTATAAATTCATATTTTTTTTATAAGATGTTATATTTTATTTTAAAAGTAAACGCTTAAAATAGTTGGATAAAGTAATATATTGGAATTTATAAAATAGTAATAATTTCAATCAATAATTAACTCATATAAAAAATTATTAAAATCCTAGATATATATAGAGAACAATTCATTTTTTCAAAAAAGCTTATAAGATTTTAACATCTAATTTGGGGAGTTTATAAATCTTTTTTTAAAAATTTTATCAAATATTTTATAACATCTTATAATCTCTAATTTATATGATGTTTGATGAAACTTATAACTACCTAAATACCCTCAAAATTAAATATCTTAACAAACAGTTTAAATTTTCTATTTCATTCTCTATTTCATTTCATAAAAATATGACATATGTATTGAATATTTCTTTATAAAAATATTTGATTCAGAATCAAATACACTTGGTATAAATACAGCAAATTAAAATAGAAAATGGAATAGAGAATCCAAAGTGATATCCACAATATGCGGATGCTAACAAGTATATCATCGGATGATTAGTCATATTCCAACCGTATTGCACTGTTATTACTTTTTTGGAAATGTACACTATTTATAAACAGTATACATTTCCAAAAAAGTAATAACAATGTATCTTGAGTCCATAATTCAACAAAAATGAATTATATCGTACCCTTAAGTTGAATGTAGGTGCATTCTTCATTTCATTATAACAAAATCAAAACGTGTACTGACAAATACTATTTTTTGTAATCAACGTGTAACATAGATAATATAAGTCAACCCAATCCAACGTACTGAACTTTTAAAATTTTCAAGGGGTTCTATAATTTTACCCTAGAAAGTATCCAAGAATTAAGAACTGAGCCATTTTTCACTCAAGATAGCTAGGCAACCCTAATTAAAGATGGAAGAATGGGGACCTATAATTTTTACCCCAATATTGGAGATGGAGATAATCAGATAGCTATGGGAATGTTTGGTTATATTTTTTTGCATGATTTTATTATGTGTTTTGAGAGAATATAAAAATTATTTTTTAATATATTTGTTTATATTTTGGGGAAGATATTTTTTTCTGTAGCAATCAAATCAATGCTTTTTTTATTGATTTTTGGGGTAAAAATAAAATTGAGTGATTTTTTGTAATGTTAGAATAATAATAAAATACATATAATGTATATATATTATCATGTGTACATATATAGAAAAATATGTATTTTAAAAAAAATAAAAATATATTTAATTATATTTTTTAAAAGTAATATTATTTTGAAAAAACATAACCAAACACTTGCTTTGCTTCTTGGCTTGCTGAAATGAATGATTGCAGTTGAAGATGACTCGTGTCAGCAAGTCTTCGGCTGAAGCATTAGGCCTATGACCACAAGGCTATCTATTGTCGGATGGTGGTAAAAATTAATTAGTG
Organism: Jacaranda mimosifolia; assembly: GCA_018894105.1. Classification (NCBI taxonomy): domain Eukaryota; kingdom Viridiplantae; phylum Streptophyta; class Magnoliopsida; order Lamiales; family Bignoniaceae; genus Jacaranda; species Jacaranda mimosifolia. The sequence continues at coordinate 41,917,756 of CM032119.1, forward strand.
GAGAGACATAAAATCAGGCCCATGTGAGCGCCGGTAACGACCCTATACCTAATTCTCTCAAGAAAAAAAGATGACCATAGAATCTATGTCCCAAATTTAGAAATTTTATTTTCATTATTTCAAAATACAAATTTTATTTAAAAAAAAGTACTATTTTGTTTAGAATATGGATATAATATAAAAATGAGATGATTTTTGTTATTCTTATTATATTTTCAGAATAGTAGCTAGTTGGTCTGACTTGTAATTTGCCACAAAAAGATTACGAATATAAATCTACCTATAGTATAATAATCTACAAAACAATGTTTTAGTCTATGTCGTTATTCACTTTCTTATCTTCCTTTATCTTGATGGAAGGTTTTCGCCCATTCTTTAGAGTAAATATGGAAAGGAAGCACATGAACGACTCTTGTTAATAAACATGAAAGTAATTTGACTTGTCACAACTTTAAAATAAGAGTGTAGGAGATCTAGGTTACTAGGTTTTTATGCATTCTCCTAGTTAAAAAAAAAAAAAGGTTTGTGGGGGGGGGGGGGGGGAATATGCAACTTGTGTCGGCCTTTTCTTTCTTGGACATAATCACCAACTCGAATAATTGACACTTTGATAAGTCGTGTTAATGCTCTCATCTAACGGTCCAAATTGGAGCATTTAAATAGTGATATAGAATTTTGATTTCTTTATTACAATTCTAAATCCGTACAAATGAGCAGAAATCTTGATAAAAGGTTCCAATTTCAGAAGAGATGCAACATTACAAACTATTCATAGAAATGTTGTACTATTAGCTTTTCATGGGATATTTTTCCTATGTCAGCTAATGACAGTAGACCCAGAAAAAAAAGAAAAAAAAAAAAGACATGTGTAGAAATAAATATTATATTAAATTAAGCCGGACCCATGAATATGCATGAAACAAAAGGGAGAAATATTTTGTGACGCATCATTGATCATCCTATACAATAATAATATGAAATTTAGGACCACAAGTCCAATTTTCAAACACATCAATATCAATGCATGCAGTAATGCAAACAATGTCATGTTTTCTTTTGCATTCAATAACTGCAGTATTGTCTCAAAAACTCTTTGATTGAGATTGAAAAGAGTTTTCTAGTCTGTACAAGTGACTTTTGAGAGTGCAAACAAAAGCCATTTTTCAGAATTTCAGACTGACCCCGGGTGGGGATATATATATATATATATATGCTTTATTTTATAGAGATCTATCTGTTTTGTGTCCTCAATGATGATTGCAATAGCCCTTCAAAATATATATATATATATATATGACCAATTTGTGTGTCTTTGTGTGTTGAGTTGGCTTGTAATAACAAGAACTAAACATTTTACCTAGTTGATAATGTTGTCTAGTCCATCCAAGTGTTGATCAAGACACAAGAACTCTATGTGTGTGTTGGGTTGGGAGAGAACGCGGATTAGCAGGTCCTAAAATTTAAATTTGAAAAATATCTTATATATAGGAGTCTGAAAACACAAAAAGATATAAATTAAAATATATCACTACAATATAAATTTCAGTGCTAACATTTTCTTGATTCTATGCATATATATACGAATATGAAATATTAGATGAAAAAATTAATTCAAAATCAAGCTCTACCGAAATAAATAGAAATCCCTTCTTTCTCGTCCAAATTCTCCGTCCACATAGAGCTTTATTAGCGCATGTTACAAATGGGCTTTACAACCAATTCCACATTGGGCTGAATATGGGCTTCGGAAAAACTTTTGGTTAAGAGTTTTTGAATGTTCTACATGGCCCAAGTCACTATTTCTTTTAATGTCCAAGAACAAAGCTATATTTTATTCTATTTATTATTGGATTAATGTGGCTAGGACTATCAATAGGTCAGATTCGAATCAGATTATGCTGGATCCGAATTCAAATTCAAAAGTAATATGTCAGATTCAAATTCAATCCAAGATTCATTTGATCTGTAGTTGGGATAACATTCGAATATCCGTCGGATATCCAAAAAAAAACTTGAATATTTCAAAAATCATCATATATTTATTATTTTTCTAAAAATTTAGTAGAATCCAAATTCAAAACAATCATCCTTAAAAAAAATACATAACAGATTAATGAATAAATTTTCAACTTTATTGATAACTTAAAAGCAATAATAGAATTTAACTTAATTACATTCATTGACCAAATCATTACATTTTAGGTCCCTTGCTAATAATAATAGTTATTTGACATTATAAATACATAGTTATATTTGATCATTCAATCAACTAACTATAGACCAATGTTTTCAAAATCGGACCGGACAAAGAACCGGCGACGTTACTGGTTCAACCGGTTGAACCGCCGGTTCGACCGGTATGACTTAATAATTATTTTTAATTTTATAAATATATATAATATAATTAATATATTATAAAAAATAGAAAAATTCCAACAATATAGAAAAATAAAAAAAAATTCTCCATATTTTAGTCATTTTTTCCCCCTTCAAATGGTTCTTTAGAAAATACCATTTATCTATTAATCAATTACAAATATATAATCTAATTCAAATAGTAACACACAACTATTTAATATTAATACAAATGGCCATCCCTTCAAGTTTCAAGTTTAATATTTAACAAAATAAATCATGTTTTTTCACACTAAATGTCCAATATATTCCAATAGAAATTAATAAAATAACAACAAATTCAACCATCAATTATCCAAAATATAACCACATCATTGGACTTCAAATAAATAAACTTAAGTTTCAAAAACCACATTATTGCCCAAAGTCTTTAGTCATCATCTTCATCAATGAAGTAATTCCTTTGTTGTTCAAATGTTGAAGATGATGAACTATGGAGAGAAGATCTTGTAATATTTTCTTGTTTTCTCTTCAATTGTAGCAGAGAGCAGTAGCACTGTAGCATCAGCCGGGGAGGAAGAAAGAGAAAGGAAAAAGGAAAGGAAAGGAAAGAGACCAAAAATAGTTTGTCAATTAGGTTTTCAAAAAATTGGGAAAAATTAGTACCTAATGTCAACAGTCAATAGTAATAGTCAAAGCTGGTAGGGAAACTCAGAAATTGGAAAATCGAAAAAAATAAAAATAAAAAATTGAACCGATCAGTTCCCTACTGGTCCGAGCGCAAGCGGTTTTTGGGGGTGATTTGGACCGGACCAGCCACCGGTTACCGGTTGAACCGGCCGGTCCGATCCGGTTTTTAAAACCTTGCTATAGACTCAAAATTTTATAAAAAAGAAACTCATTGTGATCAAATTGAGATTTGTATTGCATTCTTTCCATATTATTGCATTCAGCTCCTACTCATTATTCTTCCCTTGTCATTTTTGGTTATAAAAATAGATATACAAGTAATGTAATTATGATGTAAATAAGCTCAAAATTTAACAATTTATATGAAAAACGCCTGATTTGATATATTGTACAAGAGTTCATTACTTCCTTCATCCAAATATCCACATTGGCATTATTATAGGACATTGTGTATACATATGTATAATACTAAATATATTTAGATTTGGATTATTAATGGATCAGATTAAGCCATATCCATATTCACTCCATTTATTTCAGATTACGAACTTTTTTAATTGGATCATATCAGTTAAATCTTTTATCAATTAAAAATTTTAAATAATTAGATCGAATTCGAATCGAATTTGGATTAAAATATACTGCAATGGCAGCCTTAATTGGTAACAACAATGACATGAATAATACAATAATATCATATAACATTTGAATTTCATTAATTCTAATAAAATTGTACACCTTGTATAAGTTATATATAACTAATCCTGCGGCGGATTTAGGGAACCATCAATTATGGGACACTAAATTTTGATAATTCCTAGGGCACAACCAAAGCATATCTCAAAGTTATTAAATGCAATTTACAAAATAAGATAAAATTAGGACAATATATAGGTGAGTAGGTGACCAAGTTGTAGAGGTTTTGTTTTAGTCTAATGATCAGAAGCTTAAAACACCTACGCTAGAAATTTGCCACCTTGCCTTTTTTCCTTGAATATAATTTTTGTTTTGTTTATCAAGTTGATTTGTTGTTGAGATGGATGATGAAGACAAATTTAACAATGAAATTTTTTTGTTTGAGAAATTTTAGGGAATGTTTGGTTATATTTCCCCATAATAAAATTGTTTTGGAAAAACATAACTAAATATATCCTTATTTTCCCTTCAAAACTTCCATTTTTAAATATATACATACATATATTATATATATACATTATATATATTTTATTATTATTCCAACAATAAAAAAATCACTCAATTCTATTTTCACCCCAAAAACCCAATAAAAAAGTATTGATTTGACTGTTATAGTAAAGAATATCTCCTCTAAAACATAATCAAGCATACCAAAATATAACCTTCACATTCTCCAATAATTCATTCTCCCAAAACAAATAATAAAATCACACAAAAAACATAACCAAATATTCCCTTAGTTTTACTCGTCTTTTTCAAATTTTTTGATTCAAAAAGAGCCTTCATTTGGCCTTCATTTAAAGAGAAACAATATGAGGGAATGACTTCTCCATCGCTCTCGCTATGTTTCTCTAATTCTTAATGATATTTGATCCTATTTCAAATCAAAGAAGTTGATAATAGATTACAAATTACTCTCATTCTTTGACCTATTGAAATGATATTTTGTTGCGTGTGTCAATGGGACGATATTCATATCTAGTGATGGATTTGACCACCATCAGTGATAGACTTGTATTAAGCCTCATTAAGACATGATAAATATTTAGGCTTACTTAAGAATAAGGTTAATTAAGCCCGTCAAGAATTAAGATTGTCTTAAAAAATATATCCTACCACATAATATTACAATCTCCTAAATCATGCATCACATTGTCATTTATTTTTCGAGCATTGAGAATCAATGAGATAAGTAGTTTTTGGTGTTCCACTAATCCGAAACCTCGAAAAATTCAACCTGCTCATACTATAAATAATTTTTTGTTAAATCAATTACCTCGGAAGGAAATATCACATCGATCAATTTAATTAAAAACTTTCAATAAGCATAACATCCCATTTTATCAAGAATACCATCCTAGCTACTACATTCAAACCTAGGGGAACCCATGGTATAATGAAAATGTAATTAAATTAAGGGTAAATGGCACCTCATTCCTCTAAATTTAATTTTTTAAGCACATTACTCCCAAAAATAAATTTAAAGCCAGTTCATTCCCTTAACTTAGAGATAGTGGAATACTTTGCCCCCCTAATTACAATTTTTTATTGGTCATGTGGGTGAAGAAAAGACTATTCTTATCATTTTTACTTTTTTTCATCTTTTCTTGTTAAAAAAAAAAAAAAAGAAAAGAAACCCAACTATTTTTGTCATTTCTAAATTTTTCAAATAAAAAATAAAGAAACTGATCTACCAAAAACAATAGGGATTGGGCTTCTTATTCTTTTCTTACCTTCAATTAGCTCGTTTGCCACTCCTATTGTTTAGAAAATTGATTGTTAATTGAAATACAACTGAATAAGTTTTGGTACATGTATTTTTATTAGAAGCATGTTTAGTTTCATTTATGTGGTAGGGACAGTGGTTGGTGCTGTAAATGAAATCTTCAAATGATTAATTCATTTTATTATCTGATAAGATTGCTCAGCCAACCATATTAAAAAAGCAAAACCACAACATTATTATTATTCTAAACCATTTTTTTGTTTTACTCATAAAAAATATTTTCAGGAAATAATAAAGCTCATGCTCATTGTAGTAATACTAAGATTATTCAATCAACCTTTAAAGAATTGAAATTATTAACTTTGTTATTCTTTTATGGGAATATATACACAACATATTATGTAAAATGTCACACAAATACACTGAGGAAGGTGGGAAAAAGTGAAATAATAAGAATAGCATTTTATCCAACCATATAATCTACCAAAAATTGTATTTGAGGGGCAAAGTAGTCTGATGGATTTAAGTTGGGGGGATAAAGTTACTTTAAATTATATTTGGAGGGTAATATGTCAAGATAATTAAATTAGTGGAATGAAGTGCCATTTATCCTTAAATTAATTGACCAATAGTCATGATTTATGCCTTTCATGGAATTTATTGTAAGAAGCGTCTACAAAAATGGGCTTTATCATTCAACCGTTAAGCTATTCAAACAGCAGGCCTTATCTGATTCTCTTTCCACTTTAGTTGGATTAGAAATTGCCATGGCTTCTTTCTTTGACAAAATTTGGCATCAGGGTCTTAATCAAGATCCTATAATGTGAGAATGTGAAATTAGACCAGACAATTTTAGCTGATTAGTCATTAATCACACAACTTGTGAAGCTGACTTGCACTAGTGCACCTTAGGATCAACCCACACATTTCAAATCAGGTCTAAGTTGTTTTTTCTATTTTTATTTTTTTATTTTTTTGGCAAGGCAGGGAATCATCCTCAATCTATTCTAAGTGCCCCTGTGGCCGCAAACCCACATCCGATCTAGGGCTAAAATTCGTGCAACCAAAATTGTTTTGGCCCCCACGTCTCCCCTGTTAGGGTCACAGACTCGTACAATTGAGCTCGACGAAATATAAGTTGTATTATAAGCTAGCAATTTATTGCATAATAATTATTCTTTTGGTAGTGATTTAGAATTGATAATTTATAACTTTTATGACTATCTTTTTTTTTTTTTTTTTTTTTGGCTTTTTTATAATGGTCTTAATTAATGATCTCGTATAAAATCTCGCTCCCACTATTTTTCTTTATTACAATTTTTTAGGCTATGTGGTTTTTAAGGGAAGAATTTGTAGAAGTAATATTAAATTAAGAATAAAAAAATATAAAGTAGCCTTTAAACACGATATTATATATTAAAAATTGATGCTGCCCTTTTGTGGTGAAATATTAATTTTGTCTGCCACAGTTATTGAGATTTATACATTACTGCTAAGTTGATAATATTTGTGGGAATTAATGAAACATGAAAAGACAAGCAATTGGGATGGTTCAAGCACATTGTGAGGGCATTTTAAGGATCAAGTGGGCTTGTCAATTGTTATTTTACTATTATATTTCCCTAAGGTCAAATAAAATTAGACTTCTCAACATTTGAGGTGTACATCATTGCCCAATTAATTCTCCACAACGTTACTCATATTTATGTATTATGGCAATTTGACCATATTTGGATTTTGAGTAGTGATTTACTTAGAACATCCACTTTTAATAGTGATATACTAATAATATGTTTTAGGGACATATCAGTAAAATTATAATAAAATAGTATGATATATTTAAATAAATTCTCATACATAATAACAAAACACTTAAATTCCATGACTACAAATGTCATCATTAATGGTAGAGAAAAGGGGACTGAAATATATTTTGACTCAGCAATTTTCAACAAAATTTATTTATAAATTCTGACTCTCAGCAGACGTATTCTACAATTTAGCAATTTCTGAAAAGATCATCGAATTTAAATTCAAATCACGTCAAATAAAAAATATAAATTGTTGCTTCAAAATAAATTATTAGCTCTTCATTATATATTGTTTATTAAATTAATAAAATTAAACAAAAGAATATCTTTAATGATTTTTGGAATGTAATTAAATATCAATTTCATTTATACCTATGATGCTTCATATAGGACAACAAGAGATGACAACGTATGAATTCATAGTTATTCCTAACCCAAAAGCTATTGTCATGGCTCATGTAGTGGTGGCATGATAGCACTAAATTTTCTTTCATCGGATCAAAGTTGCAATAAAATGATGAAGAACTTTGACATCCCATTTATCCAAAGAGATAATTTTTTAGTGATCATAAAGCATTTACCACCAAAAGGGGAATTTTGGATCAATATTGAAACTTTGACAAGAAAGGATAATGTGCATGTATGTATATATATATATATATATAGGGGTGTAAATAGATATTAAACTGATCGAATACACTGTTTCCATATTCGTATTCGTTTAACTTTTCGAATATTCGGATACGGATACGGATTTGACGAATATTTAAAAATGATATCCAAATTCGTATCCGTCGGATATCGGTCGGATTCGAATATATTCGTATTCGATTATAATTATTTATATATATTCATATTTTATTAAATTTATTAGTATCCGAATTATTATTTTATATTTATTTCGATGATAATTATTTAGATATCTATTTACGAGTATCCAAATATGTGAATTTATAAACCTATAATAAATGCATATTTTAATTAATAGAAGGAACTATATAATTTCATTAAAATGAAAGTAATCAAACAAATAACATAATTTTTAATTAATAATTGACTTTATAATTAATTGTTAGTACTTATTAGTAATAATAATGCTATTTAAGTATATTAATTATATAATCAACCAACAATAATTGTGTTGACTAACTTTATTCTTTAATTTTTTTTCTATATTACAATAATTTTTTAAATTTATTCTTTTTTCTTCCCAATTCTTCAATTATAATTTATATATATAAATATATGAATTATGAGATTTTTATTGAAAAATATAAATAATATATTATTTAATAAATATATATTCGGATCGGATATTAAACGGATTGGATACGCATTTACCATATCCGTATCCATTTATAATCAGATATACACTAATCGAATACGGATAATATCCGCTTTAAATGGATGCGAATAATTTTTGTGTAAACAGATATGAATGCAAACGGTAAACGAATTTTCGAATATCTATTTACAACTATATATATATATATAGACTAACTATATGGCAGGCACTTGGACCCTTATGGTTAATTTTTTCCGTGCTCATGTCATTCATGATGCATAAATTTATTGTGTATATAGAGAAATAATATCGTGAGGTATTATTCTACAAATATTGTGAAATTAATTATCTTTATAAAAATATATCTCACATATGAGAAAAAATTTATTACATGACATAATGTGTTTAACTTTTTTGATAAAATGCATTTCAGGGGTGAGATTTATAAATTGTAGTCAGCTCTTGTTTTCTATCAATATGGGACATTAACTAGATCGATCGTATTACTCAACAAGATATATATACTCAATTGAGTCTAAATAATTAAATTATATATGATAATATCAGTAATTTATTTTATGATACTTTATTATATTTTTATCCAATAATTTATAATTCTTTTAAATGCATATTTCAGTCCATAATAGAGAATTTTTCATTTTACTTGTCTTGTGGATATTGTTACTCCTTAACCAAGAAAAGCACAACCTTTGATGAACCACTTTCCTAAAGGGTATGAACTAAGAAAAAGAAGTAATAGAATTTTTTTAGCCACATTATTCATTCGAGATTGGTATTATCATTGCCTTGAACTTGCATTTTGGACCTATAAGCAAAAAGTACACTTGGTCCCTCCACCACTTTGAATGATGATCTTTCTATTTTTCATTCATAATTCCATGACCTATAGTTTTATTTTGACTTATTTGATTATTGCGAGGTGTCAAATGAAATATGGTTTGATTGCATTTGCCTCTAATATGTTAAACTTGTAGTAGTATTTTTTTTTTATCTAACCATGAACGATATTTTATTGTTCATATATTACATAATATTGAATTTGTTCTAATTAAATACTAATTATTACGCTTTCTTACGTTTTATATATTGTTTCAGTCAAATATCACATAAAATTTAATTGAATGATTATGATTTTATTCGTTTAGAATAAGTAATATGTCATTATTACATATCAATAAATAAAATATTACGACACAACATTAAATTCGTCCACCTCAACCACTTTGGACTATCTTCTTGCATTCACCTTTGAATTTTTTTCAAAAGAAAAGCAAAAAATCTTAGTATTTAAGCCGTTGTTGTCTTTTAGCTTATAAGGTGATCATATGGTTCGTCAATGTCCAAAACAAGAAAAATATTACAAACACAATTTTAATATGAAAAAACAAAAAAGTTGCCATCAATTATAACAACAAATTTTAGAGATTTGCTTTTATAGGACAAATGCTAAAGTTAAATTCAGCCGCATCTCAGATATGACCATTGGGCTGTCATCCCTTCAATTTTATGAGTTTGAAAGCTATCAAATGAGCAATATATTCACTAAGTCAACAAATGATCTATAAGTTGTTAAAAGGAAAAAAACAATGTCAATTATAAAATATTAAGTAATAACGTCAAAATTATCACTAGTTAGTTATTTGGAATAGTTTACAGTACAATCTTAATTGTGCATATCTTATGTGAGGGATGTACAAATGTACTTAATATAAACCGTTTGATTTAAAATGTGAAATCATAACCTTTCATTTTAGTGATTAGTTGGCAACATGAGTACATTTAACCTGCTACTTGTACGACTGGTTGATAGTTAATTCTAATTGTATGTTAATTGTTCATTTTACTAAAAGAGTGACTACCAATAATTAATAAAAAATTTATTATTAAAAATTTATTTAATTACCAAATTGAGAAATTATCTTTTTGGTCTCATAATTTAACTATGTGCACTGTTAGTCTTGAACTTATGGTATTGAATATTTGTAGTCCAAATTCTATAACTTTTTAAATACTTTAGATTCTCTTTTCAAATTTTCATTAAAATTTTGACAAAAATTATTATCTATTTATGAAAAAAAAAATTGATGTATTTATGAAAAAAATCACAAAATATGAAACATTCATTTAAGCATCACTAAAAAAATTAACAAATAAAAATATTAAAAATTAAATACCACAAAAATCCTCCTCAAAATTATATTTTAAATAATATATATTTACATATACATGAATATATATACACATCTATAATATAAATATAAATAAATTCTAACACCCACCCCAATCTGGCCATGGTCGGGCGGCTGGCCATGGCCAGCCCGGCTATTGACTGGCGGGGAAGGGAGGGGGGGCGGGTTGGTGGGAGGGTTTGTTGGGCGGTTTGCGGCTTGCGGGGTGGGGAAGACCAATCTTCTTCTTCTTCTCTTTTTTTTGTTTTATTTATTTATTTTAATTAAATAATTTTACATATATATATATATATATTTATATATTATAAGTATTAATTCAAAATAATTATTTTTTTAACTTATTGTATTGATTTAAAATTATCAAATTATATTAAAATGATTAAATTGCTTATTTAAAATTAAATTATATTTTCAGGATAATTTATTCTTAAATTTTTTATTTTAGTTAATAAATAAAGATAATTCTATTCAACTATATTATTTTAAATATATTTATAATTTTAATATTATAAAATATACAATTCAAAATTATGAAGCTATGTTATCTAATACAATTTTATTTTTTTTGAAAAATATCTCTTAGTTATTATTTTTAAATATTTACCAAGCATTTAATATACTAAAAATGAGAACCAACAACTTTTTATAAAATTAACATAATCTGTTGTAAAAGAACACATGTCCTTTAATTTAATGATATCTCATATGAGGTAAGTACAAGTATACATCACCGTAAACATACCCTAGTTATTTTTATTTAGCGACAAAAAGTTCTATTCTACGCCATAATAATAAATTTTACAAATTTATCAGTAAAAAAATTACATATAAATTATCATTATTGACAGATAACATCATAAAAATTATATATTAATTAGCGGTCATAATGAGTTATCAATAATAATAAATTAAATGCATTAATTTTATTTTTAATAAACTCTAAAAAATTATATATTAATTAGCGGTCATAATGAATTATCTTAATTCATGTAACTTTTCGTGCTTGACTTGAATTCATAACTATTGTACATTAACTATTATATGTACATATTTTTGTCTCATTTCCAATTCCTTGAGTATTCAATGCTTAATGCTCGATAAAATTGTATTTTCGTGCTTTAATTTTGTTTATTTTAAAATTTTATTTTGCAGTTTACTGGATTTTAAATTTAATTTTGTATTTTTTATAAAATTATTATATTTAGCCCAATATAAAAAAAAATTCATTTTGATTGGAATCAATGATGTGGCATGATGTAAATTACGATCAGATTATAAATTTTCAATGAAATTCGACTAAGTGCGGCAATTTTATGAAACATACCAGATTAAATACAAAATTCAATAAGTTATAGAACAAAATTTTAAAGCGGGCAAAGTGACAAAAGGGAAAATGCAATTTTCCGGTCTATGCTGGAAAAAAATATTGGACCATTCTGATCTCCTATTTTAAACTAAACTACGTACATGCATAATATCAAATTATAATATCAATAAAATGATCTAAATTAACATAATCAAGCAAATTAGTTTTCAATATATCATCAATTAACCATGTTAGAGATATTAAATATTTAAGGCTTCTCCCCTCTTAACAATTTTTTTGATAATTTGATCATTTAAAGGGATGTATACAAGACCTTTTACTTGCAGAGAAAGTAAAAAGCTGTTAAAATAGTTATAAAGTTATTTATTATAAAAGTTGAACGTGTTTGGAAATATAGTGAATAATGAAAATTACTTTTAGCTTTTTGTTTCTTAATTTTAGAGGCTCGGGAATAGAAGCACTACTTCCAAATACTGTTCGATAGTTAAAATTTAACTATAAATTGAAAAATACTCTAGTAAAGGTCATGCCCCGGGCCCAGAGCCTGTTGGACGCATGAATTGTCTCCAAATCCATCGAGTGCATCTTAGAATTAGGCTATAATCAATTGTCCTGCAAATTCAAGCGGTGGCTCCCGCACATGTAGCACTTTGCCTTGTATAACACTTAGCTCCTGATATTTCGATTGCTGATGACTCTGATACCATTTATCATAGCCCACAAGCGTGTTGGATGCGAGAATTATCTCCAAATCCACTGAGTGCATTCTAAAATTGAGTTATAATCAACATGTCCAAAATGAATATTCAATAAATGCACATGAATTCTTTAGCCAAAACTTATATACTAGTCATTCTTTCAATATTTAGTTTATATGAAATAGAATATCACAGTAAAATTATTGCAAATACTTCATAAACACGATATTAGAGCAAACAAGACAAGAAGTCCAAAGTTCCACTCTCAACGCCACCTATTTTTTGATAAAAAGTTTAATATAATCCCTACGAACTAAGCTATATATGCTAAAAATATTAAATATTTAATACATTTTAGCATGAAGAGAACATCATGGTATCAAATAACCAATGAGAAATTCTAAGTGCTACTTGTCAAAATCCACATGAGCAAGGGAATTCCATATATTTTTTGAGGGAGCCTAGGTGCCATATTATGGACTCTTTTGTCCACAAAGAAAGACATTGTTTTTCTAACCATAACGTAATATATGTCTTCTACTACAAAGGAATTCCACCAATAAAGATTCTAAGATCAAGTTTGGTTGGATTTTAAATTTATCTCTTGATAATTTATCTTATGATAAATTGTTTGATTATTAACTATTAGTGTTGTTTGGTTTGAATGATTGTTTGTAAATATACCCACATAATTATTATTTGGTTGGAGGTATAATAGTCCTTACCATTTGATTATTCCCATGAAATGACCAGTTATCCTTAACTAGTTTGCAATTCTATAAATTTTGGGTTTAATTACTTATATTTGCAATTAATTTAATTTGATGGGTCCGTGAAATAATTTAATTAAAGATTACTATATAGTTTAACTTTAATCTCGCAAAATAACAAAAATTAATATATTATTAGTTGGAGTGTATATATATATATATATCTTAACTCATCTTAAAAGTAATTATACTTAAATTTATACAGTTCATTCACAATCATGGACATAATTAATTAACAAGTTGTTAGAGTCTAAATTGGTCAAGAAGCAACTAATTAATTTTGCAAAATAATTTATGGACTAAAAAGACTTTTTATAGCAAAAGGGAGTCAACTGGCCCAACTCTATCAAATGAGATAAGTTATCCTAGGGGAAGTGGTGGGTTTAGTTATACCACAAGTTAGGATTAGTTACATGGGCCTAATTATAAGTTACGGGCCCTGGATAAACAAACATACAAACCAAACATGGGTTGTACATGATAAATTTCCATAATCCTTAGTTATGCCTCCAACCAAAGTTATCCTTAAAAACAAACTCCCACCCCATCCCCCCCCCCCCCCCCCCAGCCCAACACAAAAAAAAAATCCAAGCATCCTAGGTCTTATAAACATGTTGTCACAACCTCGAAACACCCTCCAAAACAAAAAACAAATGCTCTTGTCCGATACATCCATCCACATAGCTTGCTTGTAAAACATCAATGGCTTCTCTTGTATTTTCTACCATCAAACCCTATACTTCCTCCACAAAAATCCTTGCAAAAAATGAATCATCATCCATTTTTGGAGAACCATTTTCCATTGAGAAAAAGAATTTCAATAGCAAACTTTGTGAAAATCCAAACTTAGCTATAAGAAACGTTGCCAGTAAATCTCCTTCTGTTGTTCATCCTCCACTGAAAGAAGACTTAGAAAATGATCAGAAGCCTGTGGCCTGGACTAGTGTTCGGCAGGAGAGGTGGCATGGAGAACTTGAGGTGCAAGGGGAAATCCCAATGTGGCTGGTATGTGTGTGTGTGTGTGTGTGTGTGTAATAATGAATACAGAATTTTAGATAAGAGTTACAAAGGTGAAAGTTTTGCACATGTCTATTGTATGTATTGTCCTAAAAAAGAATAATTGAGAGTTAATAATATCATATTATTATTTGTAAAGGGTCTTTTGTTATCATTGGATATTCATAAGAAGGCTAGTAGGATTATTATAACTTAATTAATTTAACTAGCTAGGTTCCATGATGTTCGATAAGCATTTTGAATCTTCTATTTTTTCGATGATATTTATCTTTTATTCTATTTAAGGATACAAATACATGCATACATGCACAATCAAGCTTTCTTTAACACTATGTTTCATTCAAAGATTTTAGTAAGGAAAAGAAAACAAAACAAAGAAGAATATCTTTGCTTGTTTGATTGATAAAAAAAAAAAAATTAAAAATGAAGAAAAAAAAACAGTGTTTTTGAAGAAAATGAGGAAAAACCCTATGCGATCTTTCTCTTCTTTTCCAATATATTCATCAACCATTTTCTTTCTATTCTTTTCTTCATCATTTTCTTTAACAACTAAACATATTTGAGAATTATTTTTCTTTCCTTGTTAAAATCCTTAAAACAAATATAATGTAAAGAAATGGATTTTCACGAAGTGAAATAAAAATAAAATTAGTTTAAATCCTCTATTTCAATACACACATATTTCATCTTATATTCCAATTTTATGTATATTTAGCCAAGTGTTTATGATTTACAATCAATTATTTTTATAAAAAGATAATTAATACACTAATATATACATAAAATAAAATAGAAAATAAAATATGTATTGAAACAAAGGATTCAAAGTACCAAATAAAATATCAAATAAATAGAAAATTGACTTATCCATACACACACACACACACACTGCGTGGGAGGTTTTATTCCATATGTATAAGTCCAACAAATTAAATAATTTTTCTGCATTTGATTATTTCAGAATGGAACATACATAAGGAATGGCCCCGGGTTATGGCACATCGGAGACTACAACTTCCGCCACCTCTTCGACGGCTACGCCACCCTCGTCCGCCTCCACTTCGACGGCGGCCGCCTATTCATGGGACACCGTCAAATCGAATCCGACGCATACAAAGCCGCCAAGAAGAACAACAAACTCTGCTACCGCGAATTCTCCGAGATCCCAAAAACCGACAACTTCCTCGCCTACATCGGCGACCTTGCCAGCCTCTTCTCCGGCGCCTCCTTAACCGACAATGCCAACACCGGTGTCGTCAAGCTCGGCGACGGCCGCGTTGTTTGCCTGACGGAGACGATCAAAGGGTCGATCGTAATAGACCCGGAAACGCTGGATACGTTGGGAAAATTCGAGTACAGTGATAATTTGGGCGGGCTGATCCACTCGGCCCACCCTATTGTGACGGACGATGAATTCTTGACGTTATTGCCGGATTTGATAAAGCCCGGCTATTTGGTGGTGAGAATGGAGCCCGGGTCGAATGAGAGGAAGGTAATTGGGCGGGTGGGTTGTCGGGGCGGGCCGGCTCCCGGGTGGGTCCATTCGTTTCCTGTGACAGAGCATTATGTGGTGGTGCCGGAGATGCCGCTGAGGTATTGTGCCAAAAGTCTGCTGAAGGCTGAGCCCACGCCATTGTTTAAGTTTGAATGGCACCCTAACTCTAAAGGTTACATGCATGTTATGTGCAAGGCTAGTGGCAAGATTGTAAGTATCATGTCTCTCTTCTTTATCTTTTATCTATTCTCTTATATGTATATATATGTATATAGATGTACTTAATTTGTTTGAGCAGGTTTAGATCTTCTATTCTACTATATGTTTCATCTTCTATTTCATTGCATGAATATATGACACGTGTATTAAATATATTCTTATAAAAATGATTGATTGAGAACCAAATACAGTTGATATATTTACAACATATTGAAATAAGAGATAAAACATAGAATAAAATAAAGGATCCAAAGTGGTTTGAGCATGTCCAAGAAATATTAGAAATGATATTTTGGGGTGAATTTAGGACTATATAAATCGCTCTTATTTTAGGGACGCAGACTATATATCAATCATATTTAGTCGTAAGAGATTGTAAATTCTATATTTGAACTGATATGTACATGTTTAAAGTATGATCAGAAGACTATATTTAGTGGAGAATTAGAAGTTATTAGCACAATTCATGGTTAATTTTACTATAAAATATTAGTTTGATTCATTATTGCCCAGATAATAGCCTATTTCTTCACAAAAAATTGGAAGATTCTATGATTTCCATGGTCTATTAAAGAAAAAGAAAAATACCAATACTAATGAGGTTTAACATAACGGGAGCTCGAAATTGTTGATAAGGGCTTTACAATGAATCCATCAAAAATGAAGTGAATTTAAATTAAATGGATTTATTGAGTATTAAGTTTATTTATGGCATGAAATTATGAGCCACAGTACAAGCTAAGTCTAACTTGTTCATCACTTTGGATTCTCTATTTTATTCTGTGTTTGATCTCCTATATATTTCAATGTAATGTATATATGCGAAGTGTATTTCGTTCTCAATCAATTATTTTTATAAGAAAATATTTAATACACTTGTCATACATTCATATAATAGAATAGGATATGAAACATATAGTGAGATAGAGAATCTAAACCGCTTATTGATGTGTTCCATAAAATTAAAATATTTTGACTATAGGGTTTTTTGGGCCAAGTGTATCTTGTCTTTACGGCAAATTATTTAATATTTATCATTTTTCAAGTTATTTGGGTTTTGTTTCTTGGATTTGAAGGTGGCAAGTGTGGAAGTTCCTTTATATGTAACATTCCATTTCATCAATGCCTACGAGGAAAAAGATGAAGACGGGAGAGTGACGGCCATCATCGCCGATTGCTGTGAGCACAACGCCGACACAACCATCTTGCAGAAGCTCTGCCTGCAAAATCTCCGCTCGTTCTCCGGCCAAGACGTCTTACCAGATGCAAGGTGACACCTGTTTCTTAATTAATTATTGATCGTTTTCTGTCAATAGGATAAATATATTTTTATTTTATTCCGCACATTAGGAGTCCAATAAAATAGTCATGGCACATTGCCTCTATTTGCATAAATAATCATAAATTTTTTGGGAGCATGAATTAGACTTAAGAGTATAAGCGGAAAGAAGTTAGCGATTTAAATCTTCTATTCTATTTTCTATTCCATATTCTATTTTATTTCATAAATATATGATATGTGTATTAAATATTTCTTTATAAAAATAATTGATTGAAAATTTGATACAGTTGGCGTAAATACAACTAGAGACAGAGGCAAGGGGGTGGCTGAGAGGGGCAACTGCTCCCCCCCCCCCCCCCACACCTCCACCCCCACAAATTTTTGGAATTTAATTTTTTATATTGAAAATTTGAATATATTATAATTTTGTTATCCCTCAAATTATAAAATGGCCTTTCTGTTATTGAGAATATACACTTTGCAATTGTCCTTCTTTGTCATTTCAATTTTACAAAATATTATATTTTTGATAATTTAATTTTGCCCCATATAATAATTTTTTTTAATTCCATTCCTGATTACAATAAGTTGGAATAGATAATGAAATAGATAATCTAAAGTACGGAAAGAAGGACATTGCAAATAATGAAATTTAGGTGTATATTAAGAGGGCGCCACTTCCTATGGTGATAATCATTATTCTTCTTGGTTGGTGAAGGGGAAAGGGCACTAGGTTTGGACTGGTGCTGTCAAATTAACACTAGTGTTCCACGTTTCTTAATATCCATGCATGGAACATGCATGGGTGATGGGATTCACAATTTCAATATATCAAATTGGTTGCTCATGTAAGTTGGGAAAAATTTTCATGTGGCCAAGGATCGAGTTGCTAAAGTTTTGATTGGTCAATTTATCTTAAATTCTAAAACCACAAAAGGGTTAGCGTTATTAGGGATTTGCTAAATAAAAATTCATGGACGTTCAAGTCAATATTTAAGGAAAATGAGATATAAATATTGAGTATTTAAAATAAATAGTTATAATTGCATATCTACAAATATTGAGATATGGGGTATTCTTTAGGTTCGATTTGACAAGTGAGCCTTATTTGAAGTAATAGAATCTATACCTTAGGACTCAACTTTAGTTTACCCCCAATTACGGGTCAAATTGAACTTAATCAACTTGATTCAGATAAAAAGACACGAATTCAAAAGCACTATGGAAATATTCAAGTACTTCAGGGCACATTTAAAATTGCTCAAACCACCTACCCGAACCATAATGAATGCAATAAATGATTCATAAATAATTGTTGTGGTTGGCATAAATAGGGTTGGGAGATTTAGGGTTCCTATGGATGGGAGCCCATATGGGAGCTTAGAGGCAGCATTGGAGCCAAGTGAACATGGGAAAGGCATGGACATGTGCACCATAAATCCTTCTTTTCTAGGAAAGAAATACAGATATGCTTATGCCTGTGGTGCTCAAAGGCCTTGCAACTTCCCCAACACTCTCACTAAGGTAATTATAAAAAGAAAAAACCCACAAAAATAAGCCCAATTTAACTAAGTTTTGATGAACAATTTTGATCATATATATTTTGCAGATTGACTTGGTGGAAAAGAAGGCCAAGAACTGGCATGATGAGGGTTCAATACCCTCTGAACCATTCTTTGTCCCTAGCCCTGGTGCAAAGGAAGAAGATGATGGTAAAACAATTGATACTTCACTAATATACTAATATTACTAATTAGTAGTGGCAAATGGGTGGGTTGGGTTGGGTTTGGGTTTATGTGGGTTGGGTTCTATATAAGTTAAGATAGATGGGTTGAAAGTGGATTGGGTTCTAAATGAGTTGAGTTGGGTTTGAAATGGTTCCAATGAAAAAAAAAAATTAATTTAATTTACCTATTTCAAAAAAGATAATTCAAAAAATCATAGTAATATTATTATATCTTCTACACTCTATTTAATATATAATTTTACAACATAATGAGATGATTTATTAAATTAATTAATTTTTTTGAGTGAACCCATTTTGAACCTAGTTAAAATCCATTGTGAACCCAAATTTGATACAATCCATCTAAAACCCAACCCACTCAAATCCATTTCTAAAATGTTGAACCCAACCCAACCCAACCCAAAACCATGTGGGTTGGGTTGAGCCCATGGGTTCTAACCCAAATTAACACCCATATTACTAATCATCAATGTTCAAGATTTGTGAAATGAGCCTTTGAAGGGCTATGTTTCTTCACCAAGACCAAGAAGCTAAGCTATCTGGATGAGCGTCAAAACATCTTATAAATGTTTAAAAGTTTATAAGATTTTATAAAGTGTCAATCAAAATTTTTAAAAAGAGCATATAAGTTTTTAAAATAAATTATTAGAATTTTAAAAGCTCTTTTCAAGAAAAAGTAAGGAGAGTAATTCACAATTGAGTTTTAAAATTTTAACCAACTTGTTTAATTTTAATCATAAATATTAATTAAAAATTATCATTAATAATATTTTATAAGAATTCAAAATCTGATTTTATTTAAACAATTCAAGAGCTCATGTGAAATATAAGATCTAACATCTTGTAAAATTTTAAAAAAAAATTATAAGATGTAGGAACTTATAAGATCTTTTTGCATGAATTTAACCAAACATCTGCCAAATATCTATGCCGCAGGTGTGGTAATCTCAATGATCAGCGGCAAAAATGGGGAAGGATACGCTTTGTTGCTCGATGGATCCACGTTTGAAGAAATCGCCAGGGCAAAGTTCCCCTACGGTCTTCCTTATGGACTGCATGGATGCTGGGTTCCAAAAACATGAATTTTGCAAGAAGATGTATATCTAATTACTTGTATAATTATTCCTCGCTTCCTCTGATATAAGATTGCTTTTATAGCTAATAATGAATATGTTCATGTTGTCGATCATTAATAAAATGTTGTGATTTTATGTGCTTTTTCCTTCTTGTCCCGCTTTGCTCTTCAGCTCCAAACGTCTTAGAAATTTTGGTTTCTATTAGGAGAATATTTTTCTAAGCAGAAATTTTCATTCTAACCATAAATTATGGGTGCCATTGAACCGAGTTTCAGCAAAATTTTCGAGCTTAAGCTCGAGCTCGGCTTGGCTAGACAAGGTTCGAATTGACAAATGAATTACAAAAAAACTGCAGGCTCAAACTAGAGCTCAAGTTTTAGTTCGAACTTGAAATAAAAAAATATTAATATAATACATTTATATTAATAAAATAAAAAAATATTTATTATATACTGGCTTGCTAGCCGGCTCACGAACCTTGAGCCTAAATACAAACGGCTCAAGATCAACTTAAATTAGAGCTTGAGCTCGATTCAACTCAACTCGAGCTTGAATTGTTTTGAGCTTGAGTCGAACTAGCTCAAGCTCGACTCGTGAAGCTCGCGAGCCAACTCAACTCGTGAAGCTCGCGAGCCAACTCAACTCATTTGCACCCCTGCCATAGATGTTACGTTCTATATCCTTGATGATTTCATACTGCTTGCTGCTTCTCCAGTAAGGAAATTAAGGCTAAATCAAAAGCATCCAAGGTTAGTGCCTTATTATTTGGTTTATTTGTCTGTATGCATATTATCTAAATATATGTAGTATGAGCTTTTGTAATACTATCAAATGGACCTTGAACTTAATTTGTTTTAAAGCTAGCTCAAGAAAAATTGTCCAAAGCCATATAAAAAGAACACTACTCATTTACTTAAATGATGTAAAAGTCTCCACACATGCCCAAAAATGAACATTGAAAGCATGGAATGACATAAAATGAATGGTCCAATAACACTAGATAACACAACACCAAAAATGGTCAGTGCTGAACTTTACGCTTAACTCACTTTAAAAGTTAACTCAAAAAGTAAAAATTGTCCAAGGCCATACATACTGACCACTACTCATTTACTTAACTGATGTTAGATTTTTAACTAATATAAGAATCTAACAGATACCAATTGCAATTATTGATCCATAGAAGATTATTGTTCTTTTGCTCTTTAAAATTCTATAGTGTCTTTGATGTGCTAATGCATTTGTCTTTGTTTATTGATTATTCCAATCTTCATGCAATTCTTGAAACTGTTAAGAGTTTAACGTTTAAACTGTACTCTTTTCTGCATGAGCAAATAAAAAAATAAAAAATAAAAAAAAGAATGAAACTTTTACTTAAATCAAAGAAAAGATCATAAAACCATCCAGAAGTAGATGTTTAACATCAAACGACGCAGCCAGCTTCATCCTCATACTCTTGCAGCGGCAATGGTAAGCAGAAACTTTGCATCAAAGAAGCCAAAAGATGACATACACATATGGGATATGTTACAGCACTATTTTCCCAGATACAGTTAATTGCTCATTTCAACCAGGAGGAAATGAGTAATTATGGTTGAGCTGTAGAATATGAACATTTTGTATAGGCTTGAGGTACAAACAAGAGCTAAGAAAAATTAATCTTCGAGGATAGCACGTCCTAAATTGGTGGCCAGAGCAAGTCTGACAGATTTCAAGGCCTCGGGTGGCAAGTCAGCATCGATGAAGCCTGGCAGCAATCTTGCCAATGATAACTCTTGCAGTTTATTCAACAGAAGGTTAGTCTGAGAAACGTTAAACAGGGGACGCTCCTGCCAGTTCAGCAATTTCAACTGCACAGGTTCAAAGAGTTGAAGAATCGGGTAACTGTTCTAAAAGTGCTACATAAAAGGGAGAAAGTACTACGAGAGAGAGAGAGAGAGAGAGAACTGGTAGAATTAGAGAAAAGAAGAATGGCTTACTGAGTCATATAAGAGAGGTAGCCAAAACTGCTGTGGTGTAGAAGGATTTCTCATGAGCTGCAAAAATAACAAAAACGTGAATCCTCAGATTGACTTCTTGAAAATAAACAAACTTAACTTTTCATTCAGCATAATACCAGGAGCTCAAGCCTGTCCTAACAATGAGTAAGTCAAACACAGACACACACACCTCCATGCATGATGGTACAACTTACTTCATGAAGAACTAAAAATCACGCAGCTTTCGGGAGTAGACATAATGTTTTGGCTAATAGCACTATATAAATGCATCTAACATACTGATATAAAGGCTTCTGCAGCTTTCCAAGCAGCATCGGTGGTGATTCCTTCTTGAACTTGCTGAAGGGATCGCCTGAAATCTCTATACCTGAGGGATTAGGGACATTAAGAAATGCTGAAAATTGTGAACAGTATATGATGGACTTTTATATAGATCTTTTCAAATTTGGAACGATTGAAGGATTGCATACTTCTTCAAGAACTCGAGACCGCCAGCAGTTTTAGATTCAGTCCCCAACAGCTCAATCATTCCCTCCCATTGCTGTGGGAAGAAGGAAAAAAAATGCTTAAAGAAAGTTGTGCAAATGGATACATACAGAAGAAACACAATATGAATTAACATGCACGCCGAGCCACTTTTAATATATTTTCAGATATTAAATTTTTGAACTATAAACAAAGCAATTGAACCAACATCCATTTAAATAAAACAATTACCTTGAAACTTTCATCAGAAACTGATTTTCCAACAAAATCAAATAAATGCTTTGCAATTCGGTTCAAGCGAACTCCATCTCGAGCTTGCTGAAGCCAGAACACAGCTGAACCTTTCTTGCCATGTTTCCAGTAATGAACTCCAGCAATCTGCTTCGACAGAGGGCAGATTTGAGATAAAGTGAACTCTAAACAAGGGTAATTTATCGATTTCAAGATTGATGGTAAAGCAAGTAAACTGAATGAGAAGTGGATTAAGAAAAGTTGCATAAATAATGTATGAGATAGTGTCTATGGTACATGTAGCACATGGACCATAACCCCAGAACACAAATAGTAACTTGCTCGAAAACATACCTTCATCATATTGTGACTAACATAATCAAGCCCATTGAGACGGCAGATCTCTATGCTCTGCTTTAAAAAAAAGGAAAAAAAAAAAAAGAAAATATATATTGACTCAGAATGCAGACACATCGACTTCAAACAATCATGATGGATGTTGGTGGCAAATAAAGGTAACTAGATTCAGAACAAAAAGCAGCTCAATTACCTTTAATAACACTTGATGGTGTTGAACAGGCTGCTTGTACAATAAATTCTCCAACAAGCCCAGTCCTTGCTTCATGCATGATGTCAAATATATTGGAGCAATCTGAGGACCGAAGTAATCAGAAATAGATGATAAATTAGGAAGAAAGCTGTAGGATAGTTGAGAAAAGGGGATTTTTATCCTGTTGACGGACTAAGTGGAATCAACTCATGGGGATACAGGCATAATGTAACTCGTTCATAAAACTGATTAATTCTACAATTAATTTTTAAAGAACGAAACACACGTTAGAATGTAGATGCTAGGTATAGCAACAAATTTAGCCAAATAGCATTACATAAAAATCTTGATTAGATTTTTATCCGTCTCCAGAAACATAAGCTTTCAGCAGACAGAGTATCTACACTACCAAATCTTGACAGTACAGACAGTACCATAAGCATTTTAGGTACACAATGATGTAGAAGAGTGAAAGTTCAAATGATATAGAATCATTCTACACTGAAAACATTACGGATGACAATGGCAAGCTTGCATACAGAATCCATGGACACTTCCAAGAACCCTAAACTGGCTGCAACCTCATTTATACCCATGCTTATAAAGCTCTTTTAGAGTCTTAGTTATTGATGCCTGGATCAAGATTATAATCACATTTAATCAACTTTCTTCAGTCTGGTTTTGATCATTAAGGTAATTCGTATATTAGGTTCCACCATCAAATTACATTTTCAAAAAGCAACCATCTAATCAAATTCAAGTATATTATAACTAAACCCATATTAAGTACTTGGTAGTCCAGAAAATCAAAAGGCTAAGCAGTATAAACATCAATGACCAAAAACAAGTATCCAGACGCTGCTTACATTCCATGTCAGGGCATGAGAGGAAAGAATTTGGGCATAAATCAATCGATGGAGCTCTTCTATGCAGATTCCTCCAATTTTAGACTGCTCTTCATGCAAAAGTATTTCTGCTTGAGTGCTCCCAGCTGTCAGAAGCTCTATAGCATGGGCTATCATCCTGTTCAATGATAAAAATAAGCTTCATTACATGTGACACTGACACCAATTCTGTCATTTCGGATCACTATTCTCATGATTTTATTGCTTCACTCACCAATCAGCAGGTCAATGAAAAAAATTATTTGCCATGTATGGCCAGTGGTCAACCACATCCAGTCATACAATTAATCAATAATGCTTATGCAAATTCACAAGCTTGTCACATGAAAACAGTTGAACCATGGACGCGCACACAAACACACACACGTTTGAGAGAGGAGGGGGGCGAGGGGGGAGAGAGAGAGCCCTCACCAGGGCCCAAATGATCTAGAGCATTCAGCTAAAACAACCTGAATCATCAAAAAATTAGTCATTTCTGCAGAATGAGAGGCCAGATATTAATTAATGCTAGGCCAATTGTTCAGATTCCTTACCTCTGTATTTTCTTCTAGAATCCCAATTAGGAGTCCCATCAACTTATGGCGATTGGAAATTGGTTTTAAATGCATGCATTTCTGAGCTAGGCTATACATGCTTTCTAAACCCTGCAACATACAATTGTTTTAATATGCATGCCAATTGAAGATCTAACTCAGATTTTTTATTCTTCCCCTTCATTTTCCACTCCCTGCCTTGGCAAACTAGACTAGGTAAAAGTAAAATCTTACATAAAGAGAAGCATGAAAGTCGCACTGACCACAGTGAAAGGCCTGATGTATAAAAAGTGGGAAATGTAAAGCTCTATCCAGTGGTATGTTACATTGGATAAAGTGCTAGCATTTCCCAACATGATTTGAAGCATATTTTTCAATCCAACCCTAGTCTGAGGGTGATCACACTGAAGCCAAAATGTACTGCAATCTAATTTTGTAATTTGAGCTCGCCACTTCTCCCATGCCTGACAAATAAAACGTATCAAGTATAGCACAACTTAGTCTTCAATAACTAGAAGATGCCCAAGGTCAATGTACCTTCATAAACTCAGGTTTGGTGCTGTAGCATTCTCCTAGTTTTTCTGTCGGTAGATCAGGGCGCAGACGTGGCATCTGTGATATAAGCAGAGCAACTGCTTCTACAAGTCCATTTTCTATCTGTTTCAGATAGATGCAAAAGATTTAGATGTTATTCTTCACCAAAGATGTGTGATTACAAAATTGGTACACTGAAACAAATCAAAACTAGAGTTTCTTTTGGATGATCATGCATCCTATATATAACTATTAAATGTAACTGGCAAACTCATTTTCAAAAAGCTTCAGTATCAAGCTGATTTGTTTCAACTTTCAAAATCACAGAACCCTCAGTAACCTCACGACTTCCAAGCTGATCAAACAGATAAGAACCATGCAAGCGCAACAGTTTTACCTGCAAGTAATAAGTTCAATATAAGAAGCATAACACACCTACTGCATAGTTACTTTAAAATAGAAGTGTTTTGTTCAGTAAAATGAACTTACAACAACATCGAGCCAGCCGACTGCTAAGGCTGACGACATAACTTCCCAATACTCTGGATCATTCTCAATCGTCTGGAGAGGAGAAGTAAATGAAAGGAACAATAAATTGGTTGAATAACATACTTAAAGCTTCTGGCTAAGATACTACCAAAGAAGAGCTAATAAATTGGGACAAAGAAGTCAAATCTTCATGAGAATGTTAACAACGGAAACGTCACTTTATCATGAATTCCAACAAGTAACAACATAATGTAGATAATGAGAAATAAGTTGATCTACATATCTTTGACCCCCTATTGGCAGTCAAAATAGGAATTTATATGTCAGGTGTTACCTAAAACTACTTTCGACTAAAAGCTGAAATCAGATAAATTTTGCAGAACCAATTT
Source organism: Jacaranda mimosifolia (assembly GCA_018894105.1). Taxonomy (NCBI): domain Eukaryota; kingdom Viridiplantae; phylum Streptophyta; class Magnoliopsida; order Lamiales; family Bignoniaceae; genus Jacaranda; species Jacaranda mimosifolia. Next base: position 41,944,277 of record CM032119.1, read on the forward strand.
AAAGGCCATGCATAATTTTCATATATTTAAACACTGGATTGGAAATACTACTACAAATAACTCTACAACTCAGAATGCGTTTTTCCAGCTGCTATATTATTAGCAGTAGATGATAGTATCAGACAGTCTGCGCAAAACCACTAAACACAAGAATATATCACAGTAAATGAAATGTCAAATTTAAACCCTAGTCCTGCAAAAGAAAATACAAACAAAAGATAAAGGCTTAAAAGTAAAGACCTGTATAGTTACAAGTTCATTTTGGAAAGCCACAAGTTTCTCGTGGACAGTTGACTGAGTTCCAGAGAACAGACAATCAAAATCCTGTGGAAGAAAACAAGCATTTATTATTTCCCATGAACGAAGAAAGAATACCAATGAAGGGACAAAGATAAACAATTGAAAAATTCATACAGCTAACCAATCAAGAAGGCGTTCAGGAATCCAAGTCTGAGATTGCTTGTCTGCATAGAAGATTTCCATCAGCTCCCAGGCAGCTTTCAAAGAGGTTGGCTCCTCAACTTTCTGAATTTTCATACAATGATCAGTTTAGTAAAGAAGCCTAAAAATCAGAGATGTAAATGCAGAAACCTAGTCAAAAAACAAGATTTTCCTTCAATACTGTCTTTGGGTCTTCAATGGCTGGAGTAATAGATGCATTTGAATTACCAAGAAGAGAATTTATTTCCTTGCTGTACTCCATTACATGTTCCCACCTGTTATTTCACAAAATAAGCATTATTATTTCAACAAGTTTTTTTACTTTCTGTAGTGGCTCACTCTAAATGCTACTTTCTAATGATGAATGAGTAACATGCAAACATGTCAATAATTAAATGAAACTGAACAAATAGCCCAAAAATTGCAATTACAAGTACAAATGCACAGATATTGTACATTGAAAATGAAATGCAATCTTATCCATAGCATCATCCAGTCCAAACAATACACCATTCTTCTTAAATTAATCAATAATACCTCAATTCAAAAGAAAAAGCAAAGGGAACTGGAATCAAGTACCAATCTTTATCATAATTCAACGTTTCAATCGAACTCTTCCGGCTTTGAAGAAGCGCAAAGGGAGCGACTGAGCCGTATGCAATTCTCCGCCACTGAGAGTCGGAGATTTCTCCTCCATCCGCATTACTGAGCTTCACTTCCACCACTTCTCCACCGGGACTCTGCTCCGAAGCAGCCTCTTCAGACTGCAGGACTGAAACACGAAGCGTGTTGCCACGCGCCCAGGAGATTGAGAGGCGGGCGAGTGGAGGACTGACGCGGTGGATCCGCAAAGGGTAAACTCTGGGGGTTTGTCCGTCAAGGGAGTGGGGAACGATAGAAAAGGAGTTGAGCTCTCCAGAATCCGACGTCACGCCCGGCATATTCGCCGGAATATTCTTCCAGGGTTTTGGAAGGGCTTAGAGTGACAGAGAGGGGTAGATATTTGGATTAATGGAGCGTTTTAAAGTCAAGTTTCTAACTAAAGTCGCTGTCTTTAAATGTTCAGTAAAGTCGCATTTTAGTTGCCTTTACCTTTTCTTTTTTCTCCTTAAAGCACCTGAATTTCTGCATTTTTCATAAAACCCTAATTCCTGTTTTCTCACTCTCCCCAAACTCAAAACCCTAGAGAGAGAAAGAGGAAACTGCAATTTTTGATCTTGCGAAAATGTCGATGTCGAAGAGTTCCAAGATGCTGCAATACATTAACTACCGAATGCGGGTAACAATCCAGGACGGACGTCAGCTAATCGGGAAGTTCATGGCCTTCGATCGGCACATGAACCTCGTCCTCGGTGACTGCGAAGAGTTTCGCAAATTACCGCCGACGAAAGGTTCAAAGGAAGAACGCGATGACCGCCGCACACTCGGCCTCGTCCTAGTCAGAGGTGAGGAAGTGATCTCTCTCACCGTGGAAGGCCCTCCTCCCCCCGACGACTCCCGTCTCAAAGCCACTTCCGCCAATGCAATCCCTGGCCCTGGAATTGGCCGAGCGGCGGGCCGAGGCGTCGTTACTGGTCCACTCACCCAGGCCCAGCCAGGACTCGCTGGGCCCGTCCGGGGTGTAGGTGGGCCTGCGCCGGGTATGATGCAGCCCCAGATTTCGCGGCCTCCTCAGATTTCTGTTCCGCCTATGTCTTACCCTCCTCAGCCGCCGGTGGTTAGGCCGCCAGCTGTGGCTCCTCCTCCAGGAGGGTTTCCGCCGAGGCCTGGAATGCCGATGCCCCCTCCGCCACAGTTCAGGCCGGGTGTTCCTCCACCAGGTGGGTTTGCTCCTCCACCTCAATTTGGACAGAGGCCGCCAATGATGCCACCCCCTCAGATGATGAGAGGTCCGCCACCACCTGGTGCACCGCCAAGGCCTGGAATGCCGGGAGGTCCACCACCTGGGCAGCAGCCACCAAGACCGGGCATGCCCCCTCCGGCACCAGGTGGACAGGTATTTGGTCCATCAAGGCCGGGAATGCCGCCTCCGCCCAATGCTCCTCCTCAAAATCAACAGCAGTAGCAAAGGTGATTTCTTTAGGTGAGTTATGGGTTTTGAATGTTATGAGAAGCTTCTATTATTAATATGTTATCTGTGCGAGTTTCAGTACTTGGGTATTAATCTATTTAGTTCTTTTATCTGCATTGATTTTCTACAAAAACCTGGCTTGATTTAAACATGTTTCTTGTCAGTTTAATTTTCTTTGTTTTTTTGAAAAAGTGCAAGGTTTATCACCTGTATCTACTGATATTAGCAAATTGTGAAATGATAATAGTTCTTATGGCTTGTGACTGTATGTGATCTCTTGAGTAGTTTATTGGGTTCGTTTTGTTGTTTTTGTGTTTCTTTGTACATATTGCATTAGTGTTTCTAGAGAATGTTGGTTTTTAGTCATCCAAAATGGATTAGTAGCACTTTTTGATTTATTTTTTAGAAATCTTATCTCCAAGACATAATGATGGACATAAATTACAAACTGATCCAATAAATTTAGCCCCTCTCTGGTCCTCAAATGTTGGAAGCAAGCCAACTCACATCTTCTGCTTACGTGGACGTTTTCATGCAAGAAATGAAAAAATTTCTCCATGTACGTCGTGCAATTTGAACAAGACATGCTTCTGTTGTACCAAAAAGATGTTTCTGTTGGAGGAGAAATCATGTAATAATAAATACTAAATGTATCATGGAGAAATAAAACAATATGCTAGCATGGTCAAGCAGACAAGATCTTCTATAAATAGTTATCTTCTTCTGTATGCTCTCTCTCAAGTGCTTCAGGTCTAATTATTGCATTTATATAACCAATAGAAAGATTGATTCTGCACAAATTAGCTTGACCAGACTTCATGTCTTTTAATTATGCGCCTGAATCATCAAACCTGGTCTTCTTTCTGGAAAGAGATATGTAGTCATTGAATTGTATATCTTGACTTCCTTCTGGAACGTAGTTCAACAATCATTTTTCTCTGAACTGTCATTCTTCTAGGTATTGTGAATATGGATCATAGATTCAGATAGTTTTGAAACTTACATAATCCATAAATATATGGCCATGCTCATTCTGTTACTTCAGTTCAATCTAGTCATGGGATTGCATTTAGCAGTTCCTATAATTACTAAATTTGTTTTGATTCATTGATTAGGTAAAATTGGTCTTCCTATGTAATCAACATCTGAAAATATGATCCTCATATTGCTGCAGGGGTTTCTCAAGTTCGGTTGTTCGAGTGCTGCAAAGATTTATCTGAAGAAAGGCTATGGATGGATTTGAACCTGTTTTGGGTTGTAGTAATGAGACATTTCAATGAGTAATTAGGCTTCCTCGTCATAATCAGGATTCATTTATGAGGTGACTACGTAGTACATGCAGATGAATATATATTTTGTTAGGGTAAAGTCTTGTGATGAATTTTGAACTGCAGCACAGTTTCACTCATTTTACTGTTCATATTTTTGCATCCCTTTCTGTCTTGCATTATGGCCAACCTGATGTTATTTTGGTGTATCAACAATTGACAAAGTTGTACCTGTTTAAGCTGTGATTTTGCTGGTGTTTTACCCAAACTCATCGGTTGTTAAATTGGGAATAAATCGGTTGGGGGGTCGAGACTTATTATGAAAAATAGTTGAGAACTAGCAAAAATTTTGATTGAAAAATAAAAATAAAAGGAAAAGGAAAATTGAAGGCTCGCTCAATATTCTGCTTCCTATTGAATGTCCACTTCCTATAATGTGCTTAAAAAGTTTAGACTGGATTTATTTCTATCTTTTGTTTTGGGGGAATATAGCCGAATATATATTCATTTTTCCTCCCAAACACTAAAAAAGTTTTTTCAAAATACTATTTCATATTCTTCATTATTCTCTTTCTTTTTTTATTTTTTAATATATACATACATGTTATATATTATATATTTTTTATTATTATTTTAATAATAAAAAAATAGCTCAATTTTATTTTTACCCCAAAAACTAAACAATAAAGCATTAATTTGATTGTTGCAAATAAAAACGTCTTCCTTCAAAATATAAACAAATATATCAAAATCCTCCAAAATAATTTTTTAATTATTCTCCAAAACATAACTAGAAATTTATTACATTCCCGACCACAAATTTTACATTCTCCAATATCACTTTCAACATTTATTCTCCCAAAACACATATTAAAATAACACAAAAAATTATAACTAAGCATTGCCATTGATATTTCTAATTCTAAGACCTTTAATTTCTCAGTAATTAGAGAAAATCACACATGGAATCTCACACTTTGGTCTTTGAAGATATGTTGGGCCACTACAAGGCCTGCTTGCTATTGGGTTAGAGGCCCAACATTTCCCAACCTTATTAGTCCAAGCCCTATAAATCAAACATCTAAACGGCGACGTTTCAATCTTCTTCTATCCAATTTTATTTTAGCTCCGCACCTATGCCAGTTACTGCCTTCTGCTTCATAGCTTCAAAACTATAAAATCCAAAGCCAGATTATGGGTTCGTTTATGAACCCTTCTCCAAGCTCCAAAAAGGTGGCCAGAGAATTATATTACCTTTTCTTTGTACTTTTTTTTACATAACTTTTGAGTTTAATGAATTGTCTTTTCTTTTTTTTGTATAAAAAAGGTGCAAAAAAAGGAAAGAGAATGGTTAGGGGTGAGTTTCAAGCCGGAGAACTTCATTCCGGGCCTCATTATTGGGTTCATATTTGGGCTTTTGTTGGATTTATCAAAGCCCGCAAAAAGTTCTAGTGCCAAGAAAGTTGGCAGCTCGTCTCTTGGCAAAAATCAACAGCAACCAAGAATTCTCTCAAGCAACACTGATGAAGAGCTCAAAATGGTATGCAAGTTTTTGCCATAAAGTCCCTTTTCTTGAAGGAAAAAAGAAAAAAAGAATCAATTTTGGGAATATCTTTTCTCTTTATCATGTGGTTTGTGTTTATATGCATGTCTTGTTATCGTTTTCGACTTTATCCCTAGTTTTCATCTTTAGTATTTGCAGTTTTAGATGATAATGAGGTGTGTGAACTGTTGTTCTGGAATGGAAAATAGTTGGGAAAGGCTGCTAAAAGATGAAGACTGTTTAAAAATTGAATTTTTTAATCTAGAAAGATATTCACATTCTTGATATAATTGGTGCTGTTGTAAATTTCATAAGGTGTAACACATCAGGTAGCTCAGACAATCTGGGAAATGAGACAACAAATCGTAAGTTATGTCCGTTTTGAATGTATCTTGATTAGTGCTACTTTTTACTGTTGTGTATATTTGTATTTCAAAGGAGCAGACTATTTACAAACTGGCAAAGTTTTGTTTTTTCATTACCGAACTATGAATTGCATCTTTGTTATTAGTGTCATAGAATCGAACAGTTGAGTACATTTCCTAAGGTTTCTGTCTTGGATGGATGTTAATGAATTATACTGCTGCTGCATCTTGCTACTTAGATTAGTGGTTTGAATTTAATCTAATACCAAGTATAACAGTATCAATAGCCTTTAATTTTCTCTTAGATAATGTTTGGATATGAATTATATGTTTTGGAATAATGAGTTTTGGGAGTGGGGTTGGGGAATTTGAAATTTGTGTTGGGGAATGTGATTTATGTTTGTTTATATTTTGGGAACAGTAAGAAAATTGTTTCGGGGAATTTTGGTATGTTTGTTTATGTTTTGCGAGGAGACAAATTCTACTGTAGCAATCAAGTTAATACTTTTTTGTTGGGTTTTTGGAGTGAAAATAGAATTGAGTGATTTTTTATTGTTAGAATAATAATAAAATATGTATGATATATATATAATATGTGTGTGTATATATTTATATATTGGAAAATAGAGAAGTATTGGGGATAATGAAAGATAGAAGAGGGTATTTTGGGAAATTTAATTTGGCATTTTTGAGGGAAAATTTTTGTATATTTGGTTATATTTTGGGAAAACAATTTATGTAACCAAACATAGCCTTAAGTTTTTTTTTTTAACAGAAAGATGAGTTTATTTCGTGCATAAACAATGACAAAGAGGCATATAGTTGAAGGATGATATGTTTAATATTGAGAAACATGCTCACTGAACTGCCAAACTTTGTTGACAGGTATTAGTAGTTAGGCAAGACCTGAAGATGGGATCTGGAAAGATTGCTTCTCAATGTGCTCGTAAGTTGCTTCCGATATTCAATGGTTTTTATATTTTCTTTATTGATTATACAAATATGTAATTTGATGTTCTTTTATGCTGTTTGCCAATCTGATTATTGCTTATTGTGCAGATGCTGCTACTGGCTTGTATTCAGAACTTATGCAAAGGTCTATTCTTAATCTAATTACTGCGCAATACCTTTTGTTAGATTGTTAAAAATTCTGCAGCACTATCTGATGCTTTTCAGCATCCCGGTTATATTTACATAGTTTATTTGTCATATGCTTTTAGTTTGGTGCGATCTGTGGAAATGTGCTTGTTAGAGGGATTGTGTCCGCGTATTCAGAGGAAATTTCAAATTTTCTCTTAATTTGTCACTATTTTATTACACGGCGCCTTTTGGAACCCCCAGCTTCTGTCACTTCAATCTTTTCTGATCCATTGTCTAAACGCTGAATTATGTGTGGTAGATTGCTTTTGGTCTAATCCTACATAATTATGCGATCCATGTCATCATTTATAAGTCAATGAATTGGAATCTTTGAACTACATTGCATGGAAAGGTGAAGAATATGGTTTCTACATGCAAGATGGTTAGAATTTTAGATGTTTCTTTTCTTACCAAGTGACCGTACGACAATTATTGGGTGGATGCATCAAAATGTTCTCATACTTCCCACTTTCCTTTAGATATCAGGTCCTCTTTGTACCGGTTTCATTTGATATCAGTGAGTAGTTTTACCTGTTTACATAGTAGGAATTGGCTGCTATACAAATCTATCTCATTGGAAATCTTCTCTGTGATAATTCAATGAGCCTCATCGGCTGACTACATTTAAGCATTGCCTAAATGCAGCCATCGGTCTCTTCTGAGGCAGTGGGAGCTTTGCGGGCAGCCCAAAATAGTTGTTACATGCAAGAATCAACAAGAAATGTAAGAAGGTGGCCTTTCTTTGTATGTTTAGTCATATGTATCGCTCCATGCCCGAATCTGCATTTTATATGCTTATCTATGAGTTACTGTATTGTGGTGATCATATCAGGAATAAGCTACAGGATGCTGCTGAGAGCATTGGCCTTCCAACTTTCACAGTTGCTGATGCCGGCCGTACCCAGGTAGTATCCCATTCTTCTAGAAATGTAAACAAGTTGAGTCAACTAGCAAGACGAGCTCGAGCTCGAGCTCGAGTTTGCAATGGCTCAAAGCTTACTTGAAAAATCGAGTTTTATCGAGCCAAACTCGACCTCAAAAGATCAAGCTCGTCGAGCTTGAGCCCAAGCTTAATATATATTTTTTGAGCTCGAGCTTGTGTCAGCACGGCTTGGCTCGAGTATGCCCCTACATTCTTCTCTTGTCAGTTCATTAAACCCGAGAATCCCTCTTCCTGCATTTTTCGGCTTATCATGAGGACATTTAAACAATGTAAGAATTTTTTTATGCAGGTTTCTGCTGGGTCAAAGACAGTTCTTGCTATCGGACCTGGTTTGCTCCTCGCTTCAATCTTTTATTACTGCATTTTTTCTGTATCTCATTTTTTACAATTTTTATCTTCATTTCTTTAGTTCTGCACCTTCTTTTATGCCAAAGATTTTTGCAACCAAACTACTCAACACTGAAAACCTGCACATCTGCGACACTCAGCTGAAAGTCACACAATTCACAAAAATGAATACTCAAAATAGAATATATTCACTCATTTCATATTAAACGAAATGCTTTAGCCGTCGCCCTGTTAATATTCTTCACAATATATTAATCACTTGCTTGTGTAATGTTGTATATTTTCCGGGTAGTATGTTTTCTGTATGAATAACAAATTTCATGGCCGAACAGGAAATAAATCAGCTGTCAATTCAGTGACTGGGAAGTTGCGGTTGCTTTGATGTTGCTAGCTCTATTCTTTTATGGCTAATAGCTTAGAGACTGATTACCATAATTCTTCTGCAGAAGTTCTCTGATTATGTATGAATTTTGAAGGTTATTGTAACATTACCAACATCAAAGATGGACCATTTTTTCCCTTTATTATGCAAACTTTTATCTCTTAGGAAGTACAGAAAGAGCAGTTGTAGATGTTCATATGTAATGTTCTGTCTTTGTTTTGGATAAGGATTCAATGTTTCTGTTTCAGTTTACATGTGAAGTAGAACTTCCATTTACTTTTCTGCAGCTGTTTTCTCTCCTGTCCTTCAATTAATAGAATGTACTTTTCCATATTTATTTATATTTTTGTTGTTATTTTGTTAATAAACTGATCTTTTTTGTTTTCTTTGATATTTTTCTTTTTTTATTTATATATGCACCTAAAACTCGTTATAATTTAAATATCGAATCCTACACATATAAAAATGAAAGCGACACCACTCAATAATTAAAAAAAAAAAATGGTTATATACTTATAAGTTATTATAACCTTCAAAGTAGATATCAAAAAATAAGCGGAATGCAATTATATGACTTTTATTAATATAATAATTTTACGTGTATAAAAACTGTAAAAGATATAACAATTGAACAGAGAAAAGTTATATTAGGAATAGAAAAAAAAATTGGTACTAAATGAATACAAATATTATAACAAAATACTGAAGTCCAACATCTGAAGCATAACGTACCAACACGTTTCAGTTCTAATACCTCCCCAAAACCCTTGACACACTAGTCTACTTGTGTGCCTGCTGAATGCTCGTTGAAATCCAGAAAAGAATCCTCCAAAATATCGGCCAACGCCAAAGCTAATGGCTTCTCGCTACAGAACAATCTCAAGACCAGCAATCAACCTTCTCAAATCCACCATTGCAAAGCCCTCGAGCAGACCCGTCTTCTCTGTTCAACCAACAAGCTCCTCGCCATCCCTTTTCTCAAGGTGTTATCTTCAAACCCTCTAGAACACTTTTATTTCCTGAATCAAGATTGGGTTTGTATGGTGTTTCCCTGAATTTTGGGCAGCTGTGAAAGATGGGTTTCCGTTGTTTTATCTAAAGGCATCAAAGCCACTCTTTATTGTGTGAAACATTTGAATTCTTGGTTCAAGATTTGATTTTTTGATATCTTTTGGTGAATTTGATGGCATTATTAGCTTTAACTTAGATGGGTTTCTCATGAAATCACTAATGGATTCTTGGAGTGGCATATTTAAATAATTGGGTAGAGATTTGATTTATGCTTTTGAGATTGATTATTCGGTCACTAAATACCAAAGCCATTCTGAATTCAAGACCCTTTTTAAGTTGTACTGTTTGATTTATGTCTTTGAATATTTATATTTCAGGCCATTGCCTCAAATGGTAGCCCTCCAGTCTCTCTTACCTCTCCATAGCGCGGTCTCCTCGGCTAGGCTCACCTCTTGTCTAGGGATAGACACCAAGGGCTGCAGGTCTTTGTCTCAGGGTATGCTCTGCAGTGCCAACCCTGGAGTTTGATAGATTTTGTAATGTTTCTGTAAGAATACTTCTTTGTTCTTTCATATAATAACAGAAATTCAGTATTTTTTTTATGTTTTCTTTTTCAATTCAAATTCCTTTTTGCTCCTTTGGTGCATCATTAGTTGTTCTAATGTACCATATTTAATTTCTCTATGGTTTTGGTATTCCATAGAGGTATCCATCTTAATGACTTCTAATATTTGGTTGCAAATTAGCTTAAGTTAGTTGTAATTAGGAATAATACTGTTGAATTGGCTGTTTCATGATTTTTGGACCAGATTTTTGAATTTATTGATGCCAAGCAATGGATCTTAAGTGGAGCCAAGATGTCTATATTACTATACCCCTCATCTCAAACAGAACGTTGTTTTTTGGTATTGTGAATGATTTTGGAGGAGTGACAGCATTTAAAGACCAGCGAGCTATAGTTGAGCACAAGTTACGGGGTATTTCAAAGCATTTAGTAATGGATAAGCAACAGGATGTTGGGAGTTATAATACTGTTAAGTAAGACCAGAAAAAGTCTGTTTCCTAAATTCATATACTCTTGTTTGTGTAAGTTGGTAGACTATGTAGTAAAAGAGTTCAAGTTTGATGACCTTTTTCAGTTACAAAGAAACATGAAATCTTTCCATCAAGTCATTGGTGAGGAGTGGTTGGACAAGAGCAAGGGAAATTAGAGAGGTGGGGCATGCATTTGAGCATAAACTTTGCAAGTTCACGGTCAAAGGTGGACAAATTTTTTGTTTCTTAAGCCATTGGAATTCCAGTCTCCACCACAGAGCATTGGTTAACAGCATTCTGAGCCCTCTTTTCTGGTTGCTGATTGAAGTGTTTCATCTGGTTTAGAACCGGTTTTGGTTTTTGGAGAACTCATATACAATGTCTGTAGAAGAGAAGAAACAAGAAAAGAAAAAGGCTCAATTTTCTACATAATCATATTAGGTTACCAATTCTTTATTAACACAATAGGTTCAATTTCAACCTTTCTTCTCTGCCTGCAGTTACCTTTTATAAACTTGTGAGAAAGTGATTTCCTTGTCTTGTTTCACCATAGTCAGATATCCAGAAAAAGTCGGTCACTTCTGGCTAGAACCTGTATATCGCCTATGGGGTTGCACAATACCATCAATCATGTTTAATCATCTCCCTTGCAAAATCTTGACCTTTCATTTTGTACATAATCTAGATAGCATATATGATGATTCATGGCAACTTCAAATTCATCCCATGTTAATTCTGTTCATTTTGCTTTTTGGAACATTCTTGTTGCACATATAGAGATCGTCACTTCTGCACTCAATCAGTGAATTTTTCATATGTCTGGCCTTTTTGTTTGTCTTTTTCTCATTCATTTGTTACAATTGGAGAAGGAATGTGCTGCCACCAGCCTACCACCTGATTAGTTAGGCTTCATGAGTCTACATTTGCGGCGATCACTTACTAACTATTAAGTAAGAGTTTATGCTTTTCTTTCCTTAAAGGGAGTATGAAACCCTTATATTCCTGTATGCTGGTTGGTTGTTGGATTAAATATTTTTCTTTCATTTCTAGTTCTTTTAGTAAGATTTGTATGATTACTTCATGTCCATATATACATATATCAAAAGATTGTGATACCATTTTCATTATAGGTTCTTGATCATGTCTAGAGTATTGTGGAGAAATAAAGTATCTTCCAATAAATATCTCTAAATACCAAAAGGCTTGCCCGAGTAAGAAGCCGGCAATGAGAATTGCCAATTCTAATATTATCCCATTACAGTGGGATCCGTATGACCTGCCAATCATCACTTGGTAACTGTTATCCATACGGACATTGGCTTGAAGCTTGAGATTTAGCAATTATTTATCATTTGAGTGACACAAAATGAGGGACCTTAGGATTCAAATCAGAGTTCACAAAACTTATACACCAATTGCCACATATAATTTCTGTTAGAAACAAGATGCCATTAGTTGTCTGTTACATTTTGTGCTTCTAGCAACTTGTTACTCTTTTTTTGATCGAAAATGAATCTTACAATCAAGTTTTTAAATTTATAATCTTGCCAAGATGATCCAGTCCATGACTGTTCCCTTTTGATTGGTTTTCCTTCTTATTTCAGAACTAGGTCTCTGCGTGCCGCGATAAGAGATGAAATCTTAAAGATTGAAGAAGTTGTACTTGATTTGATGGATCATGGCTTCTTATATCTCAACATACTTTTTACATTTATCAGCTACAGTGAAATTCTCAACACTTTTTGTATAAGCAATATTCCTAGATTTACCTTTGGATGGCGGCATACCTCTGAATTGAACTGCTTTCTTGCGCTCTCAAAAAATTTCACTGTCAGCATATTGCCTCTTGAATGGCTTATATTGCGGTAACAGCAGAAGATAATTTGTGCATTTTTATGAATTTTGATGTGCTTTCCATGATGGAAAATGTATCACTATTTCTCCCTGTGTTCTTGATATCAAGTCTTAGTAATACTTGTGCATATACACTGCTTGTGCTTTGTAATGTACTGTGGAAAGAGCCAAAGGCAGCTGTACCAGAAGTGCAATTGACTTAGGGTGTTGGAAGAGCTTTTGCTGCATGTGTGCTTATCTCTAGTACTATGAGAGGACACCAAATTCCTATTGCATGAATCTGGCTTTACTCAAACTTTTCTGGTTTCTCAACATTTTTCTACATACCTGACTTTTGCTGAGCAGTTTTTGAATGTCAAATGGATATCATCGGGAGGTAGTGTTAGTGTGGTCGAATCTTCCTCTTCTGCGACATGTTTCGTTGTACCATCCATTGTCTTAACCAGTTGGCCTACGTAGAGGGTTGTTGTTAGTATCGTGCCGGCATAACACGTAAGGGTGCAATTGAGTCGAGCAAAGCTTGGAGGAAATTTCGGGTTGAGCTTGAGCTAGAAATATAGATATATAGTACTCGAGTTCAAACTCAAGATCGAGAAGTGTAATATTATGAGCTCAAGCTTGACTTAATGAAAATTCAAGCTTGGCTTGCCTCAATTATTCTCAAATTTGCTACTAAGTTCTAAATAACTGCAAGTTTGACTTCAAACTCAGAATGGAAAAATCATAATATAATAATATTAATTAATAGAACAAAAATTAATATACAAGTTTCAAGACATACACTTGGGAATAGAGATCGAGCTTGATTCAACTCGATTTGTGTTCGAGATAACTTGAGTTCGGGTCAAGCTGACTCGAATTTGGTTCATGAGACTTTCGAATTGGCTAAATTTGTTTGTACCCCTAATAACGTGGGGTTTCTTTACTTATGTGGTATCACCATTAACATCTGTTTGAAAATATCAAGTGTAGGTTAAGGATTTTTCAATGTGATACACCAAAAAAAATGTCTTAGCTCCCATTTCTTGATGGCCCATTTTATTTGATTTTGATATATGTTACTCTAATAACTCTATTAACTACATTTCAAATGGTTGCAAAACTATTTATATGTATTGATCTTCAAGTTATATGTGATTCATTGGCTAATATTAGGCTTCAAATCTTTGCCGACACTACCAATTCTAGAACTACAAGATGATACGTTTGAAACTATGTCTTATAAAGACAAGTTAAAAGGCCGCATTTGCATATAATTTTATAATAAGACAACTTTATATAGACTTGAGAGGGACTGTTCTTTCTGGCGACAATGTTCTATCCTGCACTACTTAGCTAAAATTTCCTAATTATTTCCAATAAATAATATTATTACATGGCTCATTGTACTTATTAGTAGAGCTACAATTTTTTAGGACTCTTTTAGTTTTTTATTTTTTAATTTTTGTGGAGGTGGGGGGTGGGGAGGGGAAGGGGGAGGACCATAAAAGGAGAGTCCAGGTCAATTGTCAGCAAGGTGGTTGAGAAATTGCAGACAGATCCTTTACAATGAACATGGAAATATCCCTCCATGCATGGAAGCCCACTATATTCAAACTATTTAGCTAATAAAAAAAATTATCTTCACTTTGTCACACAATTTTTAATCATTGAACGCATTTACAATGCACTAATGGGAACTTAGGGATTTGGAAATTTTATTTTTTTAATCAATTTGATGGAGTAGCGTTGAAGATAGATATATTCACCTCATAGTGCCAAACTAAATAGCATCTTGATACTTTATATTATTCTACTAAATCTAAATAATGATTCTTGATAAAGCAATTTATTTTTTTATTTTATTTTATTTTATTTTATTTTATTTTATTTTATTATTATTATTATTATTATTATTATTATTATTATTATTATTTTGGCAATTCTTTGGGTGATAATTGTCCCATGGCTTAAGCTACACACGGGCCCTTCCCTATATATATTCGAGGTATTGATATCAATTTGGAGATATGTACCAAACTAAGTTGGTAAAGTGGGAATTATCACTAATTTAATGTCTTTATTTCATGTGCAAATACATGAAATTAGAATTTTAGACTTGAGAAAAGGGATAAAAATACCCCGGTTTGCTATCGCAATAGAAGAAAGATTGGAAATTTTAGAGTTAATTTCGATCCAACCAGTGTTGCTACCATAATAAAAGATGAATTAGAAAATTTTAAAGCTAATCGCGATACAATCCATGTTGTTATAGCAGTAAAAGAAGGATTGAAAATCTTAGAGTTAATTTAGGTCAAATTTATATTACGACAACAACAAAAGAAGGATTGGAAATTTTAGAGCTGATCTCGATCCAATCAGTATTGTTACAGTGATGTAAGAATATGGTCAAATTTATGTCAGTATTACGACAACGATGAAAAGGTGGATTGAAAATTTTAGAGCTAATCATGATTCAATCAGTATTGCTACAATGATGAAAAGGGATCACTTCTAGTATTTTTTGAATTTTATCACTATCGGATGTGTGCTTCACTTTTATATTATATCTTTCGTGCTTTAACTGTTTTAATTATTTTACCAAAAGACGATAAATGTGTATTATTTTTTACATTATAAATTTTAAATTAAAATATAAAGTCAAAATTAGATGGAATTTCAGAAGAGGCATGTGATATAGATAAGTGCTGCATCATCACAATATAATTATTACTTAAAAATAATATAACATATTGTTGCTCCACCACCCCCTTTTCAGCTTTCACTGTTACTCTAATTTTTATTACAAACCATTTGCTTCAATTATTCAACTTCATATTATATTGCTGCCATAACATTAAACAATACTTAGCTGCAGAGGAGAATACTGTACATTGATTTAGAGTTACTATTATAATATGAAAAATAATAATATTAAATAAATTTTATGTACTTAGGGGGAAAAAATTTAAAAATTAATATTCCCTTCATTAAAATACGGCCTACACCTATGGATTAGCGATGCCTGGGATCGTACATGGAGTACGACCTATTAGCGTATTCCGAAGTATAGTACATAGTATTAATACATCAATACTAGGTTGGAAACTAGAATATATATATATATATATACACGATAAAATTAATTAATTTTTTTTTATTATATGTATTAGTGGGACAATATCTCAATATAATTGAATTTTCATATTTGATAATAAATTTTAGCCGTCATGGATTTTATTTGTACAATTTTAAATATGAAGTAAAGCATACATCCTTATTAGCTGTGAAACTAATGCTATGTTTGGATCAAGAAAATAGTGAGGAAAAAAAAAAAGAATAATACAAATATGTCAATATTAAAATATAGAGTTACATAATTTGAAGTATAAGAAATTTTTCCTAGCACTTTTTTTTTTTAAAATTCAATATTCAGACATAGGGTAGATACTTGAAATTTGGTTTATTATTTTTTTTGCAAAAATAAATTTCTCTGAATTTGTTTTCGGAAATTCACCACCAGGTTAATGACCTTAACTGAAATTCATGTTCTCAGAAGCTAAGTTAATTATTTTTACATATATTTTTGTCATACCCTAAGCAAAAATATCGCATGACACATTTTGAAAATGCAGAGGTCATATAATAGAAAATTATTCAATTCTTTATTAGTTTCTTATTGAAAATTATTGGGTTAAGTTTAGAGGAAGAGAAGGAAAAATAGTCGATGCTTATTCAATTCTCTATCGAGAATTATAGGATCAGTTAAATAAATCTATCATTTTAGTTTTTTCATTTGGTCGAAATAAATAGATTAAATGGAAACAACAACTACACAAGTGGTAAACTATTGTTGTCACTTCGTACTGTAAAGCGTTCTGTAGTTAGTTAAACTCTAAATTATTTCAAGAAATCCTCGACAAAATTGATTTAGGTGCAATTATTATTATTATTATTATTATTATTATTATTATTATTATTATTATTATTATTATTATTAAAAAAAGTGGAATTAATGAATTTGCAAATTGGAGGGCCTGTTTGGTTTTATTTTCATTTTTAGTTTTTATTTTCATTATTTTCATAATTTGAAAAATTAGTTAGTGAAAATGAGTTGAAAACAAGTTTGTATTTGAATAAATGGTTGCAAAAGTAATGATTATATTGAGTTTAGTATGTTGTAGGTGGAAACAGATAGAAATAATAAAATAAAGAGAGAAAATATATAGGTTATTAGGAGAAGATATGTGCAGGTTATTGGGGAATCAAGAATGTGTTTGGAGAATGAAAATGAAAATAATGTGGAGTAAAAATATATAAAAAGTGATGTATTTTTATTTTTAAATAGTAGAAAATATAAAAATAAGGTATAGAAATGAAACCAAACGAGCCTCAGAGTCTACCATGCACTCATAGACCAGTCAAAATGTATTTATATAATTTAAGACATTAGAATCTTATGTATGGGCATGTTAACTAGTGATGGTGGGCAGGGCACGCACTAGGCACACAAGTTTAAAGTACTAAACAATCTTTCAAAGTATCTCAAATTAATATGTTGACAATCCAACCTACATGTATGAAAATGACAATGCATGCATGATATATATATATATATATATATGTGTGAGTGAATTAAATATTTATAATTTTGGCAATATTAAATATTATTCAAATTGAAAGAGTGAAGAGACTTACTTATAAGATAATTTAATTTATAGGTTATTTTTTTTCTTTAACTCTTTAAAGTATCCTTTTGTAAAGATAAAATTCCTCATCACGTGGACTAACGAGACAATACTCCATGTAACCTATTCATGATGGAATTCAAATTTAAGATCTTAAAATTTTGAGATCTCAACTTTAGCAATAGCCCAAAGCTCTCTCAGCAGATCTATATATATTCGTATATTGTAATTTCAGTTGAAATAAATGCATGCATATAATTATTTAATTTGCTTAAAAGTTTGTTAGAAAGGATATCAATCATGGGGCTAACAGGACAGTATTTGGATCTTCTATTTTAAATTATATTTCATTTTCATAGTATTGAAAATCGAAAACCACCAACTTATGCGTATTATCATTGTAAATACTATTTATTTTAATTTTCAATTTCTTCAAAATTTATTGTATGATTCTATTATCACATCAATTAAATACCAATTTGGTTTAATAGAAAGTACTTAATACTATTTTAAAGAAGTTAAAACACTTTTTTTTTTTAAAAAAAAATTCTTTTCAAACATAAAAATCATAAATCATCTAAATATTCAACTTTATACAACTTCTAATTATAATATTTAAATAAAACATTCAAATACAATCTCATCTTTATTTGTAAAATTATAATTATTTTTTTAACTTTTAAAAAGATTAAAAATAGAAAATAAAAATAATATAAAAACATATCCAAACTAGCCCTTTAGGGTCCCAATGATGACAATAATGTGGTATGCCCCAATTTCCACGCAACTCAAAGCAAAATAAGAAGAAATAATAAATTCTTCAAATTATGAAAATTGGTTCTTCAATAATTTGCCACATTTTGGCCAAAAAAAAAATGAAAAATGAAATTTTATATTTCTCCTTCTTCCATGATCCTTTTTAAACCCAAAAAAATCTAGAAAGTACAGTGCCAAAAATTCAATAAGTTAGGAATTCATGCACCTGAGAGCAATTAATGTAAGTAAACCAACAAAAATTTATCAAAAATTCTCTAAACCTCCCCATGAATTGTAATAATATCTCATCAACTACCTAAATCAGCTGCCTGAAATCGGACCCAATATGCTGATGAATCAAGTAATCCTCACCGTTGGATACCCCAAACATCACATTCTGATGATGATGGTGGTGGTGGTGCAGAAATTGCTGCTGCTGCTGCTGAGCTCTGAGCAGCTCTTTCTGCCTCCTCAGCTCAAGAACTTTCCGATGAGAATTTGAATGCTTCGTCAGGACAAATGTCGGGCTCGATGCGGGCCGGTATTCTGGCACAAGCCGGCCTGACTTGTACCTTACTCCACATGCATTGCACAAGGTCTTCGGGCCCATAGGCCCGGTCCGCCACTGCGGTGTTTTCTCGGAGGCGCAATGGAGGCACTTCCGCCCCTCGCCATTACCCGCAAAATTCTCCGGCGTCCCTTCTTTTTTCTTCTGCACAGCCGGCTTCGTCGACTTCTCGCCCGCTGCGGCTACGTCCGACTCCGCCGAAGAAGACGTCGTCATGGCGGGGACTCTGTTGGCGGCTGGCGCCGGGGGTGTTGGCGACACCAAGAGAAGGCGCGAAGTCCAGTTCCCTGGAGCGGCGCGTGATCGCTTGCTACGGGCCTTGGCAGGGACAGACATTTCGGGTCGAAGCATCGGGCCTGGCGGGGTGGTTTCGGGCTGGAATTGATAATACTGGTGGTGAGTCTCCGAAGTTTCGTCAGTTCGGACCTTGATTCCTTGTATCAGCTGCAGCTTCTGCAAATCCTCACTGGAAAATGATTCCTCCACGAAATTCGACAGCCATTCTAGCTCAGCCAAATCATCGTACTGTAAAAATATTAAAAAAAACATTATTAAATTACTCAAAAAAAAATTAAATTCAGTTCTTTTTCTTCCTTATTGCTTAATCAAAATCATTTCTTAATCCACTTTTTTCTTTTGCAGCCTTCTTTTTTCCCTTTTCTTAATGTTTTTTTTTTTCTCAGCCATTAAACAGGAAACGCACAGGCTTTTGTTTGTAGAAGAAATGAAGAAAGCGATCAAGACAAAATCCCTAACGTAAGAAAGTGTAAAAAAGCTAGATACTATAGTATTAATTAATCCTCAGTACAAACTGTAGTTTAACATAAAGAAGAAAAAAGAAAAAGAGATTAATTCACATATTGTGACAGAATTATAGGTTGCATGATGAAAAAGTTTGTCCAAATTACGTACGGGGACAGAGAGTTCGCTGGAGAAGTGGCCACCGGCGGAGCCGCGGGGGCCGCCGACATCAACGGCTGGGTGGAAACGCTGTCCAGCCATGCTGCCGGCGGAGAAGGAGGAGTTGCATAAGGTGTCAACCGCCGTGAGGGCGGAGGAGTCTGCGGACGTTCCGGCGAATGCCCCCTCGACCCCGCCGTCGGCCTGCACGATGCTGTCGTCATTAGGGAAGTCTAGGAGGTCTTCAATGATGAAATGCTCCCCATTCTTGGCTTCGGAAAGCCGTTTCTCCGGCGTGAATTGACCGCTGTAGTAGCCCGTCTGGAAGAATTCCGGGGTGGTTTCCATTGGAATTTTCTTGAAATAATGTAAAAGAAAGTATGAAGAAAATGGCGAAAATGGTGTGTGTGTGTGTGTGTGTGTAATTTTTGAGGGGAAAGAGTGAAGTTTAGGAGGAGAGAAGTGAGGGGAGGGGTTTATTTGCGTTAGAAAGGGACAGGGAGACAGCTAAAAAATTGGATTTTGACGAGGAGAAATTATGGCTTGAAAAAGAGGTGAAGATTTGGTAGTTTTAAGGTGGCAATAAAAGTGTAAAAACATTATATTAAAAAGGGAGATTAGGGGTGTGAAGTTACAAAAATGCCCTTCGTTTGCGCTTTTTTCCTTTATTTAAAAAAATTATGGTTAGTACTGATTCTGTAATTATTTTTAAGAACTCAAATTTACTATCAATCTATTTACAATTTTTATTTATAGAATGTCAATATATGGAGACAAAATGAGGGACTTTTGGTCATGGGATGTTTATGATTGGTGTGGACCACTTGTGAGGTGTGATGTTGGGGATAAATTGGAATGGTCTTTACTTAAGAACAAGGCCATCCCTTATACCCTTTTTTAGATAAGAGGTGGAATTCATTGCAAAAAGTGCAATGGGACCATGGAAGTTGAAGGGGATGGGGGGCTAGCAGTGATGGTTATATGTATGCATCAAGAAAGCATTTAATTAGACCATTTTAGAGTTAGTTGGTACTAGTGATCAAAGAATTGTTCGTGTATATTTTTTTATGCTAAGGTTTCAATTTCACTTGTTGATAAATCAAATATTGTAATATATCAAAAAATATATGCAAAATGATGTTTCGCATAACTCTTATGCACTTCATTATATTGTAACTTTGTCGATTATGTTCATCAGTTTTAGACATTACCAATTATGTAGATATAATATATAGTTTCACTATTAGTGTTGAAGTTCAATTTAATTTCACATGCACTATTTGATAGGGTAGAGGGAACTAATGTGTAAGAAAAATTGCACTTAGGATCACCAGACTAACATTGAAATAATCACCCAACTAGTGATCTAGTCTCCTCAAAATTATATATGAACAAAGTAAAACACAATTATCTGGGCACTTTTGGAACTTCAACAAAGGCAAATGAGTAAGAAAATGACTTAATAAAGTTCCCAAGAGTCTAGGAATGTTGGATATTACCTGTCCAAAACAATCTAACTTCCCAAATGAATCGATCAAATAGGTTGAATTGTTCAAAGCAATCATAACAATGCAATTTAATAAATATATATATATCATAAATTTGAGGATTGTATATCTATTTTAATATAGTGTAAGAAAAATAAAAGTTAGTGACAAAATAATAGATGGCAATACAAATGTTGTCACTAATTATATATATATATATATATTAATTATTAAGTAATTTTTTTTGTTTTATCACAAAAACAATTATAGTTTAATATTGATGAAAATTGTGTTTAAACTATTACTATTGGCAATTAGTTACACATTTATAGTGAAAATCTAATGAAAATAAAATTTTTATCACAAATTATAGTGATAATTTTTATTATCACTAGGTTATCATTATACTTGCGTCACTAATTGTCAATAATGACAACTTAAAACACTTGTACTTGTCACTATTAAAAAATATTATGACAAAATAAAACTTATTGTCACCTAAAAAATATCATTAATAATATTATAAAAATTATCATCACTTAAAATGTCTTTACAACAATTTTAGTATTTGTACTATCATTTTTCTTGCCATTAATATTCTTTTTTGGTAGTATATACAAGGAAGGGGGTACTGGGGGAGGATTTTTTTAAAAGTATTTATATATGTACACACATTAAAAATTTATTAAAAATTTTTATATATAAATATAAGGACGATGTTGCTAAAATAATTGACCATCCAAAACGGTTGAGGGAGAGATTGTATTGTCCACATTCTCAACCCAAGTTCCTACCCTAGTTCAAACAAATTGCTCAAATGAAGCCATCTACCAAAGCAAATTTACATCATGCTAGTCATGATGCCAAGTGGTACAACAATTATAACTTCAAGTACCAACCACAATCATTTATAATTTGCTTATAAGTTAGAAGCCATTCATGTATATATATTGCCTAGAAATATGAATAACACAATAGAAATGTATATATTGGAAAAGAATAAATCTAAAAGCTTATATAAAGATAGGAAAACTATAAGATATTTTTGGAGCGTGCTAGAGAACCTCTCCCAACTACTATTGGATTTTTTAATCTCTACCGTTTGTTTAAGAAAGTGGAAAGTATAAATAAGGTTTGGGACCCTTATTTGTAATGATACAGAATTGTATAAGAGTAGTTGCGATCAAAAAATTAGAGTGAGAAGTTCATTTAAGAGCTCTCTTGTGTGACCTTTCTTTTTGTCAGATTCTTTAGTCCAATAGGAGTTTAGCCCTTATTTGCTTATGTTTTTAGACCTAGTTTTTATTTTTGTCATAATTTGAAAATTAAAAGTATTAATTTTACATATTTTTACTAAAAATACCAATTATTTTTATTTTTATTTTTTCATAAACGTACTCTATCATCATATTATGATATTAATCAAATTCAAATTTGACTTAACAAAAAATACTCAAAATCATTTCAAAATAATTAAAATATATATTGAAAAAGCGCATCTTTCTAAATATAATAATAATGTAAATCACTTAAATTTTTATTCCTACACATATCCTAATCATGAGTTGCAAACAAAATATTTAAATATAATTATGTTTTTATTTCAAAAACTTTAACTACTTTTTTTACTTTTAAAAATGAGATAAATTAAAATAGAAATGAAAATGAAGTCGTACCTCTATTTTTCGGCCAAAAGAGAAAGAGAAAAAAAACATTTTCTTCATTAAAAAATAAAGTATTATTTATTACATTATTAATATGCTAAAAATACTAATACTTATACTAAAGAAAATATTTAAGATTAGGAATAAATGAAAATTTACTGCACCTCGAAAATAATTCAAATTTTACTATGTTTGCCACAACGTAGCTAGTGTCCAAATTTACAATCTGATTCCTATGTTTTAATTTTTTTCAATGTTTTTATCATCGAATATCGTGCTTGTAATTTCTTTACTTTTCAACTAATTAGGAGTGTGATTTCGCCATGTGGTTCAGAGGATAAGATCATTGCTATTGCCAGATAGTGAGGCTGACCACTTCTAAAAATGGGAGGTAAAAGAGGGAGAATGGTTAATGCAGCAGTTGGAGGGAGTAGTAAAGGTTGAGTTGAACTTTGAAGTAGGGCTCACTTGAATAACACTGATCCCTATGTTAACTGAATGGATAAGGTATTTACTGTTGTCATTTATTAAGGACATAATATAAAAGAGGCAAAAAAGTTGAAAGAGTATAAAAAATTAATATACGGTAAGTAAATCATCAAAAAAGGTAAATGACAAAATTGAACTTAATTAAGTTTCATTAAGAAAAAAATCACAAAAATGAACTTAATTAAGTTTCATTAAATATAGTTCAAGATCAAAGTTTATATTGGATTAAGATGTATAATCATTAATTAATCATATCTTTTATGAATATTAACCATTTTTTAATGAAATATAATCATAAAAGGGGATAAAGCACGTAATCATGAACTTCGTCCATCACAACAAGTGAAAATTGTTAAAAATATGAAGAAAAAAATAACTTTTAATATTGTTGTTTGGTGTCGGCATATTAAAAGTCTATTATGCCCTCTACTAGTAAACAAATTCTCCAAACATTTTATGATCGATCCTTTTTTTCCCCACTCTTCTTTTACTTGGCTTTAGTTTGCTGACCCAAAGACTCGACTAACCTTAACCTTTAATTTTAATGAGGTGGTTTTTTTTATTACAGATGCAGGTCAGGTGTTTATAAGATTCGAACTTTCAATCTTACATTTTATGCATGAAACTTAAATCAATCAGCTAAAGACCACTCAACAATTTTTATTATGTGCTTAAATTGATCCACTTTAACAGTAAATCATTTGATAAATAATATTATTCTATAAATACATGCTATTCAATAATTTTCATATATGGTTTGTCTTGAGCATTTACTGACATATCACTTTTTTTCTTTTAACTGACTTTAGTATTTGATGATCTTTAAGTCAATCCCAAATATTTTTACTTCTGTGATTTCAAACAAAAAAAAATCTTGTTAAAAATCAAATTGATTAAAGTGAAATCGAAGGCAATCTTATTTCAACATATTAATCCTGAGTTAAAAGAGAAATTTGTCTAACTTAAAATATTATTTAATAAAATAATCCTGTAACAAAAATAAAATAAACCCTCCAGTATGTCTAAATGTCGATTTCTACCCCTTAGTACATTGTATTAAACATCTACCTCATGTCCATCTTATGATTATTTTATTTCTCCACACGATTAATTGTATCTCAAATAATTATGTAGATAAGCATCTAATCCTCCTTTTTTTTAAAAATATTTTTATGAAATTAAGCTTCCCTATGCTTTCCCTTGGGGCACGTTTGATTTGCTGGACATGGCTTGATAGACAATTTTATCAAGCCATGTCAAGTGTTTGGATATAATGACAAAAGTTCAAAATTGATACAAAGTCTGGTCCACAATTCTGCATTTAATTGATAGTTAATCTCACCATTTAGGTTGAGATTGTGTAATCCAAATTAGTGGGAAGAATAAGAAATTAGGCTTATGATAATTATACCCATTCAAATTCATAAAATTGGACATTATAATAAGTATTTTGGTAAATTTATTAGTTCAATTATTTAATCCATATATCCAAACAAGGGATTGATAAATTAAATACATATTCAAAATATATAATTTTAGTCACCAAATATAGTATTATATTATCTTTAATAAAATAATCTCACCATATCATTATAATTTTATCAATCTTATCTATATATTCAAAGGTGCCTAAAGGATTAGTCTATCCTGCAGTTCTCTTTAAATTTTTTAATCTTAATTTGATAATCCTATGTTTTGTTTACAAATGACTTTAGGAAAAATTAATCCTATCCAATGTCCAAATTGCACGTGACGGAGAGCGGGGAGTGTGTCAGCGGCTCATGTGACCGCCTAGCGTATGTCACAAGCCCAAATAGTCAATGCCACGTGGCGAGCATCAATGGGTGCTTCGCCTTTTCTTTTGATGCTTCCTGCTGTCCAATGATAATACCTCTAACGTGGGAACACGTGCCGCTCTTTGTCACGTGCGTCTTATGCACCGCTCCGCACCTCACCTGTGGACCTCCACGTGACATGTCACGTGGGAGCCATGCTCTTCCTTCTTTTTTTTTTTTTTTTTTTTTTTTTTGAAGCTTTTAGTTCGAAGTGGGGTTGCACAACCCATATGCATCATTAATGATATTACTTAAAAGGGGTTCAATCGAAAGCTAAAAGAATATAAATAAATAAACAATAAGAAATTTTTAATGATTTTTTTCTTTATTCTTTATCTTTGTGCTTCCTTACAATTCAAGATTTTGAATTTAGAAAAATAATATTGGGTAGACTTTTTCAAAATTGGGGATTGCCCAAGTCTTTTGAGGGTTTAGGTCAACAAAATGGTTTTCCTATGCTCAAAATTAAAGTTATAGATGTGAATTTAGATTTATTTTTTTTAATTTGAATAGGAAGTGGGGCTTATAAGTCATTTAGTCATTCTTGGTAACTTTAAGCTTATTTAAAAAAATTTTTTTTTTTCTGTTTGGATTGGACTATAATAAAATTGACAGTTGCCAAATTCGATCAAGATTCCTCTTTTATTATAAATGTTAAGATTGAGTCAACGGAGATCGAAGCTTGAAGCATGAAGCAAGCTGCAACTTTACAAAAGTTGTGCTGTTGTAACTCAGGAGGATCTATTGTGGAAATAATAAAATAATGGTAAAGTAATTCGATGGAATATGACAATAAGATTTAACGTAGTTCGACAATGTGCCTAATCCACTCAACAAAGAAAATGAATTTTATTGATCTCAAATCAAAGTGCAAGTACAAACTTGAATCCCATAAATCTCACGAAAACACCTAACAGCCTCATTCTAAACTTCGTCTTTAGAGAATTAATCAAAAGCAGTAAAGAAATCCTTGTGTTATGTTCGTGATACTTTCCTAGAAGAAAAAACGCTAAATTTATACTCGAAAATGAAGTCCAAGGCCCGTGGGCCTGTGTCGCGCACTGGGGCGCAAGCAGTGCGCCCAACATCACTTGAGGCTAAAACTTTGCGCTGGAGCACAAAGTTACTATTCACTACACGCCGGGGCGCACGACACGTGTTTTCATGCCTTTTTCGCCCATGTCCATACTTTGGCGCGCAGCGTCCTTCCAACACGCGCCAGGGTGTGTTTTCAAGCCCATTTCGACCACTTTACTCTGTTTCGCCTCATTTCTTCCGTTCCTTGTCAATTTTACCTCAATTTCAAGGCAAAATCAACAATTCTCCACCTTGACTTGAAATTTTCATTTATCTTCTTTGTCCTTGCCCCCAATAGGGCATGTTATCTGAGTCTGCAAACATTAACCTAATCCAAGCAATGCTCGAATTTGATTCCTGGAATAGCCTTAGTCAACATATCTGTCGGATTATCCTTAGTCCCAACTTTGTCAACCAACATGATTCCTTGAGACACCATATCCCGAACACATCTATGTGATTTGTCCTCTCATGAAATGTTTGATTAAGGTATGGCACTCTAACTGTAACAAAATACCTAAGTGATCTCAGAAGTCATACGCATATCATCGATCAGTCCCTTTAGCCAAATGCCTTCCTTGACGCCTTCAGCTAAAGCCATGTACTCAGCTTTTGTTGTAGATAATGCAACTGATAACTGCAAAATCGCCTTCCAACTAACAGTACAACTTAATACACAAAACACATAGCTCATCATGGACCTTCTATTGTCTAAATCTCCTGCATAATCCGCATCCACATAGCCAATAATTCTTGTAGTAGAATTTGATTGACTGTACCTCAAACATCTGTCTGTAGAGCCTCTCAGATACCTCATGATCTATTTCACAGCATGTCAATGAATCTTTCTTGGCTTGTGCATATATCTGCTCACAACACTGACTGTGTGTGAAATGTCTGGCCTAGTGCACATCATGGCGTACATCAAGCTAGCCACTGCACTAGCATATGGCACATTTGACATGTGCTCCACCTCTTCCTCAGTACTCGGTGATAAATCTAATAGAGCCTGAAATGAGCTGCAAGTGGCGTACTAACTGGCTTGGACTTATCCATCCCAAATAGCTCAAGTACTTTCTCAATGTATTGCTATTGAGACAAGTACAACAATCCTGCATGTCTGTCCCGAATGATCTCCATGCCCAATATCTTCTTTGCATTGCCCAAATCCTTCATCTCAAACTCTTCACTTAACTAAGCTTTTAATTGGTTGTTGATTTCAGATATGTTTCTAGAGGCAATTAACATATCATCAACGAACAACAACAAATATACGAGAAGGCTATCATTACAAATTTTGTAATATACACAACAATCAAACTTGATTTTAGTATATCCTATCTTGGTAATAAAAGCATCAAACATTTTATCCACTGCCTGGGAGACTGCTTCAGGCCATATAATGACCTCTTCAAAAGACATGCTTGATTTTGTTTCTCGGGAACAACGAATCCTTCTAGTTGACTTATGTAGATTTGTTCCTCCAACTCACCATGTAGAAACGTTGTTTTCACATCCATCTGCTCCAACTCCATATCAAACAGATCAACCATGGCAAGTAAAACACGAATGGAAGTATGTTTTACAACTGGGGAGAATACTTCATGAAAGTTAACTCTCTCTCTCTTAGTAAAACCCTTAGCAACCAAGAGCACTTTGTATCTAGCATCTTCAACATTGAGAATCCCTTCTTTCTTCTTGTAGATCCATTTGCAACCTACAATCTTCTACCATTTGGGTACATCAACCAGTTCCCATGTACTATTCTTGTGTAGAGACTCCATCTCTTCACTCATAGCTGCAACTCATTTATCAGAATCTGGCCTGGAAATTACCTCTTTGTATGAGACTGGATCATCTCCTATAAACTCCTCAATTGAACTCAAAGCATAAGCGACCAGATCTGAGTAACCAAATCGTTGCGGTGGTTTAATTTGCCTCATCTCCCTATCGTGAGCCAAGCGATAATTTTGTAGTGGTTCATTTTCCTGCTATTGATTAGGTGATAGTGTGCTCTCACCAACTTCATCTACCACCTTCTGTTTTCCCTTTGAAACTTGTGGAGTGTCAAGTTCAAACTCCACCTTCTCCTTAACGCCCTGTTGACCGCTTTCCTGCTGCTCCACATTCTTCATCATTGCAGACTCATCAAATATCACGTCCCTGCTGATAATCATCTTGGAGCCCTTGTCATCATTACACCACAAACGCTAACCGTTGACTCCATCTGCATAGCCTAGAAATATGCACTTCCTACCCCTTGGCTCAAGCTTCCCATCCCGGGCATGAGCATAGACTGGACACCCAAATACTTTCAGATTTGAGTAATCAACAGGAGACCCAGACCAAACTTTCATTGGTGTCTTATAGTCCAAAGCAGTTGATGGTGACCTATTCACCAAATAACACACAGTGTTAATCGCTTCTGCCCAAAAATCCTTGGACAATCCGGCGTTAAAGAGCATGCATCTAGCTCTTTCCAAGATAGTCATATTCATCCGTTCTGCAACTCCATTCTATTGTGGTGTATATACAACTGTGCGATGCCTCACAATTCCTTTCTTATCACAAAATTCCTACATTTCCTTGTTGCAGAACTCCAATCCATTGTCAGTCCTCAAGCGCTTGATCTCCTTTCCTGTTTACTTCTCAATTAAGGTCTTCCATTGCTTGAAATTGACAATCACCTCATCTTTACGCTTCAGCATGTACACCCATACTCTCCGTAAGAAATCATCTATGAATGTCAGCATATACCTTGCACCTCCCTTTGAAGGAACCTGAAAAGGCCCCCAAAGATCTGAGTGAATGTAATCCAAGATGCCTTTGGTCCTGTGAACTACAGTGCTGAATTTCACCCTATGTTGCTTGCCCAGCACACACTGCTCGCAGAAATCTAGCTCTCCAGCTTTATCTTCACAAAACAAACCTCGTTTGCTCAGTTCTGACATCCTCTTCTCACTCATATGCCCAAGCCGCATATGCCACAATCTTGTAGTATCATTGATTGATGAAGAAACTGCTGAAGTACCAAAAATCGTATTTCCCTGTAATATGTAAAGGTCATTCCGCTTGTCTCCCTTCATGATAAGCAATGTGCCTTTGGAAACCCGCAGAACTCCATCTCGAGCTCTGTACTCACAACCATTCTTATCCAGAATACCCAACCATATCAAATTTTTCTTCATATCTGGAACATGACGCACATCTGTTAGGGTCCTTACTATGCCATCATGCATTATGATACAAATTGAGTCAATTCCTACAACCCTATAAGAAGCATTGTTTCCCATAAGCACTTTACCACCATCGTATTTATGATATGTGGTAAATCAATCTTCTCTTGGGCACATGTGGTAGGAACAGCCACTATCCAAAATCTATTCAGAACTTAGTAAAGTTTCAACAACATTGAGAACAAGCCCACCATCAAACTCATCCTCAACAATTCCTGCGACATCATCCCGTTTCTAACTAGAAGTTTCACCGACATCCTTCGCCTTCCCTTATTTTAGGCAATTCCGTTTCCAATGTCCCTTACCACCATACCTAAAACACTTGTCACCGTTTCTAAGCTTGGTTCGGGAATTTGATCGGCCTTTACTCCTTCCCCTTTCTCTTGTTCTCTCTTTCGCCACCAATCCTTCCCCACTTTCACCATCGTTGTTGCCCAAGACATATTATCTCAACTCGTTGGAATTCAATGAGGCCTTCACATCCTCCATTAAAATCATATCTCTCCCGCACAGCAAAGTAGTAACCAAGTGCTCAAAATATTTTGGCAGAGAACACAAGAGAATCAAAGCTTGATCCTCATCATCAATTTTGACATCTATACTAGCGAGATTCAGAATCACCTTATTGAAAAAATCAAGATGCTGAGTAATAGATGTACATTCCTTCATCCTCAATGTGTATAATCGATGTTTCAAATACAACTGATTCGTCAGGGATTTTGTCATATATAGACTCTCCAGCTTTTTCCATAAATCCACTGGCGTACTTTTCGTGGCGATCTCTTTTAGTACATTATCCGCCAATGATAACACCAAAGTACCATAAGCCTTCGCCATGAACTCGTCCTTCAATGTTCCCGGCAAGGAATCTCTGCCCTTTAACGCTTTCTGTAAACCTTGTTGACATAGGAGGGCATAGACCTTCGTCTTCCACAGCCCAAAGTCATTCTTCCCATCGAATTTCTCCACCTCATACTTTATCCTGACATCTGATCGAACCTGCTCGGATACCAATTTGTTATAACCCAGGAGGATCTATTGCGGAAACAATGAAATAATGGTAAAGTAATTCGATGGAATATGACAACAAGATTTAACGCGGTTCGGCAATTTGTCTAATCTACCCAACAAGGAAAAGGAATTTTATTGATCTCAAATCAAAGTGTAAGTACAAACTTGAATTCCACAAATCTCACGAAAACACCTAACACCCTCATTCTAAACTCATCTTGAGAGAATTACTCAAAAGCAGTAAAGAAGCCCTTGTGTTATGTTCATGATACTTTCCTGGAAGAAAAAATGTTAAATTTATACCCGAAAATGAAGCCCAAGACCCATGGGCCTGCACCGCACACTGGGGCACAGAAAACTTGCTCCCCAGTACGCCCAACATCACTTGAGGCAGAAACTTTGCACTAGGCCGCAACATATTCATACCTAACGATTTTCCACAAAGTGGCTCCTTCCTTTAGCTGGGTGAGCCTTCACTTTTTGGATCGTCTTCTGCCCAATGCGGTATCCCCGCCATAAGCGAGACCAAGCATGTTGCCAAAATCTTGCACCCCAATGCAAAGTTAATGTTCACTGCGCGCCAGGGCGCACAACGCATGTTTTCATGCCTTTTTCACCCATATCCACGCCTTAGCCCAGCATCCTTCCAACACGCGCTGAGGTGTGTTTTCGAGCCTATTTCGACCACTTTGCTCCGTTTCACTCCATTTCTTCTGTTCTTTGTCAATTTTATCTCAAATTTCAAGGCAAAATCAACACGTACAAGATTCTACTATTGCAAAAAATAAAATGAAATAAAATACAAAGGACTGATCCAGAACGAAATACTTACTTGCTTAAATCAAGTTAATTACAACATTTACTATATACCTGAATTCATTGACATCATATTTAAATCTTAAATTTTAATAAATAAATATTGAAGAAAATTATTTCAAATGATATATATATATATATATATATAAGTAAAGCTAATCCGTTGTCAAAGTTCACATCCCTGCATGCATATCATATCATTTTGGATTTCCATATTTGGAATGCTATAACGGGTAATGGTTCTCGACTCTTCTTAGATTCTTATCAAAGGGCATTAGATTCTTAAAGCGTTGGGTCGTACCACTTTTGCTGGCCCAGTCAGATTTTATGTCTGATAGGATTAATTATTTACTAAAAGGGATTAAAAGCACAAAATAAAGTGGAAACATTAGGATTAATAAACATTATTAACATGTAATAAAAAAAAAGAAAAAGAGTCGTCCCGACAATTATATTACAAAAGTCTTACTTAGGAAGACATTGACTACCTTAATCACGCTATGAGATACCTCATATGAAAGGCCTATATGTATCTTACCTTAAACTCTAAGAATTAGAAGCCAAGTTTGGACCAAAAGTTTTGGTTTGTGTCCGAGATACGTTATGTGTCTGCTTCTTTCACATAGTGAAGATATGTTAGATATAATTATCGATTAAGGTTGAATTTCGAATAGTAAAGGCTTACACAATTTTTCAGTTCCTTTTCAATGTATAATTATCCACGTATGATAAATTATTTAGGCTTATTTTGGCTCATTTAAAAATAAAGAGCATCACAACGTTTAACTGGCAATTCTATGAAGAAACTATATTTCATTTGAATATTGCGCGTAGAAGCTTTGTTCTTGGGTGGGCAATGTTGTACATGGCACTTAATTAAATGCAAATGAATTTTGACCAAATTACATATTTAGAGACGAATTGTTAGACATGGCAATCGGTTTGAGTAAATTGGGTCCCCACTCCAGACCCAAAAGGTCCGGAATGGGTTGTGGATTTAAGTAAACCCGCCCCGCATAATAAATATAAATATATATATTCATCAAATAAATAATAATTTTTTACTCATTCAATCATCATAAAAATGATGAAGGATATATTTAAATCAATTAATATGGATATTTTATTTTAAGTTTTAAAAAATAGTATTAGAAACTTATTGTATATTGGATTATGATTTTTTATATATATACATATTCTTTATGTATGTTTATCTTAATCAATTTTGAAAATTTATGAATTGCAAAATTATATATTTTAATGAAAAAAAAGAGGTGGTTTGGCGAGTTGGACCCGACGGGTTAGGAGCAAAAGCAGGGTAAAGCAAGTTTAAAAGAGAAGGCGGGGTGGGGTGGGTTCGGTTCCGCGTCCAAATAAAAGTAGTCGGGACTGGTTTCGGTCCTGTCATACCCGCCCCATGCCCATCTCGTTACCATCCCTACGAATTGTATACATATTTATATGTATATGAATAGCTTTAGCCTTTGGATGTGTGTCATCTTTAGTTGGAATCCATAGAATAAAAGGTGTGAATTGGGGGAAGAAATAAACAAAATAGATATGGGTGAATACTTGTCCCATATTTATTTTGGAACAAAGAAAAGTCTGGTGTGCGTTACATACATACATACGTACATATATATATATATCTCTAGTTCAAGTATTAATACTTGATAAAGTAACAACTAAGTGTACATCACATGTTTGTCGACACCACCGCGACTGCTTGCGCGGCTCGACTCAAAAGTTTGGGCAATTGTTCTAGAGTTACCTGTTTATTTCAAATGTTGCGAAAACATTTTGCAAGTTACAAATACTTCAAATGTAATTTGTCTTCTCCTTTTACACCTATAAATAAATCTAAATGGCAAAACAATACACGACATAAAATTGAATTTTGTTAATTCCTCAAAATCTCTAACCTCGCTATAGTCTTTCATAGCGTTTTATACTTAAGGTTTTGATAAACTGAACAGTGTAATTTAAAGCTTCTAAATTAGGTTATCCTGGAACAAATGCTGCATTATCTTGTGCATCAGTGAGTACAATAATTTTATTTTTTTCCAAAGCAAGCTAGTGATTCAGTCAGTAATTCTATACTTACATAAAATTCAACTAGATAATTCTCATCTTGAAGCGTCATTTCATAAGAATAAAGCTCTGTATCAAGTGTGTTGATGAGGCAATATTAAGTCAAGTAAATCTTTCATATCTAATAATAAATTCGAGCATTATCACATGCTACCAGGAATACTGATAAATTATAATCATTCATCTCCTATCTTACACTATGGCTTGTATTGAAACAATTTACATTTCAAACGGACCTTGAGCATAATTATCCTTGGCATATGAAATGAAATATTTCAAGGATTTCAATTGACACGACCCAAAGGCCCAGATAATCCGACCCTCCATATGTGTAACATTTAATTCAAAAGAACTTAAACAAGAAATGAATCTCCACTGGGCCAAAGAAATGTCAGCCCAACTGAAAATTAGCAAATTATTTATATTGTACCCTCCCTTTCAAAAACCCTTGTGTAGGGTTGTCAACGAGTTGAATTTGAATCGAATCAATTATATTTGAATTTAAATTTGATTATTAAAATTTATATTCGAATTCAACTCGATAACTTATAAGATCTTTATTAGTCAGTATTATATCCGAATTCGATGGATATTCAAAATTCAATAAAAAAATTCGACCTGATTTTATTTTTTCTTTTTTTTAATTGTATAAAAATATTATATTTATAAAGTAAATTTACGTCATATTTAAATTTTTAATAATTCTTTATCATATATTAGCCTAAAAGTTAAATATTTGAATATTAAATCCTTATATAACATTATATTAATACATAGGTAAACTATTATATATTATTATATTTGATATTTTTTTCAGCATGACACTTATTTTTAGATTAAGGTTCAATATTAACAGCATAATATAGGCATTTGGCCAACACAATATAAAAAATTTAGTTTAAAATCTTTATAAATATTATATGAGAATATTAATTTAATAAAAAATATTAAAATTTGAATTCTGATCTTTAACGGATCGAATTAGTTAATTCCATATGCAATACAATTATTTCGTATTATAAATATTTATAATTGAATCTGATTAATCAAATATTTTAATCGATTAAAAATTTTAAAATTCAAATCAAATTCGAATTAAAATTCCATCAATTGACAGCCCTACCTTGTGCCAATATGATGGATGTTATATTTTATAACATTTCGACATAACAAGCACTCTAATTTATGTTGAGTGCCATCCGTCTTTTAATTTCTATTTCCCTTTTAATGTTATATGTTTGGTTCTAAATTTCATGAAGAAAAATTAAAAACATTTCTTTTTCCAACTTTAAATGATGAATCGTCCTCTTTTTCTATTTATATAAGCAACTATACTGAATTTTTTAGGATACCAAATAATTATTATTGGTCAATGAAAATGTGATTTGATTGATCTATTAAATTAAAATATTTTTGAAAGACAATTCGATCAATATAGAGAACAACAAATTCTTCGAATGCATAATATTTTGTTATAGAAATGATATCTTTTGGTTATTTTTATTTTTTTCAATTTTTTCTTTAATATTAAAAATCCAAACATAGGATTAATGTTTTTTCATTGTAACATCATTATACCAAGTCATTTCATGCTTGGCATCCACTTCCCAATTTGAAATTTCATCACCAATTTCAATAAATGAAGATATGATTATTTATGTTCCATATTTTTGTACTTTGAGTGGTCAAAAGTTGCAACATCTAAAGGCCCTTTATATCCTAGAAAGTGCATTGGCTAGGGATTCAACGTCCTCTTCTTTGAATTTGAGTTGTGATGGAATAGTATTTGGTTAAATTTATTTAGAAAATTATTGTATTTTATAAATATTTTTAAAGTTTATAATATATTTGATCTCATTTTAAAATTTTAATTATAATACTAATTTTATAAATAATATATATGGTCAAAATTAGAGAAGTGTATTAAGATCTTAAATATTTTAAAAAAGAATTTATAATTTATAAAATCCTAAAATTTTATTTAAGAAATTTATAAGTTTTTTAATTACCAAAAATCTCATAACATCTTATAAACTACCGAACATATTAAATGATATTTTGAGAAATTTATAAACTAACTAATTGAACACCTTTCATTATCTGCAATTCTCTCCCACAATATATGAAATAATAATTTTGATAATATTCAAATTCGTCGTTATATATGAACGGTCCAACTTCACGTAATATTATTCCGCTGACACACATTAAAAATGAATTTATTTTTATCAAAAAAAATATTTTAACTAACAAGACAAATAAAATAAATTTATAAATCACGCGACAATTCTCGATTCTTTCAATATGAACAAAATATAATATCATTAAACTTAATGTCTATAATTCTTAAGTTTGTACTAATTACTAAAAGAATTTATAATCCATCAATGTCATGGTTTCTTCAGGCAAAAAGAAAAGTCAGATAAATCTCCCCAGACCAAGAATCTGGACAACACTTTAAGCCATGCTAGCTGTACTGATCTATCTATCAGTGCATGTCAATAAGCATTAATTCAGCTTAAATAAGCCAAAATAAAATCTACTTTAAAGGAGTCCTCTCTTATCTTGCTCTCAACTTTTTACTAATCATTTTAACTATTCTTTTTTCAGCTTAATAAATATCATTCACATAATTTATTCTTTCTTTGTCATATAATTCAACTTTAATTAGTGGTTGTTTATATTAAGGTTACTTTTGAGGTGCTTTATAAGGTTAGATAGCCTTGTACCTATTGACGAAAGTCATCCAATGAGAAAGTATCATCCAAAATCTAGTACGACTAATATATTGAAATTGACAACACATGAAGAAGGTTATCGACAAATTTAACCTCCTTTAATAAAGGAATACTAGTCGCTAACTTGACATATTGAAAAATATGTGTTTCTTCATAAAACTAGTCGCTATATTAGATAGCTGTTACTTGGTTTTATTTTTTTTTAATTAAATATCATTATATTTAATACAATTTATTTATTTATGTGTTTCATAATATTAAGAATAATGTATTTAAATATATTCGTTTCTTACTACAAGTATACAACTAGCTAGTAGTCATATTAGTTGGCGATTACTTGTTTTTTTTTTCTTTTATTCAAATATTATTATATTCATTACATTTTATTTATTAATGTGTTTCATAATAATAAGAAATAATATATTTAAATAAATGCATATATTACAAACCAGTAGCCATATCAGACAGCGATTACTTGATTTTTTTATTTAAATATTATTGTAGTCATTACAATTTATTTATTAATGTGTTTCATAATTTTAAGAAATAATATATTTAAATAAAGGAGTTTATTACTAAAATGTAATGGCTATTTGTAATGGCAAAATTTTGAACAAGAAAATGTTAAAGTAGTTGTTAGTTTGACTGGTGATTTCTTATTTGGTCATCATTTTTCGCGTGAGGACAAATTAATTTGTATTTTACACTATTTCATAATCATACCTCTTAGACGATACAAATTGACTTAAAATAATCTAACGATTTGGAACCGTCATGTAGGTACGACACCTACCTGATAATAGAAAGCCCATACTTTTGAGGGTTATAGGACTTCAAACTTTAAAATAATTATATTTTTTCTTTAAATAAAACAAGAAAATCATTCTTGGTTTCCAACTATTTTCATGAAAATTGACTATGATCTTTTAGTTGGTTTTGATCCTTATTTTTAATTATGTTTGTTCTAAAATATAAATTCTATCATATTTGTATTTATACTAAATAATTTGATAGAAAAATGGGTTCTAAAATATGAATTCTATCATATAGTCTACTATGTAAACATGCATGCATTCAAGAGTCAAAAACAAAGCAACCCCAAGTGCATTGGTCAATTGATGATAACTCCAAAGGTATAAAACCAAGAACTTCTCAAAGTTGAAGTGGGGTTGATAGAGAGTATCTCCAATATTAATGGTTTGCAAGTGTGTATCCAATCACCATGATTACCCAAAATCTATTAAGAAAACACAAAAGAGAGACATGACATATTCTTTTCTTCCATGCAATGTTCATGATTAAAGATCAAACTCGTTTCATAAAAGCCAACTTTTTCAAGGGTAAACAAGAGCTTTTTGCATGGTCTCCAAGATGTAATTATGATTGGTATTTTGGATCTTTTGAATATATATATATATATGTATATATGTACATACTTTGTAATAAAGTACTTATGTGTTTCAAGTTATCATTTTAACTATTTATGCTTATAGGTCGAACAATCAATTGATCAAGTGACTTCCTCTTACTTTTTTACGCGTAAAGTTCAAATTTCAAATCAAGATAAATTCTTGATGCGTTTGTACGTGTCTAAATTTTATATTAAAAAAAATGCTCCATGCTAGAAGAAATCCACTATTTCCATCCTATAGCTCCAATGCTATTCTTTATCATATATTTTTTTCTTTTTATTTATGTAAATTTATAAAAAATAAACAATTTATACACATACAGAACATGTCAAAATATCTAGTACATATGATAAAATTCAATCATGTATAAGCGTATTATCTCGCCAGCAAACTCACAATAAAAAATTTTATTCTTATGAACAAACGCTTTAATCAATTAAAAAAACCGTTCTTAAATTATCTCAAACACTATAGTACTCTTCCAATACAAAATAATATTTAGTCTTCTTGTATTAATAAAAAAGAAAAAAAAAATAGAAAAAAGAACCACCTCAAAGACATCAAATCCATTCCATCAAATCTTAGCTGTTTGATGTTTTGCTATGTCAGCTAATTCACATTCATCTACTTAAACTTTTCTTTGTGAACAGAATCTTCTAGTTATCATTATGCCAAAGTACTACTGCAAAAGAAAAAAATGAAGTGTTCTTGTTCACAATTATCATTGTTTCAGTCTGAAAGAGAAGAAAAAAGAAGTAATGGGAGCTGAAAAGGAAAAAATTTATGAAGCACAATAATCATTAGAATGTAGAAAGAAAAGTGGGTCACATGAAAGTTGGTGGCCAAGCATGCATGCATGTTGGGGAAGAATATTCACCTTCCAAAATTGTTGGCACGTTTTTTCATGTTTTCAAAGACATTTTCATCATCAATATTATTTAAAAATTAAAAAAAA
This sequence comes from Jacaranda mimosifolia, assembly GCA_018894105.1. Taxonomy (NCBI): domain Eukaryota; kingdom Viridiplantae; phylum Streptophyta; class Magnoliopsida; order Lamiales; family Bignoniaceae; genus Jacaranda; species Jacaranda mimosifolia. Next base: position 41,982,380 of record CM032119.1, read on the forward strand.
ATTATCAAATTATATATATTTTTATTGAAAATATCACTTATTTTTATTTTTAGTTTTTTTTTTTCTAAAATTTATCATATAATTTATTATCATATCAATAAAATTCAAAATTCGATTGAATGTAAGGTACCTGGCTCCTATCATTTTAAAATAATTAAGGTATACATTTATTTTGAAAAATATGTCCTTTAGGTATAAAACATAGAAACCACCTAAGTTTTCAACAAATACACACACACACACACACCTATCGTAATAATTATTTCAAATAAAATATTTAAATACAACTTATTTTTATTTTTAAAATTATAATTAAGTTTTTAATTTTAAAAAAATGTTAGAAACTGAAAATAGAAATGAAAATAAAACTAAACTGGTCTTTTTCACTTCTTCTTTACTTAAATTGTTTTTTCTTTTATATAGTAACTTTTTTAAGTTTTACACTTCTTCTTTACTTTTTTTTTTTTTTAATACAGCAATTTTTTAAGTTTTATTGTTCACGCACCCAAATTGTTTGAGATATTGTTTCAAATCGAAATACTCATCTCAATTATATATCTTGCATCACAAATGAAACATATTGAAGTAAATAATTATTATTTGATATGATATAAATTATTTATCATCATTTGTGAATAAATATTGTTCTTCCTTCTAGTATGATGCTTCTTCGAGACCTATCTGATCTCTATGAAATAAATAATGAATGATTTTGGCACAAAATCAAACATTTATATCATTTTGGATTAATGATCAAGATTTGATTAATTAAGAGGATGTTCAACTAATTTTATTTAAAAGGACTTATAAGCTCCAACATCTTATAAAATATTTTTGTAAGATGTTAAATCTTTTTCTAAAAATAAGTTCTTAAAGTATTTGGATAAAATAAGATTTTAAAACTTATAAGATGTTAATAATGGTGATTTTGTAATTAGTATGATTAAAATTATACTAACTTGTTAAGATCTTGAAAATAAGTTAGGCAATCCTTACTTTTCTAATAAGAGTTTATATAAGCTCTTTTTTTTTAAAAATTATCACACGTTTCACATCTTATAAACTTTTAAACATCTTATAAGATATTTTGATAAGCTTATAAGTTCACCCGAACACCCTCTAACTTGAATGACCCAAATTCATCACAATAACAAAACAACAAAAAGAGCAAAGGTATTTTGACATTTCTAAAACTCTCTCACTATTATATAGTAGCATTATCATTACAACATCACAAAAACTCATTAATAATAATCAATTTAACCTTATACCAAACGAAAAAAAAAAAAAAAAAGAAAAGACAAAGGAGTGTGAGAGAAAAGCATGAATAACAACCATATGGGACTCAAACAAGAACCAAAATGCTACATACTAAGAGAAAAAAAGCTTAAAACTTGATGAAAGACAAGAACTAGATATCACAATTGATTCTAATGTCTTCACTACATCGACGGCGGACGGCCGCGCGGCCGGATCCCCGGCTGTGCATCGCAGGGCGAGGTTCATGATGTCAATAATTTGGTTGGGCTGATTATTCAGTGCCTGATTCTTGATAACTGAGTCAACCCAGATTTCAAGGTGGCAATCCGAGTAGCAATATCTAGCCCATTCAACGATATCTTCATGGATCCCAAACTCGGCATCTCCGGGAGATTTTCCTGTCAGGAGTTCGATTAGAAGTAGCCCAAATCCGTAGATGTCACTCTTTTCTGTCATGCCTTGTGATCCTTTAGTTTCTGCAGATTTCAGCCAAAAATAAAAAGAAATATTTCTTAGTATTCAAGTATGAATATTGATCATGATATATCAAGATATTGATAATGAATAGATTCATCGTTAAATACAGGAACAAAAATTGAATTAGTGATGATAAGCACATTCATCGTTAAATATAGAGGTAAATACTAATAATAATCAGATTCATGGTAAAAAATAAAAGCCAGTATTGAGGTATTGTCTACTGACATGGATTAAGTGTCTTGAAGTTAATACTCCAAGAGTAACTTATAAATTGTTTCAGCATCTCGACTCCTTCAATATAGCACAAAAGATTTCCACCATAATGGAACAATACTTTTATTATTCGCATGTATTATTGTGGGATTTTGACCAAAATGTCTTGAAGGCTAAGATTCATAGAGCAATATATTAACCGTTTCAACACATCGACTCAGAAATTGTCCCATCATCATCTCGATGGGACAATATCTCCGCACGACTAAACCTCCATATTTGACTCGAGCTTATTGTTATCAAATATGATTGCAAGAAAAAGGATGGATCAAGCAAGTAAAAAAAATTTATTTATTTATCAAGTACCTGGGGCAACATATGCAGAAGAGATCAAACCCTTGCTGTCTGCACAAGCACTAATTATCCCAGGAAGACTTAATCTCAAGTGGGCTTCATCTTTTTCATCCACCATGATCCTCCTAGCTGAAACTTCACCAGCTATGATCCCAGGTGAAAAATAACAATGCAAATACTTAAGAACTCTAGCAATTCCAGCAGCAATTTTGAGCCTTTGTTCCCAGTTCAGCCCTCCAATAACTTCACACAAATCCTTCCCTTCTATATATTCATACACCAAAAGGCAACCCTTTTCTGATCTGCATATTGCCAGCAGCTTCACAATATTTGGATGGTTAGCCTTATAATATACTTCTTCAGTCCATTCCATCCCACCAACAATTTTCTTCAGAAAGAATTGCTTCTTGTTTAAGGTAGATTTGGCTTTATAAGACAAGCCTATTCTTCCACTAGCTACAAGATTTTCTTCTCTTACAGATGAAACGATATCCTTAATCGTTAGCGTTCTTGAAAGTTGTCCTGAAAGTTCCCAAGTGGCGCCATCTTCAGTTTCCAATCTCTTCGACTTGAATTCTTTTCTTCTCATGGCGACGAAAATTACAACAACTGTAAGGACCATCAGGCAGAGAAGTAGAAAAGCTAATGAAAAAGCAAGAATCCGATTCTTGAAACCATTATTACAGGCCGGCAAACCAGCTGTAATTTTCTGACCACCACAGAGGTTATTACCAACAACTGCGCTGGAATTGATCGCAAGAAATGCCCCTGTGAAGGGCAACTTCCCATGGAAATGATTGTAAGAAATATTAACTTCAACAAGTGATTCCACTGTCCCTAAATCAGATGGGATTTCGCCTGTCAGTTCATTTACAGACAAATCAAGCTGTCCAAGAACCGGCATTGATGAAAAACTAACAGGAATTTCTCCAAAAAGATGATTGTGGCTGAGGTTTAGACTTACAAGCTTCTTGCAATAAGACAACTGATCTGGAATTCGACCCGTGAGTTCATTCTCATTAAGCTTCAGTTCCAATAGCTCCGAAAATCCTCCAAAGCTTTCTGGGATGCTGCCTGAAAAATTATTACCTGATAAGTCCAAGTTTTCAAGCTTCTTGCTGCCAAAAGAATCCGGCAGGCGGCCGGAAAACTGATTTTTCGCCAGATTCAGCATTTGAAGCTGTGGGAAATCCCATTTTCCGTCGTCAATCCTGCCGGAAAGATTGTTGCTGGATATATCAAGAAAGTTAACCAGTGGGAATTTTGTGAATTCCAGGGGTAGTTCCCCGGAGAGCCTGTTTTTCTGGATTCTAACTCGTTGTAAGCTTCTGCAATGGCTTAAACTCTTTGGGATTTCACCTTCCAGGGAATTTGAGAAGAGGATAAGCTTGAAAAGCTGGCCTGATGAACACAGATTTTCTGGGATTTTTCCTGTGATATTATTGCTGGAAAGGTCTAATACAGTGAGGTTATTATACTTTCCAAGATCCTTTGGGATTTCACCTGATAATCTATTGGACCATAGTTGAAGAACCTGGAGATGAGGCAAGGAAGATAAAGCATTTGGGATTTTTCCCGTCAAATTGTTGGAAAATAAATGGAGAATTTCCAGGTTCTGCAGCTGTTTTACCTGTTCAGGAATTTCGCCCGACAGGAAATTGTCGCTTAAATCCAGGGAAACTAATTTCTTGAGATTGAAGATGGAAGTTGGAATTGGACCGGTTAGTTTATTGAAGAACAGAAAAAGGTTTTGAAGATTGGTGATATTGCCTAAAGAAGAGGGGATTTCACCAGTGAGATTGTTGCAGACGAGATCAAGATGATTTAACGATGTCAAAAAACCAATCTCTCTTGGGAGCCGGCCTGAAAAATTGTTATATCCCAAATAAATCCATTGCAAACTCTTGATGAGGCCGAAATTTCCTGGAATTTCACCAGTCAATTGGTTGGATGCCAAAGTCAAGAACTCCAATCTTGTCATATTTGTTATTGAATATGGAATCCTGCCAGATAAAGAATTCCCACCAAAGTCAAGAACTTTGAGGCCTGAAAACATTAATCCAATGTCTTCTGGGATTTCTCCTGAAAGCAGATTATTTGATAAATCCAGCTTTTCAAGAACTGGAAGACGGCCACTAGGGATAAGCCCGGTAAAGTTGTTGCTGCTTAGATTGAGATTTCTAAGAGAAAAACAAGATGATAAATTTTGTGGGATTTCTCCAAAGAACTGGTTTCTGGATAGATCAATGGTCTGAATATACGGCAATCTGAAAATTGATTCTGATATTTTTCCAGATAAGTTCTTTCCAGGGAGCTCGATTTTCAACACGTGGGATGAATTGAAGCAGGTGATTCCACTCCATTTGCAGAAAGAAACAGATGAATTCCAGCTGCTTAAAGACTGAAGTTGATCTTCCACTGAAGCTTTCATGGATAAAAGCAGCTCGAGCTCGAGCTCAGATCCTCTGCATGTGAATAAGCTGATGATGAAGATAAATATGAACGTAAACCTGATTAACATTCTGTCCCTTTTCATTCTTTTCTTTATCATTTACAACTGAAACTTTTCTGGTAACTTCAAGACGGGCTTTGTCGAAAAGCTGAGCAACTTTCAGCTAAGAGGATAATCCTTCATTTCCTGCCAAAAGATCATAATATAAGCTAGTTATAATAATCCTTGGACCAGATGCTTATTATAAAATATATAGAAAGACAGCTTTCCAAGAAAAATCTTTCATCCTTAGACAAATGGAAATGGCATTTGCTATCATCATGAGAACAACAAAAGCAACAACAAGACAACATGGGTGGCATGAGTAGAGAAAATCTATAATCTGCTTTCTTACATGAGTACATTTGCATGAAAGAATTCCAGAATCAGACTACAATAGAATTAAAAACCTTAATTCACAAACTAAACGCTGAATAACATTGATACAAAGATACATATGAGTTAACACATGAATCAAGTTTAGTTTACCAAAACAGAATCTGTGTAAGCATGAAAAAACAATTGCTACAGAAAAGCTGGATGCGGAAGAGAAGCTAATTGAAGATTATGTAGAAGTGAAGAAGAATAGTGGGGTTTGAGGGCAAGAACTACTGAGGAGTACTGTTTATATAAATAGATAGAGCATTTGGTTTGAAAATTTTAGCCAAGAGTTTGTGGGTATCAGCTTGGCATGGCTCATATATTGGGAAAAAGCCTTAGCTTTTGTCTGATATTACCTAAGTGCTAGTGGCTCTTTTGACTGGCTTTGGAAAGTGACAGGGAAATTGCAACTGTTTGGAGGTCAAAAGTTGTGAACCCCATGCTCAATATTAGCTTGATCTTGGACTTATTTATAGTGTCTTTAAAGGAGTGGAGTTGGAGTTCGAATTCGAACTTGAGTTTGAGTTCAGTTTGAGTTCGTAAAAGTATATAACGAAATTGTGTATATGTAAGTGATGGAATAAAATTTAAATAGATTTGTTGAAAAAATTAATTTAGTCTAAATAGATTTATATAAGTTTTATAATGCTTGATGGAATGATATTCAAATTCTTTTAGTTAAATTCAATTAAAAAAAATAGAAAACTGAAAATGAAAGTCTCTTTCTCACATCAATTTTCCGTTACAATGGCGTAAAAAAAAAATATTGATATAATGATATAAAAATATATGGTACATGAAACCACAATCTAATAGCTATATAACTGAATAGACTTAGATAAATAAAATTCATCTTAATCTGAATTCAAAGAAAAATAGTGAAAATAGCTTTTATGTTGTGATTTGAAAGAAAGATTTCTCTATAGAGAAAGAGAATAACAATTTGAATTGAACTGAAACTATTTAAATTTGAATTTTAATAAATTTTTAATGTGGGTGTATCTCTAATTACTACAAAAAAGCATCAAGAAATGAAGAAGAAGATATGTCGACATGAATACATGTTTCTGATGCTCCCAAACACAAGAATAAACTATCAAAATTCTTAAAATTAAAATGTTCTGAAATGCTTTTAAATATAATTGTATGCACAATCTCTATTCTTTAAACTGGAGTCTTACCAAGTACTCTAGGCAAGTCTAAGGGGCCACTTGGTTTTGTTTTTTGAAGACATTTTCATTTTTCATTAAAAATGAATGGTGAAAAATTAATTAAATATGTTTTTGAAAATAAAATTTTGTTTAAAAATTTTGTTTAAAATATAATAATTATGTAGGATTAAAAATGAATTGTATTTAAAAAATATAATATTTATGTATTAAAAATCGTGTAAATGTGAATAGAAAAAAAATAAAAAGAGAGTGCAATAGTATATTTAAAAAATATATTAAAAATGAAAATATATGTAATAATAGGAAAAAAAATTGATAGTTTTCTATTCTCATTTTCAGAAGAAAATGAAAAGGAACTTTGAAGACAACCAAACGGACTCAATAAATTCCTTGGCGTGTTTGTTTTAAAAATATTTTGAGCATTTTTACACCCTAGGTAGATTCAATCGCCGACTACTGGATACCAAAGCCTTCTCCATATTCTTTGCCAAGCCTTGGAGACTAATCAAAATAATTAACCATATCTTCACAACTCAAACCTTCAACTGGATTGACCATACGATCGGCAACCATGCAAATCATCTCCGCCCTTAATTGGGATTACTTTAATTGTTGATTCGTAGGACTTTAATCCCATGTTGTTGTCCAAAACTTCATAGCTTAAGCACTTATTGATTGGGTCATTAGCCAGCAACTTTTCATTGCACCACTTCACCACCTCGCCCTCGCCACCGCCACCCAGCTGTGGCAGCAGACGGGCAGAGCAGTGGCGGATTATAAGGCCGGGCCGGCCATCGGCACTTCAACTTTGTAGCATGTATCCATGATTGGAAGCCACTTCATGAAGCTGCAAAAATCTTGCACCAGAGGCCACCCCTCTCAGCTGCCCACTTGAGTAGGCCAGTTTCTGCTGCCATTAATTCATTTTTCGGACAAAAAAAGGGGGGAAAATGATGAAAGGAAAATAGATACAAGGAGAAAAGAACGGCAAGCCACCAAAGACAGTGTGCATGATCTTGAGGAGAAGGTTTGTTAATAAGTATTCACTCATGTTATATCACCCATTTGAATATAAAGTCAAGAGGGTTATGCATCATTAAATTATCTATAATAACGTCAATATTTCACTTTATAATAAAAAATCATATTCAGATCCAACATTTCAAAATTCAGTTGAATACTTTATCTTCAGTTTTGGCTGAATTCAAGTGAATCACATGATAAATAAATTATTAACATATAAATCAAAGAAAGTAGACAAATATTGATTTGAGGCAAGTTCATTCATTGTTTAATAAGGGGAAGACAAAAGTAAAATAGAGGAGCATGACAAAAAACGTGGACGCTGAGATTAAAGACTTTCAAATAAATGCAGCATTAATATATTTGTATGAGGAGAAAAAAGCTATTCACGTGTTACCTGCACAATTTGAGGTACACACTATGTGCAGCATGAATAGCATTGAAGATTTGTTGTGCCCCCAGTTTCCTACATACTCCAACAAGCAACCATAACTTCAAACATGGGACATTAGAGACTGTTTTTGCCTACAAGAACAGGAAGAATCAAAATATTTAGCACATTTTATTATAAGCAGTTCAGTCATTTTAGCAACCAGGAACCAGCCACTTAGACCCATCCAACATGGCTAGCCATATTCAAGATATACTGGTCCGCAATCGGCACAGAGGTAGCAATAACAATTGAACTTGTATACCAAAACACAAACCAGTCACTGGCTTCCATTTTTTACATGGTCTCTCTAATCATAGGCGAAACAAAGAATGGCTTGAGGTTTCAAGTGAGTCCTGGAAAACACAAACATTAGATCAAATCCACAAACGGATCTATAATCTAGCAAAAATGGTGCATCAGATACATTAGATCAAATCCACAAACGGATCTATAATCTAGCGAAAATGGTGCATCAGATGAGAAAACTAAGAGACTGGCATTGACATGGAAATCATACCAGTTGTATTACTCGATGGACTTCCCATCCACTCTATAATTGAGAGTGGAGTACTCTGAAATTCAGGAAGCTGATAGCGGAGATGAAAGTCTTTTCCTGCTACAATTTTGCCTCGTGCCATGAATCAATTTTGACCTCTGTAACTGCACAAACAATATCGTAGAGTGCACCATATCCCAGAAATGAAGCACGATATGGAATAGCAACACTACAGCAAAATGTTTGAAAAATTCTGTGAAATCCACTCAATGCAGAGAGAAGACCATTTATTCCTGTAATACAAGCTGCCCCAAATAAAAGGCTCTAGACTTTCTTTTTCTTTTTACCAGCGAACTTAAACTAAGATCAGTATACCATAGCAGCACAAATTTCAAACATGAAACTTATGACCAAAATAATGCAATACCAGAATTCCCAATCTACAAGATAAATACCAACTTAACCCAGCATGGATGTTATTAGCAGCCTACTAAAACAAAAGGAAATAAAATGACAGATTGCAGAATATGAGCAACCATAAGTTAGCAGAGAGCAACTCAGGCATAGTGAACTGCAGTTAGAAAGTAATTGATACATGGGTTAGTCAATTTGCCAAAAACCTCAACCTAAGTAATGGGTGGTTCACATAATACATTACCAAAATTGAAAATTTTTGGAAAAGAAAAAATTATTATCTGCAGGTAAACATCACCTGACAAGACATCACGAATTAGCAAATACAGATACATTCTAGTAGAAGAATACAAGGTAGAGAATATGTTCTCTTGGTCACTTAATTATAACTCCCTTACACAAAAAGTGAATAAAGTATAATTTCGATGAAAAATCTAGATCACCAAAAATAAATAATGCTGTCTTTCCTAGTATGCTAGTCTATTCTATAAATCCACATTCCCAACATGCTAAATAAACACTGCAAATGATAACTAACATTTCAATAACCACAATTCTTCACCTCAGCATTCAGACTGGTAAAGACCACTCCCAGGTCAATCTCCTATTCCACAAAATCATGGCTCAGTAAAAATTACAAATTTGAACTGAACAAGAAATGAGCATTTAATTGATAACATCGAACCTCTATTGCAAAATCTAATTGTATGGATCGTAATACAGTCACAATCAAAATATAGCCACTGCACTGTGTCTTCAAGTAATTGTTGTTCGATACTGTACAAACATTAAGCAACTAGTGAACTACAACCAATGGAGATCCAAAACTCGCTAAAGCATTTAGACACAACTGCAGTCTAGTGCAGTGGTGTTGCACATAATTCTATATTTTGATTCTAGGGGTAAGCATACACCAAGGACCTAATAACCCAATCAGTGCCCAGAAGAAAAAGTCTCATTCTCCAATAGAGAAAAAGCTGGCATTTACTCATAGCTCAATGAAGAGGGGTTAATCCTCTTGTGAACTCTTTAAGGAATCTCCAATAAGAATATGATGCCTCAAGATACAGTTCTCCCATAGCACACAGACGCAATGTAAAGATTTTTGGCCCATTTGTCCTGCAAGTAACAATGAGAAAACTAAGCACAAACCAGGGAGAAGAAGTGCAAAGAATAATAAAATTGAACATAAAGAGTCAACCTTAACATGTGTACTTGGAAAAGCAGAAGTCCGAAGTGTCTCCTGTGTTTCATCTGAAGGATTTCGTCGGGGAATGCTAAGAACAAAGGCTGCTTGATCCCCTGTTGCTGCAGTCGATGTGATACGGTAGCCAGCTTCCCACCTTCTATGAATACCTTCACTTGGATAAAGAAAGTCCAGCTCCACAACCTGAGGCAGATGAATGGAAATAAATAGTTCAATACATTTATTGATTTATTGTGGGTAGATATGAGGTGGCAATAGTACAAAAAGTGACTATGACTGCAGTATACCTGATCTGAAAACCCTGCCCCACGAGACATAACAATTGCCCATTTAGTTCCTGCAGTAGCCATGGCAGTAACATAGAATCCCTCTCTCCATTTTTTGTTGATCCACTTAAATGGAAATGATTCACTAACTTTATACGACTGCTGCAGATACTGGGTACCTGTATTTTTTTAAATTAAAAACATTCAGAAACCATTTGCTGAGTCATGTATTGAATCAGAAAATATTTTAAGTCTTGAATAGTGACACTAACCCCTTGACATAACTACTAATGAGCTCCCATTGTTAGCCCCTGCTATTGCACTAATGTAATAGTTCTTCTCCCATTGCTCCATGATCCATTCCTGCAGTTAATACAGTGGTAAGTAATTAGTTAAATAGCAAGTCAACATGCCTTAAAAGAACTAAAATAGTTGGCCCGAGTTGATGAAATGTCACATAATAAAGCGAAGTTAGCGGCAAAGCCATATTAAGACTTAAAAAGAACAGATACAAAAAAAATTACGAGACCTTGTGAAGGAAATAAGGAGACAGTTCATAAACTTGAGCGCTAAAACCGGTCCCTGCATCCATAATTAGGGCCCACAGATTTGAACAAGATGCCACGCTGCTGATAAATAGTCCATCCTCATTTCCTTTCTCAATATGTTGAGCCAGTCTAACATCCGCAACATTGTAGTGATATCTACAAGACCAAATGTGGTGTGAACTCCATTTTCCTCTGAGAAATACCAGAAGGAACTTAAAAGAGTAAAACTATGATACCTTTGCTTCATAGGCCGCCGAGCATTATACACACTAATCCACTGTGTAGCAGGCATCCCCATGCGGACCTTTTTCTTTGGTTGCTCATCATCGTCATCATCCATCATAAGCCGTCCTCTCTTATGTCCCACTTGATATATGAGCTTCACAATGCAAAAGTATATTTAATAAGAATAAAACCAAATATTCCACAAGCTTTCGCAGTAAATTGACAAACTTCACACATGCATGGTAAAATTTGAAGAATACCTTCTGAGCACCTTCTGTATTGATAGGCCTGATGTCTGGATTTGGACCAACTATTCCATCAAAGAGGGATATATATTTTGCATAATTAGGCTCTTCATCAAACTTTAAGTTAACAACATACTCAACAAACTGTCTAAAAGGTGCAGGGCAGAAGCAACAAAGAGCTTCTGGAGAAGTTGCCATCTTTTTTTTGCAGACAAGGAAGCCTTTATTCTCGCCCTAAGTAGAATATAGTGTAAGCATCACCAGTGAAATGTTCAAAATAAAAATTATATTTCTGATCCACAACCACCAACCTGATATCCTTGCCAAGGAAGCCGGCCACGGAGAAGAAATGTAAGCGTATAAGCAAGGGACTCTAGATCATCCCTACGGCTACCAGTTCTTCCAAGATGAGCATGCACACTGGCATAGCGCACCGTTCCTCTACAGAAACCAATATTTTCATGCATCACTAAGAAATTTAGGTTGATAGGGAATTAGTGTCAACAGTACAGGAAGAAGAAAGTGGAATTGTAGCTCACCTGAACACATCCGGTCGTTGATCATAATCAACATGAAGGCCACTAGTATTATCACGCCACCGGACAGCTGCAATTTCAGCACAGGAAAAGGCTGATAAGGATTGCTATCGTTATAAGATTGTGTATATATTTCAAATTAAACGGGCATTACCCAATCCAAGATCAACTAGAAAAAGTTTTTTCTCATCAGGGGTTCCAGGTGGACCAAGCAAAAAGTTCTCTGGCTTCACATCCCCATGCACATATCTGCAGGGCTTAGCAAGGAAATAAGTGAGAAACAACATATCTTGAAATAAAATAAAGGCAATGGTAATATTTTATGCATGGCATTAGTCTGTGAAACAATATAGTAATTTTGAAATGCCTCGAGTTAATATACGAACTTCTTAGCATTAGTAGTAAATCAAATATCAAACCGTGCCCCTAAAAAGCCACAATTGGAAGAAATTTTATTGAAAATTTACCCTCTGGAGTGTAACTTCTCTAAAATGGAGATGGCTTCAATAGCAATGCATGCCACCATTTCTATGGACATTCTGCAAAGGACATTTAGATGTTAGATGAAAGGTTACACAGGAAACCAGAATGAACACGAATCTAGATTTTAGTTTGCTGGAAAATGTGACTGACGTGTGAGAATTTTTGTTCCAAACATCCCACAGACTAGGACCAAGCATATCCATAACCTGCAAAGAATGTAGAGTCATTTACACCCAAAGATGAAAAACAAATAAGGTAAAAAGCCTGGAAGAATGCTGTATTTGAGACACATACCATAATATAGTAGTCACTTTGACGTCCTTTGAAGTGCACTCGTGGAATGCCATGACTGCCACCAAGTGCACTAAAGAAGAACACAAGAAACTGTTCAGTCAATCCTTTGTAACTTTAACAGAAAAAGCATCTCTGCAATTTATTATTTATTATTTCAACCAAAGAAAAAAAATCTCTCACCTGTAGACCTGCCATTCATAAGGTGGTCCATAATTACATCCTTTACTGCTCCGGTGCTCAAATTTCAATGCAACCTATAAAGACATAAAGACTCTTAAGTCTTATACACGCCAAGAAAAGTAGATCTAAGAGCTGCAGCTAACAGGACCAAGTACATACCTCTATGGCTCCCGGACCTGTTCTTTCAATCGGATTGGGAGGGTTGATTCGTCGACCTACATAGACTTGTCCAAACCCACCTTTCCCCAGTTTTCTCTCGATTCGATAAGCTGGAGAACCACCAACCTGGACCTGTTGCAGGTAAATTAGATACTAATTAACACAACAGTTATGTTGGATATGATAGGGTAAGCCACCACCAGATATCAGTCAGATTCTTCAGGAAATCAAAATTTAACCATAAATGAATTTCAAACACAATCTAGCTGCAGGTGCCAGAACCCTGAGGAAAATCATGTGGCCTATGAGCATAAATGAATTGTCTAGGAGCAAGATGTAACTTCCTTACATAAGACTAGAACTTTTATGTTTACTTTTCCACTTAGCAACATAAGGCAGATTGCCCAGCAAGTCAAACAAGAAAAAATTCATTTTTTTCATTAAAACCTGTAAAAATTAGAACTTCCCCAGATGATACTCCAGAGATAATGTAATGCATAATCGAATCAACAAAACTTTCCAGAAATGCACAATTAATGCAAAAAACACTGAAACAGAGATTCCCACATTTGACAGCGAAGCATCTACAACTTCCCTTCAATACCCAAACAAGAGATATTCACACATAACAACAACCAATACCATTCCATTGGCAGGTTAATAACCACAATCCATTATCAATATGAATTACAGCACATACCAAAAATAAAATTTAAAAATAAAAGAAATTTAGTTTGTTTGGGTGTGTGCACATATAGTAACAACCAATTCCATACCATAAACAAGTTAACAACCTACAGTCCTTAATCTACAAAACTTATAGTGCATGCCGAAATACAGTTAAACAAAAGGAAACTAATTTAGATATCTTATACATAGATATAAGGCTAAAGCCTATACACACACAGGCACATATATGTATAGAGGCTTAAAACCCAGAAGAAACCAACTCAATCCATTTTAGGCAGACAGCATGTCAAAAGATAACTAAAAGTCAAATCTTCAACCCCTAAATCTACCATCTGGCCCATCTCTAGAATGTAAATGCTATGACACATTTTATCCAGATATAAGCTCCTAATTCCAAAACCCACACACTCACACACAGAGAGAGAACAAATTCATTATACAACAACTTCCTCACAGTCTGCATATATGAAATGTAGAACATCCTAAGAAGATTTATGTAACGAACCCTTTCAGGGAGAGGGGCAGTGCTTCCCTCCTCCTCAGCTCCCAGCCCCTTATCGCTTCCGCGCCCACCACTATCACACTCATCCATCTTCTTCTCGATTACCTCTTTTCCCGCTTCCTTTACCCCGTTATTATTGTCCTCAACCTTAAATGATGCAGTTTTCCTCAAAGCAACGTCATCATTTCTTTCTCCTTTATCACCGAGACCATCATCAACCACCAAAACCTCTTTCTCCTTATCACCACTGTCGGCCTTATTATTTCTCTTCCCTGCTGTTCGTTTTCCAGCAGCTCGTCCAGTTGCCTTTTCACTTGGGGCTCTTCCCCTACTGGGGACGCGTCGAGGAGCGGCGGGTCGGCGGCCTCTGCGCGCTCCGCTACGCAGTTGAGGCATATCGGTGACCGTCCATCAACTCTGTCGTGAAATCCGCGAATTCTCCTTCATCAACTCTGAGATTGCTGGGCAAGACGCAAATTTCAGTGAGAACGGAGGAAGGAAATAAAAAAAGAAGAATGACCACCAATCTTGAAGTCAGGAGAGGGAAAATGCTGGGAAATTAGGGTTGAAGATTGAGAAATCGGGGGGAAATGAAACCACAGTGGTCCAAGAAAAGTAGTATATGAAAATTGGTGAAAAGGAAAGAGATAACTAAATTTGATTTATGAAAGCAAACAATATTTCTTATTTTGTTAGTTTTTGCTTCAGGATTTTTTTTTTTTTTTTCTTTGTTATAAAAGTTATTAATATAAGTAAATATAATTAAATTAATCGCAAGATTTGAAGAGATAAAAAAGATTTCTTTTGTTATTTTTAAATGTCATTTAGTCCTTCAACAAGTTATGATAATTTTATAGATTATATTTATATGTGGATTAAGAAAATTGCTAGTACATTTGACGAAAATATTTTGACGAGATCGAGAAGATTCTAGATATAAATATGGAGATTCATTTCATTTTCATTGTGAAAATATAAAATAGTGTGAATAAATTGCATAAATAGCAAAATTTAAATTATGCACATGGAATTTAGATACAAATTTAATTTGACTTAGATTACTTGATTTTGGCCCAAATTATTCCACTAACTCAATATTTTGAATTCAACTCAGACTCGATATAATTACTATAAGTTTATCTTTCTTGCACGAATTTAATGATAGTATTTTTCTTGCTCATTTTTTATGATCTGAAGATATATTTTGTTAACATTCTCCTCGTTGTTTTTAAAAATTGATTATTAATTTCTATAAAGATTGATAAATTAATTTTTCGTATTGTGATCAATTTACCTTTTTTAACTATTAACATCAATTAGATTTTGGTTAATGAATTTTTAAAATATTTTTAATCTTTTTTTAAATCTTTTTCCCTTTTCAAAAATAATGAAAGACCTTCCGATTTAAATTGATGCATCCCAATTTCCAAAAAATTTACAAGTGAAAATTTAATTCCCCAATTTGATCACCATTGGATAGTACTCTCATCATATTAAAGATTTCGAAGGTTGGGGTCATTGCCTAAACTCAGATAATTTAAAATAAATAAATAAATTTATAAGGAAGCAATAGGACTTGTTATATATATATATATATATATATATTGTAAACCAATGGATCTTCTAATCAACAATTATTCAAACTTAGTAAGAATTGTTGAAACACATGTAACTGAATGAATCTACTGACCAAATTAAAGTTTTGATTTAGATGAAGGAAGTATCAAATATGGCTATTCCATACTTAGCATTTTTTATAGAATATCTGCATATAAGAAAATAATGAATAGATTTATTTCAAATACTATAAAGATGTTACGATTTCATTTTATTCTATTTTTGCAATACCTCGAAAGCTAAGGGAATGTTTGGTTATATTTTTTATTTGATTTTATTATGTGTTTTGAAATAATAAATTATTGAAGAATGTGAAAGTTGTTTTTGAGAATGTCTGTTTATGTTTCAGGGGAGACATTTTTTATTGTAGCAATTAAATCAATGTTTTTTTGTTGGATTTTGGGGTGAAAATAGAATTCAGTATTAAAATAATAATAAAATATATATTATGTATATATATATTGGAGGAAAAATGAGAATATGTTTGGTTATGTTTCCCCAGAACAACCAAACACTCCCTAAGGAAATGTTTGGTTATGCTTTTTGTATGATTTTATTATGTATTTTGGGAGAATGAATTAGTGGAGAATATGAAAGTTATTTTTTGGTATGTGTTATTTATATTTTGGGGGAAATATTTTTTTACTGCAACAATCAAATCAATATATATATATTTTTTTTGTTGGATTTTTAAGGTGAAAATGGAATGATTTTCTCTGAATTCCTATATAGACCCTCATATATCTCACCTGCAATCCAGACAAAAACACTTAGCGAAGATAACTTGGATAAATCTTGGATAAATCTGTGTCAATTTTGAATGGTCCAAAATAGGTTCTTTTTTTTGGTAATTGAAAAAAATGATTTTTTTGTTTTACTTTTTGAAATCAACTAAATCTAAAACAGTTCATTGAAAGAAAATAACCCACGCTATACTCTCAGGAAAAGCTCGAATGACATTTAAACAAAAGGGTACATGTATCCAAAACTGACACAGGTGGGTAGGTAGAGAATATCTAAGGGCGCGAGACAACTCTCTCTAAGGAACTCGGCAAAATAGCCCCGTAACTTCGGGAGAAGGGGTGCCTCCTCACAAAGGAGATCACAGTGACTATGCCCGGCCAACTATTTACCAAAAACACAGGTCTCCGCAAAGTCGTAAAACCTAATGACAGGGAAGCCGGCAACCGGAGCCTCGGTGAACGGCAGTCATAACTATAACGGTCCTAAGGTAGCAAAATTCCTCGTCAGATAAGTTCCAACCCGCACGAAAGGTGTAACGATCTGGGCACTGTCTTGGAGAGAGGCTCGGTGAGTGATTCTTTAATGTTAAAATAATAAAAAATATATATAATATGTATATATATAATATATATATGTATGTATATATTAAAAAAATGTGTATTTTGGAAGAAAAATTGAGATATGTTTGGTTATATTTTTCCTAAACAATATTATTTTGGGAAAATATAACCAAACACTCCCTAAATAGAGATTTTTAAAGGCAAGAGTCTCACGAGAACCATAAAAAGTTAAAATTTCAAACACGGCTACGCAGAGTATAAAGAGTCCAAATTGGTATGAAAAAACCCACAACTGCTTTTGTTGGATTTAGGAACTTTTAAGCACATTTTGTGGGCATAAATTTTAACATCAAGTAGCAACTTGATAAAATGTAACTAGGAACACTCATCTGGACAGATAAAACCTTAATATAATCTACATTAAGCGTCCATTAACGTTAACAAAATCAGGCATAGGGTGCTTTCAGGTGCAACCTCTCGATAAAGACCAGTTCTCAATAACCATTTAGCCATCAAAATAGCAGTAAACGATCACTGGCTACAAAAGGGAAGACAACACGTTCAGAAGCATCCTCTGAAAGCTGTAATAAACAGATCGGGAGCGCATGTTCTGGCCGAGAGCTAATTATTCACCAACCGTGCTAACAAGCTTGGCCGGCAACATAATCTCTTCAGGCGAACTCTCTCCTATCATAATGAAAGATTGCAGAATACAACACAGCAAGCAAAGATTTGAGAAGAAAGGCAAAAGGAATTTCATTTCACCTGTGCATTATCGTGGTTGTATCTGATCAAGAAAAGACATCTGCAACCTCTTATATCATGCAATCTCCTTTCGATATCTATAACATGGGCCTCATAGTATCTTGCTTGATCTTGTCTCTCCTGATTCAGAAATTCGATGTTAGGGTTGCTCTCTAAACCAACACATGATATCCTCAAGTATGCAATTGAGTAATAATCGAGATACAAATCTGCAGCTCTTATTGGATGTTAGAAGATAAATGGATAGTTTAGTGGTAAGTTCTCATATCTACGAACAGACTGGTCGCCGGTTTGAGTCCCATAGCGGGTAGCAGGGAACGAACAACAATCCTCTCCAAGGAAAAGAAAAAAATGTATGTGTGTGTGCGGGGTTGGGTTTTCAATTATTTATAGTCCTTCTGCATCATCTCTCTTTGCTTTTTCATGCCTTTGGTTCCGGCCGCATATAGCTAATGTGCGCCAATTAGTCCATATTTCTAGTTTAGCATCAAATTTTTATACATAATGGTAATCTTGCTCCATGGCTCTTACTCTTTAAGATTGTATATATTTCATACTTCATTTCTATATTATGTCTTCTCTTATGGTTCTATTTACACTTTGTAATTCTGTCACGACTTCGAAAAAAAATAGCCCAAATAAGTGATCGCTTCAAAGGACGGAATGTCGCAAATATAAAAATAAAATAGTACCTGGAAGCATAATACTATATCTCCAACCTGCAGTTTCTGGCACTCTGAATGCTCCAAACCAACGGACCGTTCCCTCACAGCATCTCTTACACTAACCCATTCATCTTCCTCTGCTCCAAATCCAACATATCTCACATAAACTTCCTGCAATGAGCGAAATTTCTCAAACCTAAATTCATTAAGAAACCACAAGTTTCTCTCCCTCCCTTAAGGGCTAAAAAATCAATCTTTTCTAAAAGTACAGCATGAACAAAATAATAACTATATCAGAATGGACGACTTGACCAAAGTAAATGAGAACTCCCGAAAAGAAAATCCAAGAATTTTTCTTATAACTATATGCAGATTATTAGAGAAATCAGGTAATTGGAAGCATTGATTCAAGAACATCATCTAAGAAATGACTGCTATCCACAGTATAATCAACTCTAGGAGAAAAATTAAAGTACTCACAATTTCTCCAGAACCGAGAAATCTGTGGGAGAGAAATGCATCAACATCATACCTGTAAAACACTTGAAAAGGTCAAAGAGTAGGAAAGGTGAATAAAAACTTAGTGATTGCAGCAGTGTGTGCGGTTACAATGGAAAAGTAATGCTTGTTATGTTCTCTATCCAATGATTCTATTCACTGAATAAGCTCAGCTGATAACTTACCGAAAAACCTAATCACATCGTTATGTGCGCAACAATAAAAGAACCAGAGGGCATATAGAAACAAATGTCAAAACGCATCTGTTAATAAATAATATGGCACACAGAGAATAAAGCACTAATAGACTATAGAGAGCACTAGGCAGTGTGATTGACTGTCAATTACCATTGCCATTTATCTGTATTCAGCATACTTTACAGAATTCAAGAACAATATTTTATTTTCATTTACACACACAGAAGCACTGATATAAAATTTTCCATTAAACCATCAAGGAGAGAATTGGCATAGATGCAAGCATGGGACAATGCTAAAGGAGCTGAATGAGAAGTCCAAAGTTCTAGAGCAGCAACAAGAAAGGCATTCCTCAATGCTACATAAAATTGGCTTACCATGCCCCATCTTTTGTCGACCTTGCTTCAAACTCCAACCTGGATAAATCTTGACTCTTCACACCTGCCATCAGATCAAGGCTAGTAATCATGACTAATTGTACTTTTCCCATTGAAAGTACAACTCCAAGGAACTTTTTAGTAAATAAGCACAGAAATAATATGGCCCAGAAGGAAGATCAAATAAACTTCAGACAGATTGCCCAAGGTATAGAAAAGAAATACATACATACATATATATATATATATGAAAGATGCATTCCAAAGTAGAGAATATATCAGGATTCATGATCCAATGTGTCAACGAACCCAACTATCTCTATACATATGTGAATACAGGCAGATTAATTCACTCTAATGCGCAAACATACATAAAATATGAGGTGGAGAGGCTGTTAACACAAACCACCTTCAGGCATTTTTGTATTTTCAGTTGCTTTATTATGAGTAAGAGCTTCTGGGACAACTGGTGACTTCTTGGTTGCATTAAATGAAGTCCCTTTCAAGAGGCAGTTTTGTTGCTTCTTCTGGAACCAGCTTTGGATCTGAAGCACAGGAGAGCAACATCAGTGACCAAAACATATAGCCAAGATAAACAATCAAGTTATGATAGTAGCAAATCAAAGAAAAAGCAGAAAATAAAACCTCAGTCCACTTCAGAGCAGGTTTTCCGGCCCGATTGCTGGAACGGCTGCAACCAAAATTACGAAGTTAACCTCCCAAAGTGGACAACTTTAAGCAAGCACTTGATAGTTACTGCACACGGAAAAGCTCACTTGAAAACTCTGGCTAATTTCTTAAAGAAATCTTCATCCAGAGATTGTTCTTTAGATTCTTTAAGTAGTTGCTGCATTTTCTGAACCTGCATTGATGAGATAAGATAAATTTCTCATATAACTGTCCAAGTTCTTCTGCAATACAAAATTTGGCATAAAACTTCTTCAAAGAATATACAGTCAACAACACACAAAGATAATATCTGAAGCTATTCAAGAATTAAACTTTTTAAGTTTAATCACAATCACTAATTTCCACAATCAACACCATATATGATATCCCCTCGCCAAAGAAGTAGACTTTATATGATGCAACAAATAAAATTCTCGCATATTTAAGTTTAATCCACTAACTCTAGAGTTTCAGTTCCATAATCAAGACTTAATCACCAACAACAAACAGAAGTTTTTCAATTACAAAAACATCTCTTTCAAAACCAATTATACAAACCAGCAAATGTTTAACATAAAATCTTTCAAACTAGTAGGCTGAACAAATCATTCTTATCAATTTCTTTTAGCACAAATAAACATAAAGAAATACCAAGAAGTTCAAAAGTTGAAATTTTTTTACGTGGTACAAAAATAAAAATCAGCAAAGCGGGCTTCAGAGTTCACAATCCCAATTGTCTCTTCACCGTTATACATATCCATTGACGCCAAGCCAATGCAATTCATCAGAAACCCACAACAAATAAATGCTGAGAGATGCCCAAAACCTCATGAAAAACTATTTAAAACGTGACTAAAACAAAAAGGACAACACCATTAGGATAAAGTGACAGTTTTAACGTTTGAAAATTGAAAAGATTGAAAAGGAGACCTCGGCTTTAGTGAACCCGGAAAAGGGTTGTCTTTGCCTTGGACGAAGATTCATTTAATCGGTTTTGCTGCCGGTACTTCAATTCTGCAAACACCTATTTCACACACGGACAAATGAATAGCGTGTGAAAGAGAAAACAGAGTGTGATCACAGGGTAGCCGTTTGAGCGCCTGTTAGACTTGGAGGTTTTCGCTATTGTTGGAAGGCATGGAAGAAGAGGTCTATTTAATTTGCGTACGTCGCTCTGCATTTGGAAACGTGGTGTTTATGATTGGACATTTTCTTTTTCTTTTGGAATGTTTGGTTTTGATTAAAATATTCTTTCTTTTTTTTTAATAACAATAAACATATTTTCAAATTAAAATTATTATATAAGTTAAAAATATATATCTATATTCATATTATTTAATAATTATTTTGATATAATAATACAAAATTTTAACATAACTTGTTGATATGGAGTTGTCAACTAAACCATATAATGAGATTACAAGATTGCTAGTTAGATCATAGCTATAATCCTTCAATACTTAAGTTCAATATGATATTAAATTGAATAAGTTAACTCAGTAAGGTGAGAAAAGTTATATTAGCTACTCTGGATCAGTGAGTATTTATACTAGGAAAAGAGCATAAATGTGTCATATTAAGGCTGAATTGATAGGGCGTGAGCTTCTTTTTCCGGAGAAGAAGCAATGATAGTATTTAAGAATAAGCATCGACTAACTCTATGCCAACAGCAACGGTAAGACAGAGAATGCAAGTGTTCTCCGAAATGATTTGACGTAAAGTATTTGTAGTAGCTTTTGAAGTTCGCTGTTAAATCCCAAGACTCAACCTTGGACAGGCGGTGGAAACTACCAAACTGGAGTATAGTATGAGCAGAGGGAATTTTTGGTGGAGCGACAAAATGTGTTGAGATGGAAAAAAACACTAACGACGAAAGCACTATAGGATATTCAGTAAACTTTAGGATCAAGTTGACACAAATAAATGATGTAGATCTTTATCCTAAAATAATATTTTTAACTTAAGTGGAAGTAAAATGATCTTTCCATGATTTTTCCTTCATCACTCACTATCAAGCCAAAAATTACATAAGAAAATATTCATAGTAAAAAATATTTCTCTAATTATTTATACCTGTTTTATTATTCACATATTCCTTAAACATATTTTCCTAAAGCACATTTATTTAAAAAAAATATTCTAAAATAAATAAAAAATAAAACTAAATATTACATTCAACTCAAATGAAATTTTATATTGTTGGTGTGATGTTATTTTTGATGAGTTGGTTGGTTGGTTTGAAACACTTGTTTCATGAGATAATTTATAATTTGCTAAAACTAATTATATGACTTTAGCTAATAGACGATAATAACATCTCATGTAAAAATCAATCAAGGGAGATTTTTGTAAAAAGATATGAAGATACCGTAAGTCATAATGTTATTATGAGGGATGAGACGTCTCGCATAAACAATATCGCATGCAATTTGAAGGTTTTTTGCATTCAGTTAACCTACAGATAGGGCTAGTTTGGTTGAATTTTTAAGTTATCTCGTAATTTTTTATCATGTGATAAATTATGTGATTTTTTTATTATTTATGGTATTGTTTGGCTGGCATGATAACTAAATTCATAGGTGGTAACAGGTCAATTTATCATGAAAATCACTTATATAAATATGGATTTTGGATATTTATACGAATTTGAGTATTTATTGTCACTCAAAGCAAACGAATAATAATATTATCATCCCAACCAAACTAACCCATAATGAATTAGTCCCAAGGAGCTCTCGAAAGGACTTTTTGTATATTGTCACATGATTAATATACAGTTTTGGGAGAGTAATTGGTCAAGCGATAAATATAATAATATTTGTTATATGATTAGTTAGGTGTATTAAAATTTGGTTTGAATGAAAAAAAAAATCATTTATAACTAATATAATTAATAGATGTGAAAAGAAAAAATAGCTCAATAAAAATACAAGTATTGCACATTTTGAAAAGATCTCTAATTCCAAATGCAATAATCATAAATGAAAAATTAAAATCACGCACTTATTGTATCAATTGGATTCCGACTTTGAACATTGGGCTTGGTTATGGGTTTGCTAGTCTTGGGACCCAATTAAAAATGTAGCCCAATGGGCTCTGTCTAGCCCAAAAGGACACCAAGGTGCCCAAAGGCAAAAACAATAATCCAAAAAAAAAAAAAAAATGTGTGTGTGTGTGTGTGTGATGCTAATTAATCAAACTATTATTTGTGGTCATTGCTTGTTAAAATTTCTTAAATTTGATTCCTTTTTACTTTAGAGATGATGGGAAATAACATAAATTTATGTAAAATTACTATGTAATTTCATAAATTAAGTTTAGTTCTCTTTGTAAACCAGTATTTTTACAGAATTATATAATTTAATTTTTATGTTATCTTTTTAATCACAAGTATAATAATGCCGAGTGATATGTGGTCCAATAGCATAAGTTTTTCACATAATGTAGGAAGTCAGGATTTCGAGTTCAACAAACTCTTGATGTGCATGCGTGTATATAAATTAAAAAACAAAAAGAAAAAATGGTACCATAAACAATTATCACATATAATCAAAATACTTAAATTAATGAAAAGCTCAAAATTAAAAAGTACAACAATGAGTTTTATGAGTTGAATAATTCAATAAGTTTTTACAAAAATATATTTGAATACCCCAACTAATTATGTAGTTTATTTATTTATTTATTTTAATGACTATAATGTGAGATCTCTCTTTCACGTATCATGATTATTAATTTTTTTTTTTTTTTTTTCAAGTCCAAAGTCCATATTGACTTCTATTAATGACCAAGTCCAGGTCTATGTGCGCAGTTTGGTCTTGAAAATTGTTTCAAATTTTAGCTCACGAATGTGAAATAGATCTTCGCATTTGATTTCTAGTACGTTTCCACTTCGGTTCCAAAATTGACCTTTTGCTTTTAAATTTTCATTATTTTGAAATTAATTAAGCCACACTTTGAGGACTAATGTAAATGGTAAACGATCAATTTAGAACTTTATAATTTTGATTAAATTCCATGGATATATATGAACACGTATATTTAAAATTGTATTAGTTTTTTATTTTATTAGATTTTTGTTCTGAGTTTGTTATTTTTAAAATATTGTCTATTACATTTAATTTGTTGCACTTATTTTAAGGTAAGGACGATTGCTTTTACTCCCTCAATATACTGAGTAAAAATGTATGTATATGCGTATTTTATTCACTCGTGATAATATTTTTGATACCATTAAGTCAAATTTATTGTATACAAAATATGTATAATAAAAACTTAACTATTATTGAAATAATTTTGAAAGTAAGAATGTTGGTTTGGGTAATTAAATTAAAAATTATGTGAAAAACAAGATGAGTTATTAGTGGAAGGATTTTTGCATTAAGTTCATTTGCACATGATGAATTGGTCCCTAAGAACCCCCCAAACGACTATCATACATTTGTTATTTGATCAAAGTTTGTTCACTTGTTTTGATATTATATGATAGATATACAATTTAACTCAATCTTAATATTTAGTTTATTTTTAGAAGTCTTTAATACAGTTAGGGTCTGGCGTGCATTTAAGGTCAAACTTAGCTTATGTATCAAGGCCTTGAAGTGTAATATATTTTTCAATTTAAGTTGAAAATAAATTATAGTTTGTCAAATAGGATAATCATACCAAGCAAACAATAAAAATTGAATACCAAATTATTTAAAATATGCAAATAAATATAAATAAAATACACAATAATTCACTCTTTATCCTAGTTATGAGTATCATGTCTAATTTAAACACGCCAAGCAAACAAGCTCTTAGCATATTGTTCAAGGAGAATGATTAACCACATCTTGTTGTGTGACTAATTTGGTCTGACTAAGTTTGATTTGGACAATTTAAAAAATAAAAATAAAAATTCTAACTTATATGTTAATCTACAATTTACACACACACACACACACACACATATATATATATATATACCTCTAACTCTAAGTTTCAATTTATGCTATAATGCAAATTAGAATGGAAATCGATGATGTTGAAATATTACAAAATTTGTATTGTACATATGAAAAATGATCTAATGAATTTTCGTGTAATTATGTGCTTTTTCAAAATCATATTTTTCACGTTTTGATGCTATTTCAAGTGTGAAATGATATTTTTCTATTTTAATATATTTATTTTTGTTTTCAAATAATTTCATCTCTTTGCACTTTTATTCCCATGAGGTTTCTATGATCTAAGAGAGATTAGAAAAATTATAAGATGATGCTTTGCTTATATTATTTTGACTGAAGTGAATATCATTTTCACAAAATTAAGGTTCTTTCATTAGTTCGATCATTCTCATATAGTCGCATACATTTTAACACGAAATAACAAAAAAACATTATGCAATTATCTTGAATTTATGCATGTAATTAATACATATAAAATCTACTATTTCTATATATACATATGTGTGTGGGGGGGGGGGGGGGGGGTAAAAATATCAACATGTTGACATTCACAATACATCATGTTTTACGAAGAGATTCAGAATTCAAATTACGGTAAAGCTGTTACTGCAGGACCATTCGTTGACGACTTTATTAAAGTCGCACCCGTGCTACATATTGCAGCTTTGAACGACAACCCACAAAGACAGGCTAAAACGCGGGATCCCTATTCTACAAAAGATGGCTAAGAAATCTAGCAAATTATGATATATTCAATGCACGTTTTGGGCTAAATAATTGGAGAAATGTTTGGGGGAATTGCATTTTTTTCCCCTCCTTATAATTTCATTTATCTCATCCAGTGGCATGTAGTTTAATGACATCAGTCTATCCTATTATATGGAAGGTCTCCTTTTCGATCCGAATGAGCATCGTTGTGTATGTTATGTGCATATTTACTTATATTGTCTGTATTTTAATTTACTTGATTTGAGAATATGATAATATTAATTTATTGAAATGATAAATTTCGTCATACGTGATGTTCTCTAAAAATAAAAATAAAAAAAATTAACTTATCTCAATTTTTCTTAATTTTATGTTTGAACAAAAAATCTTAGAATTATGTGTTTTCCCTAGCAATTTTTTAGATATATGCTCTTCTCGCCATGAATTAATTTGGATAGACTCGAATTGACTTATGTTCGAATTGCTCCATCATTTGGATCTTTAGAGTTTGAATGACTTAACATATCAGTTGATGATGATATTTTGAAAATCAATCACCCATAAATATTAATGTTATTGAACATTTATATGTAACAGGTCATATTTTCAATTAACTAAAAAAAAATTCATATTTTCAAATTCTAATATTTAACACATTTTATTCTCCCCACATTTTATCTCTTTATTTCTCATAAGGCAATTCCAACAATTCCTACTCTTATTTGATTTAGGAACATAGGATTGAATCATTCAAACCCATATTCCACACATTCAAACGCCTCAAGTAGTTGGCTAGAATAACCATATATATATATATATATATTTTGTGAATTCATATTATGATCATAAATTTGATAAGAAAAATAAAAATACACAATAATACAGTAAAAATTACTATCGTTTAGATCGAGGAACATATTTTTCTTACTAATTTTATTTCAAAGTCACGAAAAGAATGAATACTATTAACTATATTTGAATTAATATTTTGACACCTCGACATCATCAATGATGTTATTTATAAACTTAAATTTTAAATTTAATAATTAACATGAATTTTGATTATATCTTGAAAAAGTAAATAAATATTTATTGATTTGCCTTTCTAATAATAATAATTTTTTTTTAATTTATACACTCACACGCATATTAAGAGTTCGTTAATGCTTGCACTCCTAACGTTTCACATCACATAAGAGATTTATACAATTAGACCACATACCATTTGACGCCTTCCTAATAATAATTAATTATAAAGTTGTTAGTTGCAAAAGAAGTCACTTTTTTTGAAAGCAAAGGGCGTTAGGTAGGATATGTGGTATTCGGACACCGCAGGAAGAAAAAAACAAAGAAAATGATCGTTCAAAGTCAAACGTAGTCATAAAAGAAGGGCCATCCGCAATTGAAGTCAAATCATTGAAAATTATTCACTTCTCAACATTTAAGGATAATTATAGTTGTTATTATTCAATATTTTTATTTTATTTTATTTTTTCCCTTGAATACGGGAAAAAGGGTCTACATTGGTAGTAATTATTTAATATTAATTATTACGCCATATTGATATATGACCCATTATTGTTAATAATACATGGTAATTTAAAAAAGAAAAATAAGTGAATAAAAACCAATGAGGTGAAAGTAGCTTTTAATTGTATTTTGCCCAAGAGAATTAAGCAATAATTATTCATACTAAATTATGAATAAAAATGCTTAGAGAAATAATCGCACTAGAATTATACATATACGGCCTAAATTCTGAATATAGCCAAAAAAATTTACTTTGTTATTATGAGTGCATACGAATCAAGTACGTATGACAAGTCATTGATAAATTTTAATTGAAATAATTACTTAACTTGAAATTATTCTCGAATTCAATTTAATTATATTAACAACTTGAAGTTGAATAGATTTTAGGGTTAAATACAATTTGCCCCCTTAAATTATTCTACTAGTCGCATTTATCCCCTAAACTATAAAACGTAACAAAAACCCTCATCCACATATGCAAACTATTAGGCTCTGTTTTGTTGCATTTTTAGGTAAATTCTGGAACATGTTCTAGATAAAGGTGTTTTGCGATTTAAAATTAGGGAATGATCCCACTGTTTGGTTTTGTTTTGGAAAAACATGAAAAATGAAATTGTTTGATTTTGTATGGTGAAATTATATTTTTAAATTTAATAAATATATGTGAATATATATGGATAATTGATGTATATATGTATATATGATTGTGGTGAAGTGATGTGTAATTAATTTAATTTTAAATTTATTTTAAAAATTTATAATTAAGAAAATTATTATGGCATAATAATTTGATGAAATGAATAAAATTATAAAACAAAAATAATATTTTGTAACTATAAAACTTTATTTAATTATAATTAAGCAAACAAATGGATAAACATGTTATATTATACATTGTTAATTAACTATTTTTTTAATTTTTTATAATTAATAATATTAATAGTAATTAATTAAGTAAAATTTGAAATAATTTTGATAATATTTTAATTAGGATGTAATCATCAATATATTTACTATTTTAAAAAATATTTTAATAAGAATTTAATTAATAATATATTTACTAACAAAAGAACACAACTTTCGTTAAGTGGAGGGTTTTTCTTTTATATTTGATAGTTTAGGAGGGTAAATGTAACTAGCACAATAGTTTAAGGTTGTATTCCTCGGAAACCCCCGCCCACATCACCATTCAATATTTCTTGGCCCACTATTGGCCAAACCACCTGGCCATTTTAAACGAGACAAACAAAAGGGAGTAAAGACCACTTAATAAATGAAATTGACTAAAGATTTTTCCTTTGAGCTATTTGAGAGTTATCCAACTTGAGTTATGAGTAAGAATGGTTTCTTTTTCATTTTCAGGAAGAAAAAAAAAAAAGGACTAAATCATAGTCTAATTGATTTTAGTTTGTCATTTAATTAATAATATATTTACTAACGGAAAAGCACAACTTCCATTAAGTGGAGGTTTTTTTTTTTTAATTTTTTTATTTGGTAGTCTAGGAGGGTGTAAACTATATTTAACCCTTTTTTAAAATAGTAAATATATTGATGATTACACCCTAATTAAAATGTTATCAAAATTATTTCAAAATTTACTTAATTAATTACTATTACTAATATTAATTATAGAAATTTAAAAAAATATTTAATTAACAATGCATAATAATATGTTTATCCATTTGTTTGCTTAATTATAATTAAAAAAAGTTTTATAATTAAAGAACATTATTTTTGTTTTATAATTTTTATTCATTTCATCAAATTATTATGCCATAATAATTTCCTTAATTATAATTTTTAAAATAAATTTAAAATTAAATTAATTACACATCACTTCACCACAATCATATATCAATCCTTACATATATATATATACATCAATTATTCAGATACATTCACATATATTTATTAAATTTAAAAATACAATTTCACCAAACAAACTCAATAAAAAAGTTACTAATTTGACATTTACAGTAAAATTTGTCTCCTGTAAAATAATTCAAAACAAACAATTCTATTTTATGTATTTTTTCATAACAAAACAAAACAGTTGAATTATTCCCCAATTTTAACTCTCACAACATCTTAATTTAGAACATATTCCAGAATTCACATAAAAACGCAACCAAACAGAACCTAGGAGTTTGCATATGTGGACGGGAGTCTTTGTTACATTTTATAATTTAAGGGGGTAAATACGACTAGTACAATAGTTTAAGGGGGCAAAGTATAATTAACCCTAGATTTTAATTTAATCGAATATGAATAGAATTTGAATAATTTGATATGCTTATGCCCATTTTTGTCATTTTCTTTTAACTAAATGGGTTCATGTTGAACTCTAAATTTTCTCTCAAAAAAAATTAAATTGTTAGATTTAATTTATTGTACTTAAAAAATCGAATTTAAACAAATTTTTAACAATTAATTTTTAGTCATGTATCTAGCAAAACTTGTCTCACTTTCAAGTCCCAAAATTTGCAATTAATATTTTGTGCAGTAATCATTTCATCGATTTAATTGCAATAAATAATTAATAAAAAAAATTGAATCATTAAAAAAAGAAAAAAAAAAAGTTCAGACACTCTGACACACACTCCGGCAACTGAATCCACAATGACAACAGAAGAAAGAAAAAGAAAAAGAAAATTGGCAATGCAAGAAAAGAATCCTTCGCCCTCCATATTTGATAACCTCCAACTACCCTTTCAGTAGCCTGTCGGTTCTGTTCCTCCCTATCTCAATTAGAACAGAGAATTATAGCGCAATTGCCACATGTACATTGCCATTGTCTACGGGTTAGCTTTCATTATGCTGGCGTGCAAACGGGCGAATATCTTGGTACACTTTCGAACTCAAATCCCTCTGATTTCACAGTTCACACACAGGCCCAATAAGAAGACAACATTTCAACATTGCCCACCTCAGGAAAAGTTCCATACTTTGAAAAAAATGACATTCTCTTGGCTATAAAAAGTGGGTAGTTGGAGGTTTTTTGGGAAAACAGAAAACGAAAACAGTAAGAAAAGAAAGAAACACCTGTTTTTGTTTTATGGGCTATTCCATTTTTCCCTTTTTTTCCCTTTCCGAGTTAGTTATCTAAAAGGTAAGTGAAAAGGAACAAGAAAGTGTCCTGTTTTTAGGATTCTTGGCTTGTGGGCTGTTGTTATTGTTCTTGTGTTGTGTTTCAAGAGTGAGGAACTGTTTGTTTGTGGGCTGTTTCTTTTTCCTTTTTGAGTAATCTAAAGGGAAAGGCAAAAGGAAGCAAGAAAGTGTGTTTTTCGCTTTAAGATTTTTGGCTGCTTGGGCTGTTGTTTTTGTTGATTTATGTCTTTTCAGTTTGTTTCATTGGGCAGAAACAAGCAATTGGAGTATTGGAATTGCTCAAAAGGGGGGACAGAAAGATAAGGGCTGCAATGGAGAGTACATTCCAGAAGATGAATGGTGAATCAGTTCTTGACTATAAAGCTGGAGTTGGTGGTGGTGTTGAGGATGTGTATGGTGAGGATAGGGCATCTGAGGATCAATCTATCACCCCATGGACTGTTTCTGTCGCCAGGTGATACAAAATTTCCAATTTTTCTCAATTATTTCAGAATTGATTAATGATGATTTTGATTCCTTTACATGAATTTTTTGTTTACCATTTTTCTTGATTGTATGTATTCAGTCTATTTTCTCAAGGCAGATCATAGAGAAATACATAGTTTGTTCATTATATGAATGCGAATATGTTCAATATTTTTTTAATTTTTTTTGAGTATTTTTCTCTATTCACATATCGAATCATTTGCTGCCTCTCAATACGATACTTAAGACCAACGAGTTAAGAATAGGTCTTTGCTATCCTTTTTCTTCTTATATGTTTGGAACCAATTTAAATCATCTATTCCAATTTACGTTTCTTCTCATACTCCATGTTATGACTACATGACACGTGTATTAAATATTTTCTTATTGAGAATCAAATACACTTGACATATATACATCACATTAGAATAAAAAATAAAATATGAAATGAAATAAAATGACTTTGGAACCCTATTAATAAGATAAATTTCCATATCTCCTTTCGTCAATCAGTGTGCTGGAGCATACTTTCGTTTTTACCTTACCAGTAGGGGATTTGGGGTAGGAGGGGTAAAGATCTCCTGCCGGCCATTTTCTTACTTTTGTCTGCCACCACTACCCCCATTGTCGTAATATTTGTTAGGTTAGCAAGTACTTTTATGTTTTTTATTCGCAAAATTTGGATACATTTAAGTTTGTATATTTATTTCTCTTCTGAAATAACTAACTAGACAACCTTAAAATTGCTGACTACCAAGCACATATACATATATATATATATATATATCTTACTTATCACAATCCTTCTACTTTTGTTCAGTGGCTATACTTTATTGCGTGATCCACGCTATAACAAAGGACTCGCCTTCACTGATAAAGAAAGAGATGCCCATTACTTAACAGGGCTTCTCCCTCCGGCACTTTTTTCTCAAGATCTTCAGGTAAGCAGAAGGTGACGGGCATTTGGATGAGTTTATAAGATTCTTAAAACATCTTATAAAATGTTTGGGAGTTTAAAATATTTGATAAAGTTTATAAAAACAATAATAATAAAAATAAAAATTTACGAACTCTTAAAAGAAAACGTTAAGAGTTTAGCTTATAATCTCTTTTAAGAAAAATAAAAAGTTTGTGACTTGCTTTAAAATCTTAATAAACTACTATAATTTTTTGATCATGTTACTTACACAATTGTTGTTAATAACATCTCATGAGCTCTAAGAGTCTTATCCAAATACTTCAAAAATTTATTCTTAAAATAAAATCCAGCATATCTTATAAGTTTCAAAAAATTTTTATAAATTACATAAGCTTATAAGATGTTTTGAATAAATTTAGCCAAACACTCTCTTAATTTGGTCTAGAAACCCTATTAGTCCTCGTCACTATCAACTGCTTTATTGTCTCTCTTCATTTTGGCAATCAGGAGAAACGGTTGATGAACATTCTACGCGAATATAAAGTGCCGTTGCAGAGATATATGGCCATGATGGATCTCCAGGTAACATTCATTTCCACTAAGAAACACAGGCAGTCGATTTTTGTATACTAATTTTGTTTCTAAAAACTTGGCAGGAGAGAAATGAAAAGCTGTTTTACAAGCTTCTCGTTGACAATGTTGAAGAACTGCTTCCTGTAGTCTATACTCCTACAGTTGGTGAGGCTTGCCAGAAGTATGGTAGCATTTTCAGGCGTCCTCAGGGACTTTTTATCAGCTTAAAAGAGAAGTACTCCCACTTCTTTTCTCTTCAAGTCATTTTTATCCTATATGAGATATGGCCAATATTTCCTCTTCAAGTTTGTAAGTCTCAATGAGGTTTACTTTTCTAGAGGAAAGATTCTTGAAGTGTTGAAAAACTGGCCTGAGAAGTCTATTCAAGTTATTGTGGTGACTGATGGAGAGCGCATCTTAGGGCTCGGAGATCTTGGATGCCAGGTATGTACTAGCAGCTATGGCACACTCGATATCTGTATTTAAAGAATGGGTTCTCAAATAAACAAACATTAAAGTAAAATGAGATAGCAACGATCTTATTAGTAACTATTTCTTTATACAACATGACGAAACAATTGCCTATATTCACCAAACTTATTTCAAAACCATTGCTAGGGTATGGGGATTCCTGTAGGAAAACTCTCTCTGTATACTGCTCTCGGAGGAGTCCGTCCCTCAGCTGTAAGCATAACTATAATAACCAAATATGGTTTTGGAGTTCTACCATTGTTGCATTCATTGCAGACTTTTATTCATTTTTACCTTTAACAGTGCCTCCCTATAACCATTGATGTCGGCACAAACAATAAGAAGTTGCTGGAGGATGAATTCTACATTGGTCTGAGGCAGAATAGAGCAACCGGGCAGGTCTCATGATTTCCTATTTCTTCCTTAAGTTATCTCTTTCTGCATGTTTGAGGTGGCTTATTGATTTTCTGATTTGGTTATAGGAATATGCTGAGTTTCTAGAAGAGTTCATGTCTGCAGTTAAACAGAACTATGGGGAGAAGGTCCTGGTACAGGTATTACGCTCATCAACCCTCATTCCTTTCCAAATGCTCCTAAAACTTCTCAAAATAGAATCCAACTCTTGACTAAGAGCCCATAGATATTCCTCACTTTCACAAAACGTTCAAAACTAGAAAAGACACATGATCTGATACGGAGCTGTTGTTTTCATTTACCATGTCTCCTACTAATATACCCATTTTAGGCTAAGAGCTCGTTAATATTCTTCACTTCCACAATGTGCTGATAAATAGAAAAGATCTTTGATCCCCTATGGATCCATTGTTTTCAAGTACCATATCTCCTACTCTATACCCAGGGTTTGTTTGCCCACTCTAGGCCAAGAATCCCTAGGTATTCCTCACTTTCATAATGTGCTCATAACAAAAAAGGTCTTCAATCCCATATGGAGCCATTGCGTTCTGTTTATTGCATCTCCTACTTTCAGACCCACAAAGCATCTCCATGGGCAGGCCCAGCCACCGAAAACTGGAACATCTAAAGCTTTTCCATATAGATCATTATGTCTGCAGTTGCCTTCTCACTCAACTGAAAAGAATTATCATATTTCTGTAGTTTGAAGATTTTGCAAACCACAATGCTTTTGAGCTACTTGCCAAATACCGAACAACTCATCTTGTCTTCAATGACGATATCCAGGTAAAATCAGTCTAATTTTTTTCTTAAATAATTAGGATTAAATAATAGTTTAAATTATGCATCCCTATTATAGGAAGAACTTCATAATTTTATGTATCATCTCAGGGTACAGCCTCTGTGGTTCTTGCTGGGCTTATTGCAGCTCTGAAACTAGTTGGTGGAACTTTAGCAGATCATACTTTCTTATTCTTGGGTGCTGGAGAGGTAGCCAGAATTTCCTTCTTGTTTCAGGATCTCTTTTTTGTCTATATAAACATGCATCCTTTATACTAATTCCATCTCGTGATCTTAATTCCAACTTTGGCTTCTTGAAGGCTGGGACTGGTATAGCTGAACTTATTGCTCTTGAGATATCCAAAAAGGTAACAAACTTGTGCAATCATCATGTCTCAAATTTGAATAAGTTTGCTTGCTCAAGCTCTATGGTTGATTCTGGGTCTTTTTCTTTAGACAAATGCTCCACTTGAAGAGACAAGGAAGAAGATTTGGCTTGTGGACTCTAAGGTATAGGGTCGTTTTCATATATCTAACATCTATAGAATTTTCCTATTATCACATATTTGCGTATCTTTTTCGTTATCTCTAGTGTTTCCACTGTTACTAATAGTTCTCTAATTCATGATAGGGACTGATTGTCAGTTCCCGTAAAGAGTCCCTTCAGCATTTTAAAAAGCCTTGGGCTCACGAGCACAAACCAGTCAAGGAACTATTAGGCGCAGTCAAGGTGGGAATTAATGTCTCTTAACTGAGGTTACATGTTATTGGCATTTATAACTGTAAATAACTAGAATTCCTATCAATTTTCAGGCAATAAAGCCAACAGTTCTAATAGGGACTTCAGGTGTCGGAGGAACATTTACAAAAGAAGTGATAGAAGCCATGGCATCCATCAACAAGGTTCTATCTTTCTTTATCCACCTATGAGCCCATATACTAAAATCAATCCATATATGGAAATCTAACAGTGTGCGTGTGATGGTATACAGAAACCCCTCGTCCTTGCTCTATCAAACCCCACCTCACAATCAGAGTGCACTGCTGAAGAAGCTTATAAATGGAGTGAGGTAGATGGCTTTTCCTTTTTCCTCCTAGCTCTTAGGCTTTATACCCTTGCAATTTCCAATAAATGAACGTGTTTGGAGAGCCTGTTAATTATTTAAGTCCTGCAGACAGTCGAACATTATTTCCTAGATGCTAATTTTGCAGTTTTTATGGGCTTTGAGAATTCTATACAATACTGAAAAACTGGAAGATGCTTTCGTATCTAATCACATCATTCCACTAGATTGACAATTTTATTTTTTTTTAAAAATTGATCGTACTATGATCATAGTATGGGCAAGTGGTTACGATCATGTAGTAGTTCAGGGCATCTCTCTTTGAAGGAGACATTGGGGATTCAAATTCCCAGGGGGTAGGGCACTTCAAAAGAAAGTTGGTCATGAATTCAAATTTATTTTGTAAGGAAAAGAAAATGTCTTGCTTCGCAAAGGCCTCTTGTTTACATCCCCTGATGTGCTGCAGGGACGCGCCATATTTGCCAGTGGAAGTCCATTCTATCCCGTAGAATATAATGGGAAAGTATTTGTGCCTGGCCAGGTGCTATTCTATACCTAAAGAAACTAACTTATGATTTCTTCTACAGTTCTTCCTCTATCCCAATATTAATACATCTTACAGGCAAACAATGCTTATATATTCCCTGGATTTGGTTTGGGTTTGATCATGTCTGGTACAATACGTGTACAAGACGATTTGCTTTTGGCAGCCTGTAAGTGCACAAAGAACACTTAGCAGTCAAGGCTCTGTTTGTATTCTAAGATTTCAGGCAGCTGATTTCTTCTTATATTTTCACTACAGCGGAAGCTTTGGCAGCTCAAGTGACAGAGGCAAACTATGCTAAGGGGCTGATATATCCTCCATTTACGAATATTAGAAAGATTTCTGCCCACATTGCAGCTAAAGTAGCTGCAAAGGCATATGAACTTGGTAAGGCTTCCAGTTACCTTGCCTAAAGCTCCAATAGAAACTTCTCACTTAACAATTGCGGAAGCATGACATGAATATGACATGATTTTATGTCCTTCTAGGTCTGGCTTCCCATCTCCCCCGCCCTAAGGATCTAGTAAAGCATGCAGAGAGCTGCATGTACACTCCGGTCTACCGCAGCTATCGCTAATCCTAACCACCGGGGAATTTGACGAACACCTTACTTTAGCTATTCTCTTCTTTTTTATGCTTTTTCTGTGTTCAGTTACTCAGCAATAAATCTTATTCCACACCAAATAATTCTGTTCCTGTAGTTCTGTCAAATTCTTGACAATAGAAAATATTGTAGAAGGAAATAGGCATTCTCTTAGTCTTGGTTTAGAAGATTTACACCAACTTTGGATGTGAGCACTTCTTTTTGGCAAAAAGGGATATATGTATTCATTGGTCTTTGATTTTACCGAATTTGCTTCCCAAATTGTTCTACCTCTGTAGTTCCGGTCACATTTTTGGTTGACCTATAATGGTAGCAGAAAGGAAAAGGATTCCACAGTATGGAACACATATGCCATACATGCATATAAATGAACAAAGCTCCTATCTTTTAAAATTTCTCAAAACATGCTGAACAGAGTCCCATATATTATAAGATCATTTCTCTCTTTGGTCAGCATAGAGTTCCATAAGAAAATAGTATCAAATGTAGAGGTGATGAAAACTGGAAATTAGTCCATTATAATTGTACTAAATGCCAGATGAATGCCTCACCTCATCCACATTCATCAAAATGAATTCGACCAAAGCTTCCACTCCAACTGCATCCTTTTTGGGCATTATCATTGGCAACAATTGACTTGTAGAAGTCTTGGACTCATGCGACCTGGCACCTAGGCATTATGAAAAAGCTGAACTTTAGTTTGATAAATACATGATCATCTAGAGATTCTCACAGTTTGCCAATGTTACCCAAAACTTTTATAACTCAAATTAGGATGATAAATGGCAGTATTCATGCAAACTATTGAATATTTGAGCCTTAAACTTAGGTTAATTGCCAACAAAGAGAAATATAGTGAAAATTTACATACAATAAGTACCCAAATAAAAGGAACCAGCTCAATAAAATACTAGTTGGAGCTATGAAAAGACAAAAGCACCCACACATCATTCAACTTTTGCGCTACTCTTTCCATCAGACCTATTACATCATATACGATTATCTACATGAAAACCTTGAGAGGAAAAGCAGAATCTGATAGGATTCATTAACTGCACCAGGATGTACCTAACACCATATAAAGAAAGCACTGTTTTTAGAGAGTCTCATCCATGACTTGGGAACTCCTTATGCCCCAAAAGGCCTGGGGCCTCATTTTCTTCTTCGTGGCAGAATAATACCAACCCAATTGCGTCCCGCAGGTGATACATTCAGCAATTGACCATGCATACCTGCAGCCATACAAACACATAATATCTCAACAAATGCAGAAAATTGTTGATCTAACATAGAAGCATAGTTCAATCACTTGAAAATTACAAAGCAGATGAAACAATAAAAGAGAAACCAAGAAACTACAGAACATACAGTCAGCATTTTTGCACTGCCATAACATGGAGACGGGAAGGATGCCAGAGTCTTAAGAAAGTAAGATGCAACATGAAAGAATTTCTTGCAGTTATTACTTAATCAAATCAAAACAGTATCTAAAATTCATAATATGTTAACTTAGAATGAAAGCTATACAACATCAATGCAGTAAATATTACCAAAACTCTGCATAACACTAGTTTAGCGAAACAATGTACAAAGGGTTTTGCGTTCTTAAAATTCTATAGAAGTGGAACAAAGAAAAAGTAGCATATCGAAATCTTTTCTCCTCATGAAAAATAAAAATGAGTTCCCTCAAATATAGTTCTAACACCCAAATCTTTATTTCATCATTGGATCACCTGTAGCATACATGGAATATAATTTTCATAACCCTATAAAGTAATGAGAAGATGTTGCAACCCTTGGGTACAAATTTCAAATATTTTATCACAGAAGAGAGAAAAAAAAAAAGGGGGAAAGAAATCAAATTGAAAACAAAGTGAACAAAGGACAAAAATTGCAATTCATCCAGTGAATAAACGAAATTGAAACTGAGCATTTGAAATCATAAAACCACTTCTTTTTGCTTCAGTGATGATTACCTCAGCTGAGATGGTAATGAAACAGTTTGCCCATCCAAGCATATTTTTGGGCAGCTTTAAAAAAAACTAGCACTCAATACCTTATATTAGGTGACATCTCAAGTCTCAAAAGTGAATGAAATGTTACCTAGGAAACCAACAAAATTCTTTCACTGGAGGCCCTGTTACTGCTATTCCATTTGTTTTGACAAGAGTCATCACCTCGTGCACAAAACCGTGTGGATTAGCATAAGCACCAAGTGGACCATCACTAGACATCACTAGCATGTCGCTTCTCTTTGCAATGAGAGTCTAAGACGAAAAAGAAGTAAACAAAATGTTATCACCATCTAAAGAAAGAGAATTCACATATACAGACACAACTATCACACATGCAAACCCTCCGGTCCCCAAACCAAAAAAGGAATAAATAAAGATGACTCCATCCATGTTTGCCTGTTCGCTTGTTGGATTAGCAAACAGCTTTATATGAGTCAATAGACAAAAAAAGAAAAATGTCATGCATCTCTAATTTTATAAGAGTTCCATAGTGTGCTCAATACAAATTACACTGTAAATAAAGGCTATTCCTAAAACTAATCATGTTACAGTGCAGAAAAACTTTCGAAATATCCCAGAAAGGAAACAAAAGCATTTAAGAAACAAACTAGGAGCATGATATATTTGACGGGTAAATACTACTCATGCACTGTAGTAAAGACAGCTAGGCAATGGCATGCTATATTACCTGACATGTTTTACAACGAATTTTATCAAAATTTTCAAGCAACTCAATTTCCCTTCGCAATCTATAAGTTGTCCCATCAATCTCCAAGAGTTCTTGCCTTGCCGATTCTGACACTGGAATTTTACTAGCAATATGAAATGAAAGAAGATCTGGTTTCATCACAAGGCTGTCCATATTGGGTGCTTTAACAACCTGTTTCCATCTATCTGCAATATGACAATTAAGAACATCGTTAAAACCAATTCACTGTCTTCATTTGATCTCTTGCAAATACTTTTCTACCTGATCAAAAAGTAAACTAACAGGTCTCATTTAATGGTATGGCATTCAAAGATTTTAAGAATAAACCAAAAGATTTCCATTCCTCATTGCTATATCCCACACATGATAATTAAATGCATCGAGCAATGTTCCAGACTCATACTAGAATATCGTTCCAGAGGAGAATAAGTAAGGATGAAGAGAGATGGGAAATACTTGAAGGGGAAGAAAGAAAGCAACTTTACCTGCTACCTTCCTAGCAAGTGAATAGGAATCATACATGCGGTAGACCCAACCTGGCCAGAAGGCTCTCGGAACATCATGATGCTGGCCTCTGGAGTACTTTCTCCATCCTACCTTGTTACAAGGTTGCACATGCGAAAACAGCCTCTTCCCAATTCTAGGACTGCCATCAGCATTCTGTATGTTGAATTCTGAATGCATTGACCTTGTATAGTTGTCTACTGGAGATTTTTCGAGTTGAAATCCAGAATGTCGCTCAAATTTCTCATCATCGCTACTTAATGACTCATCATATGCATCAGAACTACGACAAGAGACAAGAGCATACTGGTGCAGTCTCCTTTCCGCGGATGAAAGTTCACCTTCAAAACTTCCATCGGACATTGCATCAGAATCATTTCCTTCCTCACAGCTGTGATGAATATGCTGAGAACCACTTAGGGGGGTCCTTTGCAAGATGCTACTAGCTTGACAGTTTCTTAATGGGGCCAGTTTACCAACAGCTTCCCTTGGAGTTCTTAGTGGGATATCTTCCTGAATGATTTGCACCTCTCCACATAGCTAAACAGTAGTAGCAAGCACAATTGAAAGTTAATAGCCAGAAAACAAGCATGAAAGCTTTATTTGATTTGTTAAAATACTTACTGATCCTTCCACATCAATCCAGCGTCGCTTCAGACGAAAACGCTGCTGTCCACGGGCAACAATGTTTACCGTACCATCTTCCAGCCTCCGATGTTGCCGAATCTGCCATTAAGATAGTGAGAAAGTTTATTCAAAAAACACAATCAGGAAATAAAACTGGAGCTCAAAGTCCCATACATTGCTCATAAATGATATAAGAAATTGTATGTCTATATGTGTGACAGCAGCTCAACACATAAAAAAGAGTTCTCATCTATAATTGAACAGTTATAGCACATACTATAAGGTTTTGAAAAGAAACAGGAATAGTTGATTTCTTAGAGTCAACCCCAGGAGAGGAAGAATTGAGAGACATGTAGTACTAGATTCCAAGTAGCCAGGAAAATAAAGAGAAGCCTTATGCAGAAACATAAAAGATTATTATCTACTTGTCCCTATTAAAGTAGTTTTCCGGGTAAGGATAATAATAGATTTGCATTAAACTCATACCCACATCAAAAGTTGCCCCACGTGGAGTGTGTTAGGGTTAACCAATAACTTATGGGACAGATTGTGGCACTTAGTTTAAAAAACCTGTCAGGTTAGGGGTGGTTGCAGGCCAGCATACCCCAAATCTGCCCTGTATATGCATAGTTACACAACATTTATGGTTAATAAGTTTGGTGACATTAATGTTATTTCCTTTACTATGTTTTTTAAGGGTTTGGTTTTAATTAGATATACTTAAGAATATGGACTAGTACAAATTATGTTTAAATTTAATATTATATGTAAATTATGTCTTGCTTATAGTTATCTTAATCTTTTAATTGCTAAATGGGCTAGACCAATCTTACCTGTCGGATTTAAGTTTCAGGGGCAGATTTGGGATGGACACGGTTTAATTTAAACCTCAGAAACTGCATCTACTGAAGATAACTAGTACTGGAGTCTCTTAAGGTTTAAAAAACCACCACTGCCTATAAATTCTATGAATGTGCCTGGGGCCAACGATTTCACACAGAGCGGAAACTTTTTATGCCATAACCACACATACAAAGTTCACAAAGAGGAAATGAAAAGAAGCATTCTGCTTTGTACCTCAGCAGTAGTGCCAGTCGTTGAAAACCTTATTCTGCCATTATTAGGATCCCTATAAACACGAACCTGAAAGGCAGAGCCAAGACAGAGACAACGCTACTAAATAAAATATAATAAAGGAAACGAGAGCAGATGTCTTGAAAGGGATATAGACTGCACATACCACACCAATTGTACAAGGAGCATCAACTTGTCTCATTGCTCTCTCAACACCAGCTATAAGATTAGGAAAAATCACTCTAAGAGGAAGCCTTGCCTCAGGGAATAAAACAACTCCTGTAGGAAAAGGAGAAAACAATATAATTCAGAAGCCAAACAAATAGACACTGTATATTAGTTGTGCTTGCTAGCATGACAAGCTCC
Organism: Jacaranda mimosifolia; assembly: GCA_018894105.1. NCBI lineage: Eukaryota > Viridiplantae > Streptophyta > Magnoliopsida > Lamiales > Bignoniaceae > Jacaranda > Jacaranda mimosifolia. The sequence goes on from CM032119.1 coordinate 42,023,952, forward strand.
TGTGCGAGTGCATGGATGGAAATGGAATTCACCTAGGATAACACAATACTAGATACTGTTTTGTTTTTCCTCTCATCCTCGGCCTAGAAATTCTAGAAAAATTATTTTATACAACTCATTACACCATTCTTGATTAGCAAGTTGATGACTAATTCACATAGTTCCAAAGGCAGTAGTCCTCCTCCTCACTGATTACTCTTCTTGACATTCAAAATTAGATAGCAGTTAACAGCCATAATTTTCAATGAAGGTAGTATACAGGAGATATACATGAGTATAAAATTTCTCAAAAAGTAAGATTGGAAGAATTTTTTATTTATGCTATAAAAAAGCTTGCAAATGTTCCATATCAGAATGGATATGCCTTGCAGGATAAATCTGTCACATACAGTGTTATTTTAGATGAAAATATAAAGAATGAAAATCAATAAGAAATTATGAAGCACTAAAAATTTCTTGGATGCTTTCAACCCTGATAGATTAAAAAAAGCTGATCAACAAAATAACAAATAGCAGAACACTAGTAATGAGGCTGTTCATCTTGGCATTAAGCCATGTACCTTCCAGATAAAATAGAGGGAGGGTCAGGACAGCACCACCATCCAAAAATGCCAGCCTATTGTGAGTGTCTTCAACATCTGATATGCAGGGAAACTGATGAGTGATTCAGCATCTCATATTACTTTCAAATAAAAAGAAAAGAAAAAAGAAAGAAGGTAAAAGAAAAATATGCAAAAAGTTTCATACCGCCAAGATATGAATGCAAGGCAACTAAGGAAGTATCGTATGTGTATTCACCAGATGCAGAAGCTCCTCCAGAACCACGGTGACTGCAAAAGCCCCAAAAAAGAATCAAAATTTAGGTAACAGAAACTGAGGGGATTTATATAACGCATCTCATCACAAGAAAATTGTATTGGCTCTGGCATGTTTGCAAAAAAATTGCCATGAAAAACATTTTTCCTTTTCTGTGACATGACAGCATCAGTGACAATTGACAAACTGAATAATTGATCATTCCTTGGTTGGTTCATGAAAATGGACAATCATATTTAAACTGGGTGTTGAGACATGAATTGATAAACATCTGATGTATGTTGCTAACTTCAGATATAAGGACAATGATAACCATATGAACTATGATTATGTTATGTTTCAATTGCTCCATTTCCAAATTAAAGTCTAATTATCTAGATGACAAACACACATGCACACATAAGCAATGCCGATTGTCCACCAACTACGTTCATTTTCTGATAAACACACACTCATGCTTAAATGCACAAACAACATATCGAAACAATATATACGGTTTGTTATTAGCATAGAGTATTTATGTATTGAATGGATTCCTGACATTTAACTGGCTCAATTAGAGTAACTATCTTCTCCGTTTCAGAAACCCTAACTCCAATATGCCAATTTCTAGCTTTGCCACAAACACATCGATTAAAGATTAATTTAATTTCAATTACAACACTGACACCCGATTCTTCGAAACTGAACATGCAAGCAGCGTTAGTTGAGATTCAGGGGGAAAAAAATGAATACAATTCCAAAAACAAATACTGAAAATTAATCGAACACTTACTTATCATCATCCGAAGACTCCTCCTCGTCGACTTCTTCGACTTCTAATTCCTCAGATTCGAGCTCCATAATATGCGCGATCTGCAACCTTTCACTCTCTGGAATTGAGTCGTCTTCCATTCGATTATTTTCTCCCGGATTTCGATTTCTATGTGATTTTGATTTTTTGCGCGCGCACTTATTTACTAGCGAAAATGCGGGAAATGCAGTGTGCTGCCGCTGTGAGGAGTGGTGCCTTCCGCACTGATGATTAATACGTTTCCAGTACCTGCCAGGAGAAAGCATACGTGTCCAATATAATCGACACGTTATATTATCATATAACCATTTCCGTTCTTTTCTTTTGCCTTTTTTATTTATGTTCTGTGAATCCGTAATTTTATTTTATAATAGTAGAATAATATTTTTCTCACAATGACCATAACAACCCAATTTATATGACCCGTAATTGTCGGATAGATGGGCTTAAGGCCCATTTGAAATTTTTCGCATTTTCTACTAATTCAAAAAAAAAAATGTCATTTTTTACATATTTCCACCCAATATTATTTTTATTTTTATTTTTAAAATATATTTTTTAATAACTTATAAATCTTCTCTCAATAACATATGTATCTTCTCTATCTATTTCATTGTTCATATCTATCTCTATTCACAACCTATTAAAAACTAGGGATGTGAATAGGTTAGGCTACTCGTTAGAGCCTATGGCCTAGTGTACTTAATAAAAAATGCCAAGTCAAAGCTTAAAAAGTAACATTTTAACTAAATAGGTTAGACTTATGCTCTTCTAAAAGCTTGTAAAGTCTAACAGATCGGCCAGTTTATCATTCTTCACATGAAAAGTATAATAATAATAATAATATAATATTAAATGACTTATTGTATTTGATTTCTACAATTGGTCATTTATGGAATCTGTTATGTTGTTTATTATTGTTTTTTGTTGAAAAATATATTATTTTATACTTAGATTTGAACTTTCATAATTATGCATTTGTTATTTATCATTTTGATTATTTCTTACCAAATTCTATTACAAGTTTGAGCATATTAAAAATTTAGATTTATGTGATTAGATTTAATTGAAGCCTTAGGAGAAAATAAGCTTTTAAGTAGGCTTTCAAGCCAAACTAAAGCTTTATAGTTTATTAAAAATGTGCTAGGCCTAGCCATAAAAAAAAAAAAAAAAAAAACAAACCTATCATAGATAATAGGCTAGGGTCATACTCATCATTTGCATAACTGGTTTGGCCTATTTAAGTCAAAACCTAATTCGGCCTAGCCTATTTCCATGTTTCATTAAAATCAATATAATCATTACTTTTTCAGTAATATATCCAAACACGAACTCATTTTCATTAACTAACTTTTTAACTTTTAAAAATGATGAACAATAAAAATAAAAATGAAAACAAAACCAAACGAAACGAAACGAACCCTAGGTTCCCTCGATGTGTCTATGATATAGCCTCTGATGGACTTTTAGTTAGTGTGAATTATCTTACTAAGATAGAGTATGGTGCGATTTGCGAATCAACTCGAAAAAGCATACATAAAGTATTTTCTTGAAAATTGGATCTTACATCGTTTTTAAAATTTAAAAAGTACATATTTTCAAGAAAGAGAGTAATATGATAGATTAGAGTTCTTTTATGATAATCATTCGTATTTGGTGATACACTAGCTATTTTGATAATAGTTGTTAATCAAATTGAACATTTTACAATGATAGAAATCTTAATATGATTACTGCCAAATGAAAATCCTTATGTTGATTGTCTATGTTTAGTATAATAATTTTGGTGAAAAAAAAAAAATAATAAAATGATACAAAGTTGTTACAATGAAATATACTACGAAAACCAAATAAAAAAAAAAAAAATTGGTTTGCCGAACGTGCTAAGGAAAATTAAAAAAAAAATTAAAAAATTCTATAAGATTAGGTTTTTCATTTTTCCTCTAGCAAATGTTTAGAATTTTATATGGTTTGAATCTTATTGAGGGGTTTTGCTAGAGATCATACATCAAAACAAATATATATATATATATATATATTCTGTAGGTGTAACCCATCAAATATAGATTTAATTTTCTCATATTATATTTTAGAGAGTTGAAAAAACTCTTATGTTATTGTGTTACTCAAAATAATTTGTGCCACAACTACTACCTATTTGCAAATACATCGTTATTTACTTACCAATATACTAATCTTACCAAAATTCAAGTGCTATAAATATTTTTTCCCAACAGCAAATATTTTTGGCAAAATAATTTTTAGGAAGTGAGGTTAGGGAATGTGATAGTTGTTTGTTTGTATTTTGGGTGATAGGTGGAGTATATTTTAAGAGAAAATTATTTGTTTGATTGTATTCTAAGATGTGACAAAATGTCACAACAATAACTTTTTTGTTGGGATGGTAAACTAAAATTAATATTTTAAAATTATTTATTTACATGTATATATAGATTGGGTGGGGGAATAAAAAAATAAGAGGGCTAGAACTAGACATTGGGGAATGAGTAAGAAATGAATTAGGATGGTATTTTGGGCTTTTTTGGGTGTGTTTTGAGAGTTGAATTGGAGAGTATCTGAATATGTATGATTTATTTGTTTATGTTTTGAAAGTTGAAAAATGAATAGACAATTTGTGACTAAACATAGCCTATACACTCTTACGTTTAAAAATTACGACCAGGCGACCAGGCTGAACATGCTAACAAACAAGTCCATACAGTAGTAGATATTTCAAAAAGCCCAATTAAACTAACATGGATTATAGTCCTTAACGGCCCAGACTTAAAAATATAAAGCCCGAATTTCTAGCCGGCTGGATTGACACAACCGGGTTAGAAAAAGTGCAATCGGACCGGGTAAGCATATCGGATCCAGATCCGTTTTCAAACAAACCATATCCTCCCTTTTAAGCAGCGTTTTAAAAACAGAATAAACGAGCATCAGCAGTAGCAGCAATGGGGCGCTCTATACTCTCTCACTTCCTAACCCTCTCCAGCAGTTCTCCACGCTCCGTCTCCTCATTGTACGTTCCTCCATTTTCATTCATTTTATTGCTTTAATTTATCCATTTGCTGCAAATTCTTCAATTTGAGTTTCTTCTGAAAAGATAATTGAAGCAGGCCATGCGGTGTTAATCTCAGCAAATGCTTGAGTAGAACGGGTGCAGTGCATCCGCGAAGGCGCCTACGGATTGGCGAAAACTTCCGATGTCTCTGCAGCGTTTCAGTTTCTGAACCTTCGACTTCTGAGACTTCCTCTAGCTCCGTAAAGTATTAATTTATTGACTTTTTTTATTGATTTGATTATACTGCTGGCTCCGTGCATTTATTTGAGGAAATATCTGCGTTTACATTGTTTGTTATGAAGGATTCTGACGCGTTAGAATTGAAATTAGAGTTACTTCCTTCCAAATTTGAATATCCTTTTACATCTACTGTAGTTTGTGGAACTAAACACACTGTTCATCTTTGTTAGAGCTATGATTTATTACTTTGCTTAGTATGTATATTATTATTTCTTTATAAGGCTGGAATTTCTAAGAGGAATTTGCTGTGAACTCTTCGAGTTCGGAAATTGCGACATATCCACCTACATTATAGTATTTGTAGTGGTGAATGTTATGGAATGTGACATGATAGTTTGATTATTGTTGTGGTTGTTACCATGTCATAAGGAACTCTGCTGAGCTTGTCTTCTATCTAGCTTAATGGTATAAGACTTGTTTGGATGTTCTTCATGAAAAACTATGAGGTGTCTAGTGGAGTGTCCGTGAAAAATATCTATTGCCATTGTCTGCTTATGTTCTGCAAGTAATTTGAAAGTTGGACAACAATAGAAAATGTGTCTGATGCTTGAAGTTAAATCCCAACAGCCATTATTTGTGATCATTTTTTATTAGGCCTGAATTGACCTTGTATTGACTGACTAAAAGTACCACAATCAGGATTAGGAAAGTTCTCTAATATAACCTTCAATATCTTGGTTGGGGAAGTTATTGAGGCATGTGGTGTCGCCATAGCTGTATGCGTAATCTCCCGACATCCTATTGTTGGAGCAGCATCTTTAGATGTTGAATTCGGATGGCATGCATAATTTGTATGCAAAGAAATTGACTCTCTAGAACTCTAGCTTTATTCTCATTTTGGCAATAGCATATTTTGCATCTTCTTGTGTTAATTTATGAAGATTCATGTACTTGATGATGGAAAATTGCTAATGATTAGCAAATAGAGCGCCACATGCATGGACCATATGCCAAGAGGCTTTTCTATGTTTTTCAAATAATAATCCATGTCAGAATTCATGCTTGTATGATTGCCTCAACTAAGGGAATATATGTCTTTAGCTTTAATGGAATCAAATTATCGCATTGCCTTCCTGTTGGAGTTAAGATTATAATTATTTGATATGCCCTGACCAGATATTGATTTACTCTTTTATAGGAAGAGAATAGTCTCAGGTGTCCAGCCCACAGGATCCATACATCTTGGCAATTATCTTGGTGCCATTAAAAACTGGATTGACTTTCAGGTTCGTTTTCACATATTGTACATATTATGGAGTGAGAAGAACATTAGTATTGGATAAGTTATCTGTATGACCCAACATTGCATTTGAGCTAGTTGTCTTTCACAAGGAAGAATTTGGTCTTAGTATCTAATGTTGTAGTAGTCATGGTTGGGAAGCGTGGGGGCGAGGAGGCAGAACTCTCCCACCACCTTCTTCTCAGCCTCTAACATAGGCTTCCCATAGTTCTTCCAAACATTAAAAGGACCCGTAGTTTAGATGATGTGGTTGGTATATTTAATAAGAAAAGTGGTTGGGCATGTTAGAATCTTACTATGTTAGAAGTCCCATAACATAGGTGTGGATGAGTGAGCATGCTCTTGTATGGGGGTATACATACACAATACATGCAGCACCTACCCATTTGATCATACACCACGTATTCAGTGGGTAACATCTGTTCAACTATGCTTCAGTTACAAGACTACCACATTCCTGGTCCTATTATAACACCTTTCTACCCCGTTTGTATTCTAAAAAATATAATTTGTCTTGAATAACCAGCATAGAAACTTTTTGTCAGGTCTGTTGTTTGACCTCATATTTGCTTTGTGCAGAATACATATGAGACACTTTTTTTCATCGTGGACCTTCATGCGGTATGCTCTAATAATTTCTGACTTATATTCTCTGCATTTGAGTTACATTTTTCTTGGATTCATATCCTTACATAATTCTCTAAAATCTAAATGTATAAAAGATCTTGTATTATGTTTTGATTAAATTGCATGATCTGTATGTCATACTTTCTATATCTAGACATCAATCAATTATGACATAGAGCTCTCAATGCCAACAATTTAAAGAATGGGATGCTTGCAAAGTTATGTCAGTCATAAACTTGTGTTGAACTTACTATTATATTAACAGCTTAATTTCCCACATTTCAGCCCAGTGCATACATGTTGAACTTCATTTTGATTCAATTTCTCACTCATTATCACTAAATTGGACACTTTTATTTGTTTCTTGCAGATAACTTTGCCATATGATACACAACAATTATTAAAAGCAACAAAAGATACTGCTGCTCTTTATTTGGCATGTGGTGTGGATACTTCCAAGGTCTGCCTTTTGTTTGTTTTCCTTTAAGCTTAATTGTTTTGGTTTGTCGTTACCTATGATATTTCTACACATAGCTCTGTGTCTAATTTCCAACTGCAGGCGTCAGTCTTTGTGCAGTCTCATGTTCGTGCTCATGTAGAACTGATGTGGTTGCTGAGTTCTGCAACCCCAATTGGTTGGCTGAATAAGATGATTCAATTTAAAGAAAAATCACGGAAGGCGGTGAGTATTATGCTATTTGCAACTTCTATAATGTATTTATCTCATGCTTACAGCGTTCTCGTTTACCCAGAAAAAGTAAAAACCTATTTTAGATTGGATACAATCACCATATCGATGTAACTTAATGCCTTGTGTTGTATACTGTTAATTTTAACTGATTTTTCTCATTTATTTTGTTATATACATGAGTGTGTGTAGTGGGGTTGGGGGGTGGAACTACATTCTTGTTGCTTCTATATTAAAGTCTTAGCGGATGTATCCCAAAATAGTGGAGTGCATCATTGTGGAGTGCATCATTATTATTACTTATATTTTTTTCTCTTGCTTGTAGGGGGATGAAAATGTCGGGGTTGCACTTCTAACCTATCCAGTGCTGATGGCTTCTGATATCCTCTTGTATCAAGTAATTCTTCTTCCTTTTTTGTTTCTTTTTGTGACAGAACTACTACATAACATGTTCTTTCTAGAAGCACTTAATGTAAGTCCCTGTTGAATTTTGTGCACTGTATATATTTAAGTCCCTGTTGAGGAATGTCTTTCAGTTGTTTGTTTGTTTATCTTTTTATGACAAAATTTCAGAAGAAATACTTGATCTATGATATCAATATGACTTTAATGCTTCGATATTCATTGCTCTCAAAAAGTGTAGTGTTACCGTGCAGTCTGATTTTGTCCCTGTTGGTGAGGATCAGAAGCAACACCTCGAGCTGACTCGAGAATTAGCTGAACGTGTTAACTATCTATATGGAGGAAGGAAGTGGAAGAAACTGGGAGGGTAAGGCGCATTATAGTTCAAAGTTTATGAGTGGAGTTTTTTATCTTGTCTATAATGTTAGCCTTCTCCCAAAAATTTTCCTATTATTCTTTGTGTCTTCTACATGGGCATTAGGAAAACTAAATGATTTGTTTAATCAACTTTTTTGGCCAAAGGCGAGGTGGTGCTATTTTTAAGGTGCGTTTTCTTCATTGATTAGTTATGCAATACAATTCTAAGATACATGACAAGCTGGAGATTGGATTAACTCATGCTTTAGTGATGTGATGGATGTAGGTTCCAGAACCCCTTATACCACCTGCTGGAGCGCGTGTGATGTCCCTCACTGATGGTCTTTCCAAGGTTATGATTTGTAATAACTTCCTATTGTCTTTGCAATAAAGGCATTGACAGCTTATTGATGCATAAGAGAAATTTGGCTCACCTAAAGTTGTTGTTACACATTACAACATGATTGAATGGCCTTAACTTTGTGGATGTTTTCCAAATAGTGATGTCTTTCAGAAAAATAAAGGCAATTGTCTTTTTAAGAATGGTGAATTAAAAGGATTATTGGTTCTTTTTGCTGTTATGAATCTCATACTGTTATGAATCTCATATGTAGTAATGTGACAGACCATCATGTTAAACTCTGAAAATTTGACTTAATGGCTGCAATGCTAGGGGGAATTCATTTAAAGATGAAAGGAGCCACTACTTTTAAAGAGCCATGCATGCCTCATAATCTTTAGTTAGGACTCTTTCCAAACACGACGAAGTTTTTAATTCTTATCAAAAACCATTCAGATCAATGCATTTAGTTATAAATAGATGCTCTTTCTGTTGCAGCCTCATGTGGAGTGTCTCCATTTTTATTTCTAATTGTCTAAGTAGGACCTTATAATGCAGAAAATGATGAGTGCAACTCACATAATCATGATTCAAATTAGATTCGGAGTTGGGATTTCCACTTAGAGAACAAGGTAGAAAAGAGATTCTTCTTTTGAGTATTTATTCGATGTGTCTCCCTGTTTTGGTCCTGAAATATTCATTTCATGAATTGGAAATCTTTGATGAACTGTAAAATTTCTTACATGCAATAGTTCAAGTGGGTTAAAGTATTTCACTAGCATTTTATTATAGTCTTCAATGAGATTAAAAAGTTAATGTTGCCAAGGTTTCAGGTATTCTTGTTGCGTTTTCTAACTGATGGCGTATGTGTTCTTCTGTGAAATAATGATCCATTACTTGCACTTGTTTATCCAATTCTTGTCCTTCACAAAATATGTTGTTATGGCACATACCAGTTATCTACATAGTGCAGGAGTTGAAATATGTTCCACCTTATGGCTAAGCTTCTCATGGTTTTTCTAGCCTCTATAACTAAGAGCTTTTCTATGGGAAATGTAGAAGTTGTTTTAATCTTACAGATGAGATCTTTTGAATTTTGTATAAAAACCTAAAGCTTGTAGTGGAGTTATGAAGATCTTTGAAATAATATATGGCTATCAGTGTACCACCGCTTCTTGGTTCTGACATTTGATCTGTCTGTAGATGTCAAAATCGGCACCATCTGATCAATCTCGGATAAATTTGCTTGATCAAAAAGATGTGAGTATAATCATCTCTTGCTTATGTTTATTTCTCTCACATATATGTTTAGTTTATGATGCGTTTATTGTGTCTTAGTAAGTAAAAATTAGTAACAGGGGAACACGATAACATTTTCTATTTGAGATTGTCATTTGTAACCGAATATGCATGCTAAGCTGATTTTGCAAAGATTTTGCTGACTAAGAGAATGAAATGGGGGAAAAGGGTGTGCCTGTATGGACTTTGCTCGTTTACCGTTGAAAATGGATATTTTCTGGCAACCATCATCATATAACTCTTGCTGTTTGTCTAAAAATTAGTATCTGGATGATTTCCCCATTGTTGACAGCTGAAGTTTACTGGAGTGGTGAAAGAACTCATTTCTTTTTACCCGTTCTTATGTTTATGTGGATAGGATTACATTTACCAAATTGCCACCATCAACTTTTTGATATTTCTTGTCCTAACTTCACTTCACTTCTTTGCTGGTTTCGCAGGTAATTGCCAACAAAATAAAACGTTGCAAGACTGACTCATTTCCGGGGTTTGAATTTTCTGTCTATATTGTGATATTTCTCTGTTGAATGTATCAAATATATTTCTATACTCCTAGAATTTTAGTCACTGAGCTTTAATCATTTTGTCTCTATCATTGTTCCAAAACTATGCAGCTTGGAATTCGATAATCCCGAAAGACCTGAATGTAACAATCTTCTCTCAATATATCAGCTTGTTAGTGGCAAGACAAAACAGGTATCTGATTCAAAGGCGCTTGTACCTATATTCTTTTGTTTATGAACTCTACATTCCTTTGCGTTTCTCATCTATTATGCCAAGTTAGTAGGGATATTAATATAAGTGTTTGATGGAAAATTGTGCCATGGAATCTACGAGATTTACATTGGTGCACTACTGGGGGTTTGAGAGGAATCAGTAGATGGTTTTGCATGACAACTTTATTAACTAATACATTATTCAGAGTAAGTGAATACAGATATAAACTTTCCTAAATTAAGCATACAAATTATTGCATATGAATTAAGTTCTAAACAAACTATTGCAGATATGTCTAGTTTTTATCTTCCAATATGGAATGAAATCATAGCAAAGTGTACAACGGAAGTTGCTTGGGTTTACTTGATAAAGTATTACCAACCAATATTGCTTCCTTTTTCTTACAGCTTGTGTAGTCTAACTGCAATGTGTGTTTGGAAACAATCTCCTTGCAATCACTATAAATCTACTACAAAGCTTGTTTGTGTTATCTTATGAGGAGAAATTGGTGCAGGAAGTTGTGGAAGAATGCCAAGACATGAATTGGGGAACATTCAAACCCCTGCTTACCGATGCTTTAGTTGATCATCTACATCCCATCCAGGTTTCTCTTGCAGATTAATGTCTAATAACCATAATTACTTACTTTAAAATGATCACTGGTTCTGAATAATTGATTCCACAACTCCCTCTATGTTTTACTCATTGACACTTGTAAGCAATGCCTGTTATGTTCTTCTCAACACGTGATTAACCTGTTTGAAGTCATGAAGAGGAACAAATAAAAGCACTTTTCTCAACATGTAAATCCTTAACTAGATTCCAAAGTATATAAGTGGGTAAAAAATTAAGGAAATTAAAATCTCAATAATTCCAAGAAGATTATGAGCCTGAAACTTGATATTCTGGCCTCTTGTGTCAATCTGCCCGTCTCAAAACCATGACACACAAAGAACATGGCCAGCGTAACTTTAGGTTGTTCAATCATGATTCGTAACAATGGAATTATATTCTCAAAATAGTTTCTGCTTATCAGGAATTAAGTTAAACATAGAGCTGAAAGGGGAAGAACGAGAAGAAGAGGTAGAGGAGAGGAAAAAATAGTACTTTACTGGCAAAGCAATCTCAAATATCAGTATGTATAGTGCTACTAGAACAAAGAATAAACAGAGTTTATAAGGATTTAAAGACTCAAATGACTTCCCCATTATAGAACTAGAAACATGGCCCAAAACAGTAAAGTACTAATGAACAAATAAAACAAATTAAGGATCAGCTTTAGATTATTTGTTTTTACCTGCTGCTGCTGCTTACTGAAAACATATTCGATCATCTTCATTATTAGTTTAATCTGCTACTTCGCAGGTTAGTTATGCAGAAATTATGTCTGATACCACTTACTTGGACAACATTTTGGCCGAGGGTGCTAGTAAAGCTGCGAGCATAGCAGACGTTACTCTCAATAACGTTTACCAGGCAATGGGATTTTTACGGAGATAACAGTCAGGGTCAGTCAGGTAACTACTCCAACAGCTGAATAATGGGTGATTCTTATCTGCTTTCAATTTTTTGGCTTATAATAATGAGATCAACCTTGATGATAGAAAAGGGTAATTTATCATGAGGGACCCTTCATATGTGCTCTTTGTCATCCCTCGAAGTGGGGTGCCATTCTCTTCTAGTGGTTATTTATGGCCTAAAAATTTGTTATTCATCCACATGATATTGACTTGTAAGTGGTTAGATTCATGATAAATATCTAAGTTAACAGATGTAGTTTTTAGAGTTTATTCTTCAGCGTATTCGTGAGGGGTCTTGTCCATTTTTGTACGTATAGCAGTGTTGGACTCTCTTGTATTTGAGCTGGAATAAAATAGTTGTTGACTGGTTCCATATAAATTACTAAATGTGGCAGTGGCAGCACCGAAATTATTACAGCTGCCAGGTCAAGGAAAATATTTTGGTATAAGAGACTTATGTCAATAGTATATATATGTGTGTCCTCTTTTTCTTTCCTTCTTTTCTTTTCTTTTGTAAATATATGCACGACTCTGCAATTGATATTGGCTACAGAGAAAGAAGCATTTAATTAATTTTTTATTGAATTTTCTAAAGGTACAAATCAGTAGATTCGAGTTTGACTAGAATTTGAAATATTTTTGAGTTTGAGCTCAAACTCAAATTTGATAATTTTGTAAAATAAAGCTCGAGCTCGAGCTGCAAATATGCGACTTGAATTTGAGTTGTTTAAAAGAAATATATTAATTTAAAATTTATTAATTATTTTAGATAATATTAGTATTCTTTTTTTTTCCTCTCACCTTCCATCATATTGTTATAAGTTATCAATTAAATTAACATATAATTTTAAATTATATTTGTTTTATTATAATACAACATAATCACCATTATTAGTAAGAGTCCGTTTACTTTGTGATATGGGATGTGGGGTGATAGGATGAAATGAGGAATTGAGAGTAGAATTAGGATAATTTTATATTTTTTGAATTATGTTTACTTTGTGGGATAATATGAATGATAAAAGTGGATTATTGTATTAAATTGTACTTTGATAAATTATAATATCATGATAAATTATAAAAGATTAAAATACCCCTAGTTAAAATATTCTTCTATTAGCATAAAGAAATTAATGTTTCTCCATTTCAATACAACATCTTTATACATAAAAATAAAATCTTATAAATAGAAATTTTAGGGTAATTTTTTTCCATTTTGTTATTAATATCATTAGATATATATTATTATTTATTAATTACATATACGTGTTTTTTTTAATTATTTTTAAATTATTTAATTGGCACCACGACCCTAAATTATTTGAAGTATTTGAAGTTGGGGCTATCATTCCTGAGATAAAACTATCAGACCTCATGGGCCTGATGAGTCATCCAACAAATAGTCCACACAATTGCAGGTTGGTGCTTTATTACAAGACCCAAAGCCCTTAAAGTAAACATAGGATGAGTTAAGATGTGGATTTTCATCCTGCACAATCCATAAAAGTAAATGGATAGTATTATTTCATTTCAATAAATATGTTTAATTTAATACTAACATGTATAAAATTAGCAGTAAATCTTATTTTGACCACATATTTTAGCTGAGCTTGACAAGTTTGAGCTGGAACACAAGTACAAAAGTTCAACTCCAGCCTTTTTTCAAGTTTTACGATTAATTTTGTATCCCTAGGGTTTTAGAGTGATGTAGACATGTAGTTGCTGTTCAACATTTGTGAGGGTCACAGAGTTTGGGCTTGATGGAATTTATCTTCACTGCTTCTACAGCCAACTTCGAGGAGAAATCAAACCTCTTTCCACTAATATAACGAAAGCACCGAGGCCTCGTGCGCGCGCACATGGCAAGAAAATTTATAACATAACAAGGGTGATGACTCTGAAAAAAAGTTTCTATCTAGTGCATATAATTAGTCCTTTGACCTGATGATTCATGGTAATTTTGTGTTTAGATTCTCATACTTCACCAACCACTTAGTAAGTCATCTGGGTTGAGATTGGGTATGAGTTACTTAAACATGGAAATTTGTGAGAATTATGTATAGATCATCGTTGACTTGCATCAAGAATTGAAATTAAAGTAAAAAAAAATGAAAAAAAAAAAAAACAAAACAAAACAAAGATTAACAAATTTTTAAAATTCTTAGCTAATTGTATGAGTGGTTAATCTAATGAAAGTGGTTGAATTGTAGATTCCACATATATTTTATGCAGTAGGCTAATAGTAGCTATGTTTTTAGTACATCCATATCGTTCAATCTATGTCATTAATATATAAAATAAAATAAAATATGCACTAAAACACAGATGTACTAAAATATTTCCTCACGCACCTACAACTTGAAAGGTACTTTATTGTGATATTCCATATGCGACCGAGTGGAAATCCTTAACAAAGACCTAAGAGATACATGCCTCTACAGTCTACGAAGTCTTCTTTATTTTTAAATGTATCCCCACCAATAAATTCTCTGTAGTAGGTTGGAGGAAGTAAATGGAAAGTGATAACTCTCTAGTCGAGATAAAAAAGGTTAAAATCATGACAACTGTGTGATAATAACATATCACAAATTACTTAATAATTTTTGGGTACCTTTAGAAAATACTTTAGAAGAATTTATTATGATAGTAAAATTGAAAAATATTTGCAAAGTAAAGTTATGTCTAATTTTATTATGAAAGAAAGATATATTACATTGTAAATATTTTTTGTGTGTAAGTTTTTAGTCAATTAGTGATATCATATCACATCAAATTTTTATATTATATCTATAATTTATATAATGATATAGTAATTGCCTAATTGGAACATATATGTAAACAATGATTTGAAGATATAGATATGAACGATTTTGAATGATATAATCATTCAATATGATTAGAATTTTTTAATAATATTTTAGAATAAAAAAATAAATTTTATGAGAATTTTCATTTTTGGAGTTTAATTCATTCTCGGAAAATAATCCAGGCTAGAAACAACATTGAATTTGTTACATTTATAACATAATAAGGGTGATGACTAAATTTTCTATCTAATTATTTATAAATCATCATTGACTTGCATCAAGAATTGAAATTAAATAAAAAAGCATAAACAAAATTTTAAAATTCTTAGCTACTTGTATGAGTGGCTAATCTAATGAATGTGGTTGAATTGTAGATTCCACATATATTTTATGTAGTAGGCTAATAGTAGCTATGTTTTTAGTAGGGGTGTTCAAAATCAAACTAATCCAAATAAAATTGATCCAAAAAAATCGATTAAATTAGTTGTTTTTTGTTCAAAATTACAAAAATTGAATGGTTCGGTTTGGTTTTCAATTGGCATAGTCAAAATTGAACTAAATCAAATTGAACCGATCGTATACTACTAAAATACTATCATATTCTTATTTTTATATTTTAATTTTATGATAAAAAAATACCCTAAATTTTTTATATACATCTCTTCTACCCAAGCTCAATTGGTGGCCCAATCCAATGGAAATGAGAAAGAGAAAAATTGAAATTTCGAACAGAACCAAACCGAATTTGATTGGTTTGATTTGATTCGGTTCTCCACATTAAACCAAACCGAATTGTTGGTCTTATATCAAAATCAATAGGTTTGGTCTGCTTGAGATTTTTTCAAAATCGAATCAAATCAAACCATGAAAACATCTAATTTTTAATAGATCCATATCGTTCAGTCTATGTTATTAATATCTAAAATAAAATAAGAAATTAAATATGCACTAAAACACATAAGTAAAAAATGTTTCCTCATGCACCTACAACTTGAAAGGTACTTTGTTGTGATATTCCATATGCGACGGATTGGAAATCCTTAACAAAGACCTAAGAGATATATGCCTCTACACAGTCTACGAAGTCTTCTTTATTTTTAAATGTACCCCCCATCAAAAGATTCTCTGTAGCAGTTTGGAGGAAGTAAATGGAATGGGTGGACTCAAAATAATATAATCAAGAGATTAAAAAGGTTTAAATCATGACAACTGTGAGATGATACCATATCACAGAGTACTTTAACAATTTTTGGGTACTTTGAGAGAATACTTTAGAAGAATTTATTATAATAGTGATACTGGAAAATTTTGAAAAGTAAAGCTATGTTTGATTTTATTTTGAAAGAAAGATAAATTACATTGTAAATTTTTTTTTTCATGTAAGTTTTTATTTAATTAGTGATATTACATCAACTTTTTATATTATATCTATAATTTTTATAATGATATAGTAATTAAACATATATATGTAAATAATTTATGAGATATAGACATGAATAATTCAAAATTATTCGAATTTTTTAATAATATTTTAGAAGAAAAAAATAAATTTTATGAGAAATTAATCCATTCTCGGAAAATAATCCAGGCTAGAATCAACATTGAATTTGTTACATTTTTATTCAAAATATTAAACAATAAATTTTGGATGAGGTAATCATTTTATAATCATGCACGTTTAGTCTCAGCCAATCGTAGGATTTTCGGCTTCAAATAAAGGCATAGGTGAGTACGACGTTAGTGTCTAGCACTAGAAAAGCAGTACCAAAACAAAAAGAAGTTGACAAGGTGTCCTACATAGTCCCAGACAAACTAAGGAAATGACTGGAAAACAGCAGCAAGGCATATCTGCAGATTGTGGAGGGCAATTCATCCTATCTTTCTTCATGTTGCGCAAATCTACGACACTAACAAAGGACAAAAATTTAAACCCCACCCACCCGCCAGCCCACCCATGTGAATTCATCAATCTTCCTATCTTATTGTACTATTTTTTCTCTACTCCAATGAATGAGCAAGACTAAAAATCTACGGTGTAGTTATTTAATTAGAGCCTCCTTCAGTCATTGTAAAGAATTAAAACAAATAAATATCAATAAAATTTTCTATCAACTCTCTTGAAATTATCATTTGGCCATGAAGTTTATGAAATACTCATTTGGTTAAGCTATATTAATACCTACGAAAAACCAACCCGACAATAATACTATATTTGAATCAAGAGAAAAAAGAGAAAAAACATATATATATATATATAAAGGTGTAATTAATATATCAAGTTATATAATTAGAAGCTCGAAAAAGATTTTTTTTTTACATTTTTCACATTAAAATCCAGAGTTCAAATATAGGATAAGGGACGATAGATACTATGGCTCATGAGTCATTTATTTACGTATATACCCACTCTTGGCTTTGTTTCTAATATTTCTTCTCTTCTTCATTTAAGTAAAGTGAAAAAATAGGTGAGTATATAAATGCGTACATATGTTACATGTGAAACATTCAATCAAACTGTACCATAGAATAAGTTTAAGCACGAGTAACTCTCCATGTCAATGCAAGGAAACACTCGTGAAAACAGTAAAGATGTCAGCTATTCTTCATGAATTGATTTACTACAGCAAATACACTAAACAATCACAGTGTGTTTCAGTTTTTAAGCACAACACGTAAACAAAACAGTGTTAAAAAAATAACATTTTGAATGGCTAAAATGGCACACAATATTAATCTATTAAAGAGAATAAAAGCTAACATGTCTTACATAAGCATGAAGTTACAGCAAAACTGTCAAAAAAAACAAATAATATAAAGAAAAAAGGGCTAAATTAACACAATCACACAAGAAGAGAGTATGAGCAAGTGAAAGCACAAGCAACTGAGATTTCCAAAGTAGCTTCTGCTCAAAACAAGACTCTGATATAAATTGAATTACACCAAACGAATCAAAAAGAAAGGGAGATAACACCAATGGCATATCACACACTTTTATCAAACAGGATAAAGATCCCAGGATGCCACATATCAATATACATTTGTACCAGGATTAGGAGCACCATTCAGGGGACAAAACCGATGTCCTTAAAGTATTCATGCTCAAGAGCACTTCTGGCAGTAATTCTTTTGCTGGGATCTAAGCAGAGCATTTTCTGTAAGAGTAAAAATGGAGATCAGTCATCTGATGATCGGATTTCTTTAGTAAGAAACGAGCAAAGCAATATAAGTCTTTAGAATTATCCTAAATTCAATGCTGGCAAGTAGCAAAAGTAAGCGAGTGGGGATCAATTAGTTCCTCCAGGCGCAAAGGAGAGGAAAAGACCAGCAGCCTTCAAAATAATGCTTTCAATAAAATATTGTTGGTAAAACTAAAAACCCAGCCCACAATCGAATGGGAAAGTTTTAATGCAAAAAACGCTTGGGGGTAGAATCGGGGGAGTTTAAAGGAGTAACTGAGGGCGATAAAAAATGTGTACATACTTGGAGAATTTAAAAAAAGAAATTATCAAGTAAATGATCTTCTAAGAAACTCCAATGAGAACACACTCAGAATTTTTTTCATTAGAAGGGCCCTTTAGATGAGAATCTGACAAGAAACTTTTGCAGCAGCAATCTCAATCCACTTTCTCAGGGAAAGAGCTATCGAGGCATCTTTTGTACTTTGAAGATTGTGATTTCTCTAGAGAGAGAGAGAGAGAGAGAGAGAGAGCTTACACGAAGCAGGTCAAGGCCAGCAGCATCAAGATTTGGAACTACGGTTGCCAGGTTCTGCAAAATAAAGATAACAATGAAAATTGTTTCATAAATGGTTCATAAAAGAAATTGAGGAATCTCAGAATGAAAACCCATCCCAATTTTTCACCTTAGGTGGCCACTTTGGAAATGCTGATTTAAAATCAGGCAGAGATGTCACTCCAGACCATGTATCTTCGTTTGGGGTGCCCATAACTCTTCAATACGAATTACGAAAACAAAACATGAATAGATATTATATGGATTACATTCTACAAATGAAATTGAGATTTGGAAGCAAATGCTGTTCAAATATTTTACGATTGTTCAGATAGGCATTTTAGATGTTTATTGATAGCAGGCTTAAATATCTTAGATACAAGTATATTACCCTATGGAACGAGCAAAACAGACAAAGTCAGTCTATTTCAAATGTTAAACAAGAAAACAATTAGACAACACCTTTGCATTATGTCATCAGGATTTAAGTCAAAGGAACTATTGTTCAGTAAGATGTATCACCTAAAAATTTTGAAGAGTTCGTCTATCTCAGAGTCACCAGGAAATAATGGTCGCTGGTTCACCATTTCAGCAAATATACAACCAACGGACCACACATCCACAGGGGTAGAATAGTGGCGTGATCCAAGTAGTATTTCTGGAGCCCTGTACCACAGTGTCACAACCTGCAAAGGGTATGGATTGTTGAGGAAAGAGAAATAATGTACTGATAAAATTGAAAATTTCTTTCACAGTGGTTAAAGATGAAGATGCCAATAAAGCAGAGGTATCTTCTACACCTTGTAAAAACAGTTTGCAATAGCTAGGTTTGGATGCATAATAGAACTCAGAAACAATTCTGACATGAATAAGCTATGACATGAAACGAATTCAATGAAGTACAACTGCATGCAAAACCATAAAGGAAATATTGAGTTCTAAGACGTTTACCTCGTGTGTAAACGTCCTGACAGGGATGCCAAATGCTCTAGCCAATCCAAAGTCTGCAAGCTTTAATGCATTGGTACGGCGATCTATCAGCAAGTTTTGAGGCTTCAAATCCCGATGAAGGACACGATGAGAGTGACAATAGGCGATACCACGGAGTATTTGATATAGAAACATCTGCAGAATTGGAGATAAACTCAATGACAATTGACAACACTGATTTGAATGCAAAATGGTCTGGATTCATTTTCTTCTTAGCTCTGGGATATTATCAGCACTCCCTAAATGATCTACTTTTACTCTAGATGCTCACTTACAGTAGATGATCTCAAAAACATTAAGACAAATTTTCTTCTTCAGTCTTAATACAAGAATACCACCCAATCCCCTCTGTATCTTGCGGCTTATATTTTTCCAACTGATAAATGCCGCAACTAGACTGGAGCAGTTAAAAAGTTAAAAAGAAAAAGTTTAGCAAACCTGTCATTCAAAATTAATAAACTTGTTAATTTGTAGCTCATGTATTCAAAAGGCATAACTATCTCTTAACCCAATCCTCCTCAGGCAACAAACTTAATCAGAAAGCATCATGTTTTCAGACCTCCGCAGAGCAGAGAGGTCACATACTTTAACCAGACGAGGATCCTGGGAGAATTCTGGGCAAGAATCCATGTGTTTCTTCAAATCCAAGTCCAGATATTCAAATACCAGATACAAGCGCTTCTCACTGTGCACCACATCCTGCAATCTGTGACCAAATGTCAGAAATTACACTGCACATGGACTGAATGTTAGACTTCCTATCTTTGAAACTTCATAAAAACTAATATACTATGAAATGAAAATTCAATTTTTCTTATTAATTATATCGGATGACAAGTTAATATCAATTGGCAATGGCATGTTCTTATGCACTGAACAGTCTGCCTTCACATTCTCTTCCATGCAATCATTCCTCTTGCTCCCTACACTTGAAAGCAGCCATGTTAGTTAAGACTATTAATATACCTTACAATATTCCCATGTTGCATCTCTTTCAAGAGAGAAATCTCTCTGATAGCTGTGCTTGGCACTCCCTCATCTTCCTGCTCTAGCCGGATTTTCTTCAGAGCAATGGTTTCATTTGTTACACGATC
This sequence comes from Jacaranda mimosifolia, assembly GCA_018894105.1. Classification (NCBI taxonomy): domain Eukaryota; kingdom Viridiplantae; phylum Streptophyta; class Magnoliopsida; order Lamiales; family Bignoniaceae; genus Jacaranda; species Jacaranda mimosifolia. The sequence goes on from CM032119.1 coordinate 42,044,681, forward strand.
ACGAGCTTTGTACACCACTCCATAGGTTCCTTCACCAATCTTCTCAACTTTTTCATACTGCATCCAAAATTGGAGTACGTCACAATACATCAGAAACATAAACAAATCAGAAAAGCGCAAAAGTCAGAAGAGTGTCTTTACCTGCTCCATCTAGTCAACAATAATTGAAATCACCGATCAGCAACACCAGGAAAAAAGGTAAGAAAGAAAAATTAAAAGGTTAGGCTAGAATGCAGAAGTAATGTGAAAGTATATAAACGACTAATATGATTACAGATGAAAAAATGTAATCGTAAACATTTTTCATCCTCTAGACTCACACACATTAATTCCATTAAGTGTTGTTTACAGACTTTTGAAGTGAAATAAAATAACAAATGCATTTACTGAAGCTTGACTAATAAAAAAATAGTGAACAATGTCTTCAATAGCCCGATGAAATGCCAAAAATCAAATGTAGTTAAAGGATTCTCCTGCTTTTCAAATTACTCACTTAAAACCATAATACTTCATTTAATTGACGCTAGAAAAACCAGAATCACAGACTTCTACCATCTCTGGACGAAAACATCAATGAAAGTACAGATTAAACTGTCAATGCCGGAAAAATAACCACAGATTTCACAATGATTCACTTCACAAATCAAATTAACCAAAAAAGGCATTCAAATTAGCACAAAAACCAGAAAATCAACTCACATTCACTTCACCATCAAATTTTTTAACAGATAAATTTATTTTAAAAAAAAAAAAGAAAGAAAAGAAAAAGCAACTGCTCAAATAAATAAACTCATATTAATTAATTTACTTCAAAAAAATCAGTCCGAATAATTCTCCGTTACATCTATCAATTCTCCAGTTACATTAACAGAAAACAGCAAATAAAACAATCAATTAACATCAAATAAATAATTAATTAATTAAGAAGCATCAAAAGTCAAAAGATGCGCAACAAAAACACAGTTAACTGTTCCTGCATTTCAATTATGCCAAAAAAAAAAACGCGAAAATTAAGTACAGAGAAGTTGAGAGACGATAGCCGTGTAGCGCACCAGAGATCGATAAAATGTGGAGAGACTGAAAGAGCGAGTGAAAAAGAGAGAGAGAGTGGGCTGTGTTGTTTCCCCCCTGCAATTGAGAGCGAGCTTTCATATAGGGTTGGCTGTTTTAATTTCAATTTTTCCTTTTTAATTTATTTATTTTTAAACACGCTGATTGGATGATGGTTTTGACCAATGTTTTACTATGGTGAGCCAAGTCACTTTTCTTTGTTTCTTTTCATTTTTACCGTAGGGTGAAAATCAGACAGTGATTGTACTTTACCACCAATCATTACAAATGTATGAATAATTAATCATTCTTGTTAAATATGTCTTAAGTCCTAACGCTCATTGTTTTTATTTGTCGGCAAAATATTTTGAGAATGTTTGGTTACGTTTTTTTATATAATTTTATTATGTATTTTGAGATCATGAATTATTAAAAAATATGAAAGTTATTTTTTGGTATATTTTTTTATATTTTGGAGAAGATATTTTTTTACTGTAGCAATCAAATCAATATTTTTTGTTTGGTCTTTATGATGAAAATAAATTTGAGTGATTTTTTAATATTAAAATAATAATAATATATATGATGTATAATTTATATATTGGAAAAATGTGTATTTTGAAGGAAAAATAAGAGTATATTTAGTATGTTTTCCCAAATTAATGTATGTTTCCCCATAACATTAACCAAACATTCCCTTTGAAAGTATTACAATTTGGTCCCATGATGTTTAATAATTATTTTTTTAAGATATACTTAAATGTTAAAAATTTTGAATGTCTCTTATGGTAAAATACTAGAAATAGAGGGAAAGAAGTGCATATTTTCAGTCAAAGAAGACAAAATGTTTTCACCCCCCCCCCCCCAAAAAAAAGAGTTTACATAATTGGGAGAGTTTGAATTTCACTTAGTGATGGAAACAATTTTTTTTTAGTCATACTCAGTGTTAGAAAAATCAAATCGTTTAATGAATTAAAAAAATTATGGGTTTACGATTCACTAGTTCGAATCGACAATTTGGCCAGTTCAACTATCTTATGCGGTCCGATTTTTTAAACAGTGTTCATACTTTTTGAGGTGATATATAACTCATTAGGAAGAATTATAGTGATATTTTTTAAGATAATATGGTGAAAATTATTTAACTATCTTCAATCCAGTGGTATACAATAGATCCACCGTGGATCATAGAATTGTGCTCGATCTATATAAATCCATCAAAGAGCAATCCTTCCCTTCTTTTTTATGCCAAATTACTTGTATTTTAAATATATATATATATATTGAGTGAATTATTATACATATTAAGTTTAAAAATGTTATTAATGTAGCTTAACTCTCTAACTAGTTATATTTAACATTTGATGTGTGTGTGTGTGTATATATATTTCCATTGTTATTTGCTATTGTCCTAAAGTTAATGGTTTCCAAAATAATCAAATGCAATAATAGGAAGAATCAATTATTCGCACATTATCATCCCATTATGCCTAAAAACTGTAAAAGAAATTAATGACATAAATGCTCTGCAAAAATGCACTTTCCTCAATTATTGCTTCCATTCTAATATTTCATCTTTCCTATTTTATTTCCACCAGAGATATTGTATATGGTGGAGTTAATTTTTTACGGTATTTCCACTTCTCTCACTTATTAAATGACTATGGTAATATTTTCGTTACAAATTGTATGTTTTGTATTATGTGTTTTGGAAAAATGAGCTTTGAGAGTTGGATTAGAGAATGTAAAATTGTATTTGCGGAAAAAGATATTTTTTTACTGTAGTTATCAAATAAATACTTTTATTTTGGGTTTGTAGGATGAAAATAAAATTGAATAATTTTTTTATACTAAAAATAATTATAATATATATTATATGTATATGATTTATATATGTATATATATTGAAAAATTGGGAAGTTTTAAAGAATGAAAGATAGAAGAAGGTACTTTAGAAAAACTTAATTTGACATTTTGGACGAAAAAATTATGTATGTTTGATTATATTTCGGCAAAGTAAGCCTATGTAATTATATCATGTCAGAATCAATCATCATGGAAAATATTAAAAAAAATAAAATAATATGTATCAAATTATATCATGTCAAAGCCAATTATTATATAAAATCTTTCAAAAAATTCTAATTCTTATCCGCTTTAACACCCAATTAATCATACAATAAATGTGATACTTAATCAATCGATTTCTTTGAATTTCACATTAATCATGTAACAGTTGTAATTAGTAGTACTATATGATATATATATATTATTTTACATATACACATTAAGAATTTGTTAGAATTCAAACTCTAAATTATATATATGTATATATATAAATATGAAGATAATAACATTGAATCAATTAATCACGTACTTATGATATATAATAAATTAGGATACAATTAATTTTGATTTGGACTAGATTAATAAGTATGAACAGGGCTGTCAATGGATCAGTTTTTAATATGAATTTGATCCAAATTTTAAAATTTTTATTTGATTAAAATATTCGATGAATTTGATTCCATTATAAATCTTTGTAATCCAAAATGAATAGATCGAATATGGAATTAAGTAATTTGATTTGAATTTGAATTTTAGTATTTTTAATTAAATTAATAATCTTACATATAATATTAATAAATATTTTAAAACAAAATTTATATATTATATTGACCTGATATGTATATTAATGTCTATATTATAGTACTCATATTGAGTCATTAGCCTAAAAAATACAAGAGTACTGATAAAAAATATCAAATATCATAATATACAATAGTTTATCTATTCATTAATATAATGTGAAACATGAATTTAGTATTTAAATATTTAATTTTTGGACTAATAATAAAAATTTGTTAAAATTTCAAATATAACATAAATTTACTTTATAAATATAATATTTTTTAAACTTCAAAAGGGAAAGAATTAAATGTGGTCGCTTTTTTATTTTTATTTTTTATAATCGAATTTTGGATATCTATTGAATTTGAATATAGTATTAACTAAAAAGATCTTATAATATTTCAGGTCGAATTTGTATATAAATTTTAATAATCGAATTTTAATTTAAATATATCTGATTTGATTCAAATCCGACCCGTTATCAATATTGAGTACAGAACTCTCCAATGAGTAAAGAGAGCCCATGCGACCATCAAAGGTAAAAGAATTGGGCTATCAAAGCCCAATATAATTGCCTAAATGGGCCCAACATCCGAATTTGAAACTAACTCCATAAATTCATCCTCTCCCCCTTTCGCGCGCGCGCTCCTAATTTCAACCGGCATTCCATTTTCCAGTGTCCACATCAGTCGACGAAACGCTGTGTTTGAGGTAAACCCTAACTACCTTTTATCGTCTTCATTATGTTTGTTTCATTAAATTTCTCTGTTCTCGCTGCCCAGCATGAGTGTCGTAGGAGATTTTCTATTATCTTAGTCGGTAATTCTTCGGAGATACTGCGAGTTTTGCTTTGTCAGCTCTTATTTTTGTACATTGAATTGCTATTTTCCGCCGGATCAAATGAATAGGCTTTTTGTTTGTTTGTTTGTGTGTGTGTGTGTGTGAATGTAGATCAGTTATTTGTTTATTAATTTAAGTTTATGGATCATACACTAACAAGTTAATACTGGCTTACTTGTTCGGTATACATTTTGTCATTAATTGGAGAGAACTATGGTGTTATAGAAATATGAAAGGAGCAGTAGATAAAATCTAAAATGCTGTGCTGCACTAAATTGCCTTGTTATTGGGCTATTTGGGACTTATACTGAGGAAGGGAGGTTGGATGGAAAGTGGATTTTTACTCTTTTTTGCGGATTATTCAGCCTTAAAAGTTGGGAGCTTATTCCGAACTATTTTATCCCTTCTCACAAGCAGATGTTATTCACTCTAGAAGTTCCCCACTTGCATGCTCATTTGCCGTGAATGTAAATGTGGAGCTGTAGATAGGTAGATTTTGATTTTAGATTATACTGGTTTTCTTTATTGATTGCTTTGGCTTAGACAAGGCATTAGTTGCTCCTTCTTTCACCTGCATTAATAAATCATGTCATGGATTTGTTCAATTAGTTTATGCAAAAACCTATCAAATTTCTTATTATGATTTATATTTTATGGAAAGTGAGGAACACTTAAATGTGTAATGCATGAAGGTTTACTCTTGTATGTTGCTTCAGCCACCTGCTATAGATTCACAGGAACTGGAAATATTGGATTGTATGTTTGTTGGCATTACCTTCTTATCATCAGAAATTCTGTTTTGCTGTTGAAGCATTTGGTCTAGTGTTTCTCTGTTACAAACTTCTTTTACTCCATTGAGTTGCTCTGATGTTGTATTCTGTTGATACATGGGTCAGCTGCTGATTTGCCTTTTGTATCACCATAGCAGCATAGTGTGAACATGTAATTGGACCTTGTCCTCTTGTATTTAATGTCTGCGGCATGATATTTTTTATGATTCCTTGATGTAGGCTTTTATAGTTAACTTTAAGAAGGCCGAACAGATAGCATGGCGTTCCACATTTTTTCATGACTTATTTTCATCTCTTGCGGTATGGGGTATTTAAGCTCTATAACAGATGCTCTTCAATTTTTCCTGGTGAATGCACTTGTGGATTTCATATAAGTCTTTTTAAAGAAATAAGTATGAGGGCCAAGATTATTGTCCCCTAGCTACACAGGAGTTGGAAGGCGGGCAATTTTATGCCCAGTTGGGCATATTAGCAATATCATTAGCCTTTGTCCTGCAGGTCCACATGCAAATTTTGGACATTACTATGGACTTAGATACTTGGATGTTCGCCAAACAGATATTTGGAGGTTACCCAACCAAATCTGAGGGCTTCCTGACATATTTTACCCGCTATGGTATTATACAATTAACTCCAGGCTTTTCACTTTGCTAATCCTGGGACAGGTAAGTGGACATATTGCCTTTACTTTTTCTGCTCGTACGATTTCTGTACTTAAGTGGATCGTGAAATGTTGAGCCAAAGTATAATAATATAATAAAGTGAATTGCTGCTGTCATCACATGTGATCTGATGACTACAACTTAGATATATATGCTCATCTAGATGGCATGATGTGAGTCTATTGTGCTATCTGCCCATATATGCTAATCTGTTTCGATTCTTGTTAGTAGTCATACATATATTCTATGTGTTTTGCAAAAAGAACGACCAACTTGCAATTATTTCTTTGTGCTCAAAATCATGGAGGATATGTTAGTGAATGCATATAGAGAGTTTTCATCACTTTCGAGTAATATAATTATATTTCAATGATCTGACCGGACCAATTGCTTCTCTGCTTCGGTAACAAACATAAAGTTGACTTGAGGTCAACTTGTTGGTCTACACCATCAAGATTGATGCTTCTTGTTGGTTTAGTCAGCCCTCACTCTTCCAAGGTTTGAATAACTTTGAAAGGTTTTTAGGCACTTCAGCATTTTGTAAATTTTCAGGGTAATTTAAAGAGATTCACCTTTGTTGAAAGTGAATCTCAACCAACTCACTATGATTGAAATTTATTTATATTCTTTTGGCAAAACCTTCTAGTTTTATGAATTTTGGAGAATTTTATATTAGTCAAAAAGAAGACAAAAGATAGGGAGATATTATATGATTCTAAGACCTTTTATTCTAAGATGCTATTATAATCTAATGTTTGTATTGGAGTAGTAACTATCTATGGGCTGAGAATATTGTAGAAAAGACCATCTTTTGATTTAGATTGGACTAAGGTGGAATTTTATTTTTTATTTTTTTTGGTGATTGATGGGACAATTACATTTTGTGTCCCCAATCATTCAGTATTTTAATTTTAATCCCACATATTTTTTATTAAATTAATTTTAACCACTCATTTTTTCACTATTTCATTATTTTAGTACCTCATTCTTTTCACTATTACAATTTTGTTCTCTTAGTCCTAAAGTTTTTATAATTTTGAAGGAGAATCCAAAATGTTGAGAAAAAAGATGATGTGTATATATTTAGCACAGAAAATTTTACAATGTTGGATTGTTTGATTTGAATTTTTGTTAACTCTGCTTTTTTAAATTTAACTTTTTATAATTTTAATCTCTCTTGTATATGTACAATTTTGCTACTAATTGAAAGTTGATAGTATTGACTTAAGAAGGTAGTTGAGTGAACTTATAAATTTCTTAAAATATCTTATAAAATGTTTAAAACTTATAAGATGCTATAAAATATTTGGTAAAATTTTTAGAAAAAGATTTTATATTAATTTATAAAATAAGTTATTTGAGTTTTATAAGCTCTTTTAGAAAAAGTAAGGAGTTTCTATTTAATTTTACCATTTTAATAAGCTTATTTAATTTAATTATATTCATTATAAAATTATCAGTATTAATATTTTATAAGTTCTAAAGTCTTATTTTGTTCAAACTTTTGAAAGCTTATTCTTTTAAAAAATATCTTATAAAATATAAAAATTTATGAGATATAAATAATACTAGCCAAATACTCTTTTTAATCTTTCGAAAGATTGATACATTAAGGATTAATTTCAGTGAGTGTTAAAGTAGATGGATTGACATTGAACTAGTAACAAAGGTGAGGGACTCCAGTTATAATTATCCCATGATTTAACAATTATTATTCCTGGAAAGTATTGAGAAGTTTCTTATGAGTTGCCATTTCCCCCGCTTTCAATAAAGTGTGACATCGTTTCTCTTAGCGTCCACGGCCCACAAATTTGACCAGCCAAAAGTATATTTACTATGACGACAAAATATGTGAATTCTTCTATTTATAACGTGCTTTTGATGCTTTTCCAGCTTTTCTGTAGTTTGAATTCTCAAATGTATGATTAACTTTTTTCACAGAAAATAAGGTTACCAATTACTATTTTAATTTTGTCACTCTGGAGGAAAATTCTGATTTAACATGAATCCTTTTATCCTTTTGATAAATTTTATGCTATTTGGACTAGTTTACTTAGAGTGATGTGATTTTGAATAATATACAAATAAAATGATATATTTTAAGTCTATCAAAATAAATCAATATAATTTTATATTTGGTTGGCAAGATTAATTGAAAAGTAAATTAAAATAAAACATATGATGTTACGATTATAATCTTTTATTATTTATTTTAATATATCTTCTTATATACCAATCAAGGGTAATTTGGTCTTTTTGAGTCTTATCCAATAAAAAAAAAAATATCAAGTCTCTCACTTTTTGATTCATATTTTAATTTAATATAGGGCCAATGACTCATATGGGCCCTATATCAAGGCAAACAAATAATAAATTATGAATGATTATGCATCTATTAAGTATAATCAATTGAAGCAAATAAGTCTTTTATATGATATTTATTCGAGTAAATCATAACTTATTGAATGTGATATTAAATAAATATATTTTTATTTACCTGTAATGAATCAAGATTTACTATATTGCACGTTACTTGCTCGTCAAATGCCACTTCAATATAAATTTTAATGTCTCATATTTACACGTGAGTAATTTTAAACAATTCTTAAATGTACTCTTTATTCATTTTAATTATTGATTTGAGTATTAAAGGGTGTTTATTGGACAATCCACAACCATACCAACCTCCAACATTCTTAATGTTTTTGTTGAAAGTTTAAAATGTAAAGGTTTTGATCTGGTTGATTCATCTACCCCAACAAAATTCAAAACATCAATTAGTCTTATATATCCCATTCAAAGATTACTCTCAAACTCACATTATCATTGAATTAAAATATAATAATATCATAATTTAATAAAAATTTATTTGGGGGTGAAATCCAAATAAATGACTGGGAGGATGTTTGAATTTATGAAGGGTTTCATAAATTATCATATCAAGTTGAATCAAGTGATGGTATAAATGATTTTAGTGCAGAATGAATTATGAATATGATCCACAATTTATATAGCATTTGATAAATAAATTCCACTATTAAATCAAGATGTATAATTATAATTATGAAACCTAATATTCTCTTATTTTCAATATATAATCTCATATTCTCGTTATATCATTATAATTTTTATTAATTTTATGCATCCACCTAAAAGGGCCTTGGAGGTTTTCTGTGTTGTCGTTCTGCTGTGGTTAACTCGGCGGGAAAAACGTTTCAGTTTCGTCAAACTCACTGGGTCCAAAAACATCACGGGCTTAATGATGTGATTATCATCTAGAAATTGGGCCCTCCACCTGGATTTGTTATCTTTCAGGACAACAAAGTCTTCACCAACCAAAACCATCAAAAGGAAAAGTCACTACCAAACATAACCCCATCCAACCCAACCCCACCCCAACCAATTCCCGCAACTCAAAAAAAAATTAAAAATTAAAAAAATTAAAGGTTATGTTTGATTATTTTTTTGTTTGATTTTATTATGTATTTTGAGAGAATAAATTATTGGAGAATGTGAAAGTTATTTTTTGGTATGTTTGTTTATATTTTGGGGGATTTTTTTTTAATTGTTGCAGTCAAATCAATATTTTTTTTTCATGAAATTTTTGAGGTGAAAATGGAATTGAGTAATTTTTTTAATGTTAAAATAATAAATATATATATAATGTGTATATAATATATATATGTATATATTAAAAAATGTGCATTTTGAAGAAAAAATGGGGATGTGTTTGATTACGTTTTCCTAAAATAATATTATTTTGGGAAAATATAACCAAACAAAACGAAAGAAATAGAGACAGAAAGAGTGCAAGAATACATGTTCTCAAAATTTTTTTGACATAATTTTTGCCAATCTTATGCAAAATGTGGTAAGGCCGTCCGTTTTGTTTCCCACTGTTGGGCATCTCTGTCCGGCCTTGAACAAAATCCCCCCCCCCTTTTTTTTTGTTTATATACAATAAGATATGAGATACACTTCACCATGTCACTATTTCAATTCAATTGGGAATATGTTGTCTGAAGATGGATTTTTGTTTTTGAATTTTAAGAAAAAATGTTTTCAACTAGGAAGAATTTTATATGTATTACTTGTAAGAATCTGGTTGATGTGTACTCATAAATTCGTTTGCATGAAATTGAATCTTGTGAAATTATATTGAATATTTGATCATATATTGTATTTTTTTTAAAATAAAATTATCATTATTTGCTGACCACAAATTATATAATCAAATCATCTTTTTCTCAACAATTGGTAACATATTTGATTTGTGCATATTTTTTCCTCAACTAACAATTGACTTCTTATTTGAATTGTAATGAAGCAAAGAAAATTAAAAGCAAAAAAGATCTATCTTTCTCAAAATTTATTTAAAAAGATAGGAAGAGTTCATTTCGTTTATTAAAATATAGCGAACTTGCAGTATCCTATGTTACAATTGAAGCCAATGAATTGTAAAATGTAAGTATTTTATTTTGCCAAAAGTCTCTCGCACAACAAACTTGCAAATACTTAACAAAAACTGCAGTATCTATAACAATTCGAAACTGTTCAAATATTCTATTACAATGTAATATAAAAATTGAAAAAACTCAAATTCTTTCATCCAGACACAATGTTGTCCAACTATTAATCTGTTGTCACTAATCATAATTCTAAATAAAATATTGAGTGGCCAATTAATCAATAATATTATTTTTTATATTTATACAGAGTAAAATTTGGAATTTTAAGGGTTGGATTGTTTGTGTTCTAGAGCACTTTTTTTTTCTTCATTTTACACTATTCCAAAAATAAAAAACGCGATTGTTTGTACCATTTTTAATGAAAACATCATTCATTTTCATTTTCATACTTATGAAAAACCTATAATACCTACTAATTTAATACTAATTTTTTTATCACATTATCATATACTAACTTATTAAATAACTGTTTCTTTTTTTATCTTTTCAAGATAATGGGGCCCACAATCAATTAAACAATAATGATTAATATTATTATATTAAAATATTATTTTCAATCTATCTTTCAAAATTTTTATAATTTTTATTCGATCACGTTTTTATTTTCACACGCAAAATAATAATAAAATGAAAACAAATTCTAGAACAATAAAAACAAAAAATGAAAATGAAAACACAATCAATCCGACTCTAAATCTAACAAATCTTTGTGGCGTATGCGTGTATAAAATATTTATAAGAAAAAGACATTTCTAAAATAAAAACTATTCAATTAACCGCCATTTGGCATAATTAGTTCAACCCATTGGTTGATATAAAAATGACCACTAGAAAGAAGACAATACAAGTGGATCCTTTGAGTTGAGAAATCTATTTTAATTGCTATGGCGTAGTCTTTTTTAACTAATTTTATTTTCATTGATGTGCCAAAATCAAATACTTCACTCTTGCTTCTAGATAAAAGTTTTATTCTACGGGAAAAAAGCCAAAAATTAAGTAGGGTAGGGGACCCAATGTGAACTCATTTACTTCTTTAGTCCAAAAGGCTCCAAAGCGTGTAAGACTAAATCTCTATGTTGACTTTTCACCTCTCCTCATTATTTTATGAAAGAATGCTTTATCCATCAAAAACTTAGGTCACGTTTGGGTTGTTGGACATAATTTGATAGATGATTTTATCAAATCATATTAAGTGTTTAGATATAATGATAAAAGTTCAAGATTGATATAAAATTCAATTTATAATTCTGCATTCAATTGATAGTTAATCCCACAACTTGGGTTGATATTGTGTAATCCAAATTAGGGGGAGGAATAAAATATTAGGCTTTTGACTTATACCCAGTCAAATTCATAAAATTTGACATTATAATGGGTATTTTAGTAAATTCATTAATTCAGTTATTTAATCCTTGTATCTAAACAAGGGATTGATAAAATAAATATATATCCAAAATGTGTAATCCTAGTTACCAAATACAGTATTATATTATTTTCATCAGCGTAATTCTATCATATCATTATAATTTTATTAATCCTATTTATATATCCAAACATGCCCTTAGAAAAGTATGCGGTAGTTATAATTCTATTCTTGATATTTTATAATAATCTTTTCTCATGATTGGAAATATATATTTATTATTTTTTATAAAATATTGTTAGTTATAATTCTATTTTTGATATTTTATAATAATCTTTTCTCATGATTGGAATAAATAAATAAATATATATATATATATATTAATTTTTTAATAAATATTGAAATTACTCAAAATAATGAAAGAATGCTTTGTCCATCAAAAACTTAGAAAAGGATGTGTTAGTCATAATTCTGTTTTTGATATTTTATGTAATCTTTTCTCATGATTGGAAAATTACATATATTTATTATTATTTTTAGATATTGAAAATTACTCAAATTAACTCCATATTCGATAGAATAATTTATCATTTTAGTTAAAAAAAAAATTCAAGTCACTTGATAAAGTGCCATCACAGCCATATTGATTTTCATAGATTGTGGAAAGTAGATTATATAAAATTATAAAACAATTCATTATGCTTGCTGCCTTGTAAAATGTTAATATTTTTTTGGAACTCTTTTTCGTTTATTCAAAGTTAAATATTTTTCAACACATATTATTAATTAGATATTTTTTCTAAGTCACGATTTGAAATATAATAATAATCTTAAGTCATTTTTCCTCTTTTCTTAGATTTCAACTGAACACTTTACGATACTCGTGAATATGGAAATTAAACTTCAAGCAAAAATTTGTTGAAATACCTTAAAAGGAAGTGAACTTTGAATTTTTAATTGATAAAAAGTAGAGAAAGAGCTACAAACATAACAACTCTCTTGAATCTTTACTATATAAATCACTATCACTATAAGTAATTCGATCTAAATTACAGAGACCGTTAAAAAATTAATTATTAGAATAATCCTACCATAACGTCACCATAAAAATAAATCTTTGCACTTTGCAAGTAATTTGTTCTAATTTTTGCAATTCACCCCAATAGCACGCCATGGATTAAACTTTAGATTAAGGTGTAGAGAATAGGGATACAAACGAGTTCACTCGGTTTGCGAGCTTCATGAGTCGAGCTGAAATTCTAATTCGAGCTGATTTTGAAGTGTTTGTATCTAAACTTGAGGTTAAAGAATCGATTCAGGAGCCAGTATATAATTAAATATTATTTTTTATTTTATTAATACATATATTATATAGTTCAAAAAATTTATTCAAACTTAGCTCGACTCGATTATATTTATAGTATAAAAAATATTTTGAGAATTAATATCTCAATTTGTAATTTAAATATGTATGGACAATTCCCACCTAGCCGTTGTTGTCTCGTAATAGCAACTCCCCACTTGTAATAATTTAATTTAATCCCAATCTCATATATCTCATACCAATGATTATTTATAAAAACCCAGCAGTCCAAACTCCAAAGTTGACCAACATTGGGAACCAAAATAACACCTCATCTCACTTCTTCTCATCTCCCTCCAAAATCACCACCGCCGCCGCCGCAAACGCCGCCCCTCATCCACCCCCAATGACTAAACTACCCTTCTCCGACACCCTATCCCAGCTACCCCTCCTCATCCTCATCCTCATCCTCATCCTCTCCTCCATACCCTTTTTGGTAAATTCACAATTCTCCCCGGCCGAAAGAGCCACTCTACTGAACCTCAAACAAGAATGGGGCAACCCCACAATCCTTCAACACTGGAACGCCACGTCATCACCCTGTGACTGGCCGGAAATTCGGTGCTCCGTCGAAGGCTCCGTCACCGGAATACTCCTTACGAACTACAACCTCAATGGAAGCATCCCGGACTCCATCTCTACCCTCGGGAACTTAACAGTTCTTGATTTTGCCTTCAATTTATTCCCGGGAAATTTCCCTACTGCTATCTTGAACTGCTCAAAGCTCCAGTATTTAGACCTCTCACAAAACTTATTCGTCGGGAATATTCCGGCGAATATTGACCAGCTCAAATCACTTCAATACCTCGATCTCAGTGCGAACAACTTCAGCGGCGATATTCCTCCGTCGATCGGGAACTTGACTCAGCTGCAAACTTTGAATCTGCACATGAATTTGTTTAATGGGAGTTATCCGGTGGAGATTTCGAATTTGGGGAATCTTGAGAATCTGAGGATGGCATACAATGATTTCTCGCCGGCGGCTATACCGCCGGAGTTCGGAAAGTTGAGGAATATCAAGTTTATTTGGATGACGCAAGCGAATGTGCTGGGTGAAATACCTCAGAGTTTCGCAAATTTGTGGAGTCTTGCGCATTTGGATTTATCCATGAATGATATGGAAGGGGAAATTCCAGATAGGTTGTTCCTATTGAAGAATTTGAGTATGGTTTATTTGTATAAGAACCGATTTTCCGGTTCGCTTCCTCAGGTGATCGAGTCATTGGATCTTTTGGAGCTTGATCTTGCCATGAATGGCTTGACTGGTAGAATTCCAGAAGATTTTGGGAAGTTGGAAAATTTGGAGCTTTTGAATCTGTTTGCAAATAAGCTGTATGGAGAAGTGCCACCAAGCATAGGGCTAATTCCAAGCCTAAAGAACTTTCGGGTTTTCAGGAATAATTTGACTGGAATATTGCCACCTGAAATGGGCAATCACTCAAATCTTGAAGCTTTTGAAGTTTCCGAGAATCATTTCACGGGAAACTTGCCGGAAAATTTGTGTGCCGGAGGGACTCTGTTTGGTTTAGTTGCTTTCAGCAACAATTTAACCGGAGAGATCCCAAAATCACTTGGAAATTGCCAGACGTTGCGCACTGTGCAGCTCTATGGCAATAACTTATCAGGAGAGATTCCATTAGGCCTTTGGTCTATTCTCAACATGACCAGTCTGATGCTCAGCGATAACTCGTTTTCCGGCCGGCTTCCAAATAGTGTGGCATGGAATTTGACCCGTTTGGAGATCAATAACAACAAGTTTTCCGGTGAAATTCCTCCTGAGGTATCATCTTGGGCAAGCTTAGTAGTGTTTAAAGCAAGTAACAATACGTTTTCAGGGCAAATTCCACAGGGTTTAACCAGTCTTCCTCAGCTCATCACTCTGATTCTTGATGGGAATTCTCTTTCTGGTGGGCTCCCATCTCAAATAATATCCTGGAAATCTCTCGTTACTTTGAATCTTGCAAGGAATAAGCTCTCTGGTCCAATTCCACCAGCATTCGGTGCTTTGCCGGATCTTCTTGACTTGGACTTGTCACAGAATCAGTTGTCTGGTGAAATCCCACCTCAGTTAGGACAGTTGAAGCTCCCTTCTCTTAACCTCTCTTCAAATCGATTAACGGGAAGAATTCCGGCTGAGTTCGATAACATGGCTTATGAAAGCAGTTTCTTGAACAATCCGAGGCTTTGTGCAGCCAGCAATTTGATCCCCAATCTCCCCAGTTGTTATGCCAAAGTTCGGGGAACAAAGAAACTTTCATCAGGAATCCTTGCTGTGGTTCTTGTCCTAGCAGTCATTCTTTTCCTAGTCACCCTTCTGATGACGCGGTTTTTGGTCGTAGACTACAGAAGAAAGAAGCTTAGCCGCGATCTTGCAACATGGAAACTAACCTCATTCCAGAGATTGGATTTCACTGAGGTTAATATCCTGTCTAGTTTGGCAGAAAGTAACATGATTGGGAGTGGCGGCTCAGGCAAGGTGTATAAAATTGCTGTCGATCGTGCAGGGCAATATGTTGCAGTTAAGAGGATTTGGAGTGAGAAAAAATTGGATCATTTACTTGAGAAAGAATTTCTTGCTGAGATTCAAATACTTGGTTCGGTTCGCCATTCCAACATTGTGAAATTGTTATGTTGCATTTCAAGTGATGATTCTAAGCTTCTTGTATATGAGTACTTGGAGAATCAGAGCCTTGATAGATGGCTACATGGGAAGAAGAGAAAAGCTTTATCTCAAAATAGCTCTGTTCGCAGCATTGTCTTGGATTGGCCAGCTAGGCTAAGAATTGCCATTGGAGCTGCACAAGGCCTTTGCTATATGCATCACGACTGCACCCCATCAATTATTCATCGAGACGTGAAATCCAGCAACATCTTGTTGGATTCTGATTTCACGGCCAAAATAGCTGATTTTGGCCTAGCCAAGATTTTGATCAAGAAAGGGGAACCCAACACAATGTCTGCTGTTGCTGGCTCCTTTGGCTATATAGCCCCTGGTAATAATGTTTATCAAGTATATGAACCTATATTTTTCTACCTCCCCACCACAGCTCCTAACTATACCTTATTCTTATTGCAGAGTATGCTTATACAACAAAAGTGGACGAGAAGATTGATGTTTATAGCTTTGGAGTCGTCCTGTTGGAACTGGTGACGGGCAGAGAACCCAACTGTGGGGAAGAGCATACAAGCCTGGCAGAATGGGCATGGAAGCACTATGGGCAAGAAAAACCAATTGCCGAGGCTCTAGATGAGGAAATAAGAGAAGCATGCTACTTGGAAGATATCGCAACTGTTTTTAAGCTGGGGCTCATGTGCACAAGTCCATTGCCCACAAGTAGGCCATCCATGAAAGAGGTTTTGCAGATTCTTCATCGGCTGAGATCCTTCGATGGCCGTGAGGGGAAAAAGGTGGGAAAAGAGTACGATGTCTCCCCGCTCCTTGGCGACGATAAGTATATTGCAAGTTACAGATGTAATTCTAAAAAACTAAGGGATGAAAGTGGTAGTAGTCTGATCAGGCTTGTGTGATATTATCAGAGGAAAAACAGAGGGAAATGGGGTGAAGAGAAATGTGTGGCAAATGTACTGTAAAGTGTAATACTTTGGGTACTTGTTTGGATTTAGTTGTATGCTTAAGAGTAGTTGCAGGAAATGCCACTAAGGGGTGGCTCTAATTGTAGGTTTGCTAAATCTGAAGAGTGTAACTGTAAATGGAAGTATGCAAATAAGGGACTAGTTTTGATCTATGTAGGTCTGCTATGCTTTTGTACAAGGATTATTGCTATTTTCTTAAAGTCTCCAAAGCAATAAAAAGAAGTTCATTTGGCCCGTTTCGTTTCATTTTCATTTCTAATTTTATTTTCATAATTTCTAAAATTTAAAAAGTTAGTAGAAATAAGTTGAAAATGAGTTTATATTTGAATGAATTGTTGGAAAAGTATTGATTATGTTGGTTCTAATAGATGGAGAGAGAGAGAGAGAGAGAGAGAGAGAGAGAAATAATGGAATTAAGAGAGAAAGATACAGAAATAATAGAATAGAAAGATATATTAGGATATTGAGAAAAGATATATAGAATATTGAATAATGTCTTTTGAAACTGAAACTGAAAATAAAAATGATGTTGGGTGAAATGTATAAAAAATGATGTATTTTATTTCTGTAATAATTGAAAATGAAAAAAGGGGTTATGGAAATGAAACCAAACAGGGATTCACGACTTAAAAATCAAAATAAAACTTCAAATTTAAAGATAATAGCACAAATTTACTAATGAATGAAAACTCCCCTAAAGTGCCAAAAAGAAATGAACAAAAATGGATTAAAATTCAATCTTATCAGTTCATTCCCAGGAGAAACATATAAAAATTTCAGTAAAATAACATTAAAAAACCAAAGATGCAATCGCCAAAGATTTCTTGCGGTTTGCAAACAAGTCCCATTTCCATTCTTTCTTAGACAGTTTTGATTAGAGGTAAATGAGTCAAGTCCCAAAAAAATTATAAGTTGAAGCTCGAGCTTAATAAAAATGAATTACTAAAATATAATAATTATTTAATATTATATATAAAATATTTTAAAATAAAAAAATAATCATTAATATAAATAATTATTTAATTAATATATAATAATTATTTAATTTGTATAACAAAAATATTTTAAAAAAAAAAAACTAACAAATCGACTCTTGAATTTTGAACAATTGAATCAAGACTCAAACTTGATTCGTTATAAAATTTGAGTTCGAGAAGCTCTAGTCAAGCCATAATCAAGTCAGCTTATGAGATTCATGAGTTAGCTCGACTCATCTCACGCTCCCACTCTTGATGGCAAATTTTTCTTTCCCAATCTTCCTCCCAGTGAGTTTAAATGGAAAAGTTCGGGCTGTAATAAAATTTAAGTTGGAAGAGAATCGAAAACGGGAAAACAGCGGCAGCAGACAGAGAACAAAAGCTAGACAAAACGTAAAGTGCGACTTTAGTTTCATTTGTTGGCGCTAGAACGTTACAACGTCTTTTGGGGCTTGTGTTAATTGCAGAAAACTCGATTGCTCGCATAGAAAAATGAAAAACTCGTCGGGTTGCCGCCTTCTCGCCGTCGTTGGCCGCCGGGGTCCCCTCTAACCCCTAACACTTCTCCATCTCCGACCAGTTTACTACCTCCATTTTCAAGGTCTGCAATTAATTTCTGAGGTTATTTTATGCTAGAATAAATCATTACATTATTGATTAAATCATGAATTTGTTTTACTTTTCTGACTAGTGAATTCCGTTTTGTTGTTAACATAGATGCTTATTATTCGTAAATTAACTGAATTTAGTTTTTTTTTTTTTTTTAAGCTATTCTTGGTTTTCTTTGCACAATATTTTCTTAAACCTTGTATGCAAACGGATGAAACTTTCATGGTGAAGCTTCGAGTAGGCGTTGGAATCTCCAGCGAAAACGGTGTCGTTCGAGCTTTAACAATCAATGTCCGTAAGATTCAACACTTTATAATATGATGATGAAGATGATGTTAGAATTTCTTCGCATGGGAATCTGGAAAACGCTGTTAACGAGATTATTCCGTTGAATATGGTGCTTGATATTTCATTCTAATATACATGGTGCGATCATTAATAAGAGAGAACCAAAGAGGTTTCTTGAGATTGGTATTTGGTGGAAGATTTGCCTTCAGTCATAATGTGAGTTCTCAGAAATTGAATGGATATAATAAGCCAATTGGTAATCCCTTTTTGGAAAAATTTTCTACAATCGGTGCAAAGGTGGAGAAGTTATGCTGGAAAGGACAAAACTCTCACTGGATTTTGCTGGGAAAGCTTGAAAGTGCTTTGAAGGAACACCAACTGGATGAGGCATGGGAAACTTACAAGGATCTCAAGCGCATTTGCGGTTTCCCTGACCAGTCTCTTGTGGCTAATCTGATAACTGAGTTGTCTTATTCATCCGACTCCAAATGCCTTCGTAGGGCTTATGATTTAGTTCTTTCAATGTCAAAAGAGAAATCAATTTTACTTAGGCCAGACATGATGACAAAGCTGGTGCTTTCTTTGGCCAGGGCTCAAATTCCTGTTCCAGCATCAAGCGTTCTTAGAATGATGTTGGAGAAGAGAACTTTACCATCATTGGATGTATTACGGATGGTCTTTCTACATTTGGTCAAGACAGAAACCGGAACATATTTAGCAGCAAATATTTTGGATGAAATTTGTTATTGTTTTCAGAAGTTAAATGTGAACAAATCAACTCAAGCAGAGTTGACAAAGCCTGATGTGATTATTTTTAACCTTGTTCTTGAAGCCTGCATAAGATTTGGAACTCCTTTAAAGGGTCAGCAGGTTATGGAGCTGATGCCACCAGTAGGAGTCGTAGCAGATGCCCACACTGCTGTGATTATTGCTCGCATGCATGAAATGAATGGCATGAGAGATGAGTTAAAGAAGTTCAAAGATTGCGTGGATATGGTTCCAGTTACTTTCGTTCGTCACTATTTGCAGTTTTATGACTGTCTGCTGAGCTTGCATTTTAAGTTCAATGATATTGACGGTGCATCTGCACTCTTACTGAACTTGTGTCAATACTGCGAGTCAAATCCTTTTCCAAGGAATCAGAGAGAACAACAGAAACCCTGCACTGTCTCTATTGGGTCTGACAATATCAAGAAGGGGTTAAGACTGCAGATTCTGCCCCAACAATTACAGAAGGATTTTGTCTATAAAGTGGACAGAAAGCAGGAGCTTGTAGTGTTTAAGAATGGAAAATTTGTTTTAAGCAACAAAGGGTTGGCCAAGCTCGTCATAGGATATAAGAGATCTGGTAGAATTAATGGGCTCTCAAAACTTCTTATTAACATTCAGAGTATGTTAAGTTTGCCAGAAAATAGTAGTTCCTGTTCAGATGTAATTGACGCTTGTATTTATTTGGGATGGCTTGAAACTGCTCATGACATTTTAGATGACTTGGAGTCAGAAAAATATTGCGTCAGGGAAGGTTCATATGCATCCCTTTTGGCTGCTTATTACAATAAAAAGATGGTTAGGGAAGCGGAAGGACTGGTAAGACAAATCAGGAGAGTCGGCATTGCAATAAATTTTTCTGATGAAAGGGCTTTCTTCTCTCATGTTTCTAAGTCTGAAGATAAAAAGTCATTGGATTTGCAATTGATTTCGAAATGCAAATCAGATTTGGCCAACTCTATCATCCAAAATTTGGGAGAAGAGAATAAAGCAGTTCCCTTTCTGGTTCATGAGTACAATTCCTCTATCTACTTCTTCACAAAGGCCAAAATGATTGAAGATGCAGTACAGACATACCGCAAAATGCAAAAGATGAAGGTCCAACCTAATGCTACAACTTTTTTCCATCTGATTTGTGGATATTGTACCTTGGGAATGTATCGTGAAATCACAATCTTATGGGGTGACATCAAGAGGAGCATGGAGAATCAGAATACAGCATATAACAGAGATTTGTACGAATTATTGCTATTAAATTTTCTTCGGGGAGGCTATTTTGAGAGGGTTATGGAAGTCATTGGCTTTATGATGGAGAATAGTATGTTCCTGGACAAGTGGAGGTATAAAACTGAGTACTTGAAGTTTCACAGGGATCTTTATAGGAACTTAACTGCATCCGATGCTAAAGATGAGGTTCAAAGCAGGAGGATTCAGCATGTTCAGGCATTCAGGAAGTTGGTCAGCATAGGTTGAAACACAGTGGAAGTTTCACGGCTGTGATCTGCAAAAGCTCCTTGCTGTGACATGCGGGGTGATATCCATATATACAACTCCTGAATTCTAAAGAACTTGTTTTTCACTTCATGCATCTCAGAAAGAAACAACAGAAAAACATGGACTCGCCTTCTCCTGCTGCCTTCATTCACAATCAAGTACGTTTGTTTTCCATCTTCATTTGTATTGTTTCTTCTCTTAAATCACTTGTTCCCCACTAAAGTTACCTTTGATTCATTTATATGCATACAATGGAACTTCTAGGTTACTTGATCGATTGATTTGGTCAAGTTAATGCCAAGGTTTCTCAGATTTCTGAAATATTCTTCATACAAGCATGTGGCATAGAGCTGGAACTTTGAGTTGAATTTAAGTGACATTTTCTAACCAAAACTACAATTTTAGCTGCTGACTCAAGTTCAACTTGTAACAGGGCATTTTTTCTAACTGGACAGAACCTATTAATTTATCTTATCTATTTCGTCAAATTCGGGCCTTAATATCGCGATGAATAGGAATGGTGGAATTGTTTCTTGCTTAATTCATGGTATAAATCATGTTTCCTTTTCTGAATGGCCAAACTGTTTCTTGCTTAATTCATGGTATAAATTATGTCTCCCATCAGAACAAGGAACAGAACCTTCAACCGGATACGACATTGAGATTTAAAGGGTAGTCCTAAGCAGCATCTTCTATTGAGTTTTGTCTTTCTGTCATGCTTTCAAGTTCACAATTTGTGTTTCTCTTGAATTTAAGTAGTCTAGTCGCAGCAGAATTAATTTTCTGTTCCTCCTTTCTACACGCAGAATATTGAGAGTCTGAACCAAGCAAAACTGAGGAAAAGCTGGCCAAGCTGCATATACAGTTCTGTACTCTAAAGCTTTGAGCATCCTTAAGCAATCTGTCTATTGGCTCCATCTTCTGAATCTATAAAGTAAGCATCTTCTTTGTTACAAATTAACATTATGTCACCAGTTGTAATTATGTGCACCAATGATGCATCAAAGGTTCGACCTTTCACATGGGCAACCAAAGTTCTTTTAGTACCAATAATTCCTCATCAAAATTGGATGAGGTGAAAAATAGTGTCTGCTTGGTTTTATTTTCATTTTCATTTTTTATTTCCATTATTTCTAAAACTTGAAAAGGTAATTAGTGAAAATAAGTTTTGTATTTGGATAGATTGTTGGAAAAGAAATTATTATGTTGGTTTTATTAGGTTGTAGGTGGAGAGAGATAAATATAATGGAATACATAAAGGAGATATACAAGTTATTAGAGAATGTGTTTGGAAAATGAAAATAATGTCAGGTAAAAATGTGTAAAAATAATGTGTTTTGTATTTGAAATAGTAAAAAATGTGAAAATGAAACCAAACAGGCTGGCTTATGGTGTATAACATCATTCTTTATTTGACTCTTCTATTTTTGGTGATGGAGTTTTGCCTAAAAGTAATAATTAAGAAATACAAGTAGTTATATTGCCCTGACAAAGCCTCTATTTTCAAGCTTTTCTGTTTTATAATCATAACCTTGCCTCACTTATTTTCAAAAGTTTAGAACAAATGTTGGTCCTGTTCATGTAGCCAAATTCTACCTTTTAGTTACGCTTCAAATACTGAAAGCACCACAATTAACGTATTAACCCTTGATACATCAAAGGAAATTTACAGATGTTAGAAGTTCTAATTCTGGCAAAGTCATTCTCTTATTGCAATCACAAAAATAGAAAGTATATCTTCAAAGTAGAGCACAATTGGTTACAATCTCAACCCAGAACATGCCATACTTAAAAAACTGATGAAAAAATTTGGCCATGGCGTCTACTTGCAACGCCCTGAGCCAATGGAATTCGCATATTGTAATGTGTCCCAAAGTCCAAAAACATAAACTCACAACACTCAAAATCGTGTTACTCTAACTCATATCGAGCTCTAAACTTATGAACATATCTCACTTTGTCCTCCACATATACACAAGGAAGCAGAACGGAACAAGCCAAGAAAGGAAAAAGGGAAAGGGGAAAGAACTTTCCAAAATTGAGGGCTTAAATTAGATAATAAAAATAAAAAAGGGAACGAAAGACAGAAGCCACACGAGAATTAACAAGAAGCTGAATAATTATAAACCCTACAAAATATTTGGAAGTTGAGAATCCAATCTCTGCTGCAACTCTTTGATCTTCACTGAGAGCTCAGACTTTTGCTCCTTGTAGCTTTGAAGCAAGTAGTCTTTTCCTTCAATCAATTCTTTCAACTCACTAACTTCCCTCCTCAACATTTCAATCCTTTCACCCTCTCTCCCTTTATCTAAACACTCCAAATTGCTGTCAACTTCAGGATACCCATTTGCATGACCATTTCTCACTTCAGCAGGCCAAACAGGAACAGTCGGGGGCTTCTCACCAGAGTTAATATGTCCGACGCAATGATCTGCAATTGCTTTTCTTAATCTTTGAATTTCCCTTTCTGAATCAAACAAATCCCTGTTTGCAGCATCCAGGAGAGATTGCAGATGGGAAGAATGTGAAATCTGTGCACTAACAGAGCCCTGAAGTTCTGCAATTTGATCCTGCATTTCCAGTATCATATCATCCCTTCTTTTCAACTGCTGTCTCAATTTTTGTATGACCTCTCGCTTGCTGAAAATATCGGAACCAGATTCTGAAACACATGGAGACTCAGAGCTGTTTGACTGGTGGAAAGGCTTCTGGGGAAACTCCAGGCGGTCAGGAGAAGATGACCACATCACACCATTCTCTTTGTTGAACTCGGGAGTGGGAACAGTCACAAGAGGAAGAGCAATTTCAGGTTCCGACATCATTTGGCCATTGCAATGCTGTTTGATTTCCACCACATTTCTGGATCCTGTTTGGTGAGCACAAAGATCAGAAAAATAAATATGATGAACAAAACTACAAAAGAATACCAGTTGAAGTCGTATGGAAGCTTGAAATGGGCAAAAAAACAAGTTATATTCACATGCACAAGCATAAATGTCAATATGTAATTCCATTATATTAATCTGGTAAGGACTATTAGGAAATCCATTTCTCTTAATAGAAATGGAACCACAATTTTTTATGTAGTTATTTTGAAATGGTGTTGTTAAAAATACTAATTTGGTCATGCTCAGCAAAGTAGTAAAACCACAGCATTAAAAGGTATGGTTTAACCACTTTCATTAAGCAAGTGGACTTAGAATCATACATTTTCCTCAGCACCAGGAAGACAAAATATATATTATCAGTTCAATCATAAAGCCAAAGAAAAAACTGGAGATGTTATGACTCAAACTATCTAAAGAAGATACATGATTAGGACCAAGACGTTGTACCAGCATAACGATTGTAACAACCATCTTCATCTTGGGGAAAGGGAAAGGCATTTGAATGCAAACGGCAGCTCCCTGATTTCTTCCCATTTACTGCAATTAGAAGCAACTCTCAAATAGTATAGATAAAATTCCAGATTGTGTAACATCAACATGCATTGCACACCTTTTAAACTTCGGCTGCTATTGTCCATTTGTTTAGCATCAAAGACCTGCTTAAGCTTATAACCCAGGCGAATTGACAATGTACTCAGCAGAGCACTCCCAGCAATAAGGATCCAGTTTGGGCCCTCCCTCTCGAGATTTCTGGACCTCCTAGGTGCCTCGGTGGTTGTTGGCTTCATTATGAAAGCTATTGTAGTGAGAGAGCAAAAGCTTCTGTTGCATGCACGTAAGGCCTACTTCTCACTTATGAAACAATGTTGTCTTTTTCAAAAGGCTACTTCTTTTGCTCTACAAAATGTCATTTTGAAATATGTTACATCTAGAAGTTAAGCATTAGCCCTCAAACAATATTTAAAAAAACAAAAAAAGAAGAAGAAGAAGAAGAAGAAGAAGAAGAAGAAGAAGACACCATCAAGTCTGTACGCATGTCCATGGAGAGTATAATCAATTATCATACATGCTTGTATGCAACTAAGTTCTGTATGTACAACTGTATTTAGGGAAGTTCTGTATGTACAACTTTATTTAGGTCCATAATCCATATCCAGTTACCTCATTATTCGAGAATCCTGATAGATAAAGATCAAAACTTATTAGGTAATACAAAGAAGCTTCCTTTCTGAGCAATGCTGAATCCTTCTATCATTCATATTCAATCTTTGATCAGAACTATTCTGGCTACCCTCCCACTATACATTTGGTGTTTTGACTCTTTTCTAAACAAAAGGCATCGCCAACCCATCAAAGAATAATAATTCGTTTGAACTCCTGGCATAGAACTAAAACTGCAAGTACTTGAACTATTACCAACAAAACCATAGATAAGCTAAGCACAAGTTTTTCCACAGCAGAATGCTTTTCAAAATCAACTGAAGGCAGAAACTTGATTAAAAGATAGTAAGGTGACAGATCTATGTGCCAGCCAAAAATGGAAAGAGATAAGACATCTTGCTCTAAGGGTGGCAAATTCCGACACAACAAGATACATGGGACGGCACAATATAATTGAGTTTGGTTTAAAGGTTATCGGGTTGGGTGGATATTCCATTAACACGACAAGCAACACAAAAACTTTAGCTGGGTTCAAGTTGGGTTCTAGGTTACACGATGAACATGATATTTTTATCATTTGGCCTGTTAACATGAATCACCCAAATTAAAAACAAAAATGCTTATGACTACATGTTCCACTTCCGTTCCACTTCCATATTTCCATATCTCAAATCAAAGAAACAACACCAAAAGCCAGCCACTCTAAAAGTCCTTGGCCACAACTTCATGCTGTCAAAACCTGCCGTCCACCACTTGTAGCCATCACCGAACCCACCATTTGCAGTGCAATAACCATTTAGTAATTTCGTAAGTGAATCTGGTGTGTACTTTGGTACCTTGTACGGTATTTGCTTTTGTTTTGGTTTGTTGGGCTGAAATGACGTAAAATTAGAAATTTTTTTGGTGAATTAAGAAAGAATGGATATGACTAGTCGATATAAGTTGGATTGTGGGCATGGGTTGGTTCTGAGTTGGTGAGTTGACAAAGAAATTTTCATGTCGGATTAGGGTTGGGGTTAATCGTGCTGGTTTTGGGTTGAGTGAGATCCTATAATAACCCTACCTCAATCTAACATGAACCCACGCCACATGACACAACGCCACCCCTATCCTGCACATTTTAGTTCTTTTTTCCAACCAGTGCTCAAAGTTCAAACGATACCTAAATTAAGCCATACCCATATGCTCTCAAACTCATCCTCCAACAAGGAACAGATTCGGAAAATAACAAAAATTAAAGAAAAGGCAATGAAAGTGTGAATCAAAAGAGAAAGACTACATATACCACATGAATGACATGATAAGGCATGAAATGATGGACAAACCTAGAATATCATTATGGATCTTCTAGATACTTTCTTGTATTTGAAATGATAAATCTAGAAAAAAGCATCACTTTTATCTAGAATATAGCATTACTGCATTCAGCTGCTTCACCACTGTTCCTCTCAGACATTTTGAAATATTTGGTCCACGCCATGAATAATGAAGCCAAAATAACCAAATAAAGATTAGCTCATAATTCAACAGAAGAATGAAAATACCGAATAAAAAATTTCCAAATTTCTGAAACCAAATTGATCAGATAAAAAGCAGCAAATAATCCTAAAGAATATATTTTAATCCACATTTTGTCTGCCCTAGCTTCATAATATCTCTGTCACATCCTTCTATTTTGTCCTCTATATATGATTTAACGTAAACAATAACCTCCGATTGAAGTTAATGTCCCAAAAAGCTAGGTCAATAGTGGTCGGGTACAAGAAAAAGGGAAAAAGCACAAAGAAATACCACACTCACACGCATAACACATCTATAGAACCGGGAGATGGAGAGAGAAAGCACCTTCGGTTCTACCAAGCTTTCAAAGAGTCTCAGACCACTGCCATTTCAGTCAGCTCAAGAAGAAAAGTTTCAATTGCAATTCAGTGTTTAACTCACGCCAATAATGGAGAACGAGGTGAGAATAACGGACTGTATAAAATAATCGGAGAAGGATGCTGCCGGCGGTGCTCCTGCGACGGCGACTGGAGAAGAGGATGAACGCGGAAGTAGAAAATGAAAGGAGTTGGGAAATGGGACCTAGGGCTTTTCTAATTTTTCCGCAAATTTTGTTAGTAATAGTAACATTATTATTTAATAAAATTATTAAAATTCATCAAGTAATTTATATTATTTTTAAATACATGCACATCATCGATTTGTTCAGATTCGAATTTTTAATTTTTCACATTATATAGAAGACTTATGCCACTGATTTACTGGCCACTCGACTAAGTAATTTATGTAATTTATTATTTTTTTTCACTAATTTTTTTTCAATCAAAATCGAAGGTGCCGCTTTATTGATTTAATCTTATCATGGCTTAACAAATATTAAATTGTATAATGATTGCAAATAAGTCATTAAAAATTCAGCTAATTAATAATACCACTATTGATTAAAAAAATGTTTAATATGAATATATAAAAAATTAAAACATAAAATAACATTATTTAAAAAAAAAAAAAGGCCCGTATGCTAAGACACTAATGGTATTTGTAGCATAATATATTGATCACCAAAACATCAATCATGACTTCATGAGAAATAGAAGCAACCCCATGATTAGATCACTAACAAACTATATGCCCACTAGAATTAAATATCTAACTTATATTATTATAAAATAAAAGATCATTTTGTTTCTGAAATAAAAATTATTTTTTATTTTTTGACATAATTTATTCTTTAATAATTTTAAAATTTCAACAATTAAAATAAATAATGCAGTTTAAAAAATAAAATAAAAAATTCAATAAAAAAGAATTTGAATAATAATTTTATTAATATGTCAAATTTATCCTCTTAATTATAAATTATATTTAGACTTTTCACAAATCTACAAACCCACATTATCAAAATTCCATTCTACATATCATGTCTAATATCCTTTAACTTTATTCTCCAATTTAAATTATTTCATACATTATTATGATGAGATAAGAATGACTCCAAAAAAATTTGCAAGCACAAAAATCTTGTGCGACATTCGGTAATTATATATTTAGAACACATACATACATTCTAGCATTTAAGTTCTTCACAAGCATGAACAACTATAGTTGCCTCCAACAGCCTCAATGCTTTGTGATTTTTCTGAAGGCATATATGGGGTACTTCAATACAGATCTTTCCACCAGAACTGCATGAAAAATTCTATAAGGATCAATCCCTCAACAGCTGCACAAGTTCAAGAAATCCAACAATGTTGAGTACAAAAGATCCAGAGACAAATATCCTAAGAATTTCCTGCTTTCTGATTCAACATTGGACATGTCTGAATGAAGCTTGTGATCCTCGGTGAGTCCATCATCTATCGTTAGCCACCAAGAAATGCATCCCTGAGTATCTTCAGGGTCTATATGAGCCACCAGTCTAACTAGTTCACCCTGCTCCAGCTCGAATGCCAGGGATAAGAAATCTCTGTTTGCTTTGATACCAACAGTAAGGGCTTCCTCATGCAGCCAGTGGATAATTTGGCTAGCAACCTACAGAAGAATTTCTGTCAAACACCAATTTAAGCATATATGTGTAACACTAATCATACTATAAATGTTAAAAATGCATGCTTATAATGATGACCATATCACTCGCTAAACATTCATGTCCAACTGTGTCGAGGAATAGTCTTGCTGACATGCATTCATGAGGAATCTTGTTTCTATAAAAAAAAATGTCTCGAAAAAACCGCTAAATATCAAGGGCCCACCACATTGCAGTATTGTCCTATTAAGACAGATAGGCGAGACATCTTGTCAGTATGAAAGATGTCCTGAAGGAGGGAGATGATTCTATATTCGAAAGCCTCATTTTCTTCGAGATAAGATCAAGTACCATCATAGCCCCACTCAAGGGGAATGGGAAAAAAATATGGCTATTGTTTCCACGAACAACAACAAAGATAATTACCAAATCTATCGCCAGACATAGATATCCAGCTGCATTAAGGAATTATCATGACGGCACGCGTTGGTGATCCCCCCCCCCCCCCCCCTCTTCTGAAAACTGGTGTGCATCGGTGAGGATTTTTCTGAACAAACGCCTAAGAGAGAGAATGAAAGAAAGGATCCTATATTCATGCCCCTAGATTACTTGATATAGAACAAGATCAAGTACCATCACTCACTGTACCCACCTAAATGTTACAAATGCATTAATTGTGCATTCCATAAGCCTTAGACAATGTTGATACATGGAGAAATTTTCCTTCATGAAGTTTAACCAAACAAGGGCATGAACATAATCACATAAGTTCAAAACCTAAGTTACTCACTTAATTGTTTCAAAGGAAAAATAAGAAACAAGAATTTTGAGGGAATGGACAAGTTGAAAATCTTTTGCTACTCAAAAAGACTAAATGTTTTTTTTTCCTTTGACCTCACCTTGGGAATACTGCTGTTACATTAGAGAAGCAGAAAATGAAGCGAGAAAATGAAAAGATTCACTAAACCATAGCATAATCAAGAATACTATGAATTCCAGCTGAACTAGTCTGCTAACAACAATGGCCTCAAACATGCAATCTCAATTTAAATTGACTAACAAAACCGTATAATGCAAATACCTGCTGCAGGAGTATTATAGGAAGATCTGCCAAGTCACATTCATATCCATTAATAGAACAAACGCCCTCAGGCTTCCCTTTGAACAGGCCAACAACATTGGGAGCACCTTCGCCTTCTACACTAATGGAATCATCAATGACCACTACCTTAGTCCAAAACTGAGGTCTTACATTTTTCACGGCACCAGCCCCAGATGTCTGAATTTGGCTACTGGCATGAAGGATGGATTGAGGAACCTTCATTGAAAGTGTCCATGAAGATGTCCGAGAATGCCAGGTTGGATGTGAAATCAAGTGGACATATGGTGTCCTGTAAACCTACAATTTCACAAATTACATCTACAATAAAATCATAAAAGTCCATTTGTGCATGAACATATAAACCTAATTTCTAAAATTCATATGGTTTCTGATATAGGATCATCATTTTCAAGTAAATTTCAAACAAGACCATCTCTTATACTTGATATATTATTGTGTTGAGAGTCGATCAAGAAATCCAGTACATACCAGATCTTCCAGCACAGAGAGAACTTTGTTTGAGAAGATTCTGTGAGCAAGAGACATGCAGAAATGACCTAGAATGTTTGAGTTGTCCTTAAGTGGCTGCCCAGGAATTTGACTTCTAGATGAAGTCATGGCTTTGCTTTTTGCTTTCACAAACACATGTTCATGAAATAATTGTTGCAAATAAATCCTAAAACCAAGTTGATTCGGGATCCCCAATCTCTTTGCTCTATCATTTCCTTCTCCAAACTTTGCTCCATCAAATGATCCCAAAGATGCATATGAAGTTTCAGTTGTATTTCTGTCTGATGCGCCGACCTTTTGATCATCTTGACCAGATGACACGAGTGAAATGGAAACCGATGCTCCTTGACCGATGCTTAAGCGTAAATAATTTTCTTTTATACCAGTCAGATTTACACCCAGTGATGGATTACATGCTTCACGATTTACCAAATCAAACACCTGGAAGACAAAAATTATGATTAAGTTAAATATAGACAAACTAGATACAAGTCTCCTCCTTCTTGTATGGATGATATAATAGATGTAATGACAATAAGATATTCCAAGAGAAGAAATGGGAGCAAATCACACCTGTTCATCATGTATTGCTTGATGAACTTCACGCAAGGTTAGATGTATTTCCCTCACACGTTCATCATCACTTGCATGTTCCTTCCCAGGTTCTTTGGAAGAATCCTCGATCAGAGACTGTGTCTTGGTCTCGCCAGATTTTCTCAAATTATAAGCAGAGCTAAAACCAAGAACCTCAAATTGAAGAGAGTGGCATGAATTTCGGGGCAAATTCACTGCAAGCATTCCAGCTGCATCATGGTCAATGGGAATTGTGGACAGGGAAGATGGACGAAATACAGCAGCTGAATCATATAATGAATTGTCAAATAAATCGATGTAGAAGCCTTCATTGCCAGAGGCAGCAGCCACCAACCGATGTCGTTTAATTTTCCAATTTTGTTGCAATCTACCATCCATAAAGAAGTGCAGCAATAGGATTAACATTGGAGGAAGAGATGCTTCAGAGGCATTATGAAATTTACACACTGTGGCTAAAGAAACCTATTACTTCCTCAGGCATTCAAAATTTACCTAATGAGGGCACCATAAAATCTAGCTTCTCTTGCTATTTGCTCTTCCAGTGATTTGGCAGATTGCTTGAAATATTTTCCAAGATTCTGCAAATCAATGCAAGACCTTAAACATAATGCACCGTGGCATTTAAATGCCAACAAATAGGCAGCAAATGAAATTACAGTCATATCTGCCAAAAAAATACATGGAATATAAAAAATCTGGAAATCATTACTGGTTATCAGTCCTGCAAAGTAATTTCTATTCATTCATGACGAAAACCAAAATTAACAAAATTCTAGGCTAGGAAGCCATAAGAATACCCGGAAACACTGTAGCTTGGTTGCCATAGACACAGCAAGGTCAGATAAATGCTCATTTGGCAACTGCTTTGGGCGCGTCATGCCTGCAACGGTTACAGCATCATTTGCTTCTACCTGCATGCAGCACATCAAAGAAGTAGAAAATAAATCAAAATGCAAAACGTTGTTTTATACATACCAAGTAGGAAAAAAGTGGGGGAGAAAGAGGAAGAAAGAAGTATTATGAGATTATGCATGAAATAAAATTATCTAAGCAGGCAGAAATACTTTATGGCTCCAAAGTGCAACTAGAAGGCTTGAATGGTTTAAAATCAATTCAGACAGTTCATCAAGTTGATACAGCCAACCCGACAGGTTTTAGTAAAATGTCAAGAAACAAGTACATTAAAGCACATCCATCTAAAAACTAAACATGAACCAATGCAAAATCTAACCATGACCATGAGTATGATGCAATTATAGAGATGTTACCAGAAGACTAAGCAATATCATGATTTATCCTACAGGTGCTCAGCATTTGCAAGGTCCATTTGTCTTTACCTATGCTCTCAAACTCTCGCTGTTTGAATTCCAATGTGTGCAATCTATGCATATGGATATGCTCACTTTATAATAGCTATATGACTAGTTTCAATGGGCATCTGCATAACTCATTGAATTATTAACATGAAACACACTCAAAGCAGAAATCTCCTAATCTGCAATTATATGTTGATGCACTATGTACATATTATAGCAAGTCAACAAGACCGCAACCTTAATTGGCATATTGAAATACAAATTGAGAGAAACGGAATATAAAATTCAGAAGTGAAGTATGTAAGTACTTTACCGTGTTGATGAGGTCGATTATGACGGATAGCTCTTGGTGAGCCAACTGCAGGTTCTCCACTAAGCTCTGCCATGGCCATTGCTGTTGACTGGTTGTTGTACCCTCCTTAGCACTTGTACCTTCACTCTTCTGCTTCTTACTGGGATCCTCTCTCTCCAACGCCCATGCAAAATCTATTCTCCTTATCAAGTTCACTCTCTTCTCGTCATAACCCACATCACTGCCACACATATATAAACCAATACACATCATCCATCCATATGCCAATCATTACATTTTTGCCATATTATGAAAAGTAAGTGGGTAAGACTAACGAGGGGAAGCGTTCAAAGCCATTTTCCTCAATGGCTTCTAGCCGTTTTATCGGGAGCTTGTCAAGTGAGATTTCCAGATTTCCATCCATCTTGCTTAATTAGATTTCCAGGGAAACTTGCCGCAGAAGATGTGACCCAGATCCTAAGAGACAGGAAGCAAGCAGTCTGTCAGCAGGGAAGCCTGGGATTTTCTG
The DNA here is from genome assembly GCA_018894105.1 of Jacaranda mimosifolia. Classification (NCBI taxonomy): domain Eukaryota; kingdom Viridiplantae; phylum Streptophyta; class Magnoliopsida; order Lamiales; family Bignoniaceae; genus Jacaranda; species Jacaranda mimosifolia. The sequence goes on from CM032119.1 coordinate 42,077,498, forward strand.
ATAATGTATCAGGGCCTTCACATAGATTTGGCATTCATGTCAGCCTGTTTGTAAACATAAACACAACAAAGTTAAAATGAAACATAATATACATAAAGAAAAAGGAAAGGAAGAAAGGCAAAAATGTTAAAAACAAAACATGAAAAGAAAATAGTTTTCATCACTAGTAAGTAACTTGTGTGAAACATTATGGGCGAATTTGTTTCGATGGGATTATTCGACACAGAGAGAAGCAAGAAAACTAGAGACTCAAACCAAAACAAGAGCAGGAGGACAGGCAAGAGGAATGAGAAAGGGTTGTGGTAGTGTACACAAAGGGGGAGGTGCCACCATGGAAGCCGCTCTTGGACTCATTGTTTCTGTGAACGGAGAGTGGAAGAAGAAGAAGTATGAGAGGCTTGAATAAGAAGAAAACGGGAGGACACCATAAAAGATGAGAAAGGGTTGTCTTAGTGGGTACAAATTGGGAAGAGCCACCATGGAAGCCGCTCTTGGACTCACCTTTGTTGTGGTGGGAGAGTGAAAGAAGTAGAATGTGAGCTCGGTTAGTTGTAAATTTAAATCTTCCAACCTATTCTTGAATCCCTCAATAAATTCCTCACCCATTTCCCATCCCCATTTCTCCTAACACGGACCCATAAATGTTGTAGATACAATGAGCCTATCCTCACAGTTCTTCCCTATCAGACCAAAACAAAAGGGATTTAGTTTTGCATAACTCCTTACGTTCCTTTTACCTTGCATTTGCTTTTCATTGCAAGCACCAAGATTAAAGTGGAGTAGAATTATTTCAATAGTTGGTATTAAGATAGCAATTTGGAGTCTTCAAATTCAAACTACATCAAATGATGAGATGTGCACAAATAAACCAACTAATTAACATTAAAGACTACATGACACCACCTCCATCCATTAGCCAATGAAAATCCTAAAGGCAAAATGCTATGTCCAAGCTAATTGATCTACCTCTAGAGGAGCAAATTTCTTAAAACTGTATAGCACAGCCAAAATTTTGGTATTACTGTTCTGCAAATTTAAAACCTAACTACAATTTACTCATTAGTTTCAATTATTTATAAAATTTTGCAAGTTTTTTTGGCATGGTTTTGAGTTAATATTTAACGAAAAGGATAGACCAGTGACTGAGTTGAGTGGCGGTAGATTTATACACCATCTAAGACATCAAAAGAATACAACCATCATATGTCAATATTCCTGTAAATGTAGATGAATCAATAAAATGAGCATATTTATTGAGGTAAATCCAACATGTGTATATGCACATATGCTCAAACACAAATTTGATTCAGTTCACTATAATTCTATTTTGACCTGCTTCCTTTATATTAAAATAGAACACTATTGGATTTAATTAGGGAAAAATGCTACGTTAGCCAAAGGTGAATATTCTTACCTTATCGCCAACAAGAAAAAAGAGGTAGGCAGTTTGTGCCAGGGGTAGTGACCCAAAGAAATGAGTTGGCCCAGCAATTCAAGAATTAGGGATTCCAATTGAAATCCCTAAATGAGAAGACCAAGAGAGTCGTGGTAGAGAATTCGACGCAGAGTATCCGTTGAAAAGTAGCGTGTAGTTTGAAGATGAGCGGGGATGAGATTTGAGGGAAGAAACTCTAGTAATGAGGGACGTCAGGACTAAGGGAGTGAGCACACCATGAGAGTCACTTTTGAAAATATTAACTTCATAATATTCATACTAGTCAATTTCTCATCCTAAAGACACAAATGTTAAAGAACATTTGCTTTATTTCACGACAATACTTTTTCTTGAAGATAAATTAATATTTTTTGAGAAAAAGTATCAATATTTTTTAAAATATTATTTTTATAAAAAAATTTAATTTATGTTTGATTTTATCATTTTCATTGTATTTTTAGCCATAAAGGGAAGGTATTTTTGTATCTAAAATGGTATCATAATTAGGATTTAACAAATAATTTTTTTGTTTAAAAATTATAATTCCCTTGCTATTGATGAAAATTTGAAATTGCAGGAATAGAAGTGGAGAAATTGCAAAAAGGGACAAATTTACACAAGTTGATGGGAATGCTAGTCCGATGACACCTCATAATCTAATCAAGGATGGGCAGAAGAGTCTTTATTTATTTGAGTTATATTCTAATTAGAAAACTCTTTTAATCAGTTATAAATAGGCCTTTCAGATACTTAATCAAAGGATAGATTGGGATTTTCTATTTTGGAAATTAAAAGTATCGCGAGAATTCAGGATTCGGAGAAGGACAAGGTGGAGATCTAATTAGTCTAGGAATAGAGTTTCTTACTCTCCATTTGATTTTATTTTTAATTTTGGATTTGAAAAGATGTTTCGTTTTATTCATGTTTTGTTTGACAATTCAATTATGAACTAATTCATTATTCTAGGATTATGATGGATTCTTTTGAATAGATTGATGCATGATTTTCTTCCATGAAATTAGTAGCACTTCAGGTTAATTCTTCTTTTGTGTGCTTTTTCTATTTGATTGTTTGATTAACAGTCAAGTGTATCTTTAAACTCTAGAGGAGTCTTGGAAGAGAAAATTTAAAGATTAATTGACAATAGAAGACCTTAGAATTAATTGTTCGAATTAATGAATTAATTAATTTGTGAATACGATAGGAATATATCTGCTTGCCCTAAGAAGTTAGTTAAGTGGTACAAACCTTATCTATAATTTAGTTAATTCACATAGAAATATAGTGAATTGAATAAATTAGGAATTTAATTGCAGGTAATTCGGAAAAACTTCTTAATTGCATAACACTCAAGACTAATAACTTGTTATTAATTTCATAGGGAGAAAATTATGTAATCAACTCATTCGATTGATGAAATTATAATTTTAGACTTCTATATCCTGATAGAAATCTTAACCAATACACTTTTTTCTTACTTTTGTTACTTTAGTTTTAATTCCAATATAATTGATTTTTGTTTGAATAAAACAAATGTGTGATAAATTAGTAAATAGTAGCAAATAATTTAGTTCCTCATCGCTTTATTACTTATTGCGACACGTGCACTTGCGTAACTATTTGCATTATTTGTTCTGCACAACCAACAATACCAAATTTACCCTCTTACTTATTCAATAAATATTATATATACAAATAACCACCATTTATTTAAAAACTTCCACTATTTACTTATTTAAATTAGTTTTAAATTTTTTCTTTAATTTGGCAATGAATTATAAAAATTTTACCTTTTTTTTTTTTTTAGAACATTACAAACACAAAGATTATCCTTACAACAAGTTAATTGAATCCAAGTATCAAAGTATAAACTCCACAACCAAATGCACACATAAAGTGCACAAAGGAACCATTCGGGTTCAAACCTAAGACCTCCTAGATAATAGAAAAAACTGATGCCACTGGATTACAAGTCACTGAACATAAAAACTTTATTCTTAAGTGAGTGCTATTTTAGTAATTATATAAATTATAAATATGTTTTTGTGATGCATGCTAATTTTTAGTATAATAAATGTGAAAATATATATAAATAATATAATTACTCAGAAATATTTTATGTGTGCAAAAATTGCGTGCAAATGACTGCTAATTTTGATAAAGATATTTGATTCTACTTTCTAACCAAAAATACACTGAAAATGATAAAATCAAATACAATTTAAATCTTTTTATAAAAATAATATTTTAAAAAATAATGATATTTTTTTTTTCAAAAAATATTGATTTATCTTCGAGAAAAAGAATTGTCGTGAAGTAAAACAAAGGTTCTTTAACATTTGATTCTTTGGGATTAGAAATTGACTATTATGAATATTATGAAGTTAATATTCTCAAAAGTGACTCTCATGGTGTGCTCACTCCCCGAGTTTCGACGTCCCTCATTGCTAGAGTTTCTTCCCCCAAATTTTATGCCCGCCCGTCTTCAAACTACACGCTACCTATCGAAGGCAACATCTACTACTTTGTCTCGAATATCTACCATGGCTCTCTTGGTCTTCTCAATTAGGGATTTCAGTCGGAATTCCAAATTCCTGAACTGCTAGGCCAGCTCATTTTCCTGGATCACTGCCACTGGCGCAAACTGTTTGCCTCTTCTTTCTTGTTGGCGATAAGATAAGAATACTCGCCTTTGGCTAGCTTAGCATTTTTCTCTAATTAAATCAAAATGGTATTCTATTTTAATATGTAGGAAGCAGGCCAAATTAGAATTATAGTGAACTGAATCAAATTTGTGTTTGAGCATATGTACATATACACATGTTGAATTTACCTCAATAAATGTGTTCATTTTATTGATTCAACTACATTTACAAGAATATTGACCTGTGATGGTTGTATTCTTCTGATGGGTTAGGTGGTGTATAAATCTATCGCCACCCAACTCATTCACTAGTCTATCCTTTTCACTAAGTATTAATTTAAAACCATCCCAAAAAAAATGCAAAATTATATAAATAACTAAAATTGATAAGTAAACTTTAGTTAGGTTTTAAATTTGCAGAATAGTAGTACCAAAATTTTGGCTATGCTATATGGTTTTAAGAAATTTGCTCCTCTAGAGGTAGATCAATCAACTTGGACATAACATTTTGGCTTTAGGATTTTCATTAGCTAATGAATTAAGGTTATGTCATGTAGTCTTTGGTGTTAATTAGTTGGTTTATTTGTGCACATCTCATCACTTGATGTAGTTCGAATTTCAAGACTCCAAACTGCTATCTTAATACCAACTATTGTAATAATTTTACTCCACTTTAGTCTTGGTGCTGGCAATGAAAAGCAAATGCAAGGTAAAAGGAACGCAAGGGGTTGTGCAAAACTATATCCCTCTTGTTTTGGTCTAATAAGGAAGAACTGCAACGATAGGCTTACTGTATCTCTGACACACATAATTCTGTGCTGGAGAAGTGGGGATGGGAAATGGGTGGGGAATTTATTCAGGGATTCAGGAATAGGTTGGAAGATTTGGATTTACAACTAACCGAACTCACAGTCTACTTCTTTCACTCTCCCGTCACAACAAAGGTGAGTTCAAGAGAGGCTTCCATGGTGGCCCTTCCCAATTTGTGTCCACTAAGACAACCTTTCTCATATCTTATGCTCTCCTCCTGTTTTTCTTCTGATTCAAGCCTCTTATGTTGTTTCTTCTTCTTCTTCCACTCTTCGGCCACAGAAACAGTGAGTCCAAGAGCGACTTCCATGGTGGCATTTCCCCCTTTGTGTACACTACCACAACCCTTTCTTATTCCTCTTGCTTGTCCTCCTGTTCTTGTTTTGGTTCAAGTCTCTAGATAAACCAAACACTAGTTTTTGCATAGCAGAATGTTTTTCAAAATCAACTGAAGGCAGAAACTTGATTGAAAGAGAGTAAGGTGATAGATCTATGTGCCAACCAAAAATGGAAAGAGATAAAGACATCTCACTCTAAGAGTGGCAAATTCAACACAATAGGATACGTGAGTCAGCACAATATTATTGAATTTGGTTTAAGGATTATTAGGTCTGGTGGATATCCCATTAACACGACAAGCAACATGAAAGCTTTAGGTGGGTTCAAGTTAGGTTCTAGGTTACACGATAAACATGATATTTTTATCATTTGGCCTGTTAACATGAATCAACCCGAGCCAACCCGAACCCAAATTCAAAACAAAAATGTTATGAATTCACATTCCACCGTTCCACTTCCATGTCATTCCATATTTCCATATCTCAAATCAAAGAAACAACACCGACAGCCAGCCACTCTCAAAGTCGTCAGCCACCACTTCATGCCATCACAATCTACTGTCCACCACTTAGCCGTCACCGAACCCACCATTTGCAGCGCAATAACCATTTAGTAATTTCGTAAGTGGATCTGGTGTGTAATTTGGTAACTTGTACTGTATTTGCTTTTATTTTGGTTTGCTGGGCTGGGATGATGTAAAATTAGAAATTTTTTTGGTGAATTAAGAAAGAATGGATATGACTTGTAGATATGAGTTGGATTGTGAGCATGGGTTGGTTCAGAGTTGGTGATTTGACAAAGAAATTTTCATTTCGGATTAGGGTTGGGGTTAATTGTGTTGGTTTTGGGTTGAGTGAGATCCTATAATACCCCTACCTCAATCTAACATGAACCTACGCAACATTACACAATGCCACCCCTATCCTGCTCATTTTAATTCCTTTTTCCAACCAGTGCTCAAAGTTCAAATGATACCTAAATTAATCCATATCCCATATGCTCTCAAACTCATCCTCCAACAAGGAACAGATTCGGAAAATAACAAAAATTAAAGAAAAGGCAATGAAAATGTGAATCAAAAGAGAAGGACTACATACACCACATGAATGACATGATAAGGCATGAAATGATGGACGAACCTAGAATATCATTATGGATCTTCTAGATACTTTCTTGTATTTGAAATGATAAATCTAGAAAATAGCATCACTTTTATCTAGAATATAGCATTACTGCATTCAGCTGCTTCACCACTGTTCCTATCAGACATTTTGAAATATTTGGTCCATGCCATGAATAATGAAGCCAAAATAACCAAATAAAGATTAGCTCATAATTCTACAGAAGAATGAAAATATGGAATCAGAAAATTTCTAAAACCAGATTGATCAGACAAAAAGCAGTAAATAATCCTAAAGAATATATCTTAATCCACACTTTGTCCGCCCTAGCTTCATAATATCTCTGCCACATCCTTCTATTTCGTCCTCTATATATGATTTAACGTAAACAATAACCTCCAATTGAAGTAAATGTCCCAAAAAACTAGGTCAATAGTGGTCGGGTACAAGAAAAAAGTGGAAAAAGCACAAAGAAATACCACACTCACACGCATAACACATCTATAGAACCGGCAGAGATAGAGAGAGAAAGCACCTTCGGTTCCACCAAGCTTTCAAAGAGTCTCAGACCACTGCCATTTCAGTCAGCTCAAGAAGAAAAGTTTGAATTGCAATTCGGTGTTCAACTCACGCCAATAATGGAGAATGAGGTGAGAACAACGGACTGTATAAAATAATCGGAGAAGGATGCTGACGGCGGCTCTGCCGGCGGTGCTCCTGCAACGGCGACTGGAGAAGGGGATCAACGCCGAAGTAGAAAATGAAAGGAGTTGGGAAATGGGACCGAGGGCTTTTCTAATTTTTCAGCAACTTTTGTTAGTAATAGTACCATCATTGTTTAATAAAATTATGAAAAATTCACCAAGTAATTTATATTGTTCTTAAATACACGCACATCAATAATTTGTTCAGATTTGAACTCTTAATTTTTTACATTATATGAAATATTTATGCCATTAATTTATTAGCCACTCAACCAAGTAATTTATGTAATTTATTATTATTTTTTTACTAATTTTTTTTAATCAAAATCGAAGGTGCCCGCTTTATTGATTTAATCTTATCATGGCTTAACAAATATTAAATTGTATAGTGATTGCAAATGAGTCATTAAAAATTCAGCTAATTAATAATACCACTATTTATTAAAAAAATATTTAATATGAATATATAAAAAATTAAAACATAAAATAACATTATTTGAAAAAAAAAATGCCCATATGCTAAGACACTAATGGTATTTGTATATTAATTAATACCATCAAATATTGGCAGCATGATATATTGATCACCAAAACATCAACCATGACTTCATGAGAAATAGAAGCAACCACATGAATAGATCACTAACAAACTATATGCCTCCATGTGACATGCGTACCACTAGAATTAATATCTAACTTATATTATTATAAAATAAAAGATCGTTTTGTTTCTGAAATAAAAATTATTTTTTTATTTTTTTACATAATTTATTCTTTAATAATTTTAAATTTTCAACAATTAAAATAAATACTGCAGTTTCAAAGATAATATAAAAAATTTAATAAAAAAGAATTTGAATAATAATTTTATTAATATGTCAAATTTATCCTCTTAATTATAAATTATATTTAGACTTTTCACAAATCTTTGAACCCACATTATCAAAATTCCATTCTACATACCATATCTAATATGGGCTTAACTTTATTCTCCAATTTAAATTATTTCATACATTATTATGATGCAATAAGAATGACTCCAAAAGAATTTGCAAGCACAACAATTGCGTGCGACATCCGGTAATTATATATTTAGAACACATACATACATTCTAGCACTTAAGTTCTTCACAAGCACGAACAACTGTGGTTGTCTCCAACAGCCTTAATACTTTCTGATTTTTCTGAAGGCATATTTGGGGTACTTCAATACAAATCTTTCCACCAGAACTGCATGAAAATTTCTATAAGGATCAATCCCTCAACAGTTGCACAAGTTCAAGAAATCCAACAATGTTGAGTGCAAAAGATCTAGAGAAATATCCTAAGAATTTCCTGCTTTCTGATTCAACATTGGACATGTCTGAATGAAGCTTGTGATCCTCGGTGAGTCCATCATCTATCGTTAGCCACCAAGAAATGCATCCCTGAGTATCTTCAGGGTCTACATGAGCCACCAGTCTAACTAGTTCACCCTGCTCCAGCTCGAATGCCAGGGATAAGAAACCTCTGTTTGCTTTGATACCAACGGTAAGGGCTTCCTCATGCAGCCACTGGATAATTTGGCTAGCAACCTACAGCAGAATTTCTGTCAAACATCGATTTACGTATATATGTGTAACATAATCATACTGTAAATGTTAAAAATGCATGCTTATAATAATGACCATATCACTCGCTAAACATTCATATCCAACCGTGTCGAGGAATTGTCTTGCTGACATGCATTCATGAGGAATTTGTTTCTATAAAAAAAAAATATCTCGAAAAAGCCGCTAAATATCAAGGGCCTACCACATTGCGGTATTGTCCTATTAAGACAGGCAAGACATCTTGTCAGTATGAAAGATGTCTTGAAGGAGGGAGATGATTCTATACTCGAAAGCCTCATTTTCTTCGAGATAAGATCAAGTACCACCACAGCTCCACTCAAGGGGAATGGGAAAAAAATATGGTTATTGTTTCCACAAACAACACCAACGATAATTACCAAATCTATCGCCAGACATAGATATCCATTATCAAGATGGCATGCGTTGGTGAGGCTGCCCCCCCCCCCGAAAACTGGCATACATCGGTGAGGGTTTTTCTGAACAAACGCCTAAGAGGGAGAACGAAAGAAAGGATCCTATATTCATGCCCCTAGAATACTTGATTTAGAACAAGATCAAGTACCATCACTAACTGAACCCAATTAAACATTACAAATGCATTAATTGTGCACTCCATAAGCCTAAGACAATGCTTATACATGGAGAAATTTTCCTTCATGAAGTTTAACCAAACAAGGGCATGAACATAATCACATAAGTTCAAAACCTAAGTTACTCACTTAATTGTTTCAAAGGAAAAACGAGAAACAAGAATTTTGAGGGAGTGAACAAGTTGAAAGTCTTTTGCTACACATAAAGACTAAATGTTTTTTTTTCCTTTGACCTCACCTTGAGAATACTGCTGTTAAATTACAGAAGCACAAAATGAAGCGAGAAAATGAAAAGATTCACTAAAACATAGCATAATCAAGACTAATATGAATTCCAGCTGAACTAGTCTGCTAACAACAATGGCCTCAAACATGCAATCTCAATTTAAATTGACTAACAAAATCGTATAATGCAAATACCTGCTGCAGGAGTATTATAGGAAGATCTGCCAAGTCACATTCATATCCATTAATAGAACAAACGCCCTCAGGCTTCCCTTTGAATAGGCCAACAACAGTGGGAGCACCTTCGCCTTCTACACTAATGGAATCATCAATCACCACTACCTTAGTCCAAAACTGAGGTCTTATATTTTTCATGGCACCAGCCCCAGATGTCTGAATTTGGCTACTGGCATGAAGGATGGATTGAGGAACCTTCATTGAAAGTTTTCATGAAGATGTCCGAGAATGCCAAGTTGGATGTGAAATCAAGTGGACATATGGTGTCCTGCAAACCTACAATTTCACAAATTACATCTACGATAAAATCATAAAAGTCCATTTGTGCATGAACATATAAACCCAATCTCTAAAATTCATACGGTTTCTGATATAGGATCATCATTTTCAAGTAAATTTCAAACAAGACCTTCTCTTATACTTGATATGTTATTGCGTTGAGAGTTGATCAAGAAATCCAGTACATACCAGATCTTCCGGCACAGAGAGAACTTTGTTTGAGAAGATTCTGTGAGCAAGAGACATGCAGAAATGACCTACTGGATACAAGTCTCCTCCTTGTATGGATGATATAATAGATGTAATGAGGACACTAAGATATTCGAAGAGAAGAAATGGGAGCAAATCATACCTGTTCATCATGTATTGCTTGATGAACTTCACATAAGGTTAGATGTATTTCCCTCACACGTTCATCATCACTTGCATGTTCCTTCCCAGGTTCTTTGGAAGCATCCTTGATCAGAGACAGTGTCTTGGTATCGCCAGATTTTCTCAAATTATAAGCAGAGCTAAAACCAAGAACCTCAAATGGAAGAGAGTGGCATGAATTTCAAGGCAAATTCACTGCAAGCATTCCAGCTGCATCATGGCCAATGGGAATTGTGGACAGGGAAGATGGGCGAAATACAGCAGCTGAATCATATAATGAACTGTCAAATAAATCAATGTAGAAGCCTTCATTTCCAGAGGCAGCAGCCACCAACCGATGTCGTTTAATCTTCCAATTTTGCTGCAATCTATCATCCATAAAGAAGTGCAGCAATAGGATTAACATTGGAGGAAGAGATGCTTCAGAGGCATTATGAAATTTACGCACTGTGGCAAAAGAAACCTATTACTTCCTCAGGCATTCAAAATTTACCTAATGAGGGCACCATAAAATCTAGCTTCTCTTGCTATTTGCTCTTCCAGTGATTTGGCAGATTGCTTGAAATATTTTCCAAGATTCTGCAAATCAATGCAAGACCTTAAACATAATGCACCGTGGCATTTAAATGTCAAAAAATAGGCAGCAAAAGAAATTTACACTCATATCTGCCAAAAAATACATGGAATATAAAAACTCTGGAAATCATGGCTGGTTATCAGTCCTGCAAAGTAATTTCTATTCATTCACAACGAAAACCAAAATTAACAAAATTCTAGGCTAGGAAGCCATAAGAATACCCGGAACCACTGTAGCTTGGTTGCCATAGACACAGCAAGGTCAGATAAATGATCATTTGGCAACTGCTTTGGGCGTGTCATGCCTGCAACTGTTACAGCATCATTTGCTTCCACCTGCATGCAGCACATCAAAGAAGTAGAAAATAAATCAAAATGCGAAACATTGTTTTGTACATACCAGGTAGGAAGAGGGGGGGAGGGAGAAGAGGAAGAAAGAAGTATTATGAGATTATGCATGGAATAAAATTATCTAAGCAGGCAGAAAACAAGGTAGGAAGAGGGGGGGAGGGAGAAGAGGAAGAAAGAAGTATTATGAGATTATGCATGAAATAAAATTATCTAAGCAGGCAGAAATACTTTATGGCTCCAGAGTGCAACTAGAAGGCTTGCATGGTTTAAAATCAATTCAGAGACAGTTCATCAAGTTGATACAGCCTACCTGACAGGTTTTAGTAAAATGTCAAGAAACAAGTACATTAAAGCACATCCATCTAAAAGCTAAACATGAACCAATGCAAAATCTAACCATGACCATGAGTATGATGCAATTATAGAGATGTTACCAGCAGACTAAGCAACATCATGATTTATCCTACAGGCGCTCAGCATTTACAAAGGCCATTTGTCTTTACTTATGCTCTCAAACTCTCGCTGTTTGAATTCCAATGTGTGCAATATATGCATATGGATATGCTCACTTTATAATAGCTATATGACTAGTTTCAATGGGCATCTGCATAACTCATTGAATTATTAACATGAAACACACTGAAAGCAGAAATCTCCTGAACTGCAATTATATGTTGAAGCACTATGTACATATTATGCTCACCCCACACAGCAACTCAACAAGACCACAACCTTAATTGGCATATTGAAATACAAATTGAGAGAAAAGGAATATAAAATTCAGAAGTGAAGTATGTAAGTACTTTACCGTGTTGATGAGGTCGATTATGATGGATAGCTCTTGGTGAGCCAACTGCAGGTTCTCCACTAAGCTCTGCCATGGCCATTGTTGTTGACTGGTTGTTGTACCCTCCTTAGCACTTGTACCTTCACTCGTCTGCTTCTTACTGGGATCCTCTCTCTCCACCGCCCAAGCAAATCTATTCTCCTTATCAAGTTCACTCTCTTCTCATCATATCCCACATCACTGCCACACATATATAAACCAATATCACATCATCCATCCATATGCCAATCATTACATTTTTGCTATATTATGAGAAGTAAGTGGGTAAGACTAACGAGGGGAAGCGTTCAAAGCCATTTTCCTCAATGGCTTCCAGCCGTTTTATCGGGAGCTTGTCAAGTGAGATTTCCAGATTTCCATCCATCTTGCTTAATTATATTTCCAAGGAAACTTGCTGCAGAAGATGTGACTCAGATCCTAAGAGACAGGAAGCAAGTAGTCTGTCAGCAGGGAAGCCTTGGATTTTCTGATAATGTATCAGGGCCTTCACATAGATTTGGAATTCATGTCAGCCTGTTTCTAAACAAAAACACAATACAGTTAAAATGAAACATAAGACACAGAAAGAAAAAGGAAAGGAAAAAGGGCAAAAATGTTAAAAATAAAACATGAAAAGAAAATAGTTGTCATCACTAGTATGCAACAAATTATGGGTGAATTTGTTTCGATGGGATTATTTCACACACACACACACACACGGAAGCAACAAAACTACAGACTCGAATCAAAGCAATAACCGGAGGACAGGCAAGAGGAATGAGAATGGGTTGTGATAGCGGGCACAAAGGGGGAAGTGCCACCATGGAAGCTGCTCTTGGACTAATTGTTTCTCGGAGAGTGGAAGAAGAAGAAGAATAAGAGGCTTGAATCAGAAGAAAGACGGGAGGACAGCAGAAATATATGTGAAAGGGTTGTCGTAGTGGGCAAAAATTGCGAGGGCAACCATGGAAGCTGCTCTTGGACCCACCTTTGTTGTAATAGGGGAGTGAAAGAAGTAGAACGTGAGCTCGATTAGGTGTAGATTCAAATACTCCAACCTATTACTGAATCCATCAATAAATTTTACACCTATCTTCCATCCCCATTTCTCCTAGCACAGACACATATATGTCACAAATACAGTGAGTCTATCCTCTAAGTTCTTCCCTATCGGACCAAAACAAGAGAGATTTAGTTTTGCATAAACCCTTGCACTCCTTTTGCCTTGCATTTGCTTTTCGTTGCCGGCACCAATATTAAAGTGAAGTAAAATAATTACAATAGCTGGTATTAAGATAGCAGTTTGGAATATTCAAATTCAAACTACATCAAGTGATGAGATGTGCACAAAAAATCCCACTAATTAACATCAAAGACTACATGACACCACCCCAATCCATTAGCCAATGAAAATCTTAAAGCCAAAATGTTATGTACAAGATGATTGATCTACCTCTAGAGGTGCAAATTTCTTAAAACCATATAGCACAGCCAAGATTTTGGTACTGCAGTTCTGCAAACTTAAAACCTAACTAAAATTTACTTATCAGTTTCAGTTATTTATAAAATTTTGTAGGTTTTCCTGGCATGATTTTGAGTTAACACTTAGCGAAAAGGATAGACCAGTGACTGAGTTGGGCGACAATAGATTTATACACCACCTAAACCATCAAAAGAATACCACCATCATAGGTCAATATTCTTGTAATTGTAGCTGAATCGATAAAAAGAGCACATTTATTGAGGTAAATCCAACCCATGTATATGTATATATGCCCAAAACACAAATTTGATTCATTTCACTATAGTTCTAATTTGGCCTGCTTTCTACACATTAAAATAGAACACCATTAGATTTAATTGAGAAAAAATGCTAAGCTAGCCAAATGCGAATATTTTTACCTTATTGCCAATAAGAAAAGAAGAGGCAAGTAGTTTGTGCCAGTGGTAGCGACCGAGAGAAATGAGCTAGCCTAGAAATTCAGGAATTAGAGATTTCCACTGAAATCCCTAACTGAGAAGACTGAGAGAACTGTGGTAGAGGAATCGAGGCAGACTAGTAGATGCAACTATTGAAAGGCAGCGTGTAAAGATGGGCGGGCATGAGATTTGGAGAGGAAGCTCCAGCAATGAGGGACTTCGTGAGTAAGCACATAATGAGAGTCAATTTTGAGAATATTAAGCAATGTTTGGTTATGTTTTGCATAACAAAATTGTTTTGAGAAAGTATAGTCAAATGTATCTTCATTTCCTCTTCAAAACACAAAAAATAGGTTTTTTCAAAATACCCTTTATTATCCTTTATTATTTGCAAAATTTACCCATTTTTTAATATATACATACATATATATTTTATTATTATTCTAACAATAAACAAAAAATCACTTCATTTCATTTTTACCCCCCAAAAATTTAACAAAAAAGCATTGATTTAATTGTTTCAGTAAAAAAAAATCTCCTCCTAAAATATAAGCAAACATACCAAAATTCTCGAAAATCAATTTTTAACTATTCTCCATAATATAACCAAAAATCAATTACATTCTCCAACACAATTTTCACATTCTCCAATAATTCATTCTCCCAAACACACAATAAAACCACACAAAAAATATAATCAAACATTCCCTTAACTTTATTATATTTTTTTAAAGAATAAAAAAAATCAATTATGAAATTGTTTTCTAGTCTTTTTTTTTTTTTTTGAATTATAAGTTTCAAAAGCACGTGAAAATATTTTATAAAATATAATATCCATAATAGTTAATTTCTCATCCCAAAGAAACAAAATTTAAAGAACCTTTGTTTTATTTCACGACAAAACTTTTTCTTGAAGATAAATCAATATTTTTTTGAGAAAAATATCGTTATTTTTTAAAATATTATTTTTATAAAAAGATTTAAATTATGTTTGATTTTATCATTTTCATTGTATTTTTGGTTAGGAAGTAGAATCAAATATCTTTCTCAAAAAAATTTGTCTTTTTAAATTATTGCATCAATAAATATATATTTAATATTTAATATTCTTTGCATACATCACATTTATCTTCTTTTTTTTTTTAAATTTTTAATCATTTCAAGTTATAACAGAACCTCACATGCTCCACCCCAAGATTCCCATTCAAGACCTTATGGTTTTATTTGGTTATGTTTTGAGTGTTTTAGTAAAAATGTTTTATAAAAATGTATTTTGGCATTGAAATTAGGAAATATGAAGTTTGTTTGTTATTGTGTGAGATTGTTGGAAAATATTTTGAAAGAAAATAATTTATTTGAATATTTTTTGGACGAGACAAAATGCAATGTAGATGTCGCATTAGTCTAGTTTTTATTTGGTTAGCGAGGTTAAAGTGAATTTCATGTTTGATATGGAATTTAGGTTATAGAGGCTAATGTAATTTTGGGAAGATAAGGAGAGATTAGAAAATTTAATAGCTTATTTGATAGTTGAGATTGTGACATACATAAACCACCATACACATTTCAAATAATCTGTTATCATTTGTTTGATAGCACCTAGTATTTTTCATTTCCCAACTTTGCCCTTAAAAAAAGTGAAGACATAAAACCACTAAACTCCATATCAAACATGTCCATGCATATCACATTAGAATGTGCACATTTAGGCAAGTTGACATAATTTGGTTATATAATATTTTTTCTGTGAGTAAATTAATCATATACATCATTATGTCATAATACTAAAAAATTAATTAACAATTATTATTATTAAATGGACAAATACCCACACAAACAATGAAACAAAGTTCAAATCCCAAGTCTTTTTTATATTAAATAAGATTGAAAACATTAAAAAAAAAAAGGGAAAACAAATCAATCACAACCATTGATCCAAAAATTGGACGAGACTTAGAGGGTATTTGATTAAGTTTATTTAAAATATTTTATAAGCTCCTATACCTTATAAGATATTTTTAGAGCTTATAAGATGTTAGATCTTATTTTTTTAAAATAACAGGGTGTTTGGCTAAACTTCTTTCAAATATTTTATAAACTCATATATCTTATAAGATGTTAGATCTTATTTTTAAAATAAGTTGTTGAAGTATTTGGATAAAATAAGATCTTGAAACTTATCAGATGTTAATAATGGCAATTTTATAATTAAAATGATAAAAAATGAAGGAGCTTGTTAAGATTTTGAAACTAAGTCAGGATCTCCTTACTTTTTTAAAAAGAGTCTACGAACTTTTAACATCCTATTTTAGGACTTTATAAGCTCTTTTTTTAAAAAATTTACCAAACATTTTTTATCAACTTATAAGCTCTTAAACATCTTATAAGATGTTTTAAAGAGCTCATAAGTTCACGCAAACACCCCCTAAGTTGTTGAACTGTTTGAATAAAATAAGATCTTGGAGCTTATAAAATGTTAATAATAACAATTTTATAATTAAAATGGTTAAAAATAAAGGGGCATGTTAAGATCTTTTTTAAAAAAAAATTACCAAACACTTTTTATTAGTTTATAAACTCTTAAATATCTTATAAGATATTTTTAGAAGCTTATAAGCTTACCCAGACACCCTTTTAATTAATAAAATATTTATAGAAAAATTTGTTTGCAAACTTAAAAGATTTGAGATTTTTCTACAAAAATTCAATTTCTTCATTAGATATGTACATATCCATGTAGGTAATTATATATTTAATTAATTGAAATCATTTTTTCAGATGAAATAAAATTCAACACAATTTATATTTTGGAGTAAATTACCATTAACTCGTTAAATTAAAGCTTCTAATTAATTATACTGTTATCATATATTTTTTTCCTCAGATTGTTTAGATTGAGTTGTACCAATGATGATTTTAACTAATTATATAAAATGTAGTTGAAACGGTTTTATTAATCTAATATATTTAAAGTAAAATGATGTTCAAGCCTATTTTAAGTATCTTTTTATGTGGCAATGATGTGGATATCTTAGTTTTGTTTATTTTTGCCATGTCAAATATTTTCATGTATAATATCTGTAACTCCTTAGTATATGTATTCACATTTTTTCATATTTCTCCTCTTCATGCCAACATATTTTCATATAATATAAGTATATACATATAACTTTCTATATTAATTTTTGTAACTCTCAGTATTTATATATAATTTCTGTAACTTCTTCATTATATTGTTTAATAGTTCATTATAATGTTTTTATGCAATGTACTGAATACTGCATGGAATTTAATTTTATATTTCTCTCTCTCTCTCTCCATATCTCTAATAATAATAATAATAATAATAATAATAATAATAATAATAAATATTGGTATATTTATATCAAATATAAAATTTTTATTTGATAATTTTTTTTCAATTAATCTTTTCAAAATTTATTAATATAACTTTTTATATGTTTAGTATTTACACTTTTATTCCTCCAATTATATTTTCAAAATTGTATATGTTAAGAAATTTTAAAATCTTGTCTTTAATTTGTGCCTTTAAAATTTAAAAATCTTGCCTTTAATACGCCGTTATTGCCTTTAGTATCTAAAAATAATCGATATACCATAATTTAGCTCAAAAAACTATATTTTGTAATTAGCCGTTATTGCCTCTCTATATTAGTTCAAAATTTTTTACTTTAATTTAATATTTTTTAAATTATATTTTATACCATAAATCGATATTTTAATTAATTTAAGTTCCTTAATCTAAGCTTATAATCCCTACAAGTAATACATACTAAAAATAGCCAAACATGCAATACACTAATATTTAAAGGTACAAAAATATATTTTTTCTTTTGGCTTCACTTCTAAAGGATTATTTGCTTGGTGAGTTAGATTATTTTCTTGTGTGTGTGTGTCTGTGTGTGTTTGCGTGTTTGCATGTATTTTGTAAGTTTTTACATGATTTACTAATATTAATAAATTTTATGTTTATGAGTTGGGTTAATTTACAAAAGGAATTCGAAGTATCGATTTTGTGGTAAATTAATTTTTTTTTTTTTTGCTTTTGGTTGATTTGTTTTCCTTTTTCATATTATGATTTTCCTTTAACCCATAATTTATTTGTTTTTTTTATTAGTTTCTTAGTCCGATGTTCTAAGAATATTTCATTAATTTACGTAATTATAAAATTTAAAAAGTAATTTTTCGTGCAACTTGAAATAATTATTTAGAGGACCCATAAAAGTTATTTTTTTCTTATATTCATTTTGTTTGATTTTATTCTTTTAAAAAGAATTTATTTATTTTCGATTATTGAAGTAAAAGTGTGGGAGATTGTCCTGCCTCACATATGGGAAAAAAAAGTGTTTGAGGAATAGACAGACGATAAATGTTTGTTTTGCTTTATGCCTATGGTTATGCTGGTTTTCTATTTCATAATTTACATGTAGTTTTCTAATTTTATAAATTTTTATATTTGTGACACATGTTAATTTATAAAGGAAATTTGGAGTCTCAATTGTGTGGTAAGTTATTTATTTCTACGAACTATATAAAATTTTCTCGTTGGTTGATTTTTTTACCTCTTTTTGCATTATAAATTTACTTTAGTCCGTGGTTTGTGTATTTTTATTCTTTTCTTGGTTTTACGTTTTGGTGGAAACCTATAGATTATCTTTTTATGCTTGGATTAGATATTATCAAAATTAAAATTATGAAACTATTATCAACTTACACGGTAACAACTTAAGTCAGAGTTTTGAGAAATAATTGGAACAATATTCTATTTTACTAAAAAATATCTTTTAATTGTTTACTTTTAGTAATAGTTGGAACATGTAATTTAAAGTTAGAGTTTATTTTTATTAATAATATTTAAAAAAAATAAAGAATTTAGGTTAAAATCATTAAATATCTTAGAAGATCTATTGTATGAAATGATGTGACTGCAATGTCTTAAATTTATTTCTCATATGGATATAGTGGATACAGTGGCGGGCTACATTAACTTTTCGGGCCGGCCCGATGAATTAGTTGTGGACATCAAACAAGCAATAACCAAACACAATCCTCCACTATTTGTGCTATTAGAGCACATCAAACAAGCCCTTAATGTATAATGATTAATTTGTTATGTATATATAATAATTGATTTGTTATATACCGATATATGTATAATTGTAATGTGTGTTATGAATGTTTTTTGAGAAAATAAAATATTATTTTGATAGTAATATTAAGGAATGCATGTACTTATTTAGAAATATTTTGAGAGTTGAAGTTTGTTCTGAAAAAACATAAACAAACAAGGCCTAATATCCATATAAGGAGTAAAGGCTTGAGATGCAAAATTGTCAAGATTCCTAAATAGGACTTTGTAAATGAAGTAGTACTCCTTATTTTGAGCTTTTTTTGAGTGAAAGGGAACACTATTCCTTATATAAGCTCTTTCTATAGTTATTTAAATTTTTTTAAGGGAAAAGTACTTTTTATTTTATCGCTTTTCAATTATAAAACTCGTTGTATTATTATTTTTTATATTAATATACAAGATATGAGTCAATATCAAACACTTCATTTCGAGATGAATTTTTTTAAAACAATTCGTATAAATAAATCATATTTTTTTCATGATATATTTTTTAGATACTCAAATCAAATCGTAATAATAAATTTTTATTTATTTATTTATCTCAAATCAACATAAGTGGATCATATTATATATAAAATACTCCTCTCTCTCTCTCTCTCTCCTCCCTCCCTTTTTTTTTTTTTTGACAATTCAATATCATGTACACATTGCTCATTATGGCAAACACTAGTTTCCTGTCTCATTAGGCACCGCAAATATTTCTCCAATAAATTGTTTGGATTTTTATACCTTTTGTTTTCCCTAGTAAGGCATGTCACCAATAATGCAACCAAAAATCAACACAAGTAAAATAAATGTGTTGTGGAGCTCAGTTGCATGGGCATGTGATCTTAGTGGAGGCGATGTTAGGGCCAAAGCAACCTCAGTTGCACAAATCCTAATCTTAAAGTGGAGTATATTTGAAATATCGGGGGTACTCAAATCAGATTGGGGCCGATCCCCCTACCTAATAATAGTGAATAAAAAAAAGTAAAACAGATATATAGCATTTGTTAATAGATTTGTAGCGTTTGTTAATTATTAAAGTAAGAGGGTGTTTAACTAAATTTATTCAAAATATATTATAAGTTTTTTGCATTTTATAACATATTTTTGCGACTTATAAGATACAAAATTTTATTTTGAAGATAAACTCGTGAAATGTTTGAATAAAATAAAATTTTGGACCTTGTAAGATATTAATAATAAAAAAATTGTAACTAATATGGTTGAAAATGTAAGAATCTATTAAGATTTAAAAATAAATTAGAAGCTCATTATTATTATTTTTTAAAATAACTTTGAAAACTCAAACTTCTATTTTTATTTTTTTTAGTTTAAAAGATTATTATGTTATTTCGGTTCAAACTTGCAATTGTTGAGAGCTTTTAGTTATATAGCAAACTTTTGTTATGCTGTTAGCTATTGAAAAATGGTATATATCAAAGAAAAGTGAATTTTAGGTGATTGAAAATAATAATAATTAAGCAAAAGCTCATAAAAGAAATTGACGTCACTAATTGTAAAAATAAGGAAATTATTTTCTAATAATATATGGTTCTTAAACCAGGCACAAAAATCTAAGCAGAAACATCTTCGTGGAATTTTCCACCACAATTATTGATGAAATATGAAAAAAATAATATAACAATGTTGCACTAACCGACAAAACTTGAAATAAATTAGTGGGAAATTGATAAAGAAAAAGTAATTAAATTTGGCATATATATATACACTAGAAAAAAGCACACCGCACCAAGCGCTGTGTCGTGCCCATTTCACTAAATGAATAAATTTATTTTTATTTATAATATTTTTGTGAAATATTAATACGCAAAGAAAAATGTAGGGCGATAGCCTTTTATGTAGAGTTTATTTTTGAATGTGCAATCTCATCAAATTATTTTATAAAAGAATTGTAAAATTCATTTTAATAATTTTTAGTGAGATGAAAAAATTAAAAATAAGATATATATATATATATATGTATCATTAAAAGGAAACAAAATATTTGTGCACATAATATAGCATTGCAGCTTAAAATTGTTCATAGAGCAAGTTATATAAGCCATACCTATAGCAACTCTATACAAATTTCTCAAAGCGAAACTTGTGAAGACATTCTTGAGTAATTTGATATTTCAAATAAGTCCACATTCAACCATTAATTTGATCATTTTTGAGGAATTTCAGCACAGAGTCACCATGCATCCATAGTAACCAAGCAACTGGTCCACCTCAATATTTCCAGTAGGTAAATGCAACCAATTTCCAGAACTCCAAAATTTAGCAGTATCAAATCTCCAAAATTCCACTTTCATCAACAAGCTGAAGCATCATTCAAGGTTAGCAGAGAGTTAAACTCTTTCAACAAATAAGCAGAAACATCATTCAACCTCATATATAGGTCACAAATAGGTTTAAAGATCTTTCAACATTATTTATCGATAAGATCGATAGAGAGTTAAACTCTTAACCTAAGGTCTTCAATTGGACCAATGGAATTTTGTCTGCTAGATTTATAATTAAAAATGCTAAAATAAGAATAAGAATTGATATTATTAAAAATGCCCCCCTCCCCCCTCCCCCCTCCCCCCCCCCCCCCCCCCCCCCCCCCAAAAAAAAAAAAAAAAAAAAAAAACTTTCATGAATCATGCTCTCTTATGCTTTCAATGTATAGCAACAAAATAAAATCAGTCAATTTCACGTCCTATTCTTCATAGTAGGTTGCTGAGAGACTTGATGAGCAATTTCAAGTTCTTTCTTATAGCTTCATCCATAGTAAATCCTAATATATTAGTGTTTACACTCAGCAGATGTTGATTGGCAGTAAAGATGATAGAAAATTTAGCAATGATTACAATAATGATATTAGATATTAATAGGGATAATAACTATTTGAACTATCAGAATGAAAGCGCATACATACCTCAATGTTCTTCAATGTGAAAACGAGGGTATAAATAGAAAAATATACACATAATTCATGCACCATTTTCATTAGTTTTTCCAAAAAATGTAATTACAATAGAAAATCAATGTAAATCCCATGCTTATCATCAATTTGAAATTATTTTGAAAGTCCCATTGCCTAGTATCTTTAACTAAAATTCACATGGGTTTAGCATTTTCAAGAAAATTATTAGACACTAATTTGTCTAAAAAGTTCCTCAAATTAATATGCCTCTATAAAATCTCCAACTAAATTGTCTCTGTTTCTTCTGTATTACTTACATGGTGAAAAATAAATGTCCTAGTTAGAATATTGAATTACTTTATTCCTTATAGTAAATGCAGAAATAGCTAAATGCATAAGTAACGAAAGGGCCAAATTCTAATCTATTTCTTGATAGGCATATGAAATGCTACATATATCCGTGAGACTAAAAAGCGAGACTAATTGGTGAAATTCCTAATTCAAAACCTTAATGTTTTCTTGTTAGAAATATAAGTCACATTATTAAATATATCAAAGTTGGGCCAAGGCTAAAGATACCATTAAGCATGTGTGAAAAGAATGCATATTTATGGAGTAACCCATAGCATATTACAGTAAAATTCATTTTGGTTTAGGAGTTGAGATAGCTAATGCATAATGCAAAAACCAAAATCAAACTAACTCAAATCAACTTGAGCCCTAAGCATAATCTTGAAAAAAATTATTTCCTCAAATCCAATATAGATCACAAAACAATTAGACCCAATACCAAACATTTTCAATATGACACAAAGCACCATAACCAACAGATCGTTCAAAAAAGAAGTAAAACCCATCAAGAAACTTAAAGATAAACTATAAATACTCACATGAGTAGCAACACAATTAGAGCATTAAGATGGGAACTTCTAGCAGACGGCCCTCTCATTCCTAGTTGCCTATGTCACTTCAACCCAACTGCAATGAAATTGGCAAACAATGCAAGAAAAATCACAATAAAGAGCAAAATTTTTATGAGCAAGAATTAAACTTTGAGCTCAAGGTAAACAGAAAAAGAAAAAGAAAAAGAAAACTTTCGAAAGGAACTTGAGCTGGGTAAAGACACATTAGTAATATTACCTGAACATAATTAGTAATAGAAAAATAAAATAGCATAAATAAACTTAATAAATTTCATATAAAAAATGCATAATTTTTCTTCATTCATTGGATAAAAGAATTAAATTAATTTCAATGATCTAGAAAAATAATATACTCTCGACAATCGCGTTATTTGAATATAATACACATGCAAATAATTTTGTTATCTATAAAAATTAAAAATAACAAAATATAAGTTCAACAATCAAATGATATTTTATTCAAGCTGATGCAAAAATAAACCACTTAAGATTTACTCTTGTTTGGAATCTATATTTGAAAATGGACTTGATCCTTATTTACCGAACTCTAAAAATGATATCAGAATATAAAAGAATACAGCAAAAACACACATATTACCCAACCCACAGAGAAAAATGCAAGGGATCGATTAAGACACAGACCAAAATCTTGCCCATAAATTATCATCGTCAGATGCTCCAGTTTCACGTTTTCCAGAATCATCCATAGAAAGTAAACCAAAAACATCAGTACTATAATCAACTTTAGGGGAAGAGAGCATGTCTCGAATTGATTCAGCAGGTGCAACTGGCTCTGTTTTCTGAATTACTTGTTCAGTTGCTCGAACTGGAACTACCTGTTGTCAGATAGACAAATAAGGGCCACATTTGCAGGCGTAAAAACATAACATGGATAGATAATGAACAAACTTTCTATATATAAGTACTTCCAAAATTCAAATACGAAAGTGAGACCAACTTTTGAACTCAAAAATGTAGGCAGGACAAATTGTTTCACTTCATTCCATGACTAAATATGGTTAATAACAAGACGACAGTTGTTTTGCAGAATAAAAGTGAAAGTTTAGTGTTCAATTTCCACTCCCTATCCATTGTGAACGTTCATGGAAAGACACATAGCTCTAAGCCTCCAATCCATAGAATTTTAGCTTAATTACTTCTATCCACAGATCCATCTTGACAAAAAGTTGAAGTAACTTAGTGTTAGATTTCCACTCCCCATTCATTATACACATTCATAGCAAGACTCGTTGCTATGAATATATTGGAGATAATGTATATACTAACTACAGAAGACATATATATTGGTGGAGGTGATTGTAAGTAGAATTACACTATCAAGAAACCCAAAACTCATAACTGTGAGCAAATTGAACTTCGACAATCGCAATTTGGTGAGCCTGCTTTTCCTCTTTCTCAGAATTCCACAGTGCATGTTTACTACAGCTCATTTCAATTCTTTCATGTTGCTAGAGGCTGTTTAAATGGCTTATAGCTGAAGATATTAAAGCTGACCTCAATGAGGGTTTTGCTACTTTCATTGAGAAGAAAGGTATTCTGTACTTTAATATGCATTCACATCAAATTCTTTTTCCAAAGAACTATTTATGATTTGAGTCTGGTTTGCAATTATCAATTGCTAAATGTGGTCCAATTTTTGCATTTACACCAGACTTGGGTTCTGAAGGCCTTGGTGATCTTTTTGCTACCATATGATAAAAAAATATACTACTTCAAAAAATGCACTTCGTGGTGAGATTATGTAACATGTCCTGCTTTAAACAACATATCCAACAGGGACAAGTTTGGCTATAAACAACATAGTATGTTAAGTAACATCATTTCAGATGTGATCCCAGCATGCATAAGCATTGTGGGTGCTACATCATGTTCAACCCGAAAGATAAAATTCAAGCATTCTAATGAGATGTGATCTTAGCATAAAATCCAAAAACAGTAATTGACTCCTAGCAGGAGAAAAACTTACATGCTCCCCAAAGGAGACCTTCCATCTGCATACTCCTAGCAGCTTCCTCAAGCTTTTTCATATTGGTCTCATCATACCATAGTTTAATGTCTAATAAGACTGATGGCTTTCCAACTGAAAAACAATAACAATAACAATAAAATATCAACAACGCATTCTAAAGATGAGGTAATTGATACCAAGAGACAAAGAAATCTATGTTATAAATGTGAGTATAATATCAAAAATCCATTTTCATTCCATGATCTTAGGACACAAAATGCAAGAAAATTTATCACTAGCCACTATTTCTCCATCCAAGAATCAATCGTTTTCCAGTTTCACCAATTCAGGTTGTGTTTCCGTGTCAAGAACCCTGTAGGGGAGTTTGGTGTTGTTATCTTCAGTTCTGAACTCTGAATTCGCTAGAGCCCTGACATATGATGAAGCCCCTCTTGCAATCCTCCAGCAGCTCCACCACAGATTTTGATGTTGGCGGAGTCCTTGATAGTTTCATCAGTTTTGCAGCTGAAAATCCCATTACTATAGGCGGCGAAGCGGCAGATCTGGCATTACCACTGGTGGTTTCTCAACTGATCAGCAAGCCGAAGTTATGGGGAGTGGAGAGTGCAAAGGCTTCTTATGCAAAATTAGGTGATGATGCTGATGCTCAATTTCTTGATATAAGAGCTCCGGCTGAAATAAAGCAATTGGGAGGCCTGAAGAAGAAGTTGGTGGCAGTTGTCTACAAAGGGAAAGACAAACCAGGGTTCTTGAATAAGTTGTCTTTGAAGTTTAAAGAACCAGAAAAAAACCACATTGTTCATTCTTAATAAGTGACCCTCATACAACCAAAACCATGTGCAGCAAGATTTTCAACACAAAACTTCAGTAGCTGCAAATGAGTTTTGGAAACTCACTCTAGTGGAGAAAAGTTTCTGAATAGATCAAGTTCAAAATATTATTTCAGCACTAAGGCAGATCAAGAAGGATGCACATTTTTAACAGAATCATTATTCCATTTCTATCATCCTAGAAGCTCTGATCATCAACTTAGCAGCAAAATTTATACATTGGTACAATATTAACAACATAAAAGTTTGGCAGACTTAGAAAAAGCAGAGCAACACAGTTAGTGCAAATTGTAACAAAAGAACAGCATTCAGATACAGCCAAAAATTCCACCAATTAAAATTTCCATTCATCTGAGAGAAATTCTAGACATAATTAGCCCTATTCTTTTGATCTTAAGTATCCCATAAAGTTAACTTCTACATTACTGAATCTCAAGGACAGCTGTCAGCATTTTAGCTATAAAGTTTCTGAAGATAAAAAGAAAAAAAAATATAAGAGTGCCCTGGCTTTCAAAATGCATTTAGAAAAGGAACTATTGAGATCAAGTCTGTGTTTTATTTGATTTTTTCCTATTATTTAACTTGCACCTTCTGAAATTTCAGAAACGATGAAACCATGATACATTGAGCTGAGAGATGAAAGCTTCGCAAAAGAAACTAGACAAAAACCGCTAATTTCTAAAAGCCACCAAACTCAATGTTCCAACAAATTATATGGATATAATAATTTCTGTCATTACCAGCCTTCAAGCAGTATAAACTTTCTTATCTAAAAAGAAAACAAGGACCTACGGATTGTCTGTCTCTTAAAAAAATCTATCACCTTCTGATATCAGATTTGTCAGTATCAACAAATTCAAGTCTACATTTTAATTTGATTTTTCCACACTTACTTTGGTTCCAATTTCAGAAATTTAATAGATTAATGAACCACGTTAACAAGGAATTCGGAAATATCAACAAGATATCCCATGTCTGCATCCATTCACTCTCTGCACAAGGGTATTTTGCTATAGCGCGACCAGAGCCGCTATAGCACAGCGTCCTCCACCGACTGCCGCTGACTCCTTTTTTGTTCATTACAGTGATAGTGGTATGGGATAAGCTGTAGACTTCATCAGTGAAGAAATAACTTAAGATTCATAACAAAACAAGACATAATATACAAAACCACAAAAGGGAAGAATCTTGAATCAAACCTAAAGACCTTTTCTGAAAATCCGGATGGATAAACAGCTTCCTCGTTGATGCTACCGATGGCAATGGCCTCTTCTTCGTAATTGAAGAGAATCAGCATCAGGTATTACTTTGAGATTAAAGAAGCAAAAATAGAATTTTAGATTTCGATGTAACCTGGGTTTGCCTTTTTGGTGCAGAAGAAAAAATAGCCAAAAAAAGAAAATCGATAAAAGCTTTTTTCTTCTGATCAAAACAAAAAACGCCAAAATAACGTACAATAAAGGTAGCACAAAGCACAAATCCACCAAGCACTCAGGCCAGAAAACGACGTCGTTTTTAGGCGAATTTTGTTGGGTGGGGGGCGGGGGGTGGGGAAGGAAAAAACAATGTTCACGCGCGCCAGAACTATAGCCACGCGCATCGTGCATATAATATATAGTAATACATATATATATATATATTAATAATCCACAAATCTAGCATACTGCACGAGGCTAAGGCCCGTTGGGTGTTATTCTCAAACTTTATTTTTATATTTTTTAATATTTAAAAATACAACATTATGTACGCATTTTATTTGAATTACTTTGTTTTAATTTTTACTATTTGAATGTGATAGTAATAGTCTCATTAAATGAGGACCTAATTTAATTACTTTGTTTTAATTTAATCTCTTTTGTCTGTTAGTTCAACAAAATATGTTGGTAGAAGAATAAATTTTAATATATGTTATTATATTTGCCAAGTAGAACATTTTGATTATTATTAATTTTAATATAATTATTATTTCCCATATATCTCATTAAAAATGCACTTTATTTGGAATAAATTTAATAAATACAATATATATATTTGATATCTACTTTTGTTAAGTGAAAATTTTGATTCAATTAACTACAATTATTATTTTCTGTGAGTGTAATTAAAAATAAATTTAATTTGATTTTAATTATCATTAAACTATGTGTATCAATAATTATCATTAAACTATGTGTATCAAACGGTTTGGTCCTTCAATCTATCGATTAATATATAATTGCTAGATGTAATTACTTTTTCTTTATAAATTTTCCACTAATTTATTTCCGGTTTTGTCGGTAGGTGCGTTATTTATTTCATATTTCATCAAAAATTGTGATGTTATCGCATTATTTTATGGGACACTTATTGAAAAGTACCAAATGCACTTTTCAATTTGGTGATCAGTCCCCACTTGTTTTTTGTTAGAACAAACTCCCTAGTTTTGTTAAATTTTTAGAGATTACTCCCTACTCATTTGATTTGACAAAAATGCCCTTAAGTATCATATTTTTCATTCATTTTTTCTCACTTCTTCTCCATCCGATAAGCAAACAGTAAATCATATCATACGCTCATTACCAGAAACAGAAAGAACAGAAAAAACACAACAAGCTCCACGGCAGGAACGAGAATAACGTCAGAGCCAACAACCACCAACTCGACATCTGCATTGTCTTCTTCTCTTTTTATTTTCATCATTTTCGAGTTTCTTCTTCTTCTTCTTCTTCTTCTTCTCAGTTGCTTCTGGGTTTCTTATATTTTTCCGACAATGTCAACAAGTAGTGAAGTAGGAGTGTTCAATCAAGTTAATGGACATGTACATTAATCTCTCAAGAGAATGGAGTGAAATCAACGCCGAACACTTCAGTTTGCAATACATAGCTCCACATCAAAGATTGTACGTGAGTTTGACTGATGATAATAGTGTCATGAATATGGTCTTACTGCATTTGACATTGAATATGAATATTGTTGACATCCTGATAAACCGAAATGATGAATTAAGCAGCAGTGCAAAGAATAGCAGTGATGGTTTAAGGTAATACTTCTACAAAATCTAAGTTGGACTGCAGTTTGTAAAGTTTTGTACTTGAAGTGTTCTGAAATTGTACTCTGTTATGTAATTTTTATACTTCAAGTGTTCTACTAATTGATTATCCAAAATTGTACTGCAACTTCTAGCAGTTTATACTTGAAGTGTTCCTAAACTATACGTCTTCTATATAAAATTATACTTTTGATTTTCTGAAATTATACTTCATTTTATCAAAGATTGTACTTGATTTATTGAAGTTATATACTTTAAGTGTTATTTTTATCGATTAACCAAAATATACTGCAGTTGCTAGGACTTTATACTTCAAGCGTTCTGAAATTGTACTTCACTTTATCTAAAATTGTACTTTTATTTTCTGAAATTATACTTTCTTTTGTACTTCATCGAAAGAAACAAATATATGTTTTCTGCATTTACAATTTTAAATGTCTGTGATTTTTCAGTGTTGTACTTATTTCTTGTCTATTTTCTCATATTTAGGGTTTTTATTCCCTTTTTAGTTGTTAAACACTTGAACCCAATTGATATATATGATTTTTGTTGTGAGATGAGAAGTTTTTTATTTGTACTTAAAAGGCATGAAAGTTGCACTTCACTTTTTTGAGGTTTATACTTCTTTTTACTTGAAATTATACAGTAAAATTATCTGAAAGTGGTAGTATATTATTTGTGGTACAAAACATCCAAGCCTGCAGTACACATTAAGCAAAAGTGTAGTATATAATATGTGTAACTGCAGTATATTTTAGAAGCAAATGTAATATAAACATTCAAGCTTGCAGTACACATTAAGCAAAAGTGTAGTATATAATATGTGTAACTGCAGTACATTTTAAAAGCATTTGTAGTACAAAATATTCAAAGTTGCAGATTAAATGAAATTATAGTATATAATATGTGTGCATGCAGTATATTTTAGAAGCATTTATAGTACAAAAGCATTAAAGCATGTAGTATACATTAACTGAAAATGTAGTATATAATTTGTGTATTTGTAGTACAAAATATTTAAGCCTGTAGTATACATTAAATGAAATTGTAGTATATAATTTGTGTAAAGAGGAGCTAAACTCATCCGGTGCAAAAAAGAGACCAGAGTTGAGTTGGGGCACCGCATACACTTCGAGTCCTTGTGTATGTGTTGATGAGGACGTCAACGGATCGAGTGGGGGAGAATGTCATGGGTCGCTCATTGGAGAAGAATTGCGACCGTGACTTGAAGGGGCATTAGGAGCGACAAGGCATTGTCGGCTCACCCGATAAGGCGAAAAAGGCCCATGAGCAGAGACTCTTACGAGGTGCGGTTTGAAAAACTGTTTCAATGGCATATTCCTTGAGTTATGAGGATGCTTCCCACCAAGTTTGAAGTCATTTCGTGTCCGTTTGGGCACCGAACATTGAGGGCGACCTGGAGCAGTCTTACTGCACGCAGATAGTGCAAAGATGCATCGAGCAGAGTGTCTTGGAAAAGGAATTTTGTGAAACTGTTTCAGTGGGGTGTTCCTTGAGGTGTTGGCAACGTTCCCACCAAGTTTCACCAGTAGACGGTTCCGTTTGGATAGGAAACGGCGAAGATCTTTAGAATGCAACAGTGCAGTGGCATTGCTGTAATTCTAGCTTATTGCGAGGAAAATTACTGTTCCATGGAGAATCGGACAGGGCTGGAACTTTGTGGAGTTAATGTATAAGCCGAGATCTATCCAACGGTTCAAGCGGCAAGTGATTTGGACACCGGGAGAGGAAGTTGCGAAAATGTAGTACAAAACATTCAAGCCTATAGATTTAAATGAAATTATAGTATATAATCTGTGTACATGCAATATATTTTAGAAGCATCTGTAGTACAAAAATATTCAAGTGTGCAGTATACATTAACTGAAAATATAGTATATAATCTGTGTATCTGCAGTACATTTTAGAAGCAACTGTAGTACAAAATATTTAAGCCTGCAATATACATTAAATGAAAGTGTAGTATATAATCTCTGTAACTGCAGTACATTTTATAAACAAATGTAGTATAAACATTTATGCTTACAGTTCACATTAGGCAAAAGTGTAGCATATAATCTATGTAACTGCAGTACATTTTAGAAGCATCTGTAGTACAAAACATTCAAGCATGTAGATTAAATTAAATTATAATTTAATATTTGTATATATGGAGTACATTTTAGAAGCATCTGTAGTACAAAAATATTTAGGCATGTAGTATATATTAACTGAAAATGTAGTATATAACATGTGTATCTATAGTACATTTTAGAAGCAACTGTAATACAAAACATTTAAGCTTATAGGGTTTGAATCATACTTTGTATGTACATACATATGTAAATTGAAGCATACTTTGTTTATAATATTATTTTGTATGTAAGTATAATTTTCCATCAAGTATTTATAATATTTTTATTTCAGTACAATATGAGGGAAATGAATTATAAATGTAGAACGAACAAAGTATAAATGGTGTTATGTTGAAGTACACTTCAATTCAATTGAAATCGAGCAGTGAATTTGAGTACAATATGATGGAAATGAAGTACAAATATAGAACAAACAAAGTATAAATGGTGTTATGTTGAAGTATAATTCAATTAAATTGAAATCGAGCAGTGAATTTAAGTACAATATGATAGAAATGAAGTACAAGCGTAGAACAAATAAAGTATAAATAGTGTTATGTTGAAGTACAGTTCAATTAAATTGAAACTGGACAGTGAATTTGAGTACAATATGATGGAAATGAAGTACAAACGTAGAACAAATAAAGTATAAATGATGTTATGTTGAAGTACACTTCAATTAAATTGAAATTGGACAGTGAATTTGAGTACAATATGATGTAAATGAAGTACAAACTTAGAACAAACAAAATATAAATGGTGTTATGTTGAAGTACACTTCAACTAAATTGAAATCGAACAGTGAATTTGAGTACAATATCATAGAAATGAAGTATAAACATAAAACAAACAAAGTATAAATGGTGTTATGTTGAAGTACACTTCAACTAAATTGAAATCACGAAGTGAATTGAGTACAATATGATGAAAACAAAGTACAAATATAGAACAAACAAAGTATAAATGGTGTTATGTTAAAGTACACTTCAATTCAATTGAAACCGGATAATGAATTTGAGTAAAATATGATGAAAATGTAGTACAAATGTAGAACAAACAAAGTATAAATGGTGTTATGTTGAAGTACACTTATTGCAATTGAATAATTAGTCTCCAATAATTGTAGTGATGGTCAAATACAATATTTTGAGATTATCAAATAAGGTGAAGTACGTATTTGTATGGGTTATATGGTGGATATTATTGTCAAATGCTCATTTATTTACATCTTTGAAAGTATAAGTATTCTTTACATTACTGCAATTGATAACATTCATTCGTTCAACATTAGTGGTTAACACTTTAAAACTTTAATATTATTTTATTCATATAATAAATATTACACACATTTTTAGAGTTTGGTTATTAATTACATATTTCATTTCGGCCATTATGTACTCCATTTCTTAATATTTTTACTAATATTGTTGAATTGAAATTTGTTCCATGATTTGATTTTTAAGTCTCAGTAATTAATAACCAAATTCTAAAAATATGTGTAATATTTATTATATGAATAAAATAATATTAAAGTTTTAAAGTGTTAACCACTAATGTTGAACGAATGAATGTTATCAATCGCAGTAATGTAAAGAATACTTATGTTTTCAAATATGTAAATAAATGAGCATTTGACAATAATATACACCCTATAACCCATACAAATACGTACTTCACCTTATTCGATAATCTCAAAATATTGTATTTGACCATCACTACAATTATTGGAGACTAATTATTTAATTGCAATAAGTGTACTTCAACATAACACCATTTATACTTTGTTTGTTCTACATTTGTACTACATTTTCATCATATTTTACTCAAATTTATTGTCCGGTTTCAATTGAATTGAAGTGTACTTTAACATAACACTATTTATACTTTGTTTGTTCTATATTTGTACTTTATTTTCATCATATTGTACTCAATTCACTTCCTGATTTCAATTTAATTGAAGTGTACTTCAACATAACACCATTTATACTTTGTTTGTTTTATGTTTGTACTTCATTTCTATGATATTGTACTCAAATTCACTGTTCGATTTCAATTTAGTTGAAGTGTACTTCAACATAACACCATTTATATTTTGTTTGTTCTAAGTTTGTACTTCATTTACATCATATTGTACTCAAATTCACTGTCCAACTTCAATTTAATTGAAGTGTACTTCAACATAACATCATTTATACTTTATTTGTTCTACGTTTGTACTTCATTTCCATCATATTGTACTTAAATTCACTGCTCGATTTTAATTTAATTGAATTGTACTTCAACATAACACCATTTATACTTTGTTTGTTCTATATTTGTACTTCATTTCCATCATATTGTACTCAAATTCACTGCTTGATTTCAATTGAATTGAAGTGTACTTCAACATAACACCATTTATACTTTGTTTGTTCTACATTTGTAATTCATTTCCCTCATATTGTACTGAAATAAAAATATTATAAATACTTGATGGAAAATTATACTTACATACAAAATAATATTATAAACAAAGTATGCTTCAATTTACATATGTATGTACATACAAAGTATGATTCAAACCCTATAGGGTTAAATATTTTGTATTACAGTTGCTTCTAAAATGTACTATAGATACACATGTTATATACTACATTTTTAGTTAATATATACTACATGCCTGAATGTTTTTGTACTACAAATGCTTCTAAAATGTACTCCATATATACAAATATTAAATTATAATTTAATTTAATCTACATGCTTGAATGTTTTGTACTACAGATGCTTCTAAAATGTACTGCAGTTACATAGATTATATGCTACACTTTTGCCTGATGTGAACTACAAGCATAAATGTTTATACTACATTTGTTTATAAAATGTACTGCAATTACAGAGATTATATACTACACTTTCATTTAATGTATACTGCAGGCTATATTTTGTACTACAGTTGCTTCTAAAATGTACTGCAGATACACAGATTATATATTATATTTTCAGTTAATGTATACTGCACGCTTGAATATTTTTGTACTACAGATGCTTCTAAAATATACTGCATGTACACAGATTATATACTATAATTTCATTTAAATCTATAGGCTTGAATGTTTTGTACTACATTTTCGCAACTTCCTCTCCCGGTGTCCAAATCACTTGCCGCTTGAACCGTTGGATAGCTCTCGGCTTATACATTAACTCCACAAAATTCCAGCCCCGTCCAATTCTCCATGGAACAGTAATTTCCCTCGCAATAAGCTGGAATTACAGTATTGCCACTGCACTGCCGCATTCTAAAGATCTTCGTCATTTCCTATCCAAACGGAACCGTCTACTGGTGAAACTTGGTGGGAACGTTGCCAACACCTCAAGGAACACCCCACTGAAACAGTTTCACAAAATCCCTTTTCCAAGACACTCTGCTCAATGCATCTTTGCACTACCTACGTGCAATAAGACCGCTCTAGGTCGCCCTCAATGTTCGGTGCCCAAACGATCACGGAATGACTTCAAACTTGGTGGGAAGCATCCTCATAACTCAAGAAATATGCCATTGAAATAGTTTTTCAAACCGTACCTCGTAAGAGTCTCTGCTCATGGGCCTTTTTCGCCTTATCGGGTGAGCCGACAATGCCTTGCCGCTCATAATGCTCCTTCAAGTCACGGTCGCAATTCTTCTCTAATGAGCGACCCATGACATTCTCCCCCACTCGATCAGTTGACATCCTCGTCAACACATACACAAGGACCCGAAGTGTATGCGGTGCCCCAACTCAACTCTGATCTCTTTTTTGCACCGGATGAGTTTTGCTCCTCTTTACACAGATTATATACTACACTTTCATTTAATGTATACTACAGACTTAAATATTTTGTACTACAAATACACAAATTATATACTATATTTTCAGTTAATGTATATTGCACGCTTTAATGCTTTTGTACTATAGATGCTTCTAAAATATACTGCATGCACAGAAATTATATATTATAATTTCATTTAATCTGCAGCTTTGAATATTTTGTACTACAAATGCTTTTAAAATGTACTGCAGTTACACATATTATATACTACATTTTTGCTTAATGTGTACTGCAAGCTTGAATGTTTATACTACATTTGCTTCTAAAATATACTGCAATTACACAGATTATATACTACACTTTTGCTTAATATGTACTGCAAGCTTGGATGTTTTGTACCACAAATAATATACTACCACTTTCAGATAATTTTACCATATAATTTCAGGTAAAAAGAAGTATAAACCTAAAAAAAGTGAAGTACAACTTTCATGCCTTTCAAGTACAAATAAAAAACTTCCCATCTCACAATAAAAATCATATATATCAATTGGGTTCAAGTGTTTAACAACTAAAAAGGGAATCAAAACCCTAAACATGAGAAAATAGACAAGAAATAAGTACAACACTGAAAAATCACAGACATTTAAAACTGTAAATGCAGAAAACATATATTTGTTTCTTTCGATCACTTCTTTTTGTATTTCGCTTCTTGTTGCCGCTGTTTCTCCTTCCATGGTCACAGAAAAAATGGCAGAATTTTTGGTGTTTTTTTTTTCCTTTTTTTTTTTTTTTTTTTCTCTTCTTCTTCTCGCGTCAATGGCAGAGGAACGATTTCGTGCCCTTTTGTTTGGCTGCTTGGGGAAGTCGTCGATTTCAGGAAAAAAAATATGAAAGCATTCTTCTTGAAGAGAAAAACGCATTTCTCAGGTATTTTTGTTGTTTTCTCTAGTTACAAGGATATATGTGTCTTTCTAAAAGATATGTGGAGTGATTTCTAAGTTTTGTAAAAAAGTAGGGAGTTTAGTGTGTAAAAATTCAAATGGGGACTGAACACTAAAGTGAAAGTAGGTTTAGGGATTTTTTTCTAATTAACCGTTATTTTATTCCATATATTATCAGCAATTGCGCCACTTGGCAATCATTCATTTGATGATGGGATTCCCAATCGATAAAGGTAATGTTTCTATTGCACCTAACAGTCATTGACTTTCTTGTTTGAATTACTGAAAAGTGAAAATAAACATTGAGTTCATTTCAGCACTTGAATTGCTTTCAAAATCTCTTACTCACACTTGAAAATATTCCAGGTGATAAGTCCTTATGGCCGAAGCATTTCTTGAAGTTCTGTTGGGCAATCTGAGTACCCTGATTCAAAGGGAGATCGGATTGATACTGGGTGTGGATAAGGAGATGAAGAAGCTTTCCAGCATTCTTACCACCATTCAAGCAGTGTTAGCAGATGCTGAAGACAAGCAATTCGAGAGCAAGCAAATACGAGACTGGCTGCGCAAGCTCAATGCCTTTGCTTATGAGATTGATGACCTGCTGGACGAGTGTGCAACTCAAGTCTCAGAGTTGGAGAAGAAAAAATACAACAAATTAAGTTTGAAGAAAATTCTTCTTCAACGCAAGATCGGGAGAAGGGTGAGAAATATTGTCGAAGAATTGGATTCTGTTGCTGCAGAGCGTCAAAAGTTTCATTTGTCTGAAATTCCAACAGAGAGGCAAAGCCAGGGAGTGCGCAGACGTGCCATACGTGAGACGGGCTCCGCTCTGAATGAGCCTCATCATATTTATGGAAGAGATGAAGAGAAGGAGACTATCGTCGACATCTTGGTGAACTGTGAGAGAGATGGTCAACAACTCTCCATCCTGCCCATAATTGGCCTTGGAGGCCTTGGTAAGACGACTCTTGCTCAACTTGTGTACGATGACCAACGAATAAAAGATCACTTTGAACCCAAACTTTGGGTTTGTGTCTCTGATGATTTCGATGTGAAGAGTTTGCTTAAGGCAATGATAGAATCTGCAACAGGGAGTCGAACTTGTTCAGATCTAGAGCAACTGGATACTTTGCAACGCCGCCTTGGAGAGTTGCTGAACCATAAAAGGTACTTGTTGGTATTGGACGATGTGTGGAATGAGGATCAAGAGAAATGGGCTATGTTAAAAAATGTTGTGGCATGTGGCTCGAGAGGCGCATCAATTGTTGTCACCACACGCCTGAAAAAGGTAGCAGATATCATGGGAACACTTCCGGCCCTTTCATTGACAGGGTTGCCCGAAGAGAATTGCTGGTTATTGTTCAAGCAGCAAGCATTTGGACAAGAGATCACGCAGGAGAACTCTAACCTAGAAGCCATTGGGAGACAGATAGTGAAGAAGTGTGCTGGTGTGCCTCTGGCTGCTAAGACTCTTGGAGGTCTTTTGAGATTTAAGAGGAAAGAAAAGGAATGGATTTATGTCAAAGAAAGTGAGATATGGAATTTGCCACAAGAAGAAACTTCAATCTTGCCAGCCTTGAGATTAAGTTATCGTCATCTTCCTTTAGAGTTGAGACGGTGTTTTGCTTATTGTGCAATCTTTCCAAAGGATTATGAAATTGATAAAGAAGAGCTGATCTTTTGTTGGATGGCTCATGGATGCATTTCATCAAATGGGAGGCAAGACGTGGAGGACGTTGGTGATGAAGTATGGAATGAGTTAGTTTTGAGATCTCTTTTCCAAGATGTCACCACATTTGAAGATTGGAACTCTTTGCCAAGAACCACTTTCAAGATGCATGATCTTGTTCATGACCTCGCTTTATCAATCATGGAGAACAGAGTAGTTCCTGGAGGAGCACATGAGGAAAGCAATAGCCCAGGTGCATCAAATTACAAAAAAATTCGCGAGGTGAATTACTATCGTCAGTTGATCTTGCCTACAAGTATCCAACTAAATGTGTCAACCTTAACTACTTTAACCAACTTCACTGGTCTTAGAAAGCTGAAGGCAAGTAATGCACGTATAGAAGGTTTGCCTCCTGCAATAGGCAAGTTGAAACACCTGAGATACCTGGATTTGTCTTATTGTAACCTCCTTCGTACTCTTCCCAACACAATTTGCGGCCTTTCGAATTTGCAAATCTTGGATCTGAATTCGTGCGGTAATCTAGTGGATTTGCCTAAGAACATGAGGTACATGAATAATCTCCGCCATTTGTGCCTGGAATATTGTGTTTCATTGAGTTGCATGCCCTCTAAAATTGGAGAACTAACTTCCCTCAAGACACTAAGCCGATTCACAGTGTGCCACAAAATGGGCAGCCAACTTGGCGAATTGGAATGCTTGGATCTTGGAGGACTACTGGAAATTCAACATCTTGAAAGAGTGAAAGATCATATGGATGCAAAGAAAGCAAGTTTACGTGAGAAAAAAAACCTTCTTAATTTGGTCTTACGATGGGAAAGCGACAATGCTGTGCAAGAAGATATTAGTGAAACGGTACTAAAAGCTCTTGAACCTCCCCCAAATATTGAAATTTTATGGGTAAATGGCTTCCCTGGTAGGCGTTTTCCTCCTTGGATGGGAAATTCAAACACAGAAAATATAATCAAGATGGTTATAAAGCATTGCCCAAATTGCTTGCGTATTCTACCACTGGGAGATCTGCCTCGACTTAAATATTTGGAGTTAAAAAATCTTGCTGCCTTGGAGTACATTATGGAGGAAGAAGTTCAAGTTGGAACTCTAGTAAAACCAAAATTTGCATCATTGGAAGCACTGAAATTGTCAGATCTACCCAGTCTAAAAGGGTGGTCGTCAAAAGGATCATCAGAAGCAGGTGATTTCTTCCCAAATCTTCAAAAGTTATTCATTGAGGGATGTTTTTGTTTGAGATTTCCACCAGTTTCATCTCTGAAAGAGCTGTTGGTATGGAGATGTAGTTATTTAACCCTGTCTTCATTCTCTAAGCTTGAAAATCTTACTTCCCTTTGGTTGAAAATTGATGAAACATATGACATTCCGATTGAGATGCTTGAAAACATCTACAATCTAAAGACATTGGAAATTTGGGGTGCCCATGATGATTGTCTGCCATTGGAGGGACTTAAAGGCTTAAATTCTCTAACAAGTTTAACGATAGAGAAGGGAAAACTGACATGTTTGCCTGAAGGATTGTTGCCCCCCCTCATTTCTCTGGAGAAACTACATATAGTTCGTTGCCCCGAGTTTGTGGAGCTACCAGAGGGAATTAAATATCTTCACTCCCTTAAAGTCCTTGAACTTTTACATCTTCCTAAGTTGATATGCCTGCCAGAAAACTTACAGCACGTCTCCGCACTTGAGAAATTGACAATTAGAAACTGCCCAAGAGTTGCATCACTTCCATCCAGTATTCAAGGAATGACAAATCTTCTTACACTTTCAATTGAACACTGCCCGGAATTAATGAGGCGATGTGAGGAAGGAAATGGGGAAGACAGACATAAGATAGCTCACATTCCCAATCTGCACATAGTTTAGATTTGGATTCATATACTTCACAGGTTAGGACTATCTTGCAAATCTGGAAGATGTTAGATTTTGCTTTTAGTTTTTATCATTTTTCGATCCCTATAAAAAAGAAAAAAGAAAGAAAAGAATTTTTTTTTTCCTTGCTCCACTTTATTTTGCAAAGATCTTGTAACTTATTTTACTTCGATACATAAAATACTTTATTATACTTGTAGTATCCTGCATTATCAATTCTCAATTATCATACTAAATATAATAGCATATGAGTTTGACAATACTTTATTATACTTGTATTATCCTGCATTATCAATTCTCAATTATCATACTAAATATAATATCATATGAGTTTGACACCTGTTTTGATATATAATAAATATTTTTCTCTTTTTATTTTTTAGGAAGAACTTTTATTTGCACGAATGTATTTACGAAATATCATTCTTTTTCATTATTAATAAAATATATGATTGTAAAACTTAATTTGTTCTTGTTCATTGTTATATTAAATTTACTATTACATTTGAGATGAACATAGAGACAAGAACCCATTTCATGCATTTTGCTACTAACTGGAACTTTGCAATCAGACTGAGTGGTATTTTTTCATTGCTACTAGATGTTCATGTTTTAGTGCAACTTGAATTGGTGTTTTTGGTGTTGCCTATCTATGAAACTCATTTTCTGTAGCCAAACACTTTTATTGACTGTATTGCACTATGACTGGTAAACCTTTCTAGATTTTTTTGTCTTCACTTCGGCCTATGGTCTAAATATAGAATTATATTTGTTATTGTGGATTGATGTTTATTACATAAATATTTGTATTTGTTATTATGGTTTTAATTATCTGTAGTGAAGTTATGTATGTCCTAATTCCTGTATGATCTGACTTGTTGCTATACTCATTATAGTGTGACTTGCTACAGTTGCTTAATTTGTATCACAAGTTTATGTTTCTTTGCTCCCTTATTTATTGTACGCTGCTATAGAAACTAGACATAGATCTCAAATCCAGTTTTTAGCTTAGTTTTTAATCCAATGATTTTGTTGCTTTCTTTTTGATTATGTTCTATTGTCAGAAACCGCACCGGAATGCACTATAACTCATAGAATTAATATATGGGACATGGAGCATTAGTTCTTTTTGCTGCCTTCGTATAGCCGATTGCTTCACATAATTTGGATGCTATAGCTGGTTTTTGTGGGTTCAGTCAGTTTTAAGATTTGTTATCTGTCTTTCAGCTTTAAATCCTTTGCATGCAAATTGTGGTGTTTGAGTCAACTTGCCCTAGTGGGTCTTCACACATCTTTGATCAGATTTGTGCATACTTTGTTTTCTTGCCAGTATTATTGTGTCTAAAGTTCCAAAAATCAAATCTGATATGATTCACATAAGAAAGAAGTTATAGTATTTCAAGTAATATGAGAGGAAACTATATATACTTGTGTATACTAGGATTAGCAAACACTAGGATTAGCAAAGATGGATTTGGATTTTTGTTCTACTTGTTCGCCTTACTACTGTATGCCAAGGAATGCTCAATCCTCTGTTAGATTTCTGTGTTGATCATATGAATATTTTGATGGGTGGTTGTTGCTTCGCATTATGTAATTTAAGGATACTAAATTGTTTTCCAATTTTATTGATTCAACTATTGAAACAAAAGCCTCCAAACCATTTATATTTCCTCTAATGATGTCCCTCAAATGTTTTTAGTAATAATTGGAATCGATCAGTGCCCTTAGAAATATCATGTTCGCTTTCAGCATTGTATTTCATTTCTCAAATGAGACAGGTTTTGTACCTATAACCCTTTGGCAATTGTTGCTATATTGTAGTTATAATGGCACCAGAGATGATGTAATAATTTGCTCAGCTTTGTATATTGGTACTTAGACCTTTTCTCTCTGAAGAAGCACACGAGGGAATTGTAATTCTTGTAAGGCCGGTTTTGTATCTTTGCTTTTGCACTATTTTTCATCCCAATAATTTGCTCAGTTTTGTGTGCAATATATGCAAAGGGATATGCTCACTTTATAATAGCTATACCACTAGTTTCAATGAGCGTCTGCCTGACTCGTTGAATTATTAACATGAAACAGTACACTGAAAGCAGAAATCTCCTGAACTGCAATTACATGTTGATGCACAATGTACATATTATGCTCACCCCACACAGCAAGTCAACAAGACCACAACCTTAATTGGCATATTGAAATACAAATTGAGAGAAAAGGTACATAAAATTCAGAAGTGAAGTATGTAAGTACTTTACCGTGTTGATTAGGTTGATTATGACGGATAGCTCTTGGTGAGCCAACTGCAGGTTCTCCACTAAGCTCTGCCATGGCCATTGTTGTTGACTGGTTGTTGTACCCTCCTTAGCACTTGTACCTTCACTTGTCTGCTTCTTACTGGGATCCTCTCTCTCCACCGCCCAAGCAAATCTATTCTCCTTATCAAGTTCACTCTCTTCTCATCATATCCCACATCACTGCCACACATATATAAACCAATATCACATCATCCATCCATATACCAATCATTACATTTTTGCTATATTATGAGAAGTAAGTGGTTAAGACTAACGAGGGGAAGCGTTCAAAGCCATTTTCCTCAATGGCTTCTAGTTGTTTTATTGGGAGCTTGTCAAGTAAGATAGATCTCCATTCATTTTGCTTAATTAGATTTCCAGGGAAACTTGCTGCGGAAGATGTGACTCAGATCCTAAAAGACAGGAAACAAGTAGTCTGTCAGCAGGGAAGCCTGGGATTTTTCGATAATGTATCAGGGCCTTCACATAGATTTGGAATTCATGTTAGCTTGTTTCTAAACAAAACCACAATACAGTTAAAATGAAACATAAGATACAGAAAGAAAAAGGAAAGGAAAAAGGGCAAAAATGTTGAAAATAAAACATGAAAAGAATATAGTTTTCATCACTAGTACGCAACAACATATGGGTGAATTTGTTTTGATGGGATTATTTGACACACACACAAACACACACACAGAAGCAACAAAACTAGGGACTTGAATCAAAACAAGAACAGGAGGACGGGCAAGAGGAATGAGAAAGGCTTGTGGTAGTGGGCACAAAGGGGGAAGTCCCACCATGGAAGCTGCTCTTGGACTAATTGTTTCTGTGGCTGGAGAATGGAAGAAGCAGAAGAAGAATAAGAGGCTTGAATCAGAATAAAAACGGGAGGACAACAAAAATGATGAGAAAGGGCTGTCGTAGTGGGCACAAATTGGGAAGGGCCACCATGGAAGCTGCTCTTGGACTCACGGGAGAGTGAAATAAGTAGAACTTGAGCTCGATCAGGTGTAAATTCAAATATTTCAACTTATTCCTGAATCCCTCAATAAATTCCCCAACCATCTTCCATCCCCATTTCTCCTAACACAGACCCATATATGTCACAGATACTGGATACAGTGAGCTTATCCTCACAGTTCTTCCCTATCAGACCAAAACAAGAGAGATTTGGTTTTGCATAACCCCTTGCACTGCTTTTACCTTGCATTTGCTTTTCATTGCCAGCACCAAGATTAAAGTGGAGTAAAATTATTACAATAGCTGGTATTAAGATAGCAGTTTGGAGTCTTCAAATTCAAACTACATCAAGTGATGAGATGTGCACAAATAATCCAACTAATTAACACCAAAGATTACATGATACCACCTCACTCCATTAGCCAATGAAAATCCTAAAGCCAAAATGTTATGTGCAAGTTGATTGATCTACCTCTAGAGGTGCAAATTTCTTAAAACCATATAACACAGCGAAGATTTTGGTAATACTGTTCTGCAAACTTAAAACCTAACTAAATTTTACTTATCAATTTTAGTTATTTATAAAATTTTGTAGGTTTTCTTAGCATGGTTTTGAGTTAATACTTAGCGAAAAGGATTGATCGGCGACTGGGTTGGGTGGCAGTAGATTTATACACCACCCAAACCATCAAAATAATACCACCATCACAGGTCAATATTCCTATAATTGTAGCTGAATCAATAAAATGAGCACATTTATTGAGGTAAATCCAACAATGTATATGTATATATGTCAAAAACACAAATTTGATTCAGTTCACTATAATTCTAATTTGGCCAGCTTCCTACATATTAAAATAGAACACTATTAAATTTAATTACGGAAAAATGCTAAGCCAACTAAAGGCAAGTATTCTTACCTTATTGCCAATAAAAAAAGAAGAGGCAGGCAGGTTGTGCAGTGGCAGCGAGAAATAAGCTGGCTTAGCAATTTAAGAATTAGGGGTTCCGACTAAAATTCCTAACTGAAAAGACTGAGAGAGCCGTCGAAAGGTAGCACGTAGCTTGAAGATGGGCGGGCCAAAGATTTGGGGAGGAAACTCTAGCAATGAGGGACGTCGGGAGTAAGCACCGTAAGATTTAATTTGAGAATATTAACTTTAGGGATTTTTACAAATAACACCTGTGTTTTAAAAATAGGCAATTTAGCCCCTCATAAAAAAATGTACAAAAAACACTATTAAATTTTTAAAAATTATGCAACAAACCCCCTTGATGGTGTAGGTGTAGAACATGCGCGGAGACATGCAGTTGGGCATGTATTTTTATATATAAAAAGATAATTATACATTTATTCATCAGCTGTTGAATTTTCTCTTAAAAAATAAACAGTTTAAATCAAATCATATTATATTTTTTAAAAATACATATAAATATATACAATATAATAAATTATCATTAAATAATGTGTATATATATTATATATTATACTATAATATAAATAGAATATAACCACCCCACGCCACCCCAAACTTACCTACACCCATCGGCCATGGCCATGG
This sequence comes from Jacaranda mimosifolia, assembly GCA_018894105.1. Taxonomy (NCBI): domain Eukaryota; kingdom Viridiplantae; phylum Streptophyta; class Magnoliopsida; order Lamiales; family Bignoniaceae; genus Jacaranda; species Jacaranda mimosifolia. Next base: position 42,121,626 of record CM032119.1, read on the forward strand.
CAGCCGTTTCCCATGGCCACCGCTCGCGGCTGCTATAATAACAATAATAAAAAAAATTCCATAGCCATCAACACGGCTGGATCTGGCCAAATTTTGGAGGTGGGAGCTGCTGGATATGCGAGCGGCCGTTGCCATAGCTACCAGTTGCAGGGGCGGCATGTGTAACGGGTGCAGGATTGATTGGGCAGCGACCATGGCCAAGTGCAGAGGAGGCGGGAGGGGATTGGGGGTGGGGCGTTTGGGGGTTCGCGGTATTGCGGGCGGCGGCCATGGCGCCCCTCATAGAGGCGGCCGGCGGCCATGTGTAGAGGGTGCAGGATTGCTGATATTTATATGTATATAATTTATATATTTATGTATATAAGTTATATTTTTATAAATATATAGTATTTAATTTAAAATGAATAAATATATTTAATATTTAAGTTATATTTATACTTATTTTAAATTTTAAATATAATTTATTTAAATTTTATAGATAAATGTATATATATGTATATATGTATTTACGTATAAATAAAAAATATGTAATGAATTAATAGAAAGAAAAGTTAATATAATTGATAAGATAAAAATAAAAGTGATTTAAATTTTGTAAATATATTTATATATATGTATAAAATAAGAATATATGAAATAATGATAAATTTATATGTGTATAAAATGAGTAATATATGAAATAATGAAAGAAGAGAGAAATGAGAAATAAAAATGAAAAAAAAAAAAGAATGGGAAAAAATGAGCTTCAAACTATTTATTTTCATTTGAGGTTAGTTCTGTCCATTCAGTATAAAAATAGCTAACAATCCTTGAAAACAGGTTGCATGAGGTGGTCAGCATGATTTTTTAAAATATTGGGAGATATTTTAAACATTTATTTTTCATAAGGAGATAAACTGTCTATTTTTTAAAGCACATGGAGGTAAATTGCAATTAGCCCATTAACTTTATTATATTTCTTTTTAAAGAGAGAGAGAGAGAGAGAGAGAGGATCAATTAAGGAATTGTTTCTAGTCTTATTTTGAATTATAAGATTCAAAAACACGTGAAAATCTTTTATAAAATATAATCTTTGTAATAGTCAATTTCTCAGAACAAAATACTAAGATGTGTTAAGTTATGATCAAAATAATAAGATGTGTCAAGTTTTGAAGTACAGGACTTCGATTTTCTTAGAACAAAATATTGTGACACCTTTTACTACTTGATTTCGATTGAATCTGGAAATATGGTCAACATAAGAATTGAATATTTATATCTTAGGTTTTTACAGACATTTAAATCACTTTGATCCGATGTATAGGGAGAAAGTTATGGCTAAAATACTACGGTATGGTAATATAAAAAATGTAGGACTTCTATTTTCCTGGAACAGAACATTATGACAACCTTTACTACTCGATTCCGATTTAATTGGGCAATAAGGTCAACATATGAATTGTATACTTATATGCTAGGTTTGTACAGGATTTCAAATCACCTTCATCCAAGGCCTGTAGTAAAAGTTATAGTTTAGATACAATCAGGTGTCACATCAAAAAATTTCCTAAAACTTGGAAATCTACTTTCGCACACTGCTGCATCTTAAACTTGATTTTCCTCTCTCATATTAGTCAATTTAGACTGCATCATCAACATAATAGTTTTAGTACTCTTTCTTAGCTTTGTAATTCCATAAGAATCGAGTCAATCGGATATCTAGAAAGAGTATTATGAGCGAATCAACAAAGTATGTGCGAAAGGATAAATTCTTGATAAGTTTTGTGAGTATGTATGTACTAGGTTAGTCCCAAGTAAGTTTTGTCTTGTTAGTCAGTTAAATTAGTGATTGATTTGTTAATTAACTGAATCAAGTGACTCAGCAATTGAGTTGATTGACAGTGAGATAGGATTGACTTCTAGGATCGATCTTGAAGGTGAGTGCCTCAACTTATAACTATTATATGATATTATTTTTCAAAACCAGAAGGATATATGTATAGTAACGCATGCTGAAACTTCTTTTCAATAACACTGCACCATATATGTATTCCACTACGTACAAAAAGAAATATTTTTCTTAATTTATTTTCGGATAAAGAAAACCTATACTTTTATGACTTTTTTTTTAATGCTTCTAGACTAGTAATTAAATTCGATGATCAACTAATTACTGTTACTGTTTCTGTTATTGCTACTATTGCTGTTAGTTAGATCCAACTTATTCTGGGTGTACGAGGGCTTCACTGGGTAGCAGTGGGCTTGTCAGTTGAATCCCAAGCCTAGGGCTGTTCACTGTCCGATTTGGTTCGATTTTGGGAAAAATCTCAATCGAACCAAATCAATCGATGTTGATATAAAACCAACCATTTGGTTTGGTTCAATATGGAGAACCAAACCAAACCAAACCAAACCAATCAAAGTCGTTTTGGTTTGGTTCGATTTTTCGGTTTTCCTTAATTGAAAATTTCAATTATAGATGAAACAAAATCTATTACATTTCTCATATAAATTAACTTGCAAAAAGTAAAGGTTTAGTTAAAGAGAAAACATTATGTAGTTGTAGAACCGCAAAACCTAAAATTGATAAGGTATAAAGTTAAAGAGATAAATAAACCAAAGCAATAAGAGAAATGTTATTTTATTTTATATTGTCACGAACGCAGTGAAAGAAACCAACAAGAACCATTTTTTTGTAATCGCTATTTTAGTAATCATACAAGCCCAGGTCAAGCCCAATTTTTTTATGGCACTAAGTTGATGAACGACGGGAATTAAGTTAAAAATTAGGCTTGGGTGTGAAGGAAATAAGTAAAAACATTGAGGGTGTTTTTGGCAAAATATATAAAAATTGGAATTTTAGTAATATACTATCGGTTCGGTTCGATTTTGACTTTGCCAATCGAAAATCGAACCAAACCGTTTGGTTTTTCAAAGTTTAAACAAAAAATATTGATTAAATCGGTTTTTTATTGATTTTCAATTTTTTCGGCCAGTTTAATTGATTTTGTTCGGGTTTGTTTGGTTTTGAACACCCCTACCCAAGCCCCCATGGCCTAATCCTCCTAGCGTACAACAGAAGTCGTTTGCGGCTGAGGTGGGTCGTAGGAATTCCTAGAGATGCTCATACACTATTTTGATAAGGTCGCACCTTGCCCAAAGCAATAAGGGACTATTACGGTGGAAGTCATAAGGTTAACTGCCTACAACAAACACTATATGATCATCGCAATTTAAGTTGTTAGTCTAGAAAATTATTTATTAAACTCTTGGCTTGTTATTGCTTGACTGTTTATAAAATTCTGACTTATTCTCGCCCAACTGTTTATAAAATTCCTGATTTGTTACTGCTTGAGGGTTAAAAAAATATTTCACTTATGTTTTTCTAGAATATTTTCACTATACAATTTCTCAAATTCTTTCACTGTACAAACTCTCAAATATTTTCACTGTACAAATGATTTTAATTCATGAACTCACATTGCACACATTTAGCACTCACTAAGTTTTTTACTCACACTCGTTTTCGTCTTTAACTTCCTTCTGGCAGACCTAGATCCTAGTCTTAGTGAGGAGGTGAATCCTACGTATGATGGAAATCAAGATTGAAGACTTAGTTTGGATTTTGCAGTAGACTAGTATATTTCTCCTAAGTTTATTAGTTCTGTTTTGTTTATATGGATTTTAATTTGTTTTAGTTCCGGAAAGGTTTTGATACTTTGAGTTCTGTGTTGTGACTCTAGTTTGGATTGGTTTGAGTTCTTGTTTAACTTTATAATTTTGGATTGTTAGTATCATTTATTAGGGATTAAGTTTCACGCCTCGAGATTAGACTATATGGTTCGATTTTGGGGCGTGACAAAAGTAAGTTTCTTTTAACAAATTATATTGTCTTATCGTAAATTATTGTTCCAAATTTATTATTATTATTGCATAATTTATTATTTCTTTACATTATATTGCAAATTTTATTATAATGGAATTTGGATTTTCATTCCTGGGTTTTAACCCAAATGAAAATTTATTATAATAAAATTTGCAATATAATATAAAGAAAAAATAAATTTGCGATAATACAATATAACTTGTTAAAAGAAATTTACTTTGATATAAGTAAAATTTATACAAGAGATTTTTGTAATGGACTTTGTCTGAATTGGTACAATAGGATAGGAAATTTGAAAGAAGAAATTGTTAATGAACTCTTAGAAAACTGCTTATGGATAAGAATTTTTTTGATGCGCTTTTTTCTTTATCCTTTTATAAAGGATTTGTCGGACTCGAAATTCAGATCTGAATTGGTCTTGATAAATCTTTCTTCTCATCTTTTCAACTGGTGTGCTTTGAAAAAGTTTTGTCACCAATAATTTTGCTTTTTTGAATAATTGTCCTTGGAATATGCTTTTTTGAAAACTTTGTCCTTTGGCTTTGCTGAAAAAGTGAAGATAAACTTGACCTTTGTTATGGTGTTAGCTATTGAAAAATGGTATATATCAAAGAAAAAAATGAATTTTAGGTGGTCGAAAATAATAATTAAGCACAAGCATGTGAAAAAATTGAGGTCAATAATTGTAAAAATAAGGAAATTTTTCTTAATAATATATGGTTTTGAAAATTCATGGCACGAACTTCTAAGCAGACACAACGTACCACCAAACGCGTGGAAAATGGCTTTTTTGCATGTTCCTGGAATTTTCCATCACCTTTATTGATTGCAATCCCATCATCAAATGAATGATTGCCAAGTGGCGCAATTGCTGATAATATATGGAATAAAATAATGTGATAACATCACAATTATGGATGAAATATGAAATAAACATTGAGTTTATATCAACACTTAAACAATATGAATTTTCCACGGCTTTTGGTGGTACATCGTTTCTATTGCACCTAACAGCCATCGACTTTCTTGTTTCAATTACTGAAAACTGAAAATAAACATTGAGTTCATATCAACACTTGAATTGCTTTCAAAATCTCCTACTCACATCACACTTGAAAATATTCCAGGTGATAAGTCCTTATGGCCGAAGCATTTCTTGAAGTTCTGTTGGGCAATCTGAGCTCCCTGATTCAAAGGGAGATCGGATTGATATTGGGTGTGGATAAGGAGATGAAGAAGCTTTCCAGCATTCTCACCACCATTCAAGCAGTGTTAGCAGACGCTGAAGACAAGCAATTCGAGAACAGGCCTATACAAGACTGGCTGCGCAAGCTCAATGCCCTTGCTTATGATATTGATGACCTGTTGGACGAGTGTGCAACTCAAGTCTCAGAGTTGGAGAAGAAAAAATACAACAAATTAAGTTTGAAGAAAATTCTTCTTCAACGCAAGATCGGGAGAAGGGTGAGAAATATTGTCGAAGAATTGGATTCTGTTGCTGCAGAGCGTCAAAAGTTTCATTTGTCTGAAATTCAAATAGAGAGGCAAAGCCAGGGAATGTGCAGACGTGCCATGCGTGAGACGGGCTCCGCTCTGAACGAGCCTCATCATATTTATGGAAGAGATGAAGAGAAGGAGAATATCGTCGACATCTTGGTGAACTGTGAGAGAGATGGTCAACAACTCTCCGTCCAGCCCATAATTGGCCTTGGAGGCCTTGGTAAGACGACTCTTGCTCAACTTGTGTGCAATGACCAACGAATAAAAGATCATTTTGAACCCAAACTTTGGGTTTGTGTCTCTGATGATTTCAATGTGAAGAGTTTGCTTAAGGCAATGATAGAATCTGCAACAGGGAGTCGAACTTGTTCAGATGTAGAGCAACTGGATACTTTACAACGCCGCCTTGGAGAGTTGCTAAACCATAAACGGTACTTGTTGGTATTGGACGATGTGTGGAATGAGGATCAAGAGAAATGGGCTATGTTAAAAAATATTGTGGCATGTGGCTCGAGAGGCGCTTCAATTGTTGTCACCACACGCCTGAAAAAGGTAGCAGATATCATGGGAACACTTCCAGCCCTTTCATTGACAGGGTTGTCCGAAGAGAATTGCTGGTTATTGTTCAAGCAGCGCGCATTTGGACAAGAGATCATGGAGGAGAACTCTAACCTAGAAGCCATTGGGAGACAGATAGTGAAGAAGTGTGCTGGTGTGCCTCTGGCTGCTAAGACTCTTGGAGGTCTTTTGAGATTTAAGAGGGAAGAAAAGGAATGGATTTATGTCAAAGAAAGTGAGATGTGGAATTTGCCACAAGAAGAAACTTCAATCTTGCCAGCCTTGAGATTGAGTTATCGTCATCTTCCTTTAGAGTTGAGACGGTGTTTTGCTTATTGTGCAATCTTTCCAAAGGATTATGAAATTGATAAAAAAGAGCTGATCTTTCGTTGGATGGCTCATGGATGCATTTCATCAAATGGGAGGCAAGACGTGGAGGACGTTGGTGATGAAGTATGGAATGAGTTAGTTTTGAGATCTCTTTTCCGAGATGTCACCACATTTGAAGATGAGAACTCTTGTCCGATAACCACTTTCAAGATGCATGATCTTGTTCATGATCTCGCTTTATCAATCATGGAGAACAGAGTAGTTCCTGAAGGAGTACATGAGGAAAGCAATAGCCCAAGTGCATCAAATTACAAAAAAATTTGCGAGGTGAATTACTATCATCAGTTGATCTTGCCTACAAGTATCCAACTAAATGTGTCAACCTTAACTACTTTAACCAACTTCACTCGTCTTAGAATGCTGAATGCAAGTAATACACGTATAGAAGGTTTGCCTTCTGCAATAGGCAAGTTGAAACAGTTGAGATACCTCAATTTGTCTTCTTGTTACTACATTCGTATTCTTCCCAACGCAATTTGCGGCCTTTCGAATTTGCAAATCTTGAATCTGAATTTGTGCTATAGTCTTGTGGATTTGCCTAAGAGCATGAAGTACACGAATAATCTCCGCCATTTGTGCCTGGAATCATGTATTTCATTGAGTCGCATGCCCTCTAAAATTGGAAAACTAACTTCCCTCAAGACACTAAGCCTATTCATAGTGGGTTACAAAATGGGCAACCAGCTTGGCGAATTGGAATGCTTGGATCTTGGAGGACAGCTGGATATTCGACATCTTGAAAGAGTGAAAGATCATATGGATGCAAAGAAAGCAAGTTTACATGAGAAAAAAAACCTTCTTTATTTGGTCTTACGATGGGGAGGCGACAATGTTGTGCAAGAAGATATTAGTGAAACGGTACTAGAAGCTTTTGAACCTCCCCCAAATATTAAAACTTTATGGGTATTTGGCTTCCCTGGTAGGTGTTTTCCTCCTTGGATGGGAAATTCAAACACAGAAAATATAATCAAGATGAGTATAGTGAATTGCCCAAATTGCTTGCATATTCTACCACTGGGAAATCTGCCTCAACTTAAATACTTGGTGTTAAAATATCTTGCTGCCTTGGAGTACATTTTGGAAGATGAAGCTCAAGTTGGAATTCTAGTAAAACCAAAATTTGCATCATTGGAAGTACTGGAATTGTTAGATCTACCTAGTCTAAAAGGGTGGTCATCAAAGGGATCATCTAAAGCGGGAGATTTCTTCCCAAATCTTCAAAAGTTATCCATTAAGGGATGTTTTTGTTTGAGATTTCCACCAGTTTCATCTTTGAAAGAACTATTCGTATCGAGATGTAGCTATTTAACCCTGTGTTCATTCTCTAAGCTTGAAAATCTTACTTTCCTTCAGTTGGACATTGATGAAACATATGACATTCCGATTGAGATGCTTGAAAACCTATGCAATCTTAAGCAATTGATAATCGTGGGTGCCCACGATAATTGTCTGCCATTGGAGGGGCTTAAAGGCTTAAATTCTATAACAAGTTTAGAGATATACAAGGGAAAACTGACATGTTTGCCTGAAGGATGGTTGCCTCCCCTCATTTCTCTTAAGGAATTGCGCATAGCTCGTTTCTTGGAGCTTGTGGAGCTACCAGAGGGAATTAAATATCTTCGCTCCCTTAAAATGCTCGAACTTGAACATCTTCCTAAGATGGCATGCCTGCCAGAAGCCTTACAGCACATCTCCGCACTTGAGAATTTGACAATTACAAACTGCCTAGGAGTTGCATCACTTCCATCCAGCATTCAAGGAATGACAAATCTTCAAACACTTTCAATTGTGCGCTGCCCGGAACTAATGAGGCGATGTGAGGAAGGAAGTGGGGAGGACTGGCACAAAATAGCTCACATTCCCAATCTGCACATAGTTTAGATTTGGATTCATATACCTCACAGGTTAGTAGTATTTTGCAATTCTGGAAGATGTTAGATTTCGTTTTTAGTTTTTGCGATTTTTCAATCCCTAAAAAAAATTAAAAAAAAAAGAAAGAAAAGAATTTTTTTTTTTCTTGCCCCACTTTATTTTGCACAGATCTTATAACTTATTTTACTTCGATACATAAAGTACTTTATTATACTTGTATTATCCTGCATTATCAATTCTCAATTTTCATACTAAATATAATAACATTTGAGTTTGACACCTATTTTGATATATAATAAATATTTTTCATTTTCTATTTTTTAAAAAGAACTTTTATTTGCACGAATGTATTTACGAAATATCATTCTTTTTCATCATTAATAAAATATGTGATTGTAAAACTTAATTTGTTCTTGTTCATTGTTATATTAAATTTATCATTACATTTGAATTGAACATTTTTTTAATATGTAAAAAATACTTATTTTCTCATTTTTGAGGGAGAACATGGAATGAATTTCTATACATATGTACTTATGAAGTACCATTTTTTCCTCATTAATTAATTTCAATTCAGTTATTATTTTCTAGGAGTCTAATTAGAATACATTTAATTTAGTCATAGTTTACCGTGCAATGGTATGAATTGAATGTGATAATAATAATCTTTTTAGATGGGGACATAATTTAATTGTTATTTTCTATAAGTCCAATTAAATATGTTGATAAAAGAATAAATTTCAATATACGCAATTACATTTGCTAACTAAGAAATTTTGGTTTAATTAATTTTAATATAGTTATTGTTTTCTATATGCTTAATTAAAATACAAATCTCAAATCCAGTTTTCAGCTTAGTTTTTAATCAAATGATTTGGTTGCTTTCTTTTTGGTTCATCCTATTGTCAGAAATCGTGCCTGAATGCACTATGACTCATAGAATTAATACATGGGACATGGAGCATTAGTTCTCTTTTCTGCCTTGGTATAGCTGACTACTTCATATAATTTGGATGCTATAGTTATCAGTGTTTCAACACAGAGTTCTATAGCTTTGAATCCTTTGCATGCAAATTGTGGTGTTTTAAGTCAACTTGCCCTAGTGGCTGTTCACACATCTTGATCAGATTTGTGCATACCCTGTTTTCTTGCTAGTTATCTTGAAAACCACATATTATATAAAAATTGTGTGGTTTGTATTCTGCATAATTGGGTCTACTATCTACCTTAGCATTTAAAAAGTTCCAATAATCAAACCTGATATGATTCACATAAGAAAGAAGTTATAGTATTGCAAGTAATATGAGAGGAAACTATTTATACTTGTGTATATTAGGATTAGCAAAGATGGATTAGGATTTTTGTTCTACTTGTTCACCTTAGTAATGTATGCCAAGGAATGCTCAATCCTCTGTTGGATTTCTATGTTGATCGGATGAATGTTATGATGGGTAGTTATTGCTTTGCATTATGTAATTTGAGGATACTGAACTGTTTTCTAATATTATTGATTCAACTATTGAAACAAAAGCCTCCAAATCATTTATATTTCCTCTAATGCTGTCCCTCAACTATTTTTAGCAATAACTGGAATCGATTAGTGCACTTAGAAATATCATGTTTGCTTTCAGCAATGTATTCAATTTCTCAAATGAGACAGGCTTTATACCTATAACCCTTTGGTAATTGTTGCTACATTGTAGTTATAATGGCACCAGAGATGATGTAATAGTTTGCTCAGCTTTGTATATTGGTACTTAGACCTTTTCTCTTTGGAGAAGCACGCGAGGGAATTGTTATTCTTGTAAGGCCGGTTTTGTATCTTTGCTTTTGCACTATTTTTCATCCCAATAATTTGCTCAGTTTTGTGTGCAATATATGCAAAGGGATATGCTCACTTTATAATAGCTATACCACTAGTTTCAATGAGCGTCTGCCTGACTCGTTGAATTATTAACATGAAACAGTACACTGAAAGCAGAAATCTCCTGAACTGCAATTACATGTTGATGCACAATGTACATATTATGCTCACCCCACACAGCAAGTCAACAAGACCACAACCTTAATTGGCATATTGAAATACAAATTGAGAGAAAAGGTACATAAAATTCAGAAGTGAAGTATGTAAGTACTTTACCGTGTTGATTAGGTTGATTATGACGGATAGCTCTTTGTGAGCCAACTGCAGGTTCTCCACTAAGCTCTGCCATGGCCATTGTTGTTGACTGGTTGTTGTACCCTCCTTAGCACTTGTACCTTCACTTGTCTGCTTCTTACTGGGATCCTCTCTCTCCACCGCCCAAGCAAATCTATTCTCCTTATCAAGTTCACTCTCTTCTCATCATATCCCACATCACTGCCACACATATATAAACCAATATCACATCATCCATCCATATACCAATCATTACATTTTTGCTATATTATGAGAAGTAAGTGGTTAAGACTAACGAGGGGAAGCGTTCAAAGCCATTTTCCTCAATGGCTTCTAGTTGTTTTATCGGGAGCTTGTCAAGTAAGATAGATCTCCATTCATTTTGCTTAATTAGATTTCCAGGGAAACTTGCTGCGGAAGATGTGACTCAGATCCTAAAAGACAGGAAACAAGTAGTCTGTCAGCAGGGAAGCCTGGGATTTTTCGATAATGTATCAGGGCCTTCACATAGATTTGGAATTCATGTTAGCTTGTTTCTAAACAAAACCACAATACAGTTAAAATGAAACATAAGATACAGAAAGAAAAAGGAAAGGAAAAAGGGCAAAAATGTTGAAAATAAAACATGAAAAGAAAATAGTTTTCATCACTAGTACGCAACAACATATGGGTGAATTTGTTTTGATGGGATTATTTGACACACACACAAACACACACACAGAAGCAACAAAACTAGGGACTCGAATCAAAACAAGAACAGGAGGACGGGCAAGAGGAATGAGAAAGGCTTGTGGTAGTGGGCACAAAGGGGGAAGTCCCACCATGGAAGCTGCTCTTGGACTAATTGTTTCTGTGGCTGGAGAATGGAAGAAGCAGAAGAAGAATAAGAGGCTTGAATCAGAATAAAAATGGGAGGACAACAGAAACGATGAGAAAGGGTTGTCGTAGTGGGCACAAATTGGGAAGGGCCACCATGGAAGCTGCTCTTGGACTCACGGGAGATTGAAATAAGTAGAACGTGAGCTCGGTTAGGTGTAAATTCAAATATTCCAACCTATTCCTGATTCCCTCAATAAATTCCCCACCCATCTTCCAAATTGGGAAGGGCCACCATGGAAGCTGCTCTTGGACTCACGGGAGAGTGAAATAAGTAGAACTTGAGCTCGATCAGGTGTAAATTCAAATATTTCAACTTATTCCTGAATCCCTCAATAAATTCCCCAACCATCTTCCATCCCCATTTCTCCTAACACAGACCCATATATGTCACAGATACTGGATACAGTGAGCTTATCCTCACAGTTCTTCCCTATCAGACCAAAACAAGAGAGATTTTGGTTTTGCATAACCCCTTGCACTGCTTTTACCTTGCATTTGCTTTTCATTGCCAGCACCAAGATTAAAGTGGAGTAAAATTATTACAATAGCTGGTATTAAGATAGCAGTTTGGAGTCTTCAAATTCAAACTACATCAAGTGATGGGATGTGCACAAATAATCCAACTAATTAACACCAAAGATTACATGATACCACCTCACTCCATTAGCCAATGAAAATCCTAAAGCCAAAATGTTATGCGCAAGTTAATTGATCTACCTCTAGAGGTGCAAATTTCTTAAAACCATATAACACAGCGAAGATTTTGGTACTACTGTTCTGCAAACTTAAAACCTAACTAAATTTTACTTATCAATTTCAGTTATTTATAAAATTTTGTAGGTTTTCTTAGCATGGTTTTGAGTTAATACTTAGCGAAAAGGATTGATCGGCGACTGGGTTGGGTGGCAGTAGATTTATACACTGCCCAAACCATCAAAATAATACCACCATCACAGGTCAATATTCCTATAATTGTAGCTGAATCAATAAAATGAGCACATTTATTGAGGTAAATCCAACAATGTATATGTATATATGTCAAAAACACAAATTTGATTCAGTTCACTATAATTCTAATTTGGCCAGCTTCCTACATATTAAAATAGAACACTATTAAATTTAATTACGGAAAAATGCTAAGCCAACTAAAGGCAAGTATTCTTACCTTATGGCCATTGTTGTTGACTGGTTGTTGTACCCTCCTTAGCACTTGTACCTTCACTTGTCTGCTTCTTACTGGGATCCTCTCTCTCCACCGCCCAAGCAAATCTATTCTCCTTATCAAGTTCACTCTCTTCTCATCATATCCCACATCACTGCCACACATATATAAACCAATATCACATCATCCATCCATATACCAATCATTACATTTTTGCTATATTATGAGAAGTAAGTGGTTAAGACTAACGAGGGGAAGCGTTCAAAGCCATTTTCCTCAATGGCTTCTAGTTGTTTTATCGGGAGCTTGTCAAGTAAGATAGATCTCCATTCATTTTGCTTAATTAGATTTCCAGGGAAACTTGCTGCGGAAGATGTGACTCAGATCCTAAAAGACAGGAAACAAGTAGTCTGTCAGTAGGGAAGCCTGGGATTTTCCGATAATGTATCAGGGCCTTCACATAGATTTGGAATTCATGTTAGCTTGTTTCTAAACAAAACCACAATACAGTTAAAATGAAACATAAGATACAGAAAGAAAAAGGAAAGGAAAAATGGCAAAAATGTTGAAAATAAAACATGAAAAGAAAATAGTTTTCATCACTAGTACGCAACAACATATGGGTGAATTTGTTTTGATGGGATTATTTGACACACACACAAACACACACACAGAAGAAACAAAACTAGGGACTCGAATCAAAACAAGAACAGGAGGACGGGCAAGAGGAATGAGAAAGGCTTGTGGTAGTGGGCACAAAGGGGGAAGTCCCACCATGGAAGCTGCTCTTGGACTAATTGTTTCTGTGGCTGGAGAATGGAAGAAGCAGAAGAAGAATAAGAGGCTTGAATCAGAATAAAAACGGGAGGACAGCAGAAACGATGAGAAAGGGTTGTCGTAGTGGGCACAAATTGGGAAGGGCCACCATGGAAGCTGCTCTTGGACTCACGGGAGATTGAAATAAGTAGAACGTGAGCTCGGTTAGGTGTAAATTCAAATATTCCAACCTATTCCTGATTCCCTCAATAAATTCCCCACCCATCTTCCAAATTGGGAAGGGCCACCATGGAAGCTGCTCTTGGACTCACGGGAGAGTGAAATAAGTAGAACTTGAGCTCGATTAGGTGTAAATTCAAATATTTCAACTTATTCCTGAATCCCTCAATAGTGAAGAAGTGTGCTGGTGTGCCTCTCGCTGCTAAGACTCTTGGAGGTCTTTTGAGATTTAAGAGGAAAGAAAAGGAATGGATTTATGTCAAAGAAAATGAAATATGGAATTTGCCACAAGATAAAACATCAATCATGCCAGCCTTGAGATTGAGTTATCGTCATCTTCCTTTAGAGTTGAGACGGTGTTTTGCTTATTGTGCAATCTTTCCAAAGGATTATGAAATTGATAAAAAAGAGCTGATCTTTCATTGGATGGCTCATGGATGCATTTCATCAAATGGGAGGCAAGACGTGGAGGACGTTGGTGATGAAGTATGGAATGAGTTTGTTTTGAGATCTCTTTTCCAAGATGTCACAACATTTGAAGATGAGAGCTCTCGTCCAAGAACCACTTTCAAGATGCATGATCTTGTTCATGATCTCGCTTTATCAATCATGAAGAACATAGTAGTTCCTAGAGGAGCACATGAGGAAAGCAATAGCCCAGGTGCATCAAATTACAAAAAAATTTGCGAGGTGAATTACTATCATCAGTTGATCTTGCCTACAAGTATCCAACTAAATGTGTCAACCTTAACTACTTTACCCAACTTCACTCGTCTTAGAATGCTGAATGCGAGTGACACAAATATAGAAGGTTTGCCTTCTGCAATAGGCAAGTTGAAACACTTGAGATACCTGGATTTCTCTTATTGTCACCTCCTTCATACTCTTCCCAACACAATTTGTGGCCTTTCGAATTTGCAAATCTTGAATCTGAATATGTGCGGTAATCTTGTGGATTTGCCTAAAAACATGAGGTACATAAATAATCTCCGCCATTTGTGCCTGGAACTTTGTTTTTCATTGAGTCGCATGCCCTCTAAAATTGGAAAACTAACTTCCCTCAAGACACTAAGCCTATTCATAGTGGGCCACAAAATGGGCAACCAACTTGGCGAATTGGAATGCTTGGATCTTGGAAGACTGTTGGAAATTCGACATCTTGAAAGAGCGAAAGATCATATGGATGCAAAGAAAGCAAGTTTACGTGAGAAAAAAAACCTTCTTTATTTGCTCTTACAATGGGAAGACGACAATGTTGTGCAAGAAGATATTAGTGAAACGATACTAGAAGCCCTTGAACCTTACCCAAATATTAAAGTTTTATGGGTATTTGGCTTCCCTGGTAGGTGTTTTCCTCCTTGGATGGGAAATTCAAACACAGAAAATATAATCAATATGAGAATAGCGGATTGCCCAAATTGCTTGCATATTCTACCACTGGGAGATCTGCCTCGACTTAAATATTTGGTGTTAAAAAATCTTGCTGCCTTGGAGTACATTATGGAGGATGAAGTTCAAGTTGGAATTCTAGTGAAACCAAAATTTGCATCATTGGAAGTACTGAATTTGTCATATTTGCCTAGTCTAAAAGGGTGGTCGTCAAAGGGATCATCAGAAGTGGGAGATTTCTTCCCAAATCTTCAAAAGTTATCCATTCGAAGATGTTCGTGTTTGAGATTTCCACCAATTTCATCAATGAAAGAGCTGTTGGTATCGAGATGTAGCTATTTAACCCTGTGTTCATTCTCTAAACTTGAAAATATTTCTTCCCTTGAGTTGGAAATTGATGAAACATATAACATTCCGATTAAGATGCTTGAAAACCTCTGCAATCTCAAGGAACTGAAAATCTTGGGTGCCCACGATAATTGTCTGCCATTGGAGGGGCTTAAAGGCTTAAATTCTCTCACAAAGTTAGTGATATGTGGGAAATTGATATGTTTGCCAGAAGAATGGTTGCCCCCCCTCATTTCTTTGGAGGAACTACGCATAGTTCGTTGCCCTGAGCTTGTGGAGCTACCAGAGGGAATTAAATATCTTCACTCCCTTAAAATCTTAGAACTTGTACGTCTTCCTAAGATGGTATGCATGCCAGAAGCCTTACAGCACATCTCCGCACTTGAGAAATTGACAATTACAAACTGCCCAAGAGTTGCATCACTTCCATCCAGCATTCAAGGAATGACAAATCTTTATACACTTTCAATTGGACACTGCCCGGAACTAATGAGGCGATGTGAGGAAGGAAGTGGGGAGGACTGGCACAAGATAGCTCACATTCCCAATCTGCGCATAGTTTAGATTTGGATTCATACACTTCACAGGTTAGTACTATTTTGCAATTCTGGAAGATGTTAGATTTTGCTTTTAGTTTTTGTCATTTTTCGATCCTTAAAAAAAAAAGAAAAAGAAAGAAAAGAAAAGTTTTTTTTTTCTTGCCCCACTTTATTTTGCAAAGATCTTGTAACTTATTTTATTTCGATACATAAAATACTTTATTATACTTGTATTATCCTGCATTATCAATTCTCAATTATCATCCTAAATATAATAACATATGAGTTTGACACCTGTTTTGATATATAATAAATATTTTTTTCTTTTTGTTTTTTAGGAAGAACTTTTATTTGTACGAATGTATTTACGAAATATCAATCTTTTTCATCATCAATAAAATATGTGATTGTAAAATTTAAGTTATTCTTGTTCATTGTTGTATTAAATGTACAATTACATTTGAATTGAACACTTTTTTAATATATAAAAATGTTTATTTTCTCATTTTTGAGGGAGAACGGGGAATAAATTTCTATACAAAGGTACTTACAAAGTACCATTTTTTCCTCATCAATTGAGTTTTTTCTTAATTAGCTTCAATTCAGTTATTATTTTCTATGAGTCTAATTAGAATAAATTTAATTTAGTCATAGTTTACCATACAACCATATGAATTGAATGTGATAATAATAATCTTTTTAGGTGGGGACATAATTTAATTGTTATTTTCTATAAGTCCAATTAAATATGTTGATAGAAGGATTAATTTCAATATATACAATTACATTTGCTAACTAAGAAATTTTGATTTAATTAATTTTAATATGATTATTGTTTTCTATATGCCTAATTAAAATAAACTTATTTGGTATATAGATTTGATATATATATATATACACATTTTTTAAGTGGAAAAACTTGATTTAATTAATTATAGTTATTTTTTGTGGGAGCCGAACAAAAAATGAACTTAATTTAGTTGTAATTACCATTAAATTGTCTGTATTAAACATGATCATTTTCATATATGTAATTATATTTGCTAAGTAGAAAATTTATTTAATTAATTTTAATGCAATTATTATTTTGTGTAATTCTAATTAGAAATATATTTAATTATAATATATGTAATAAATACAGTAATATACATTTGATGTATATGCACTACTTAACATGAAAAACTTGATTTAATTAATTATTTTTTATAAGTATTATTTTATATGAGTCTAGATACAATGTATATACATTATTTAAATCGAAAAACTTGATTATTAATTATATTTACTATTTTCTATGAGTTTAATTAAAAATAAACTTAATTTGATGGTAATTACCACTGAACCATGTGCATTAAATGTGATAATATTATTAGAAAGGGGAAATTTTTGTTCTCACATAAAAAGAAAGAAACCAATATACTCATTCATTCTTTTATAAGTAGTATATAGATATAGATACACCTCAAAATGAGAACTCATTTTTCAGAATAGAGAAGAAAGACAAAAATTCTTTTTTTTTTTTTTTTTTCTCTAGTTTTGTTCTTAACATTTCACCAACAGCCAACATTTTTGTGTTTTCTTTCTCCGTCATTTTTTACTTAGGGCGTGTTTGATGTCCTCTAATAGAGAAATAGTGGATCCTAATATGTATCAATCGTTTGTTTGATGTGGAAGACTAATTTTGCGAGCCGGCTCTCAAGTTTGAGGAAGCCCCCCTACTATAGATCATATTAATCACTGTTCAAGTAACGGCTATGTGGGTGTGACTAATTAATCGCACCCCAATTCTCATCCTATCATTGTGCCGAAAAGTTCTTGATAGTCTAATTTCTTCATGTGTCATTCCATTTATGCCCTCTATAAGTTTGACTCAACCTATCACTCCACTATAATATAAAAACTTGAAAGCAAAATTATGATACTCATTTTCTGCTTTCTATGAACTCTAGTTCTCCCCTACATATGTATTGCCCTTAATCTCTAGAATCGATTCAATTGATGAGTACACGCAATTACCCATTTTGAGTTACAATCGAGTATCGACAGATTTTAAGGAAATTTGTGGTTTACTCAGTCAATTTTTTTCCCTTCTTCATAGAACGCATTTGAAAGATTCTGTGGTTTTAATATTGCATCTTGTTCTAGGTTAGTACGTACTGTGCAATTCCTTTTCTTGATGGTCTGAGAGGTTGTGGGCAACTATGGGATACAACTCAACACAACTGATCCAGACATGATGATCATATCGTTGCTACGCATCCTTTGGCGCACAACAATGCGGACATGAATGCATTTTGGGGGATGAACATAGAGGCAAGATCCCGTGTCGTGCATATGCTACTAATTGGAACTTTGCCATCAGACTAAGTGGTATTTTTGCATTGCTACTAGATGTTCATGTTTTAGTGCAACTTGAATTGGTGTTTTTGGTGTTGCCTATCTATGAAACTCATTTTCTGTAACCAATCACTTTTATTGGTTGTATTGCACTATGCCTGATAAGCCTTTCTAGTTTTTTAGTCTTGACTTTGGCTTATGGTCTAAATATAGAATTATGTTTGTTATTATGGACTGCTGTTTATTATATAGATATTTGTATTTGTTATTATGGTTTAATTATCTGTAGTGAAGTTATGTATGTTCTGATTCCTATATAATCTGACTGGTTGCTATACTCATCATAGTGTGACTTGATACGGTTACTTAATTTGTATCACAAGTTTATGTTTCTTTTCTCCTTGTCTGTTGTATGTTGCTAGAGAAACCAGATATAGATCTCAAATCCAGTTTTCAGCTTAGTTTTTAATCAAATGATTTTGTTGTTTTCTTTTTGGTTCTGTCCTATTGTCAAAAACCGTGCCTGAATGCACTATGACTCATAGAATTAATATATGGGATATGAAGTATTAGTTCTCTTTTCTGCCTTGGTATAACTGACTGCTTCATATAACTTGGATGCTATAGTTGGTTTTTGTGGGTTCAGTCAGTTTTCAGATCTGTTATCTGTCTTTCAGCACATGGTTCTATAGCTTTGAATCCTTTGCATGCAAATTGTGGTGTTTTGAGTCAACTTTCCCTGGTGTGTGTTCACATATCTTTGATCAAATTTGTGCATACCTTGTTTTCTTGCTAGTTATATATCTTGAAAACCACATATTCCATAGAAATTGTGTGGTTTGTATCCTGCATAATTGTGTCTACCATCTAGCTTAGCATTTAAAAAGATCCAATAATGAAACCTGATATGATTCACATAAGAAAGAAGTTACAATATTGCAAGTAATATGAGAGGAAACTATTTATATTTGTGTATACTAGGATTAACAAAGATGGATCAGGATTTTTGTTCTACTTGTTTGCCTTACTACTACATGCCAAGGAATGCTCAATCCTCTGTTAGATTTCTGTGTTGATCAGATGAATGTTATGATGGGTAGTTGTTGCTTTGCATTATGTAATTTGCGGATACTGAATTGCTTTCTAATATTATTGATTCAACTATTGAAACAAAAGCCTCCAAACCATTTATATTTCCTCTAATGCTGTCCCTGAAGTATTTTTAGCAATAACTCGAATAATTAGTGCCCTTAGAAATATCATGTTTGCTTTCAGCATTGTATTCCATTTCTCAAATAAGACAGGTTTTATACCTGTAACCCTTTGGGAATTGTTGCTATATTGTAGTTATAATGGCACCAGAGATGATGTAATAATTTGCTCAGCTTTGTATATTGGTACTTAGACCTTTTCTCTTTGGAGTAGCACAGGAGGGAATTGTAATTCTTGTAAGGCTGGTTTTGTATATTTGCTTTTGCACTACATTTCATCACAATATTATTCAGACCAATTATATTATTTAGGCGGGGCTTGAAATGGTCATTTGGGATGTGTTTAGTTAACAAACTAGTTGCCCCTATTGCCTTATAATCTAGAAAAGCAAATGACAGCAATGTTGATAAAGACTGGTCATTCATTATCATTCGTCTTATATTATTAAGAGGATGCACTAATTCTTTTTCTTAACTACAAAATTTGGGAAGCAATTTCTTCATACACTAGTAAATGGGATCCCAACATTTACTCGGAATGTTGGTTTGCATAAAACAAAAAAAGATAAAGACAAAGAAAAAGAGAAAATAAAGGTTTAATGGCGGCAATTTTGTCCATAAAATAATAGTAGCTAATATCAAATGCCTCATAACCGAATATGAAAGACTATAGTGGTGACTAATCGAAGAGGGAATTTTTCATAATAAACATGGCAATAATTAATCCTATCTCACTTAATTTAGGGGATATTACGATCATTGCTATCATGCATATTCCGCATCGAAAGCGCCCTTAAGGTATAAGATAAAATTGTATATGACAACTACTCCAATTAAGTAAAGAAGCCCAAAAGACACAATAGTACCATAGAGAAAAGGTGGCTATAGGCATTAAAATCAAGAATCATCATAATTTCCCAGAGGTTCTAATATTTATACAATTAAAAATGTTTCTGTAGACTATTCCATAGGCTTCCTCATGCTCATGTTACAATCAAGGACAATTTTCATCCATGACTTAGGCATTAATATTTACTCAAATCCAAGATTTGCTACAAGATCCCTTGTTGACATATGGTAGGTAAATGATGATATAGATGAACCAGCTTTAGTTCATACAAAATAACTTTTAAAGCCTTTCCTAAGGGAAGTTTCATCCAAGTTCCTCCATATAAATACAAGCTTGATTATCCTTTTCTCAGCAGGGCCCCATTCCTTGCCAGGACATCCATAAAAAGGGGAGGGTACCATCTGAAATAAACTAGGACAAGATATTATTTTATACTAAGCTTAAACAAAAAAATCTTTGATATTCAAGATATTCTAAGCATGACTCTAGAAAGATGAAAACCTGGAAAATATAATGCTACTCAGAGTCACTCAGTGACAGTATTCCTTTCATTCTGTAGAGATCATCCCCTTTCTCTTCTACCAATATTTTTAGCCAATCATCAAACTAAAACACCAACAGCAATGATATAAGAATCAGATTTTAGGTGTTATTCAACAATGATATAGCATCAATAAGAACATGCAAAACAAAGTCAACTTCCAACACTTTTTGAACAATAATCTTTACCAACAATTTCTCCAAGATGCAAAAGAATATAATAATCCTAAGGTAGTCCACTAACAATGAAGTAGGGTCATAGTCATTTCACCGTATATAGTATCCATATAAAATGGTTTTTTGAATATGTGGAACGAAATCAACCATTAGCAAGAAAAGAAAGAACTTACATAATCAAGATCTAAGGTTCCTTCAAAAACAATAATGACACTGGATACAGCAAGATCATGCATGTAATCATGAAGATGCCCTTTGCAATGCCGTATAAGAAGAAAAGAACTGGTGAGTTACAAGAAATACACACAGACACACATAAGTATATAAACCACAGTGGTAACATAGTATTAGTATTTTGACATTCTCTTACTAAGAACTCCCACAAAAATAGTTGTCAATTTCCATATAGATGTCCTAACTTAGATTTGCCCTCATGAGAATACTTTTAAAGAAATTTAAGGAGAAAAAAATTGCTGACCACAAAAAATTAGGTCAGATATTTAACTCTATTATATTAGTGCATGCTGTAGTAATTGCAATTGGAAGCATAATGATCACAAATAGTAGATTCATTTTCCAAAATTTTCCTTTTTTTTTTTTTTTTTCCTTTCCCCTTTATTTTGCATTCTATTGTTGAAAAAAAAAATGGCAGGAAAATAAGGGGAAATCAAGGATATGAAACATACGCACCATGCTCACTTTCATGATCAAAACAATGAGAATCATCCAATTTAACTTCAAATTCAACCATGTAAAACATAAGCAAGGTCTCAATTGGTCAAAGAATATACTTCATAATTTTCTTTCTCTCTTTCTTTTTTTTTTTTTTTAAAGAAAAAAGTCTTCTCAAAAAGAATATAAGTAAAATTCTTGTCAAGATCATAGCCTCCAACTCCCAAAACAAAGTCCATGTCAACTACCCCATTCTTAGCCAGTTTTATTTGTGCCATCACAGTAATAAGCTGGAAAAGTAAACCAATATGTTGCTTGTAAAATAAATAAAGTGTACAGAAAATCCACGCAATAACATCAGTTACACTTGAAGCAATATATATTGAAAAATAGAAAAGCTTTATTTGATTTAGCAACCTTCCGATTTTAACTGTCATTTGCACTCCTAACCAACAAAAGAAGGGCAAGAAAGATTTCTAGTCCTGTACTCCTAATACAACTGAAAAACTAATAAGAGTCCTACCAGAATACGGGAACTAAAATTGTCCTAATTAAAGAAATATAAATTGAAACATCCCAAAAATGTACAGCTGCCAAAAGAAATTGAATGCTTCTTAATTAAATTTGCATAAAATCTTGGGAAGCAAGACACATCCGAACTCAAATTATTTCCTTCTTTCATTTCTCGTCTCCTCCAAAATGTGATTTTTGCTCCAAGCATGTCAAATACTCGATTTTCAATTGCATTTAGTTTGAATCTTCAATTTCCTTCACAAATATAAAATGAAAGTTAGATTCTAATAACTTTTTACTATTAATCATAAGGGGAAATTATGCAAATTAAATGACAAAATGCAACTTAATAATACTACCAATACATGAAGAGATGCATGAGATATCAGTGCTTTAGTACTTCACTAAGTGAGATTTATAGTTGATTTTGTGATATATATATATATATATATACTTCTTTTGGCAATTATATACTTGATTTCTTGATTTTTGTACCGATAGTGATAATTTTGAGTTTCATTCCATATTTTACCTTTTATTTTTTGAGAGTGAACAACCAAAACTCTAAAAATACGTGTACACTTAGTAAGGTATAGATACAAATTAAGTGATCATTCGTAGTAGTATAAAGTATCATTATGTATTTAAAGTTGTAAACACAATGAGTATTTGACGATCATATCTGTCCTATTACCCGCACAAATAATTAGAGCAATTAGTCTTGCAGTCTAAAAAATATTGTACTTAACCTCACTAAAACTTTAAAGAGAACCAATTCTTCAATTGTACAAAGTATATTTCAAAATAAGTCAATATATACTTCATTTGTTCAATCTCTATACTTGATTTCCGTCATATTGTACCTCACCTCGCTACAACTTTGTCTACTTCAAAATATCCACATTTATGCTTTGTTTGTTTGATCATTGTACTTGATTTTCTGCATATTTGTACTTAACCTCACTACAACTATTATAGATTAGTTCTTTAATTGCATAAAGTGTACTTCCAAACAACTCTATATATACTTTATTTGTTCGACTTATATACTTGATTTCGCTCATACTGTACTTCACATCACTACTTTAATGGAACATGAGTTTCGTTCCATATTTTTCTTGAGAATAAATAACCAAAACTCTAAAAATGCGTGCAAATTAGTAAGGTATATATACAAATGTGTTAAAGTAGTTAAGAGATAACTACTAGCATTCAACAAATTAAGTGATCATTTGCGGCAGTGTAAAGTATTCTTATGCATTCAAAGTTGTAAACACAATGACCATTTGATGATCATATCCGTCCTATCACCCGTACAAATACTTAGAGCAATTGGTCCAATAGTCTAAAAAATATTGTACTTAACCTCACTAAAACTTTAAATAGAATCAATTCTTCAATTGTACAAAGTATACTTCAAAATAACCCAATATATACTTTGTTTATTCGATTTTTATACTTGATTTTTGGCATATTGTACTTCACCTTAGTACAACTTTTGGCACTAATTCTTCTATTAGATAAAGTGTACTTCAAAATAACCCCAACTATATTTTGTTTATTCGATCATTATAATTGATTTTTTGCATATTTGTACTTAACCTCACTACAACTATCACACTTTAGTTCTTCAATTGGACAAAGTGTACTCCACAACAGCCTGATATATACTTCATTTGTTAGATTTATGTACTTGATTTCTCGAATATTATACTTCACAGTAGCTACAACTTTAATTGAACTAATTCTTCAATTGCACAATGTGTACTTCAAAATAATCCAATATATACTTCGCTTGTTCAATTTTCATTCTTAATTTCCCACATATTATACTGAATCTCACTGCAACTATTATAGACTACCTAACAAATACACAAAGTGCATTTCAAAATAACCCCATCTATACTTGATTTGTTCTATTTTTATACTATATTTCTAGCATATTATACTTAACATCACTACAACTTTAATGGAACTAATTCTTCATTTGCACAAAGTATACTTCAATATAACAACATCTGTATTTTGTTTATTCCATTTATGTACTTGATTTTCAGTATATTGTACTTTACCTCACCACAACTTTTATACTTTAAATTGACTACATCTATACTTTATTAATTCCACTTATATACTTGATGTACATAATTTTGTACTTAACATCCACGTTAGCTTTGCTAGGAAAATTTTGCACCATATAACATCCAATATCAACAAAATAGTCCAAATTAATCTCCAATGTCAACAAAATTCAAAGGTGAGTTTTTTCATTATTTAAGACGGTGTATGCCCAATGCTTTGACCTCATCTTGGATTTCACATTCTCCAATGTATTCTAAAAATATTAGGCGGAGCAACGAGAGCAAACCTCAATTTGTCTTGCTATTTCTGCAATCAAATATAGAAAAACTAGTACACACTATCACTTATAGGAATGGATAGTGAAATGTTGATATTTTGTACTACAATTACTTGTACAATATACTTTACATATTTAATCCTATTTTTTCAAGAAACCAGCATATTATTATCAAATAAAAAGTACCAAAATTTCATCAAATCTTCAACCCAACAATGCCATTGTTATACTAAATTAAGCAAACCAAATCAGTTTTTTTTTTTTTTTTGGTCTGAGAATCATAAATCGAGAAAAATGAAGCACAAGCACATGCCTTTTAAGTACAAAATAGGGTTTTCTAGATAATTTCAGCATATAATTTCAAGTTTAAAAAGTGTAAACCCCTAAAAAATTAAGCACAACTTCACGTCTTTCAAGTACAAATTAGAGATTTTAAGATGTTATAACAAAAATCATATATATAACAAATGGGTTCAAGTTTTTAACAACTAAAACAAGAGTTTAAATAAAAAAATATAAGAAAATTTACCTACAAAACTGTTGAAGAGGGGAAAATCACGAGCAATGAAAGAAAGCAAAATTTATGAAATGAGCAACAAAAAAACACCCATGAAACTTAAGCACCCACACCTTTGTTCTCTTCTTCGTACCTTGCTTCCACTCCTTTTCTATTTTGTCTCGTTTCACCTGTGCGCCTTTTCTTCTTGATCCCATCTTGTCTTTACGCCTTTTCTTTTTGGCAGAGGAAAAGTCGCACTCCTTGTTGCAAAAAAGAAGCATTATTTTGGGATGAAAAATAGTGTTGCTCTTTTTGGCCTCTTTTTTTGTTGTTTTACTAAGTACAAGAGCATTTAAGTCTTTCTCAAAAAAATAGGGAGTGATTCCTAAAATTTTACAAAAAGTAGAGACTGTAGTGTTTAAAAATATTAGTGGGGAGTAAAGTGAAAATTGAAAGTAGGCGTGGGTATTTAATCCTAATTAACTCATAATTCAAACTTTGGGATATGTAATTGATCCAAATAAAAAAGGGACCAAATGCGATATTTTCAAATAAACTGTCAAAAAATTGACAAAAAATTTGACAATGTCCTAAAAGTCCAAAAAAATTAAAAATTTTGGTCCTATAAGTGTGGGCTTGAGACTGAAAGTGCAAAACTCCCTATTCAATAAGATCAAAAGTGCAATTTTCCCTTTATATGAACTTAGTGTTGGATAGTTCTTCTTAGGAGAATGCAAATGAGTCGAGCCAACTCACGAATCTCCCAAAACAAGCTCTATCCGAATATAATTTCTATTTCAAGACAATTTCAATCAATTTGTAATTAAGCTCAAAGTTTTATAATTAATATATAATTTATCTTATTTTTTATTTTTTTAATAAATAAATATTTTATTTTATTTTTATTTTTTAAATTTATCAAATCCTAATAATATCTTATAAACTCTCAAATTCTTATATGATATTTCGAGAAGGTCACTGAACATCCTTTAAAATCACGGTTGTCTCTTATGTTGATCATTAGGATTGAGCTTGCTCTAAAAAAAAAGAGAGCTTTACCAATTGATTTTGTTTTTCTATAATTTTTTTGGGAGCATTATAGGGATAGTTGAGATTTAAATAATAACAACAACAATGATAATCTACATTATATATAGAGGGTTAACACCCTTTTGATGTGTTTTCAAGTGGATTTTTCACGTAGATTTCTATATTCTAATTCCTATAACTATTAACTTTGTTTTCTTTTCTTTTTTCTATTCTTTTCTTTTCCAATTATTTAATTTTTTTCCTTTTTCCTTCTATTATTCTTTTTTTTAACTTATCCTAAAAATTCTTTTAAAAAAATCAAAAATTTAACAATCATACTAATATATAAAAAAAATAATAGTATTATTTTTTTTTAATATTTAAACTTTAACACATAATGATGCCAAAATTACTACTAATAATAAATTGGAAAGAAATAAAGAATAGTCCCTTTCCTTTTTCCTTTCTTAAGACTACTAACTTTGTTTTCTTTTCTTTTTTCCCATCCTTTTCTTTTCCAATTATTTACTTTTTTTTCCTTCTATTTTTTTAACTTATCCTAAAAATTCTAAAAAAAAATACATCAAAAATTTCAAAATCATACTAATATATAAAAAAAAAACATTAAGTATTTTTTCTATAATATTTAAACTTTGACACACACATAATGATGCCAAAATTACTACTAATAATATATTGGAAAGAAATAAAGAATAGTCCCTTTCCTTTTTCCTTTTGCGGTTATTAAAATAAAACTATTGCATCACTCGGTTTGATCAGATTCTGTCGGCTGACCTCCCCAGCCCAAGTTGACCAGAATCTTTTTCACACCAAAACGACTGTAGAAAGTTCAAAATCTTGCACCTCGCGCTTCAATTGTCGTACCACGATCCCAAACCAGCAACTGTGAGAAAAGGCAACCTTATACATATAGTCTTACAGCGCCCCCAACTGTCGCCACTTGTTTTCCCAAACAATAGTCTAGAAGAACTCTGACAATTAGCCCTACAATCAAGGCTGCACGAGAAGATCGGAATCCTTGTACCTCGCTTTCAAATTTCCAATTTTCATCCACCATTATCTAGTGACTTCCTTTGGAAAGGTAGACAAGCAGATACATCTGTCAACTTGTTTATTTATATATTTATACATTTATTATTGTTCTGGGTTCGGTTTTGATCAAGAAGAAACGGTAGATTTTCGGAGAGAGTATGGGTTCGGAGAGCAATTTTCATATGAAGGTGGTCACAGGAGACAACGGATACGTCCTTGAAGATGTGCCTCATTTGACCGATTACATTCCCGATCTCCCTGTATGTTATTCTTTTTTAGCTTTGTCTGTACATATGTATATAGTATCCGCCATTTTTCGTGGTTAAATAAATGCTTCACTGTGTGTGTATTGTGCGCGTTATTGCGATTGATGAATTGTAGTGTGGAAATGTGCTGGTATAAATCGATGTATATGTTTAGTTTTGCTTAAATGCTCTTCTCTGTGTATGTGATTCGGATCATTAATTTTACTTGCGGTATTGTGTTACTTCGTCTAGTGTATGGTGGCGTGATTGTGGTTTTATTGATTGTAGCTTGGTATTTTGGTTTCGGAAATTATGTCAATGTGTGATGGATTGTTTTTGATCATTTTCACAATTATTTTGTTATATGATTGAGTGTATATTGCTTGTTGGTAGTGGTTTAATGGATTACAGTATTCATAGTTTGATCTTTGGAACCAGTTTTACGTTTTTAAGTAGATTATCGTATGTATAGCATCCAGTTCATAGTTTGTATGATTAGGTCATGAATTTGAGCTAGTTATTTTGTTTGTGCTATTATTTTATGTTCTTTAGAATTATTATGTATTATTATGATATTTCATGGAGTGTATGTTTCATTAGAAGATTTGTGTAATTTCTTACTAAAATATTAGCTTGAATCAATAGATTTTGGTTTGCTGATTTGGTCTTCGGAAGTGTTCTATTGGAATTTGTGGAATATAAACCGTGGAAATTGGATGTCATGATTTAGAGTGAGATTAAAGCTTTTGTCTTAGTGAACTCCACACACTTTCCTTATTTTTGCTTGCAACCTTGCAGTGCAAGGTTGATTTAGACCAGGTCGAATGAATAAATACTGATTCTCACAAACTTTCTGTTATTGCTGATGGTTTAATCATATTTAGTTTGCCAGCTTTTAGATATATATGAATCTAGCTTTGAAGCCAAGCGCAAAGGAAGAGCTTAATCTGAAACTATGTGAAATTGTGTAATTGAAAAGAAGTGGTTTCAACAAACTTTGCCTTGATCCTGCAGTGTGGCCTAAGTGGATAAGCATGGAACTGGACTTTCTTAAAAATAAATCGAATTTTCTTTCTTGATTCTGTTCCTTTACGTGATTTTAACCAATTATCTAGTAAATAAGAATCAATTGTTGTTGCAAATATTCTCAATGCACACAACGAATCTTCGGGTATGTTTTTCTATATTTAGAATTAGATACTTAACTTTGATTAGTATTGGTTGGAATTCATTTCAACGGTTTTTGGTGCTAGGGGTGAGGAGTGAAAAACAGATGAAAAGAATAAGATACTAAGACATAAGTTATCATATGACTCTAGCTGAACTAGAGGTGAGAATTGAAGAGTAGTTTAACTGAAACAGAATGCTGTACTTGCTCTACTTCCATATATTTTTTAGGGGTACGTTATTACTCTTTAGGAAATGCAGGAGATAATTAAAGGACTTAATCTGATCCCATTATATAACCTTGTTGATCACTACTACTTAGTACTTGCTCTTAATAATTTGTTAGTCCTTTATTGTTTATTAATTATTCATCTTGGTGCTTGATTTTTTTGGCAGACTTATGCAAACCCACTTCGGTCAAATCCTGCATATTCAGTTGTTAAGTGAGTTGATCTTTCTTCTCTCTTTCCTCACTATCTATCTTGTTGCTTTGTTGCAGTGATATATTATTTCTTCATGACTGTGAATAAAGTGTGGTGTTTATCTTGATCTCAGGCAGTACTTCGTTGACATGGATGATAGCGTCCCCCAAAAGGTGATCTCTACTATATAACGTAACTTGTTTTGTTCAAGAAGGGTCGTGATTCAGAGTGTTTGTTGCATTTATTTATTTCATTTCTTTATGTAGACATGTCTCTTGGCCTGCGAAAATAAGCTTCTATGAGCTAATTTTAGGCTGAAAAAGGCTTATGGGATGATATGGCAATGCATGGTAAAGAAGATCATAGTACAAAACTTTCAAGTTGGAAAGATAAAAACATCTTGAGGTTTATGAGTCAAGAATGTTGTCTTCTGGAGTATGATTATATGAAGTTGCTTGTATTGTCTAAGTGAGTTCCAATTCATGTCGCTAAATTCTTTTTAGAATGTGAGATTTGTGAATTCTGTATCCCTGTGCTGCTTATTGTATATCTCAGCCAATAACTTGCTAAGTCTAGAACTCCACACCTTTTTGATAGTATATATACAACTTATGAACCAGCTTATAATTTAACTCAGGCTCGGGAAAAACTGAAACAATTCATTCTCAGTGCCTTTATAGTAGTTCTGGCTGTTCTTAAAGTAATCACGTTATGTTTGGTGATATTTTACAGGTTGTTGTTCACAAGGATACTCCAAGAGGGATACATTTTAGGCGAGCTGGACCCCGTCAGAAGGTATATATATTCCTTTTTCTATTTTTTCCAACCCTTACAAAGTTCAGCGAAACTTGGTAAATCTGCACTGATGTGTGCAGGTCTATTTTGCTTCTGATGAGGTGAATGCTTGTATCGTGACATGTGGTGGTCTGTGTCCTGGGCTAAACACAGTGATCAGGGAAATTGTACACAGCCTTGATTACATGTATGGGGTCAACAAAGTTCTTGGAATTGATGTAAGTTGGCCGATCATTAATGTCAATAGCGACAATTGCTATCTTTAGCAGTTTTTCGTGTTAGCTTTCACAACTTGGATTTTAGATTATGACATTTGGTCAACTATTGGTCGTTTTATCCTTCTCCCTAACGGAATTTGTTAAAAATGCCAGCCTATATCAATTTATCTCCTTATTGCTGTGAAATCCTTGCAACCCTAATTTTTCAAAGCTATATCTTTCTTCCTTTCCTTCTTTATGATGGATATTTAATCTTTTAATTTTTGTGAATGTGATGTTGAGAATTCTGTTATCTCCTCCAGGCGTGCCGGGTTAAGAAAGTATCAAAATTTTCATATCTTCTTCATGCAGTTTCTATGATAAGGCTAATGCCATCATTGTTTTACATATTTATGGTCTCCTAATGGCAACATCTCCTCTCTTAGGGAGGCTATCGGGGTTTTTATTCAAAGAATACCATTACTTTGACGCCAAAGCTCGTGAATGACATACATAAGCGTGGTGGGACAATCCTGGGAACATCTCGAGGTGGCCATGATACCATGAAGATTGTTGACAGCATTCAGGACCGTGGAATTAATCAGGCACGTGTTAGATTGTACTTGATGTTGAAGGAATCTCCTACACCACTCATTCTTGACTTACTTTCTATAGTTTCCTGCTACTCTTTTGGCTCGTAATGCACTGCGTTTGGCCTCTGATGAACAGTATTTCTGGCTCAGGTATATATAATTGGAGGAGATGGCACCCAGAAAGGAGCAGCTGCAATCTATGAGGTATTCTTATTTATCGAGCTACTTTCCAATAGCCCTTTTCTGTGGTTTGATAGACGATATAGTTTCTGAGAAATTGTGGATGGAATTTGTTTCTTATTTTATGATTATATATTTCTGTCATGTACGGAATTTTGTGATGAGTCTTTCATATGATGCTGACATGATCTTCAGCCAATTGTTTTTTACTCCTTTTGTAGATGTATTATCTACTTAACCTGTTTCATTCATATTTTGCAAAATGTTATGCTGTTTTTGAATTAACTTCTAGCTGTCATTTTGCCTCCACTGGATATATCAAGGTAGTAGTTCGGTTGCTTGGTCACTACCTCTAATTGAGGGCCTGTTAGTCGAATGGTTGAAATATCAGTCTGTTATAACTGGAACTGGCTCAATGCCATTTTTCCAATATAAATCAGTATATACTATTTGATATTCTTTTCCATATAGCATATATTGACTTTAGAGGAGATATCATTGTTCTTTTGAGAACTGCCATTTCGACTCCATTACCTTTAATTTGCTCTGCAGGAAGTCAGAAAGCGTGGTCTAAAGGTTGTTGTTGCTGGTATCCCCAAGACAATTGATAATGATATTCCGGTAAATGTCAATCACTCATCACTTCACTGGTTCCTCATATTGATTTCTTTAGCATATATTACATGATTAAATTTAAGGAAAGTAACACCTGTTAGCTCTTCACACAGATCACTTGTGCAACTCAATCCTGAGTGTCTATGTGGACAGTTGTTGTCTCACCATACATATAATATGTTGTTCAATGACCAACGATGAAGTCATTCACAAAAATAAATAAAAAATAAATAAGAAAAAATCAACCTCTCTGTTTCAAATTTTTCAATGAATGGATCACCCTTCAGCTTCTCTCATGTGCATGTGCACGTTAACCTTTGATGCCATCTGGTGAAATTATTTCTGTGAAATACTATTTGGTTGTTTCTTTTGCCTTTCTATTTCTGACAAGTTTCAATTTTGCTTTGGCTTTTGTTATCAGATTATTGACAGGTCATTTGGTTTTGATACTGCTGTAGAGGAAGCTCAACGTGCTATAAATGCTGCACATGTTGAAGCTGAGAGTGCGGAGAATGGAATTGGTGTAGTGAAACTGATGGGTCGCTACTGTGGTAAGATGAATCTTTACACACTTAAGTAGGCAGTCAGTAGTACGAATTCTGAAATCATTACTATGCAAAGGACTTCACTTTCCAAAGTTACTGTTGTGTGACGTGGGGTGTTTCTGCATTTCATTCAGCATAATGCATCTAAGAATTTTCTACTTTGCTTGAAAAACTGGGTTTTTGCCAGAATCATTTAAAACAAGAAAATTCATGGCAGATAAGCATATAGTATTTAAGCAGTACTCCATCTTTGAACAATGGAAACATTTGCAGACCTGAGAGAGCATGAGCTAGCTCCTATTTGAAGCTCTACAATCGCTGTTGCCATGCAGCTTTCTCCATGTTGTCAACTTATATTGTCCTCTAAACTTGTTGGAACTATTGATGCAGGTTTTATTGCAATGCATGCTACTCTGGCCAGCCGAGATGTGGACTGCTGTTTGATTCCGGAATCACCATTTTATCTTGAAGGAGAAGGTGGACTTTTTGAGTATATAGAAAAGAGGCTCAAAGAAAATGGACATATGGTCATTGTTATTGCTGAAGGAGCAGGACAGGAGCTTCTTTCAGAAAAAAATGAGAAAGATGCTTCAGGGAACAAGCTACTTCAAGATGTTGGATTGTGGATTTCTCAGGAAATAAAGGTATAAATCATATAGATACGGTTTCTCTAGCTGTTTGTTAATTAATATATGTATATATATATAATGGGGTGGAGGGAGGGTAATTTGTAAAATCATTAATTTCGAGAAAGAGAAGGGAAGACTCAGTGAGATGGTTGGGACTTATTCCATGATGTTGAAAACATATTTGGTTTTATTAATGGTAAACTTCCGAAAAAAGCTTGAGCCCAGAATTGAATTAAAAATGGTAATTTGAAACAAGATGGAGTGAATTTAAGATGAGAACTATGATAAGGCCAGCTTGCGTTCAGTTGAGATTATCCTTTTGATCTGTGCGGAATATAATTTTTCCCCATGGTGAAATTTCTTTTTTGAGAGGGGTAGAGGGGGGGGGGGGACAACAAACCTAGTATTGTTAAGTAGGGATGTTTCTTCCCTTCTATTCTAGATTTAAAGTGACAAGCTTGAGTTTTCTCAGTACAGGCAACAGTGTTGTTGGCATTTATTTTTATCAAGCTATTTTTTCTCTTTTGACAGGAACATTTTGCGAGGCAAAACAAAATTCCAATTACTCTAAAATATATAGGTTGGTATGCTTGTACTGAAATTATTTTTATCCTATTTATTATGAATAAGAAACCAACTCAATAATTTTGCAGATCCAACGTACATGATACGTGCTATTCCTAGCAATGCATCAGACAACGTGTACTGCACACTGCTTGCTCAGAGTTGTGTTCATGGAGCTATGGCAGGGTACACAGGCTACACAAGTGGGCTTGTCAATACCCGGCAGACATACATCCCCTTCAATGTGAGTTATCTTTCATATTTCTCAGGTTTCATGCTTTTTGCTATCCAACTTAAGTTCTTAAAGTATGCTAGTAGTCTATATATCTTTTATTAACATTGTGCGATGCTTAGTTGAATTAGTACAATTTTGAGGGCTTTGGATTCATCATTATCCTTGAAATGTCTCCTACTCCCTATAAATTTTCAATTTTGATGTTCTGGTTCGCCCTATCTGCCCTATCTGTCCTAGAGCTAGTACCTTTATAAGTACTAGCGATTATCACAATATAAATGTTTGCTATAACTTTTATAATAAGAATAAATAAATAAGTAAATATATTTATTTAAATTTCTATATAACATTACAGTTCTTTTAATAACTTCAATGTATTTATTTGAATTTTTAGAATAAATAAAAGCAAAAATGTTGTGACAAAATCAAACAGTTTAATAAAGTGATAAAATTTGAGCAAAAGAAAAAAAATAAAGTAAAACTTTCTTGTCCGTAATTTGTCAACTCCTTGAAAAACATATCCGGTTAATTATGAAGACACTAACGCTTTATAAATAGTTTTGATGCTCTAGAACTAGACTTCAATTTTAAATTAGTTCATCCTACCATGACTTAAAGTTACAACTCCTGATACTGTTTATAACACAAAACAACTTAAAAGCGTGAAATCATGAATCACAGAAAATTTTGAAATTCCTGAAATTTCAAAGCTATACTCATATTTAATTAGGAACCAAATAATAAAAGCTAAAGAATAATTTCAGCAATGACTATTGTCATTAATACTTGTACTTCCCCTACTATAATTGCCTCGTACTTGTTTGTCTTCAATCTAGAAACCTGAAGGAATTTCGATTGTTCGAAATCTCAATCACCACCCACTGGAAAGGGTCCAAATGAACTTTATGTGTGCAAATAATATTGTGTTTATGCTGGATATTATATAAACTTCACAAAATATGTTTTCTGATGCAGCGTATTATTGAAAGGCAAAACAAGGTGGTCATAACTGACAGGATGTGGGCAAGACTTCTTTCTTCAACTAATCAACCAAGCTTCCTTGGACCGAAACGTGTTGAAGAAGTAAAAAAGTGTGCTGTTGAGAATCCAGGTAATAATAATACAGACAACCAGCATGAAATGAAATAAAAATGAAAAAACTCTTGAATCTCGAGTACTCCTATTTGCATGAGTTGGCACAAAAATTGATCTTTTGTGCCGTCACTTGCCGAAATTTGAGATATGTACTGTAATATAAGATTAATCGGGTCATCAGGAACAAGTTTCAACGTCACTGATCTGTTAGGATGTTTCGAACTCCTGGCAGTTATAATTTATCGTTGAAGGTTTTTGTTTTCTTTTCTTGTAGAGGAACGCGACTCGAAAGTGTTTCTATATGTATTACTTGCATTGCTGATGGCATGGTATGCGGAGTAATGTAATCTGGTGCTTGAGTGATCGCTAGCTAGTTTAATGCTGGATTAGATTAGCATTTGTCAAATATGATTTGAGATCATATTTAGTGAATCAAAACTGAATAGATGCTCACTTCTATCACAACATTTATAACGAAGTAGGGGTTTGGTCTGATGGGGTTTCATGGGTTTTGGCCATGTTTCTTAGATCATTTTTATCTCAAAGCGACCAATGTTACACCCTTGGTAGTCATGTAACTGTATGTCCTCGTGAAATTGGAGGGGAAAAGGTGGTAAGATTTGAGATTTGAAGGGATTAAAACATAAGAAGTCGATAAAAAGCATGGTTGCTTTGGCATTCTTAGGTTTTTATCCTTAGAGGTGTAAACATATCATGTGAAAATTGCATTTTTATTCAAACTTAGAGGTGCAAACAAATCATGTCGAGAACATATTATTATATCTGAATCGAGCTCGAGCAACTTCATTTTTCAAATGAAAAGTGTGTTCAAATTTAGCTGCTTGTGTTTTAACAAATTGAGTTTAAACAAGCTCTAACCAAATAATTTCAATTCAAGTATCGAGTGAAAAATATGAAGATTATAATTTGAAGTACCTTAAAGTAGAAGGTTTTCATAATATTGTGGTGACTTTTAAATTTACCTATATTGGGTAAATCTTCAGACTTAAATTGTCTCGTGAAAACTTCAATTAAATTGTGACCCACTTGTGGACTTGTACATTCCTTTAGGCCTAATAGCATTTCCCTTCTATGTGTAATGTGTGAGATCCCGTGCTTGCATTTTAACAAACTCTCGGAACATATTCATGTGAATAATAATAATGAAATATCCTAACTTGGGAAAAAATGTGTAGATTATTTAAAGTTACATATTAGATCAGCAGCAGAAGGGAGAAACAAAGTCTCTATAAAGAATGTATTAATTATTATCAAACTACTGAGCAATACATTCACATAAGAATACCAATGATATTTGACAACAAATTCTGAGATCCTACAATATGTTGGATAGGATAACAACACAAACTGATATTTAACATCCATGTAAAACGCTACTAACGGTAGGCTATAGGACTTACGCTTCTGGTTGATGACGGCAAGAAAACAGTTAAAAGCATCATGAATCAGCCCTTGTAAATGCCAGAGGGATCAGAATTTTGCACGATCCATGGATGCTCAAGTAGTTTGTGCAGAGGGAGACGCTGTGAAGAATCCTTGACAAGCATCTGTTATCAGAACGGAAAAAGAAACATTAAAACACAAAAAAACAAGAAAAAAAAATGAACGTAGACCGAAGATCTGAGATTGGAATAGCTTCCTTCTGTTGAGAGTATATGCAAGACTAAATTACCTGGCTTATGAGATCCTTTGCAGCAGAAGAGACTATTGGTTTTGGAGGGAATTTTAGATCCACCTGGATAATCCTGCACGATACACGGCCAGATGATACCTCAACATGTGGCATTTCTCTCATTACTTGAAAGTTTCGAATATTCAATTACTCGATATTGTTTTGTAAGCAAGGTAGTTAATACAGAACTCAGTTTACCTTCTGTATGTGTCTGAATGCTCTTTTGCTTCAAAAGGGGGCACCCCATAGAGAAATTCATAGCACAGGACACCAAGGCTCCATATGTCCACATTTGCGTCATGCTCCACGCTCTCAACTGCAAAATCAACAAAAATGAAGCTTAACACCCTGCTTCATTAGACACTCATGTATTAATTTAAAGTAGAGGGTGCTTGGGTGAGCTTATATAAGCTCTTTAAAACATATTTTAAGATGTTTGAGAGTTTATAAGATGTCAAAAAGTGTTTCGTAAAATTTTTTTTCAAAAAAGAACTTATAACCTTCCAAAATAAGATATATATAAACTCTTTTTGAAAAAAAAAAAAAAAAATTAAGGAGTTTCTAACTTATTTCTAAAATTCTAAAAAAATCCTTTAAGATCTTATTTATCCAAATATTTTAAAATTTTGTTTTTGAAATAAGATCTATGATCATTTTATAATCTCCAAAAACATTTTATGACATGTAGAAGTTTATAAGATCTCTTAAATAAATTTACCCAAATGCCCTCTTAGTCTCAAACCATGCACCAAAATCATGTTTGCTTAAAAGACGCGTACCCATCTCAGGTGGAAGATAATCTAGAGTGCCACACATAGTCCGCCTGCGATTGAAAGTGTGCACGGACCAACCAAAATCTGCAATTTTCAGCTCACCCTGGCAATTGACAACAATTGTATAATGAGAAAAGGCTGCAGCATTTTCTTACAATTAAACAAGCAAGGGCCTACAATTACCTGTGCTCCAACCAAAAGGTTCTCTGGTTTTATGTCTCGATGTATTACGTGCTTCCCATGACAGTATATTAGTGCCCGAGCTAATGATGCAACATACTGTTACATGTTCAATAAATACACACAAACCATAACCTCGTGTCAGATAGTAGACAAAGACAGAGACATAAATGCACAGAGATATTTGAAAGGAACAAGGAAATAAAGAGGCTGGAGACTGAGGACTCACTGTGGCAGCACGTCTTTCGCTGAAATATTTGCACTTCTGTAGCTCTTTGTAGAGTTCTCCCTTGGCAGCATATTCCAAAATCAGATAAACTCGTT
Organism: Jacaranda mimosifolia; assembly: GCA_018894105.1. Taxonomy (NCBI): domain Eukaryota; kingdom Viridiplantae; phylum Streptophyta; class Magnoliopsida; order Lamiales; family Bignoniaceae; genus Jacaranda; species Jacaranda mimosifolia. The sequence goes on from CM032119.1 coordinate 42,158,774, forward strand.
TCTGCAATTAATGTCTTACAAATAAGTCTAGTATAATCCTTACACTGAAAAGAAGCCTTTTATACATTTTCTTCAAATCATAAAGTAAAGAAAAACTCATGCCTGATCATAGAAGTAACCATAGAGTCGCAATATGTTAGGATGTCGAAGATGACTCTGTATTTCCACTTCACGACGAAGCTGATGCTCAACCTGAGACTGTTTCAGCTGGCTCTTAAACAATACCTTTAGTGCCACAATGTGATTGCTCTGCTTGAAAGAGGGAAACGTTTTTTAGTTTCATTAGTGCAACATGTATTTCAATTAATACTCACAACCAATTCCTTCTCCTTCCACTTAGCAAATACAAATTAAGTTTCTAATTCATCTCTTTAATCCCTTATGAGCTCCTAGTCAGCTAAATCGTCAAAGACTCCGCTTGAAAAAATACTTCCAGTAAAGAAGCTGTATTTCAGGGAGTAGCTAACCTAGTTAATGTATCTGGCTCATATTCCGTCTATTATGCCATTAAAAACAAAAACAACTTAATGATTGGTCCTGACCATAGGAAACAAGATTAAAGTTCAATGGATAAAGAAGATAATTGATTTAAGCAGCGCTGACCCTCTTTTCTCTAGCTAGATATACATGTCCAAACTTTCCTCTGCCGAGAGGCTTTCCTATGTCGAAGTCGTTGAGAGTCCACCTCTTTGTCTCCGGTGCTGTGCACTCTGAAGAAGCCTATAGCCAAACAGAAAGAGTTGTTACATATCAAAAAATAGCAAATGAACGGTAATGCATTGTGCTCATATAATCAAATTCTGTAAATATTATACTACTGGAAACAACAAACTTATTGTGTAGAAACTTCAGAGGCTACTCTAATTGTATCTGTTTCACTGACTTATGAACAAAACCAATAATACAATGAGTTCCTTTGCAAAATTTAAGCTCCAATGTCAAACATGGAAGACGATGCGACTTCCAAATTCACTTTTATAGATTTGCAATTCCAGAAGTGGCACAAATACATTATTGTGGCACGCAACCAGATGCTAAACGTAAAGCCATATATCCTTATCCTCACAAACCTAACACCTAAATTAAATCGAGTTCTGCATAGCGTAATTGAATTACATAGCCATAATTGCATTTGTTCCTTTTTTTGCTCCTTGTGTTCGAAAATATCCGGAAATCGACAGAAGGAACAACACTTAAAACAGTCTTCGTCCTCATCCCCAATTTGTGTTTGGTGAATTAAGCCTTCATATTTCCAAATACATCATAAGGAGAAATGACGAGGATAAAAAGCGGAAATATAAACCTATTACGAGGTACAAATCGTGAGAAACCAAAAAGAAAAAAAAATGAAAAATAGAATGACAAATCGTGTGAAATAACAGCAGAAGTGGAAACTCTATTTCACGGAAACGTAAGAAGAAAAGATAACAACTCGCACATCTTCACATTTCCATGACCAAAATCATCAAAGAACCCTAAAAATTCAAAAATTCTTTTTATAGAAACAGAATTTCTTGATTCTCTTACTTTGTGTTCTTGTTGAGACTCCGTGGCGATCGCCATTTCTGAAAAATACACACACTCACACACTCAATGAGAGAGGAGAAATGGAGAAGAGAGAGAGAGAGAGAGAGAGGGAGAGAGAGGCGAGCGGTGTGACGAGCCGGAATGCTGCGATCTGATTTGAAATGGACAGAAGGGGTTCTTTTTTGTCTTTATTGGCGTAATGTAGCAACGGTCATATTTGAACTGAAGAGTTGCACACGTGGCTGAGCCTCTGGATTTGCTTTACAAAATTTTCCCTTTTTTTAATTAATTAAAATATTGTTTTGTCAAGTAAATAAATATTTTCTAGAATTGAAAAATAAATCAAACTACTCTATGTTTGAATATCATTGAAAATTTATTTAAATTTAATTTGTTAAATAAAATAAATCAAGTTTGAATAATTTTTTTAATTGGAACACAATTTGGTAATTTTAAATTTAAATATAAATCTTTTCGAGATATCTCTGACAAATAAGTAACCAATTGTTAATGTCGAATCCGTAAATAGAGAATGAAGTCTTAGCATCGTTCAATTTTTAATAAGTTTGAAAGGTTGAATACTGTCTTGTGAATAATATGTTTTGGTGAGATAGAATTAATGTAGTTTCATTTCATATAGTTTTTAAGTATATGATATTTTTAACACTTAATTATTGCATTTCTGATTATTTACTTCTAATTTAGTATCAGAATTGTTTGAAAACCCCAACCACCCTAAATGTGCTCATCAAATTCTCATTTGGAATTTTATTATTCGACTCAAATATGATATTTTTACTATTTCAACTGTCGCATTTCTGATATTTACTTCAAATTTATTATCAGAATTGTTTGAAAATCCCAACCACCCTAAATGTGCTCGTCAAGTTCTAATTTGGAATTTTATTATTCGACTCAAAGATTCAACCTTATTGGGAAGAAACAAAATCCTCCAAGTGTTCGTCAAATTTGAACAATAATGCATTTGATTCGACTTGATTTATTTCTCGTTCTTAGATAGGGATGGACCATATGAACTTATAGTAAATGAATCTAAATAATGATAATCTCGTAATCAAATTTTGGACTTTGGCTAGTGGTCTTGGAAGCTCCTATTGGGATTTGGATTAAGTCGATCAAAACAAGCGAGGCCCAAGTCCGGCCCAAAAGTGAAGTAAAAGAAATAGTTCTGAAAATTGATTATCTGTTAGCGTCTCTCATTTAGCAGAATGGGTAGCAGAGCAGCTCTGTTTCTGCGAGCGACTCCGCCGCTTATCGGCCTGAGGAGAAGTGCTTATCCAAAAGCGCTAGTTCAAAATAAGCGATATTACGCGGCAAAATCGAGTCTTGAGCCGCCCGATGTTCCGCGGTTGGCGGAAACAGCTCGGATTTCCCTTACCCCACAGCAAGTATTGTTCGCATTTTGGATCTCATATTATGTAAAATTTTGTTGCCTATAATTTCATTTATTTATTGTTTTCTATTTACTAGGCTGAAGAATTTGCCCCCAGAATCCGGCAAGTGGTAGACTGGTACCTTCTCTCTCAATACATATGCAATTTTTGTGTATTTATGTGTGTACATATGTGTGTGTGTATATGCATGTATACTTGTGTGTTTATGCGTATGTCTGTGTGTAACTATGTGTAAAACTAATAGCCTGCCAATGATTTGTCTCGAACTAAAATGGGTGTTTATCATTTGCGGAGGGTACCTTATTTCTGCCGAGGCCATTATACTTTGGTGGTGGCATATCTGCATATACAAGTTAAGGAAGAGGAAGTAATAGCAATTTTTGCTTGCAATTTAGCATATACGCATAGTTTCTAAATCATTTAGATTGTGTTTGCTTTGGAGGTTGGGGGAGGGGGAAGATTGAGGGAGGAATTTTTGGAGGAAGGGAGGAGAAGGAGAAGGGGTAAGTCAGTTGGAGGATCAAAGGAGTTAAACTAGCAAAATAATGTCCCATTCCCCTTCGATTTTATGGAAAGTGATTTCCTTTGATTCTTGTCTATGATACCAAAAAAAATTTGAAAAAATCAACTCCCTTTTGGCTTGATGATTTCTCCAACTCTTTGATAACGTGAATACCATTTGAGTTTCCGCTTTTGTGTTGCCTAAGCTTTTCCCCATTGCTAATGCAATAGGTTCTTTAGTATTTTAACCTACTATGATCCTTAATCGTGAGCATTTCATAATCTGTTAAAGAAAATGTCGTATTTGATATGTGAATATGAAACAGGTTTGGGCAACTTCAGGCTGTTGACCTTCAGAGTATTGAACCAGCCATAAGAGCAGGTACTTGCCATTCTGTTATATGCCTGATGTTCCTAGACTAGAAGACCAGTATACCTATAAAACTCAAGAACTGGGGAAAGTTTTCTCATTTCAATTGGCATATTTATCCAGGGAATTGGCATTCATATTGCATGTGTTGTAAATAAAATGCTAAATAAGCTTTTCTTGCTTATATTTCAACTCCATATGTTACACATTTTTGAGTTTATGACGTTACTATGCATGCATTTCTAGTTAGAAATTCCTGTTTTATGTTAGTATCTCGCTATAATTGAAATTTCTTACAAAATCACTTTTCCATTCATCAATATTCTTGTGAGGTTTCTCTTTAGAAGGGTAGAAGGGATATTCATATGTGCTATAACCATGAAAATACAGTTTCCTTGTTATTCCTAGGTGATATAAGATGGCATTCATGTTCTTTTTGAACCTGTGGTTCATGGCAGTTAGTTTTGAGTTTATCTTGATGGGTATTCTTTTGGATCTGCAGACACTGAAGGCGATAACAATCTGCGTAATGATGTGCCAGAAATATTTGATAATAGGTAGGGAAGTTTCTTTTATTTACTTTCCAGGATCATTATGACAAGCGAATCATGATAAGCTAAATCTGAAAAATATTTTGGTCTCGTAGGGATGCTATAATTGCTGCTGTACCCTCCTATGAAGATTCTTACATCAAAGTTCCCAAAGTATTGAGCAAGGAATGAGATAGATTGTACCATTTAGGTGGCTTGTTGCTCCTGCAAATCTCGTGTCATTATCTTCCCTTGCTGTAGCATTTTGTTTTGTTGCCCTTCCTCTTTTAAGATTCAAGCATTTTGTTTGAATGTATATTATCAGCCTGTGGTGGTTTTCGGTTATGCTGCAGCTCCATTTAATTTCTAATGTTTACAACTGTGTATTGCTTTCTAATTTAGTACTAATCCTTGATATCATTGACCTAAGATTTATGTGAAAATTGCTTTTCTGGAGTCAAATCTCTTTCACGAAACTCTCAGCTGCAAGACCCAAGACAAGAGAAGAAGAATTTGCAGGAAGAACTGATTTGAACAACTAGCAGTATGCATTTCTCCGCTCAAAGGAAAAATGGGGCATGGGATCAGTGACATACCTTCATGAACATGAGAAATAGAGAGGGCAAAGTACTCAACTGAAACAATTAACTCAAAAGATGATAGGATTCAAAGGAAGTTCAAGTGTAGTCTCACTGAAAGTAGGGGAAAATGAAGGTGAGGTTCTTCCATACCTTTTCACTACCTGAATCACCAAATCGTTATCTCGGTTTGCCCATAAAGAAAGGATGATCTCGTCTTAATGGTCCTTGTGTGCATGTTGAGTCTTCCATTTTGGTGGACCGATCCTTCGCCTTTCGGAAGGAACACAGATCAAGGGGATTAGGTACATTCACAAATTTTAAGAATGTATATTTGACAGCTGATTCAACTGGAGCTTTTATATATTATGCATTCTAACAAACAAAACAGCTTGAATATTTTGTTCCGTTCCATATTTCATCTCTTATTTTATTTCATAAATATACGTTATATGCATTAAATATTTTCGTATTATAACAATTAATTAAAGATTAGATACACTTGCATTACCCTCATCAAGTTAGAATAGAAGATAAAACATAGAATTAAACAGCAAATGTGAAATACAAACAGAGCCATCTTTCCAGTACATCAAACATCATAAACTTAAACACTAAACCCAGTAAATTCACTGAACTTAGAGCAACTTAAAATGCAAAGCAAAGTCCATCTCCAGCTTATAAGAATTTAGTAGAGTTTTTTACACCATCAAATTATAACACTAATTTATGCCATTTCAGACAAGCAAAAAGTATAGCACCTAGTAAACTGCAGGCAGAATTACAAATTTGTCAACCATGGGAATATCCCATTTGATATTTACATGGGAGTAATATAACCGCACAACTGAGGCTACAGAATAAATGCCTAATCTATTTAAGTCTTTTTTCCAAACTCTGTTTCACTCAACTTCTTTCTACACCTATGTGAACCACTCTATTCTCTAAAGAACTATCATAAATAAGCATATTAAACAAAACCCATGAAAAAATTGATGGGTGTGTGTTTGTAAAATATTTGCTGGATAAATATCATGACTGCCAAAACAAGTTGAAGTCTTTACTATACAAGGAGCGATCCTGGATTTCCAGATTTGCCACATGCCAGTTTATAAGCTGCGATTGGATACATTTACATAAAAGAAGTGCAAAAGGGAAAATCCACCATTCACTTCCATCCCTGCATCAATAGAAAAAGTAGTGGGCTCATGACAACAGGCATCAGTAGTAAATGGCTAAAATATGAAAGTTTTAGAAAGTTAGAACGTTTGGCTCACATATTCCATGGCTGGAAGTTTGGAAGTCGCTTATTTGATTGCGTGTGATAGTGAACGTAACCACAAACTAATGCAACAACCTGGGTCAGCCAATACAGAACCAAGAAAGAAATGAAAGTAATCATATTAGCCGAAGCCTTCCAATTTCAAAATATCATGACATCTTTGTTGTTGAGTAGAAGCCAAAAACCAAGTCAAGAGAATACAAATGTTATTGAAAGGAAAGACATAAAAAAGTTAATGAGAAATTACATGGACGACTTTCTTCCTTTCATTCATAAAGTGACGGAAACGCAAAAAGATAACATTAAATAGGTTGGCTATATATGAACAGAGATGAAACCAGTGTAGTAGCAGGTTATCTATGCAACAAATAGAACAATATATCTGGATACAAGTTTTTCACAATTTTTAAGATAAACTTGGTCAAGAGAAGCAATTCAAGCGTCGGCATGGAAAGGAGTATGATACTGAAACTGAACAAAAGGTTGAAGACTGCAACTTACAATATTTATAAGGGATGTGATGTTCCACAAAGCATACATGCGTGCAAGACCTGCTGATCGCCTTGGTCCATGACTGAATAAAGCATTGATTCCAGCAGGGAAGGGAAGCAAAATCGCCAAGGGTAAAATAAATAAAACAAGAAAGACATCGGCTAGGGAAAGTGAATACAACTGGAGCAATGTGAGCAATACTAAACTAAAATCTCCTAGAAGCAGGATAGAGATGACCAAACCAACAAGATCCTGCAGCAGATCATTTGTCTTTTCAGGAACATAATAGTAAACAAAATCTGAGAATCTGGAAAACAAGTACCCTAACAGAGGGAGATACCTGGTGGCCAACAGGTTTCGTGTTGCGGATTAGAAAAGAAAGGACAAAAAGTATATCCCTTTTCTCCTCAAGTACCTTCAAACTCTTCATATCTAAAATCCCTCCATAAACCTTGTGCCTGAAGTTATGTTCAGTGCTTCTCTGACTTCGACCAAAGTAAGTGTCATCTTGCTGATAGATACTCATGGCACTGCTTCACCCACAAGAGAGAGAGAGAGAGAGAGAGGAGAAGAAGGGGAAAAGAGGAAGAAGAAAGAAAGAATGGTTAATGATAATTGGATGTAGCCAAGAATCCACCATCAAGCGGACTAACTTCACAGGCAGCAAAGCATGAAAAGCAGTCATGAATATCACAGATCTCCACGAGAATAAAATTCATTTATTCAGTACTAAAGAAAAACAGGAATCCCCCCCCCCCAAATACTAAACAAAACAGGACTTGGCTCCCATGTATTCCATCAAATCAAGTTCTTCATCACTTGTTGCATACAGTAGTTCTCTAATGCCTGTGAGCAATCCTATTTTTCCATATTGAAAATAGAGCATAGGTGCCATCCTCACCCCCATTGCACCACTCAGGTTCATCAGTTGCATCCCAACAGCATCCACAAAATAGCACAAGAATAAGTTAAATTCTACGTTCAGCATAGAGCTGAAACTCGAAAAAGGAGAATTTGGCTCGCCTTGTTACAACTATTATTTCCCTGTGCCAATCAAAATGTTCAAGTCCACCAAATTATCACACCACACATATGAAGAAGTTTTATTCTTTGTTAGGCGGTATGGCATTCATTGCAAATGGAAAAGAGCATTTTGAAGTTTAAATTAGGAACTCTTTTATGACTTTCAACCCGAGGGCCCAAATCCGTGTTTCTGAAATGCAATCTCAATAAATTCTCACTCACTACCACAAATGAGGAAGACAGATGTCTCAGCCAAGTTATAAGGGAACAAAGAGCATCGTCCCAACATGAGAGACAACACCCACCAGCACAAGGAATAGGAAAAACAATTTTTTATTGTGATTCTGGTGGGCCGATGGATTAAGAATATAACATTCCACAGTTTGACTTGTCTCACTGAGCAATTCTCCAATGTGAAAGCCCCCAGAAGGGAAACAAACTGATCATAATATGGGGGGATTCCCATATGATAAACTTAGAAAATACGAACCATGGCATGCATCTGCATGTTTAAGTAAATTTATATGCAAGTAAGTACACTTCAGTGCTGGCATGCATACCGTGACTGCTGTTCGCTTCCACGTGCTCCATCAGGAAATCCTAATGATACATGGTCCGTTTCTTCTTCAACAGCATATATAAGCAGTCCATAGTGACAATAGCCATCAGCTGTAGCTGGAAACCAAGCAAGGTCCACATGCACGCCATAGATCCTTAATGCAGGATTTGCAAAAGTTTCAAGCCATTGAAGGACTGGGCGAAACTTTGCTCTAAGACAACCCCTACGAACCAAGCGCAACTGCACATTCAAGCCAGCCACAAAGCGATACCATGTCGTAGGAGGTACAGACTGAAAGAAAAGATATGCCTCAGTAGGAATATGTATTTTATTAAAGATTACAGAAGAAATACCCTTAACAGAATTTTGTTGATTCATACTAATGATCAATTTCCTGGCATTAGACAACAAACCTGACTCATGAGACTGGTGATGATGTTGTCATTATGGAGCGAGAAGGGAGCCATGTAGCTTCCATCACCTCCAAACAACAGAGACATCGGATATCGCTGATGGAGACGAGGAGGAAGGTCACTCCTCTTTTCATCACCACCAAGAAAAAAATCCACATATCCTAGCATTAAATCTGGTGTTGCAGCAACCTACAGAGACAAATATAAGGAGTAATGCAATTGAAATTATCAACTTTGCAGCTCAAAGAAATAGGTTGAATGCAATTGAAATTATCAACTTTGCAGCTCAAAGAAATAGGCTTTCAACCTACATTCCATCAAACAATTGACTGCAATATATTTTTATGAAAAGAAGAAACGAGATTCAGAATAAAGCAGATAGTTCAATGAAAATGGCACAAATCACAGAGAGAGAGAGAGAGAGAGAGAGAGAGATAATGTTCTGTCGCTCTTTTCACTTTCTAACAGGGCCAACATAGTAATCCATGCTAATCCACCCCAAAAAAGAAGATTCTTGTGGCGATATCTAAATTCTCCTAAGCCCCAGCCCAACCCATCCCAACATAACAACAAAAACCAAAAAAGCTACAAAAAGAAGATAAAGAACCAAATACAACATTTTCTTCTCAGTTATAGAAGCAAGTTCATAGGGGTATACAACCACTGCTTGATTATGATTAATAAGCTGCCAACACACATTTAAGAAAGCAAAGAATTCTTCTCTGTTTGGCTCAAAAACTCACATTTATTTATTAAATATACTAAGCTTTCACGCATATTAATCATCAATAGAAACCATAAAAAGCTAACCACCTTTACGATTTGATGCCAACGTCGGGGAATTAGCTAATAGTATTACTCAGAGTTAAATGCTTATTAGGAAAAGAACTCCTATTACTGGAAATAGTGAAAGTGGGCAATGCCACACAAAAGAATTTGTGTTCAACCATTTCAGACATTAAGGCAGCCATAGTGGGAATTTTCTTCAACATCATATGATCCTTGAAAGACTAACCTTCAGCCCTTCATATAGAGCACGTGAACGGCAAGAGCGCAAGCAAGCATGGTCATATTCAGATCGCACAAATTCTCGTATTTTTTGCACCTTCTCTCTCCGCCGCCATTGTTGCCATGACCATGCAAGAGGGTAAGCAAGAATACAAAGAACACTGTGAACTGACCCTTCCCACCACTGATAAGCAGCAAGCGTATTGATCTCATCCACAAATGTATTAAATGCACCCTCGTATCTGCCATTCCAAAATAACATTTAGATCCTTTTTCTAAGTCAGAAGTATCTGGTAAACAATAAATTTAAATAAAAGCACAATACATATTCGTTTATGATGTTAAATGGTTAAACAAGTGATTGTTAAATATTGCTACCAACTCTGCAGAAACTGACCAAAGCAATACTGATAGAGAGGAAGAACTTACACTATTTCTTTTACTTGTTCAGGAGGTGAATGAGGAAGACGCCAAGGTTCACTAAATGTATTAGGACCCATGAAGTACATCCTGTGCACGTGACTCTGCGACTCCTCAACTCTGTTAGTTTCCAAAACCTATTGGCAAACATGACGTCAAAATCCTAATTCTTGACCACCACAAGGAAAGGTTGGGGGGGGGGGGGGGGGAATGGGGATGACGTTGCTGTGTTTATTATCCATATTCCTGCTATTTTGATTTTGTTAAACTAAAATTCAAGATACCTCATTGAGAGATTCCAAGAAAGGGAATGAATGATCTATTTGAGAACCCTGCCGCGTAGGAGCAGGGCCGGGTAACTCATCTACTCCAATGAACTTCATCCGTGCAACACTTAGCACCATTGCAAGCAAAATAAGGAGACCTAGAAGCAGGAAGCCAAACCACCAGGGTCCTCCAAATGTATATATCAATTCTTCAAGAGCAGTGTAACAGTGTGGCATGCGATATTTCTCAGAAACGCATTGATAAGGACACGGTGTTTCAGTAATACCACCTGTTGAACAAACAGGGACCCAGTTAAAAGAATCCTGCATTTATCTACATAAAATGAAGACCAATGCAAAATAACAAGAACTTCTGACTATCAGAAAAACATATTAAATTTTTAGATATGAGGCCATGGAACTAGCATGATCAAGAAAGTTTTATAATTTCCCATTGTTATTTAAAAAGACAGGAAACAGAACCAATATAACCAGAAATGATGGAAAGGACTATAGAAACCAAATAACCCCTGGATTGTAGATACCTCGAACATGAACATAAACAGCACGATTGGGAAGCTCATGATTTGGGCATGAAACACACAGGGATCTATCAGATCCTGTAACATTTTTGTAAGTTCCATCCGGACATTCCTGCAGATATTAGGAAAAATACCAATATCAGAGAGCAGATACAGATTGGAGTACCAGCTATACCTACATTAACTACAGGTTTTATGATTGACAAAAACCCTTCTGTTTATAAGACGAACAAGGAACAGAACTAAGCAACATGGTAAATCATTAAATGATATCTTTGAAAACAAATTTAGTATTTCTCAACTCAGTCATGATAAAGCTGCTGATGCGAGTGCAGTACTTCAGCGACCCAAACACTCAATCAATCCAGTGAATAAATTCAGTTTATCAAAAGAAAGTTAAAATCAAATTTTCAATATAGATTACCGCAAGCACTCGACAATACATTGTTCAATTTTTGGCATTCAAACATATTTTTACATAAGGTCTCCTTAGTAATCAAATGAATAAATCTTCCATCGAATAATGAATTTGGAAAAGAAGAAAGAATACTTGAAAACTGAGCAGAAAGAAATGGATTATGAACTACCTCACAGAATATTCCATACAGCCCCTTTGGACAAGCTTTTCCACTGACTGTTCCATTTTCACCCATATGACTTTGATTGCCACCTAATCCACCCCTATGGTAAAAGCACCTAGTATTACTGGAAACGTACCGTAAAACATAGTAGACGGGAGTAACCAAGTTTTATAGCACACAGTAAAGAAGATCCAAGGTGCACCCAAAAAAAACATGGGCATTCCACTGACTTGGCGTACAAACAGAAATTATTTATAAGGAGAAGAAACCACAGGACTTCCAATTTTTCTAACCTGTTCTTCATAAATAGGATGTTTAGATGCAACCCCCATGAAAAAGCATGGAGCAAAAGTTCCAGTTATCTCAGCAAATTGAAACAATGAAAAGACAAATCTGGAAATGCATGTTAAGCTACCGAAAAGGATCATTTACTTTTAACCTATATGATCCGCCACATTATTCAACCTTAAATGTGTATAAAACAGGAAAGGGTTTTCAGAGATATAGCTTCAATTTATGAACATGATATTACTCCCATCTCATATTATTCGCCATGGTTTGTTTTCCTAACCAACTTAGTGGTGCAAGTTGAGCTGAGCTGGCTCAGCTTGACATAAAAAAGCTCGACTCGAGCTCAACATTGTTCGAGCAGAGCCGAGCCTATCGAACTTGAGCTTGGGATCAAGCCAGGCTTGAGCTTCAATATAGTAGCTCGTGACCAACTCATGAGGTTAAGTAATTTTTATATATAACGTAAAGGCACTAAATAATATAAAAATATAATACTTAAAAACTAAAATTTTGAAACTATAATTTATTTATTCACTTATGCATTACTTAATAATAATTAATAATTTATAAAATACTAATTTTATAAGTTCTAAAACATAATAGCGTGATAAGTTTAATGAAAAGTAAATATATATATATATATATATTTAAATATTTTTACAAAAATATGCATAGGTTTACAATATAACTGTACCCCTGTGTGAGCTAGTTATACTAGCAACTTGTTGTATCACGTCCATTCTTGTTATACATATGGCATGGTACATATTTATCTTGAGACTATATAATATGTTATATATAATCAATACATATTTTTCAAATTTAATACTGCAAGTACGAAGTGATAATTTATCATTATCTAAATAGTCCATTTTTATATTTTAATTTTCAAACTTCAAAAGTCAAAACAATAACTTACTTAAAATTTACAAAAATTGATAAATTGTTGGTAAATTGCATGATTATAAAACATATGATTACTTTATAAAAAATAATTATTACAAGTCATTGATTATTTTTCTTATATTTAATGATATTAACTCAATATGAATACATAGAAGCAATATCAATATTATTAATAATTTATATTTTAATTCCAAAGATATATTTTAATCTAAGATATAAAAGTTTGTATTATATTTTATTGTTGGTATATGCCAGGTAAGCTCAAACTCGAGCTTGAGTTCGATCATGACTCGACATCTAATGAGCTCGTCAAATTCGATATTCATTAATGAGCTTGAACTTGAGCCTAAAATTAGTAGTTCAGTGAGCTTGAGTTTGAATTCATAGAGTTTACAAATAAAAGCTTGAACTTGAGCCTAAAATTAGAAGTTCAATGAGCTTGAGTTTGAATTCACATATTTTACAAATAAGAGCTTGAGCTTGAAATTTTTGCCAAGCACAGCTCGAACTCAACCCAGCTCGTTTGCACCCCTAGATCAACTTGCTAATAATTGAGAACGACAATATCTCGCTATTTTCCTGATCTTGCTAAAAATTAAGAACATTATCTTAACATATTAAAATGTAGTTTAATTATCAAATATTAACAGACTAATCAGACCCTGGGAATAGCCAAATTGACCAAGAAAGGTACCATGTTACGAATGATATCGAATGGAGTAAACTAATACATCATGAGATGTATTAAAATAAAGCTACAGCAGGCCATGCAGCTTTTATGAAACCAAATAAATTTAATGAAGCAAAAGAATAAGACAATAAAACACCATTCTGCTTATACAGATTACAGAAGTTAAGGCAACGTTTTTCAATTTTTCAGGATTTCAGAAATCATAATGGTGATAATAGATTCTCTTTTTATCTCATTTTCAAATGGATTATACTGAAAATCGTTGAAAATCTACAGAGCCATTTTGTACCACAGTTTCAAATACTATACCCCAATTTCAGATATGGAAAGTCCATTTTCAACAACATTACTTTGAAGCTTTTAAAAATTTAAATTAAAAAAGTAGCAACAGACCACCTCTGTTTTAGACTGGCAAATCAACTATTTCAACCACATTTGTATTTCCACACACTTCCCAAGTGAACTTTGTTTCCAACTTCTGAAAACAAATTTTCCCAAAATGAAAATGAGATCATAACAAAATTAATCCAAACATCGCCAAACATTTCACATGTCCTTCCACATTAACTCCAGTGTACATAGAAAACCAAGACATGGAGGTGACTAGCGCTATGGCAGGGGCACCTTCCTAGTATCCGGTGGGCTAGGCCCTCAGGACAACCATAGTCTAGAGGAGGGAGGGTATGTGGCAAACCAAATGAATGCAAAATTACACACATTTGCAATCAATTCCTTTTGATGGTCGCAATACCTCAATCCTGAGGAGTACTCCAGTATAATGAAGCAAATTTTCCATTGCAAAGGCAATCTCTAAAGGTTCATATGCATAGAATAACAGCTTAGAACTCACATCACTTGTTCAACTGCAACTTCCAAAGATTTTTCGCCAAAAATAAATATCACCAAAACATCTTTTCACCAAAAATAATTATCACGTATCACCAAAACATTAAACATGGACATCTAAGATGAGGAACTTCACAATCAGTTAAAAGGGGGAAGAACGCAAGTATAGTGTAGTAAATCATAAACAAAACATAGTTTAGGATTAAACTTGAAAATTTCCACATGATACTGCAAGACTGGACAGGCATAATCATCAAAAGGTGAAGTATCCGAACTTACCCCGCATGAATGCTTCCATTCATAATAGCAATTGGCCAATACTCATCTCCAGCGGGAATATCAGACCAGTGAAAATGAATCCTTCCTCCACCACCTCCCCCCCCACCACCTAGGCTACCATGACCTCCAACACTTGATAAATTGCCAGACTCACTGACAGCCAAAGCTTGTAAAAACAACAAGATAGTACCCCCAGAGCCACCCCCTGGACCAAAATTTGCATTATCAATGAAGGCATCCTCCTTTCTAAAGCTGTCTCCGTCTGCTCTAACAGAACCTTCAACATATAAATTTAGCAAGGGTTGCTGTGATGAACCCATGACTGCATGCATGGAGAGAAAATAAACAATGTCAAGAGAAGCAAAGACTTAACATATTGCCTGATATTAGAATTTTGGAAATCAATGGCATGCAATTAAATGTAACATGGTGGTGAAATTAATGAATCATTAGCCAACTAGGAGATGGTAAAGTAAGTTCAGCTATATACATATCCATTAAACATAAACCTCACATGTCAGAGACTCTAGAGAAGACAAAACAAACCCATGTTCAGGGAGTTACTTTCTGACGATATCAGAAAACTTCTCTAGAAAAGAGAGAGCCATTTGAAGTGTATCCAAAGCTAAACTTAGTATTTGATTTCTTATTGCATTCAGAATGGAATATAAATAATTGGCCTCACAACAACATCTGGCGGGAGAACTGGAAAAAAGAGAAGCACCAATGCTGTGTGTGCTATAAATTTAGAATGTGAACCCTGGCAAAGTCTAATCCTGATTGTTACTCTTGAACTTCAGTCTTTAAAAGAATACATAACCAGACAGATAAGAGATGCCATTCCTTAACCTTGCTCCAATTACTTCATCAAAATCAAGCCATATCAAAGTACTCTAGTAATGAAAGGACAAATGCGTACAAAAAGTCAACAACTAGAATAACTGAAGACTGTCGAGCCACAAACCTCTATATATTATACAATGAGAATTATAAAAATTGGGGGGAAAAGGTCATAACTAATCAACTCAAAAATTTCAGCTCACCTAAAACACCACCACCACGGGTTGACAGGGCCATGCTATAATTTCCACTTCCACTACCCAGTTCACAAGGCAAATCTGCATCTCCATAGGATATACCGCCCTCCATGCATCTGTCGTTATAACAGCCCATTCCACCTCGACCACCATGCCCGCCACCGCCACCAAGACCATTACTCAGCAATTCACCTTGACCAATACCGCCATTGCAGCCTGCATATATAAAAAATCCTAAATTGTAGAACATGTGGGAAATGTGATTCATTTGAATGGATGCAAAGTCTTCAAAAGCGTTTCATTACTTCAAGAATGTAGAAAAGCAACAGAAATTTTTCCAATTCATCCACTCTTAAACAAATTGAGAGAGAGAGAGAGATTTCCAACCATGCAAAATTATTAGAGAAGAAAGAAAGAAAGAACGGCGTGACAGAGTGCTGCATGGAGGAGAGGGGGGATCATACCCATTCCAGATGTGCTTATAATTCCAGAAGACTGGACAGTGATGGTTCTGGCTCTATGGAAATGAACAACAGAGCCTTCGACAAAACCTTCAACAAGTATATCCTCCACTCGACAAATCTGCATAACAGGAAGAAAATATGTAAAGAACCTATACCAGCAGATACAACTAGAGGCTAAATTATAGAAGAAAAACCAGTAGGCTTTAAGCTACAAGCAAATGGACAAAAGGGGAAAAGAAAAGAAGGAAAAATCTTGATTTCTTAACAGAAAATAGGCACCTGCAAGGTAAAGGATAGAGAAGAGTTCACATTACAATCTTCAGGTGGCTGAAGCAGCTCAGTGGGACAATCTTGCGACTCACAATACAGTTTTGGCATCCTAATGAGCAAAAATAAGAAATCATCCCAGGAAAAGAATAGCCAATATGTGACGTTACTACAGGAGGAGTTGGAACTTACACGGCATCATTGGTGGCATTTTTTAAAGGACCACGCAGAACAGATCCAGGTCCAATCTTCATTACAACATGAAGAAAGAAGCAAGATTAGTCCACTTATAATGTGTGGCATAAACTACCCAAAACCATAACGCATATTTTGTAAGACAATGGTACATTTAAGGCTAGGTGCAAAGGTCTCCACGAGACCTACCCACAATGAAAAAACACAGGCACACATTAGCAAATTCTTTTGATGGGGAACAAAATAACAGATAAAAGATAGACCTCGATGCAATACATGCTTCCATATATCCACAAAGCCAGCAACTAGTTTGAAGGTTTACATTTCGCCTGTCTTCATCAGATGAAATGAACATTCTATTTTTCCTTTAGAAGAAGGGCATTGGATGGGAAAAGACTAGAAAATGATAGAGACAAATTAAAATGCAGCATGATACAGTACAAAATAAACATCAAATAGTGCGCTAACTGTATCAAGGCTTTCAAAGCAGAATATTACAAGCAATTGCCTCCTGAATTAGGACAGAAGTAATATTACATGGACAAAGCCAAATAAAAGAAAGAAAGAAAGAACTGGAAAAGGTGAAGACCAAGCAAAAGAAAAGGATCGGTCACTTTTGGGTCCAAAATCATAATCATGAGATGCTGACAAGTGAGGCTGTTATGACAAAACAAAGCAGCATAGGATAGACAATTGAAAGACCCATCTCTAAGGAAGGGATGAGAAGAAATATATGCATTCAAGCAGAAGAAAAGGAGCAGTCACTTTTGGATCCAAAATCATAATCATGAGATGCTGATAAGTGAGGCTGTTATGACAAAACAAAGCAGCAAGGATAGGCAATTGATAGACTCATCTCTAAGGGAAGGATGAGAAGAAATATATGCATATGTATAGAGTTTATGGCTTACATTAATGCTATAGAACAATGACAAAACTAAACGTTGAGCTTCAATGCAATCTCCTGGGCCAGACAAATTTAATAAACCTTGACCATGAACTCCAAGGTTCGCATTCGAATGTATAAGTGACGATTCCTGCCAAACGAAAATAGACAAGACAGTAATATGTGAAGGTCATGGGCAGAATGTAGAAGGCAGTGAGTAGTTTGCACTCACCCTGAGGACTATGAGATTACTCGCCTCAAGTAATGATGTCTCAACAGTTTCATCCCCACCTCCATCAATTAACATCCTTGAATTCCACATTAAAAGCATTTTGATAGACATGCGGAGAGCCCCATAAACCTAGAAAATAATGTTGGAATGAAAATTATGCATTTCTCCATCGTCCAACTCAGTGAACAAATCACAGGAAAGAAAGAGGTGCTGTCACAAGCTCAGAATTTGGCACAATGTCAACGATATTATTACATACTCTATATTTTAGTTATTCAATCAAAGCTCAGAGAAGATCAAAAAAGAAAAGTTTCATGTGTAGGCTGCTCCATTTAATTTTCCTTAAGTCAAACAAGTTTCCACTTACTCTAATAACAGAATCACTCATTAACAGCTCTTCTGCCAACAGTTCAAACTCTGACATCGAATAATGTGCAAGGCCAAAGCTCAACACTCCTCCACACAAAAGGCTGATCTGTCCTTGAACCTGAACAAAGTTGAATTAAATTCTCAAATATAAGAAACTGTGCCTCTAGATAAAACAACATTATATAACTATTGCCTATGACAAGTTGATAGTAGGGCTGTAAATGGATATTCGAAAATTCGTTTACCATTCACATCCGTATCCGTTTATACAAAATTTATCCGCATCCGTTTAAAGCAGATACTATTCGTATTCGATTAGTAAATATCCGATTACAAATGGATACAGATATGGAAAATGCGTATCCGATCCATTTAATATCCGCCCCGGTATATATTTATTAAATAATATATTATTTATAATTTTTAATAAAAATCTCATAATCTATATATGTGTGTATATATATATGTATAAATTATAATTGAAAAATTGAAAAGAAAAAAGAATAAATTTTAAAAATTATTGTAATATAAAGAAAAAAAAATTGAAGAATAAAGTTAATCAAAATAATTATTGTTGGTTAACTTTATAATTAATATACTTAAATGTCATTATTATTATGAGAAAGTACTAATAATCAATTATAAAATCAATTATTAATTAGAAATTATACTATTTGTTTTATTGCTTTCGTTTCATTGAAATTATATAATTCATTCTATTAATTAAAATATATATTTATTATAGGTTCATAAATTCACATATTTAGATATTCGTAAATAGCTATCTAAATAATTATCATTGAATATGAATATAAAAAAATAATTCGAATACAGATAAATTTAATAAAACATGAATGCATCTAAATAATTATAATCGAATATGGATATATCCGAATATGACCGATATCCGACGGATACGAATTTGGATATTATTTTTAAATATCCTTCAAATCCGTATTCGTATCCAAATATTCGAAAAGTTAAACGGATAAGAATATGGAAACAGTGTATCCGATCCAATTAACATCCATTTATACCCCTAGTTGTAGTTGATAGCACATTCCATTGGGTTTAGAAAGATCACATCATAGTCAATATGCATACATACACTCAAAAGCTATATTGCAGTAAATTAAGGACCAAAATTTTATGTAGGAGACACAGCCATAAAAATTCACTGACCTGGACACGGCTCCACAGCAAGGGAACAGCGGCCTTTGCCCGATTGTGGATATAGACATTCGTCAAAAATGGCTGAGGGAAGTCCATGAGAAGTGTGTCCGTATATGTAGATTTGTAATTATTATCGACAGTGAGGCTGCGAGTAACTGAATCATAAAAAGTACCCGAAGCACCAGCATTATCAGGGCAGCCGAGACTGCTTCCTCCTGCATCATAAGACATGAATGTCAGCATTGATGGGTTCAAAATTCTCAGTCTCATAGAAAGACAGTGCAATTCTTTGATATTCTAAATGCATATATTCTTTCGACTGCTATATACAACTTGAATCAGCAAGCCATTTAGCAATTGTTTCATTAGCCACGCAAGCCAAATAATGAAAAGTAGTTTACTGGCAAGCCTTAGCTTAGCAGATGGCAACAAATAATTCAAGGATGATCAATGAACAGGGTATAGATAGCTAACTGGAGATGCAGATAATCAACCTGTTAGTTAATTTATTCCATTCCTCATTGGTAGCAAAGGCCAGAGCTCTAGGAAAATCAAAGAATCTGAAGCCAAAAAATAGAACAGGTTTTCAAATTTTGCCCCTTGCAACTCTAGTTTTTGCTTCAAAATATAATATCTAAGGGTCCGTTTGGTTTTATTATCATTTTTCATTTTTCATTTTCATCATTTCTAAAATTTGAAAAGTTAGTGAAAACGAGTTGAAAATGAATTTGTATTTAAATAGATTGTTGGAATGTAATGATTATATTGATTTTAATAGGTTGTTGGTACAGAGAGAAAGATAGAAAAAATGGGATAGAGAGAGAAAATATATAAGTTAATGGAGAATATGTTTTAAAAATGAAAATAAAAATGTTGTTGGTTGAAAATATATAAAAAGTAATGTGTTTCATTTCCAGAATAGTAGAAAATGTAAAAATGAGCTTTCAAAATGAAACCAAAAGGCCCTAAACCTTCAGATATGAGGATATCAAATACAACTCATTCCAGGACAAGAATAACAAGCACAAAGTGGATGAAGAATGGTCCTCTCAAGATTGGTCCAACACCTCTCCTAATGAACCTAGTGCATGCCTTATATATTCAAATCAAATACCACAATCACAGGATGAGCCCCAAACATGAAGTGCTTTTGACTGATGATCAAATAATGGTGCTATATATTCATAAAGCCCCCTTTTATATGCCGCACTCTCCACTGAAAAGGGAAAAACTGAAAGAGAAGATGAAGTTGCTTAAAGATAAGACATAATAATTATTTGGGAATCTTGAACCACTTCACATTTACATCAAAAAACCTTGGAAAAATAACTGACATCTTTGTCTCTTCTAAATTCTAATGAAGAAAGCAGTCCAATGTGTAAAGGCATGACATTAATTGCCGAAACAAAAGGATTGAAGAAATATATTACAGCCAAAAACTCAAATGAAAAGAGACAAATGAAGTAGTACAGGTCATACCATTTACAGCTATGGCTGGTTCCTCATGCCTGCTAAATATATCAACTGAAACTCTACCACCACCACCTCCAGCAAACCCACTCCCACCACAAGCACTTATTTTACCAAATCCAATCCTGCACTTTACAAGAAACAACAGTTGAAATAAATCAAACTGCTAAATATATCAACTGAAACTACCACCACCTCCAGCAAAACCGCTGCCCCTACAAGCACGTATTCTACTAAATCCAATTCTGCAATTTACAAGAAACAACAGGTTGAAATAAATCAAACTATGTGCTCAAGCATTTTTACTGACTTCGGACACAGCTGATATGTTCGCAAAGATTATAACATTGACAAGACTACAGGATGAGCTGAGGAACAAAACTGAAACAACATATGAAAACCACGGCGCACGCTTATCCATCAATAAGTCATATAGAGGGGCGAACAAGAAACAAAGGCTTTGTTTAGATGTGAATTGCAGAATTCTCCCAAAAAATTTTGGGAGAATGGACTTTGATAAATAGGATTGGGGAATGTGATGGTTGTTTGTTTGTGTTTTGAGATGTAGGTAGAGAATGAATTGGGAGAAAATGATTTTTTTCATTTTTTTTTGTTGGGGGGGGGGGGGCCAAAATGTCACATCAATGACTTTTTTGTTAGGTTTGTGGAGTAAAATGAGTATTTTAAAATTGTTTATAGATGTATATATATAAATTGTGTGAGTGATAGTATGTGTATATATCTGTAATGATGAGACAATTTATTGAAACTTTGGAAAATGTGTTTAGAGTGTGAATAATAGAAATTTTTGTAGGATAAATTTTGTATTTTGAGAGTAGGATTGGAGAATGTATAGTATTTATTTGTTTAAATTTTGGGAGTTGGAAAATGAATTAGGAGTTGATAAACAAACAAGCCCAAAGCCATGTCAAGAAAGACATTATTCCATGAAACTCAAATTTGAAGTAGGCATAAGCATAGAAGCAATCTTTATACTTTATAAGTTCCTTGACTGCAGAGGCAATTATGCAGGCTAATAAATTACTGCAGCAAATAATGAACTAAATGATGTTATAACTTACAATACTGAACAAAATAAATCAAACCATTTGATTCAGAAGATAATCACTATAGAACGAATATGAAGTAGCTGTTTAGAAGCTAAACAAATGAATGATAAGGCAATGATGTATGTTAAAACAGAAAGGTACCCTCCACCACAAGTTGTTCTTCAACAAAGTAGTACTTCAGTAGCTTAGCATGTGCTCAGAAATAACAATGAGAGAAAACAGTAGGACTTTATGCCAACAAGAACATTTTACAAGAAACTTACTAGCTCTTACAACTACTATCAGTTCATTTTGACAGTTGAAGACTTTGCATAGCCCAACAAACAGTCAACTACATATAAAAGTAAAATTAACCTAAAGAACAGCTTGCAATGGCATTAACAAAATCCGGGCAGGAATCTTGAATAATTAGAAGGGTGGTGAAGGAAGGAAAACACAAAACAATCCTAAAGCTATCAAGTTTTAGAAAAATGAAATGTTTATTAAACTTCCATATATTTAAAACAAATAGATATTACTCATCAAGCTTGGGGAAAAACAAGATATTTGTGTAAACTACAAATATCAACATACAGTATAAGAAAATAGTATGATTTCAATGTCAGTCAAACCCACAACACTAAGGCTGTGAAGCTTCCTAGGCTACATTGGATACTGGTCCACTCAATATCAGATCAAACCAAGATACCATCTCGTAAGTAGCATTAGTTCACTACACGTAGTCCACCAATTTTAACTAGCAAAATCCAGAAGCACCATGATCCATTACCATTCCAACCATAAACACTAGTCTAGATTAACATTGGGATCTTCACTACAAGCTACAAACTGTAAACAAATTCAATCAGTAGTTGACAAATGGTGAGCTATATCTATGAATTTGCTGCTTTAAGTTTAGAATAAAACATAATGAAACTGTGACTACAGAAGAAACGAGAAATTACATCTTATAAGCCTTGATGTAGATGCTGCCTCCAGACCCACCTCCGCCTCTGACACCTCCATCTCCTCCATCCGCTAAAACAGTACCATTCACCTCCAAAAGTCTCGAAACCAAAAACATTACCCTCCCTCCCCCTCCACCACCATAATCAATTTCGCTACTCGTCGTCCCCCCTCTACTCCCGTAACTCCATGGTCTCTGCAAACCTGACCACGAATATGCATCCCCACCCCACACGTCTTCCTGAAGCTTACTCTTGTCCCTCAAACACGCCGCGCCCCTGCCCCCATGGCCCCCGCCCCCTCCATCTAGCCCTTGCGGGGTCCCACTGGTCTGCGGAGGCGGCGAACCCGCTAACGATGTTGTATTTATAGTAGAGCCATTCCCAAAACTCGCGTTATCTGCAACTAACTCAAATGTACCGCTGATTATCGATGAATTCTGGCCCAAAGTGAAGTTCCCCGTAACATTTATTGCAAGCTCGCAGCCAGTAGACGATGAGCAATTCACCGTGATATTGGGCCAAATTACAAAGTTACCCTTGCCTTCTATGTACACATCCTCTGACAAGTTCAAATTTGAGACTATTTCACAAGTGGTATCCAACGAACCAATGCCACCAAGATCGGCCACGCAGGACAACGATGGCGGATGCGGCGGCGGTGGCGGCGGTGCAGGCGGCGTGTAATCCTGATGGAACAAAAGAATATCCTTATCGAAATCTAAGTCAAAACCCGAGTCGACAGAAGCGAGAATCGAACTAGGGTTCACCAAGAATGACCCCAGCATCAAGAACACCAATCCTATTACATGATGCGAACGTGTGAACGGAAACGTGGAAATAGCCATTGACAAGCGAAAATAGTCATCACCTCAGACGGCCCGGAATAGAAGAAGCAAAGTAGATTGCATCTGTAATAGTATGTCAAATCAAAACCCTCAAGGAAAAGCCGCCAAAGCTGAAGGCTGCTTCCCCAGTCGTGGTAACTCTGAGCTCACAGTGCTGGTATGGCAGCGTGAACTGTGAGAGATACGTGTGTGTGAAGTTATATAGCTACAGGTTTGTGTATGTAAGTGTAAAGATGGTGAGTTTTTGGAAAGAAATGGGTTTGGAGAGAGAGAGAGAGAGAGAGAGAGAGCGTGACGGGATTACAGAGAGAGTGTGGTGGGATTAGTGAGTGGGGGAGAGAGTTGGGGGATTATTGTTTAATTTGTATAATATAAATACATAAAATATTTATAAAGATTTTTATATAAAAACTTTATTAATTTTTTAATAATTTTAATATATTTACTTAACTCTTTAAAATATCATTAATTTTATTAATATTAATACATTAAAAAACATAGTGAATTAGTTTATTTCTTTCTTTGTTCTTTACTTGTTACGTGGACTATGGTAAATGTTTTACTATTATTTAAGTTGATACCAAATTCTTTACTCAACCTTTTTTTTATGTGAAAAGAAAAGGTAATGATTTATTATATATATATATATACTATTAATGAAGTATCTATATTCTTTTTGATATATTTTTGTGTGATGTACAAAAACTGTCCCCACTTCTTTTCATCAATCCTCATAACCATAATTTATACGGTAATTACTATTTTTACAACATACACATTAATACTCATAATTAGCATTTTAATATAATTTTTGTGTTACTATACTAAAAAATAAGTAAATATTAAATATTACTTAAAAAATTAATATTATACTATAAATAAATATTTATTTTATGTATTATATGCTGAAAAAGTTTTAGCACATGCATCAAATATGCCAAAAATTACTAGTATGTATAAAGTGATTGAATTTATGGTAAGGAAAAAGGTGAATTGAAACTCAAAATATCTCTCATCATAAAATAAAATAATTCCACTATATATTAATTAATTTTAGAAATATTATTTTCTCAATTACACCAAATGCATACTTTTTGTTTGTTTTTACATAATAAACATAGACTACATAATCATAATAATAATATAGTACATGGCAATTGTAAAATTTGACAAGATACTTATAAGATGCTAAGTCATTTGAAACTTGCTAATATTACAATTTAATAATGAATAAATTGTCCGAACACTACATTTAGAGTTTAGAACACTACAATAACGTGAAATAAATAAATTTCATATATAAAATATAAAATTATTAATTTAAATTATCAATAAATTCATGATATTCGTGTGTATAAATATATTAAAAAAGAACAATCATAATTTTGAAATCTAAAAATATTATATTTATAAAATTGTTTCTTTTTTGGGTGAAAATGAAATAAATTGTTCAAACTTTGGAGTGCTACTAAAATGTACTACACATGAACGTATTTGTGTAAAAAGTCAAATATGCACTTTTGATTAGGTAAATTTCCTCTTGTATCTTTTTAATGCCACCTATGGTAATATTTCAATTGCTTAAAATATCATGCAGTATTTTTAACTAGCTTGTGGATTTTAACTAGCAAGGAATAAATATTCATAACCATTTTGAGTGCTTATGTTATTGATCAAGAAACATAATTAAAAAATTAATGTGATGAGATATTATTGTTTAATGGACTACTACTTATAACTTAAACAACATTTTTGAGTGATTTGTCATTTGTTTGACTTTCCAAAACAATTTATGATTTTATTCCATTCCCCTAAAACAAGCAAGGCATATCCATTTTCATACTCAACATGTATGAAAAAATTTTATTTACACAAAACTTTCTATATTTACAAAAAATTTAATAACCACTCTAAACAAATTTCAAGACCAAAAAAAAAGGAAAAAGAAAAAAGAAAAGGAAAGAAAAAGAGCAAATAAATATACGTGCAACAAAATACCCACAAAAATTTTGGGCCATTAAAGTGTCTTAAAATAAGGTTTTCTTATGAGCTGTTTGGTTTTATTTTCATTTCCATCATTTTTAAAATTTAAAAAGTTAGTTAATGAAAATTAATTTGTATTTGAATATATTGTTAGAAAAGTAATTATTGTATTAATTTAAATATGTTGTAGATAGAGAGATATAAAAATAATAAAATAGAAAGATAGAATATATATAGGTTATTAGAAGAAAATATATAAATTATTAAAAAATGTGTTTTGAAAATAAAAACGACGTTGGGTGAAAAATGTGAAAAGTAATGTGTTTTGTTTTGAAATAGTAAATGTGAAAATAGAATGTGGAAATGAAATCAAACAGCCCCTTAATCATTTACATACGCACGTTATCTGGGTTATTCGAATTTAAATTTTGAATACTATATATATATATATATAAATACGAGACTAGCGCCACTTGATTAATTGACCAATATTATTTTATAATTAATTTTTAATATCTCAACATAGAAAATGACATGTTTGATTGTTTCTCTTTCTTTAAAAATAAAAAATATCCAACGTGAGTTAGCTTCTTTGACTCTCTAATGACAACTCAACGCACATTTCGTCACCATTTTCATTTTCGATTGAAATGATTATTAAAAATAAATATGTTATCATTTTTACATTAGCAAACGTTAATCAATCTCTAAAACTAATGGCAATTTATACTCAATTAGCAGTTGCCATGGAAAGTAAACAAAATTCATAATTAATTTTATAAAATTTAAAGTCAAAACTTCATAATTTTGAGGTTTCAATTCCATGAAATTACAAATCAAATTAAATTAGATAACTTATATTAGCAAATCTGGCACACTTTACACGAATAATATAAAACAAATAGAATTGTTTATTTATTTATTGTACATAATACTATTTTTAATCAATAATTTCAATGTAAAAAAATAAAATATTATTTTAAGATGGTAGTAGCGAGTCATATACTGACAATAATAATTGTAAATATTGAACTAACAAAAAACTAAAATTAATATCAAAGATATTTTAAAAAGTAAGGCACACAAAAAAACGTATAATTTATTTATTTTTTATTCATATACATACCAAAAACTCGATAAATTTCAACCTCGAACTTTTTTGCCAAATGGCCTGTGACCCAATTGTATAAGTCTCCAGCATAAGGTGGGAGGTTAGGAGTTCGCAATTGAACGAGCTCCCGATGTGTGTGTATCTGTCTTCTATACTCTTATAAAAATGAAGGCATTTTTGTGTCTAAAATAAAAAGTTATGATACCAAATTTCAATATACCAAATTTACTTTTTTACTTATTCAATATTCAATAAAAAATTATATGTACAAATAATCAACATTTATTCAAAAACTTCCACTATGTACCTATTTTAATTAGTTTTAGATTTTTTCTTTAA
Source organism: Jacaranda mimosifolia (assembly GCA_018894105.1). NCBI lineage: Eukaryota > Viridiplantae > Streptophyta > Magnoliopsida > Lamiales > Bignoniaceae > Jacaranda > Jacaranda mimosifolia. Next base: position 42,185,682 of record CM032119.1, read on the forward strand.
TTTGATAGTGAAGTATAAAAAAATTACTTTAAATAAGTGTTACTTTCATAATTATGTAAGTTATAAATATATTTTTGTGATGCATATCAATTTTTAATATAAAAAATATGAAAATAAAATATTTTATATCCATCGAAATTGTGTACAAACGACTGCTAAAACTCAAACCTTGCAGATAAACATAAATCTAGAAACAGCCCACCGCACAAATAACTTAAAATACGTCACAAATTCAATAATTCCTTATTTATATTGAAAGACAAGGCATCAAATTATTAATCATCCCACAACAATCCAAAAGTTAAAGTGACAAATGCAGGACTCTCAATCACACGTGGCTTAATCTTGGACGTCCAAATTTTGGCTTTATTATTATTTTTTTAATTTTTTATAATTCACAATAATGACTTACGGACTACAAAAATAATGGAGTTGCCATAAGTTATTGACATTAAATCAAAAGAAGATTATTTTAAGTTGACACATTTGCCAACAACAAAGGAGCCACGTGTGTTTTCTTCTAATGCATGATTTTTCTTTAAAAATTTGTTTCTTGAATAAATCAATTATATCACCATTAAAAAAAATAATTATTAATATTATAATTATTATAAAAATAGACAAAGACAAGAACCCATGTATACTTCCATACTATTTAAACAAAATATTTACAGCTACAGTAATGATTAATCACATATAAAAAAACCCAAATAATCAAATAAATTAAAAATACATATTCGATGCCTAATCGTATGTAAAAATTTGCTTATAATAATTATAATAAAAAGAAAAATTAATATTCATCTTTTTTCTCTTTAAATATGAAAAGAATCTTATAATCGTAGAATTTTGAGTTAAGGATTCTTTTCTTAAATGCCTACTATTCTTAAGATTTTATTCTTTTATATTATTGAAAAAATAAAATTGGCCTTTTATTTGTAGTAAATGATACTCCATATCTATATCTATATAAATTTTATATATGTATATAAAAAAAAAGCTCTCTACACTCATAAACGATTATTATTCAATTGTCAAATAAAATTTTGATTTATCAAAAATAACCCTATAAATATTTGTAATTTCCTTCTTCTATTAACTACTCAAAATTTACTATCTGTAACTCATAAACGAGTAGTCTGTAGTTTAACGGCATAAATCTCACATATTATGTTAGAGATAAGAAGTTTAAACTCGAATGAACTCTTGATGTGCGTATATATAAATTAAAAAAATAAAAAAAATCATGCTCTCGAATAATTGATTATTATTTATGCATAGTTATTATTATTATTTTTTTATTTTATTTTTTTATGTGGGAGATAGAAAACGACAGAGCTTAACTTGTGATTTATGTGGGAAACAAGTGGGCCTTTCTTTAATGTCCACAAGTTCTTCCTCGGATTTGCTTTGTCGACTTATCCAGTTGTTTAGCTTTAAAGTTGTCCCCAATCCCCATACAGCCAATACTATCCACGTAGTAAACTGTGATGGAAAATCATCCACAGTTAAATCACTGTTAAATACAAAGAAAAAAAGAAAACAAAAAAAATGGAATTTTCAAGGCATATTCTTGAGAAGGAGAATATAATCTAGAAAGAGACAACAATAATGTGTCGTCTTAGACCATGTTTGATTGCATCATATTGGTCCCAATACAATATGTTAATCTCATCCAATGGAATGCAAGATTCGGAACGTAGATCAGCTCGCGTTTAATTTCCAGCCAAACACTGTACATAGTGTTATGGTCTATTCATGTAGCAGAATTTGGAGCAAATTCTCATTTCTATCCTTTGAGGTTTTTTTATTTAGGTTGAAAAGAATTGTTTCATAGAGGGCAATATAGTCATTCAAAAAAATAGCAATGAGTATCAAACATCATATATGAAATTATGTGAGATTGGTGTGGTGCCTAATCTATATGTGCAATCTCAACTATCAAACAGAGTAATAACATTATAATTTCACTATTTCAATCATCATTACAATCTTCCTTATTAACCAAATACCATGTCATACGTGTGGCCTTAGTGATTTATTTCTCGTAGTCCGAGGATATTTAGTAAATTTAACTATAAATGCTTATGTGTTGAAAAACTTTAAATTATTAAAAATAGCTAAAATCGTGAGTTAGGCTTGATGTGCAATGTAATAAGATTGTCATAAATGTTTTAAAGTGATTTTGATTCAAACACTTTGATATTTGCTATAAATCAATTTAATTTTCGAACAGGCTTTCATGAGTGCAAATTTATAAAAATTATAAGTTTAGAGTTACTCATTTGTTTGAATGGAACGATTACAACTTATATGAGCAAATGGATATTTTGTTTGAGCCTGTTAAAAGTTTAATTGATCTTTCGATGATAAGATTAATTATGGATTAAATTATGAAACAACATGCAACCTTTACAATATATTATAATTTTCAATTATTTTTTAATAAAATATATCAATAAAATTAAGCTGGCACTTGATGAACTATCCAAGTTCGCTCAACTAACTCAACCATGTATAAGAAATTCTCCTTCGGACCCAAAAACAACAAAAAATATTGATTTTTCAACAGTAAACCAAAACCTAACGACTATATCAGCTTTTTTATCCTGACCCATTTTTCTTACTCAATAGTAATTATTATATAACTCGCGATTCATCAAAACCAAACAAATACTAATTAAGATTTGATTAGATATGTGCCATATTCAATCCAACCAACCAAACGAGCCATTATCTCATGGATGTAGGAAATAAATATATTATCCAAAGAAAACATCCAATGAGCACAAAGGGAAATTGGTAGCTGACTTTTAACCTAAAAGAGTCAAAAAGAAAACCATACCAAACCAAACACACCAACTACCACTCCCCTCTAATTCCTAGAAACCAACCATCCACCCCCACCAACACAATGTAAATAAGTAAACAAAAGAGAATGAACTGGCAAGGAGTAATTGTACAAGTCAACAAGTACAATCTTTATCATTCTTTGTGTGTGTGTGTTTTCCACTTGGTTCCTTACTAGATGTTACTTGGACCACGTCTTTTCACGTGTTTCTTCACTTGTGTATAATTTCTACAATTAATAAATCATCAATCTTTTTTTTTTTTTTCCCCGATATACCTATAATACCTTCTTTCTTATATTTTAATCCTCATAATATGATCAAGTTAAGAAAACGAAACTAAAAAGTCCAATTTATGATAAGATGAATTCAAATACGTGACGATTACGATATATAAAAGTATCTGTCAGGAAGATAACACAGTCATACAAAACAAGAAGGCTCTAGAATTATTGATTTCCATTGATATGTAACTTTTGGCTTATTTTTGACTTCATCCTCTCGTATATTTTCTCTTATCTATATTGCTTCAATTAGAGGTGTAATCGAGTCGAACCGAGTAAACTTTGAGCAAAATTTTTGAGCTCGAGCTCATAATATATATTTTAGGCTTGAGTTCGACGAGCCTAAAATTTTTAAGCTTGAGCTCGGCTCGGCTCAATAAAGCTCGAATTGACAAATGAATTATAAAAAACTACATGCTCGAGCTCAAACTTGAATTTGAATTCAAATTAAAAAAAATAGTAATATAATATATATTTATTAATAAAAAAAATTTAATCATATACTAGCTCATGAGCCTCGAACCTAAATACAGACGACTCGATCTTGGCTCTAATTAGAATTTGAGCTCGAATTGTTTCGAGCTCGAGCTCAGCTCGTGCAACTTGTGAGTCGGCTCAACTAGTTGGCACCCCTAATTTCAGTATGCTACTTGTATTTTAATTATTAAATATACATACATTAAATATGCACAGGTTGCTAATATTAATAAAGGCACAAATGGCTGACCCCATTGTGTGTGAGATCGAATCAAATTGTGGGTTTTTTTTTTTTTTTATGGTGTGTCCCTTTTTTTTCTCACATGAAAAAAGTCATTTCTTTCCTTTTCAAAACTTGGTGGCTAATCTGCAATTTGATTGGAATGGAGTAGTTCCTTTTGATTGCTTTACGGTGGATGCACTTTGTGGTGGTGGTTCAACTCAATTCTTGTACTCTCAATTATCATTTTAATGAAGTATTTCATTAATTATATAAATATATATATATATATATATATAAAGACACCTCCCATCCAACCCATCCCTAGTAACTCATATGTGAAATTATTTATTTATTTATTCAATAAAAAGAGAAGATGACTAATAAAAATATGTCATTTGTCTTATAATTCACGATCCATAGTAAAATGATCATGATGTGTGTGTGTGTATATATATAGACTATCTTCACTAGCACTTGCATTGTGAAGGCCAAAAAGAAAAATAAAAAATTATGTGGACAATAAATGCAATATATTCAATATCCCATTCTTTAAGTTTACATATTCAAATATTGGAAAAGTTAAAGAAAAAAAAAGAAAAAAGAAAAAGGTTTTACATATTCAAATATACTTATAAGAGTAGTATGTATATCAATTACTTTATGGCAAATACTTAAGGTACAGATTAATCGCATTAGTCCTCTTGAACTTGATTTTTACTTTGAGCTGATATCGAATCATCTGTACTTGAATTTAAAACTTGTGTTAGTATATAATTTTAATATTATTTATCATTTTATAAACTAAAATTTTTAAATGGTTGTGCTCAAACTCAAACTTAATATATGTATGTATGTGTATATATATATATAGAGAGAGAGAGAGAGAGAGATCTTCAACTCAAATTCAAATGTAATAATTTTTATTTTTTATTTTTTATTTTTTCCCCTCAATCCGACTCAACTCAATTTAATGACACCCAATAAACATGTTCCCTTCTACCTAACATTGTTGTAGAGTTTGGTGGTGACAACACTCACCTATTGAAGGGTAGTTATAATTTGAGATGACTAAACCAATTACATTGGCGAAGCCTCGTTGAGCTCAAGAGTTGTTACAATCATATGCCTTGACTTGTCCTCCTCTTTCTCTTCTCTTCTTTTCTTTTCTTTTTTCTTTTTTTTCTCCCTCTCCCCAAAACAAAGTATTGGCTATGTATCCCACAAATATGTCAAACATTTGACAATTCAATAAATGACATTTAGGGCAAAAGTATAGTTATTCCAAGCTTATAGGAAACAACATGTGATATGACACAATAGGTCTAATTCTTACACTTTTTGATATACAAATGTTTTATATTAACAAAAGATTGATAGATAAAATAGAACACTAAGACCCCATTTGGATTCATTTTCAGTTCCAGCATTTCCAGATTAGTGGAAATTAGTTATGTGATGTGATGTGAAAATGAAAATGTGTTTGGATGAAATATTTGGAAATGTAATAATTATATTGGTTTTAATAGGTTATAGGTAGAGAGAGATAGAAATAATGGAATATAAAGAGAAGATATATTGGAGAATGTGTTTTGAAAATAAAAATAAAAATAATATTAGGTGAAAATGTATAAAAAGTAATGTGTTTTATTTCTGAAATAGTAGAATTTGTGAAAATAGAATTTGGAAATGAATCCAAACGGGCTCTTTCATCTAAAAAGACTAGGAATAACACATGATGTAACCTTATGTTTGTGTTTTTTCATTATTTTTAGTGCATCTATTTTTAATTAAATGATCGAAAAATTTGTTCTATAAATGAAAATAACATAGTCTAATAAGTATAATGAATTTTTTTGATGTCGTAATTAATTTTAATATCATAAAATTAAGAAATATAGTTCGTATCACAAAAAAAATCTTATTTCACATAAAATAATCGACATTTCTAGGGATTTTGGAGCGAAAATCGTGTTGGAAATAAAATGCGACTTTTCTTATGTCAACGAATGAGGCGGCCCGAATTAGAAATGGCATCAAACTAATGGGCCCAATTTAGAAATTTGTCCTTGGGCCTCAATACTCTATGTTTGGTCTTCTATAGTATCTTCTATATATATGAAAAAGCCTACAATTGGCATCCTAATTCAAATTGTTAGAGTATTAATTCAATACCTTAAGTTATTTAATTTTAAATACTTTTAGCAATGGAGTATTATCTTGTGAACCTTATTTTCGTATTGGCCTTCGCTCCACTTTAAAACGAGCCTTCGAGTATTCAATCAAACCCCTAACTTGTTAGTAAGCAATTTAGATTATAATTATTATCCTATGTCTCAATTTTGAATTTTAGTGAAAAATATTTTTTTCCACGTTTTTAAATAAAAAAACTTTTTATTTTAGTTTATCCAAACACAATATAAAGAAAACTAAAAGCAATATGAATCTAGCCTGAGTTGCATCATTATCACACTTATATGTGCGATGTTCTAGATTTGATTTTTATTGCACCTATATGTCTAAATTGAAAAAAGAAATGGGTTCAACTCAAATATGATAAATGTGATATTTTCAATCCCATTTGATAGTAAATACGGCCCATTAATCAATGCATAAATTTTGGGCCACCAAACTACCTTGCATGTTGGGCCAAAAATACGAAGTGCCCCTTTGGTTTTGTTTTCATAATCCATTTTCATTTTCTTCTAAAATTAAAAATAGAAAGCTATCAACTTTTGACAAATATTTTTATTCTCAACATATTTTTTCCAAATACTCCTCGCCCTCCAATTTTTCACACTTTATTTTCTCTTACTCTCATTTACAATACTTTTAAAACAAAAAAAACAATAATATCCAAATACAACTCATTTTCAACCATACACGGTCATTTCATTTTAAACAAAATATCCAAACAATATTTCATTTTCAAACTCACATTTATAACTAACTTTTCACTATTTATTTTCACCAGACAATGAAAATGCCTCCAAAAAATAAAATCAAACGGGCTCTAAGTATCACCCCCCTCCCCCCCCACCCCCAAAAAAAGAAGGAAAACAAAGATCAACTCTATGGGTTGGAATATGCAATGTGTAATTAAGAGACATTTCTATAATTAATTGCAAAATAATAGCCATTAGCAAGAGTCATTATCGTGCAACTTTAATGGTATTAACGACTTCAATGCAAAGGTTGGGGGGAATTTATCTTAGGCCCAAATCAATGTCAAAATGAATTTGGTTCATTAATCAACTTCATAATTTTTTCCCTTAGAGTACAATATTAATTATTTGGTTAGTTTTATGAGCATGAATGTTATTATTTTTTCCTCTTTGTATTCCAAAACATTATTTTATTTCACAAAAATATATATATATATATATATATTTCCTAAGACCATAGTGACTACACGACTACTCCATCCTTGCTTAAAAAAAAAAGATCAATTATAAGATGCAAAAAACTATTTTCTTCTCCCATTTTCATATTAGAAATTCTTGTTTTTTTTTTGGTCAAAAACTTCAACCAACCATGTGATCTGATTTTACCTAAAGACGCAAACAAGTCAAACCGAGTTTTGACTATTTTTTTAGGTTTGAACTCGAACTCAAATCAAATGAATTGAGCTCGAATTTGATAAGCTAAGGAAATCGAGACTCGAGTTCAGCTCGAGCTCTTGTTCGGGCTCGGCTCAATTCATTAGGCTCGAACTCATCAACAAATTATAAGCTTGAGTTTAGACTCAGGTTCAGCTCGAGCTCGAAAAGTTAAATTATTTTATAAAATATTTTAAAATTAATATATTTTTTTATAAAAAAAATATAGACTCGTGAATAGACTCATGAACTTGCAAACAATAATTATTTAGCTCAAATTCGACTGGAAATTTATATGAATTTAACTCGACTTGAACACTTTTCAAGTCAATTCATCGAGCTCACGAATTGAACAAATTGACTTAATTCGTTTGCGGCCCTAATTTTACTAAAAGGATACCCCAATACTTCTGGTAGATTCAAGCCGCACAATGGATTGAGATATTCCAAGACATTAACAAATAAAATAAAAAATTGACGTGTTGTACTTTACGACAATAGTCATTTTCACAAATCAAGCATTCAATTATTGAAATTAAAAAGATTATTATATGATGTCAAACTTAAAAAATACAAAAAAAAAATATATTTGTCTCCATTGTATTATGAAATGTATTATAAAATTCAAAAAACATCATTCTTATAATTATGAGAAAAAAGTTTAAATGAATTAATTTAATATATTATCGGAGCTGCTGATAAAATTTTTTTATTTTGAAACAATAATGTTAAGATAGTTTTATCTCTCTCTCTCTCTCTCACACACACATTTACTCTTTTTCCCCTTCAATCATTTAGTCCTTTTCCAAAAGTTTTTTATTTACCAAAAAATTTAAATCATTACACTAAAAAAATTTAAAAATATACTATAATAAAAACAATGAAATATTTTATTCATTGTTTGTAATTAAATTTAATACATACATCTATGTGAGAATGATTATTCACATATTAAGATAGTTTTATTTTTATCTCTTCACACATTTACTCCCTTTCCCTTTCAATTATTTAATCTTTTTTTAAATTTTTTTATTCACCAAACAATTTAGATTATTACACTAAAACATTGAAAGATATACTATTATAAAAACAATGAAATATTTTACTAATTGTGTATAATTAAATTTAATACATACATATAATGTGAGAATAATTGTTCCAGTTAAATAGTTTTATTTTTCTCTCTCTCTCTCTCTCTCTCTCTCTCACACACACACATTTACTCTTTTTCCCTTTCAATTATTTAATCATTTTTATTTTTTTATTTACCAAAAAATTAAATTATTACATTAAAAACACTAATGAATATACTATTATAAGATAATGAAATATTTTATTGATTATGTATAATTAAAATTTGAATGCATACATCTAATGTTATTATTATTATTATTATTATCCTCTTTTTTTTTTTTGGGGGGGGGGGGTTGGGGTGTTCAACTTTGTTGACCCTAGAATCTAGGGTAGGAGAAATGACCTACCCACACAATCCCGCACCCCACCTTGTGGATAAGATCTGAGGATGTGGAGAAATCAAACCTTAAATCCATACCCAAATGGGCTTGTTTGTCTGAAAATTTCCACGAAAGTTTTCAAACTTTGTTTGGTTATATCTTCCCGAAACAACATTATTTTGAGAAAATATAATTAAATATATATATATTTTTTCAAAACGCACATTCTCTAATATATAAATATATATAATATTATATATATACATTTTATTATTATTTTAATATTAAAATAATTACTCAATTCTATTTTCACCCCAAAAATTCAACAAAAAAACATTGATTTAACTGCTACAATAAAAAAAAATGTTTCTCCCAAAACATAAACAAATATACCAAAAAATAACTTTCACATTCTCCAATAATTCATTCTCCCAAAATACATAATAGAAAGAAAAAAAACATATCCAAACACGACCTCAACTTTCAAAATTGAAATAAATATATTATTATATTTATTAATTTTACTTTTCAAAAAATAAAAATAAAAAATTCACAAAATATCCTCAATTATTCATTCTCTGCTCTATTAATTCAAAAAAAAAAGTTATGAGTATGACATCTTATCCTCTTTAAAAATACTATAAAATAAATAATTTTCTCCCAAAATATTCGTCACCTACCACCCAAAATATAAACAAACAACAATCACAATTCTCAATCCCACTTTTCAAGAATTATTCCCCCAAAAATATTTTTTCAAAACACCCCAAAATATAAGCAAATAAGCCCAATACTAAAAAAAAAAAGGTAAAAATTGAAAAAGAAAAGAGTGAAAAACACAATGGGGATCTAAAACTCAAAGGACAAACTAATCCATATCCAAAACCCCATCGCCACGCGTTCACCTGTCGCTTTCAACTGCTACACGCCACCAGACACGTGTACCTAACTTCACTGCTATGCCTTTCCCCCTCACGTGACCGATGCGTGCCACGTCTTTTGACAGTACAGATTTTCTTTTGATTCGGTCGGTCCCCCTATTGGGGTAAAAGAGCATAATTCCATAAAACAAGATAGCTTTCTTACCTGCAGTGGTTTTTTTTTTTTTTTTTTTTTTTTTGGGTGTTGTATGAAAATAGAGGGTATGTTTGTTTGTTTGTTTTTTTGTGATTTTATTATGTATTTAGAAAGAACAAATTATTAAAGAATGTGAAGTTATTTTTTCAGTATGTTTATTTATATTTTTTGGAATATACTTTTAATGTAACAGTCAAATTAATATTTTTTTATTGAATTTTTGGGATAAAAATAAAATAAAATAATATTTTTTATTATAAAAAATAATAAAATATATAATATGCATATGCGATGATTGAATATAATTTTTTTATTGTAAAAATAATGATAAAATATTATAATATGCATATGAAATTTTCGGTAATAAATCAATTGATTTGAAAGAATATTATGAGAATTAATATTTATTGTTTCGGCAAAATGTAAGCCAACAAATTCATTTTGCCAAAATATAACCAAACATAGCCTTAGTTCTTTGCTAACATTATATTCTCAATTATTATGCATAATCTAGAATAGCTCTAGGGGTCGTACAAATTCTTTGTACCAAGTGGGACATAAATAAAATAGTAAATGAAGCTAACGAGTATAGTAAATAGCATTTATTTAATTTTTCTTGGTAGTTGGAGGAACATAAGTTTTAATTAAAAACATTAATTGTACATAAATTCATCATTGGATTTATGGGTTGCTTCCACTACATGGCATGACTCTATGGACTCTTAATTTTTACCATTAAGTAATGATGATGACACATTTTTATTTTTCCTTTTTTTACATAGACCAAATTATGTCTTAATTTATTTTGTATGATAATATATATATTATAATTAATTTTAATTTGGATTTATGATGGATGAAAAAATAATTATTTAACAAATGACATAATAGTCTTTTGAAAATATGAGATGAATAGAAAATAATGCTAAGGAAAAGGATGAAAAGGAAAAAGTGAAGAGAAACAATAACTAAATATTATATTATATTTTTTGAACATGATTAATTACGACAATACATTAAAAACATTCGATAATAAGTACTTTAAATTTCTTCTTATCTATCTATACAATTATAAAAAAAGAAACATGTTTTGTCTTATATTGAAAGTTATTTATTATTATTTACATTAATTGTCCTTTCATTTTTTTCAACAGATAAAAAAGATAATGTAATTTGAAGGGCAAATTAAAGATTTCATCATACAAGAAATAGTTTGGTAACTAATTTATTGATATTCCAAATTTAACCTCTAAATTATTATTAACAGATGATTCAAATAAAATTATTATTACAAACCACTCGCTCACTATCTATATTTATATTCTTAATAAAGCACCTAACCCCTTCTTAGTAGGTTTTCGCGTGATGTATAAAAAATGTCCTTATTTTTTCTCTTAAATCTTCATAACTACAACTATATAGTAATTACTATTTACAACCCATATATTCTATATTTATAATTATCGTATTATCTTAACACTTTATTATTATTTTTGTCAAAACTCAAATAAATATCAAATACTATTTTAAATTGATATTATATCAAAAAATAAATTATTTACTTTATATTATAAAAAATTTAGCACACGCATAAAATATGGCCAAATTGTTAGTCTAAATAACCAAATTAACTTGAGTTATTGCAATACAGTGCATTTACTTCTGAAATACAAATTATAAAGCTAGCAAATCCAAGTTCGAATTTCCGAAATTTCTACAAGGTTCAATTTTATTAACAAGTCCAAGGTTTAATTTCTCCTTTCCCATTTGCTGTGCATGTTTAATTTATCCCCGCCCCTACGAGGTGAAAATATCCCCCCGTCACTGTCCTCATGGTGGGTATCCATCCTCGTTTCTCGCTAGGAGACGAATATCTACGAGGACCACAAGTTTGATTTAAAAATTTATCAAATTTATAAAAAAAAATTACTAAATTTTTTTAATAATATAAATTACTTGCAAAGTTAAAAGATTATCCAATATAAGTACACAACACACGATATTTAATTATATTATATAATAAAATATTAAAAAATAAATAATACATAAACATAAATTTCAAAAAATGCTTAACAATTTGTCAATTCCTCCAAAGAGGTGGGTTGTCGCGGACGTTGGGAAAACGAAATACAAAGGATTAAATGAAATAAATAAAAATAGAATTTGACATATATATAAAATAATAATAATTTAATTATTTAAATGGGTAATAGATATTGATCCCCGCCCTATTTAGCATTTTGGGGACTAAATTGTCCTCATTCCCATTCATGCGGGGAGAAAATTCCCCCCGCAGCAGGGAATTCCCTGTGCGTACGGGTAATTTTGCTACCTCTATTTCTGTGTGCAAGGTGAGTGGTGTTGCCTCCCTCCTGCTTTTTATTTTCTCTTTTTCCCCCCTTTTTTGTGTTCCTGTTTTGTATGTGCAATTATTTTTCTACTATTCTTATCTAAAAAAAAATATTAATTTTTTTTTTTTAAATAATATTGAAAAATGTATGCACATGAGAAAGGCGTGCAACAACTACTAGTCTTATAAATTAGCCAGTGTTTTTATGAATACATTTTATGTGTTTGCTGAAAGTTGTTGATTATATAATAAATAAAAATATTCATTTAATTTGCAGTAATTCTTTTAATAATCTTAATATATTTATCAATTTTTTAGGTTGAATAAAATAAAAAAATTATGGCATACTAAAATAATTGAATATTAAGAAAAAGTGAAATCCAAGTGGCGAAGAAATGAAGGATAGATAGAAGATAAAATAACACTGGGTAGCATGTCTTTTAAATGAGTTTAATTTTATCAACTTATTATATTAATTATCAAAATATTACCCTTATAAATAGTATGGATATAAATATTACAAATTATAGAATTACATTGGGAGTATTTGGTTAATTGGTTATGTTTTCTGTGTTATTTTATTATGTGTTTTGGGAAAATAAATTATTGGATAATGTGAAAGTTATATTTTGGTATGTTTGTTTATATTTTGAAAGACTTTTTTATTTTTATTTTTTTATAGCAATTAAATCAATATTTTTTGTTTGATTTTTAGGATGAAAATAGAATTGAGTGTTTTTTTTTTATTGTTAGAATAATATGAAAATATAATATATATATTATGTATGTATATACTGAAAAATGGAAGTTTTTGAATTTTGTTTTGGGGAAACATCTTTTGGCTTTTCTCAAAAAAATTTCATTCTCCTATAATAATTATAAAATGGGTACACATTCTCCAACCATTTTTTCAAAAAATAAAATTTCAATACTCAAAAAATCCTTACAATTTATTTACAGAACACTCTACAACCACATTTCAGTCATTATAAATATATATATATATAATCACTTTCATCCTACAACTCAATAAAATAATAATTGATTTGACATTATCAGTAAAGTTGATTTCCCCCAAAACACAAAAGAACAAACAAATAATTCTCAATTTATTTTTTATATTATTTTCAAAATAAAAATAAATACATAGCACATTCTTTAAATTTTTTTCCCAAAAATTCAAAGTATTTTCTATAATTCACCAAAAAGCCAAAAGAACAGGGCCAAACATTCCCTGTAGGATTTGGAAAGAAGGAAAAAAAAAAAGGAAAAAAAAAAAGAATGAAGAAAAAACTTCCTCCAAAGAAGAGGGGTAGAAGAATTTATCACCTCCGTACGACGTAGTACGGATTGCTCAGTATCCACTGCGGCGCAATTTAGCGCAGCAGTGAGGCTTTGTCTATACGGAACACCAGGGGGACACGGTTAAGTTCAGACACGCCACCTGCCCCGGGTCCAGTGCCCCCACAATAAATCGCGACGCGATGAGCGGTCCATTTCCCAGAAGGCTTCTCCATAAACTTCCACGTAACCTCACTTTACGCCCCCAGGGTAACGACAAAAATATCTATTCCAATTTCCAGCCGATTATTTGGCGATGCGCCTTGCGAGGTCAAAGCTGGATCCTGTGGCTGATATACAATAGAATTTTACTTCAATGAATCCGACGGACCAAGTGAAACTATTAATTGCAAGCATCATACTCTATATTTTCTATGGTAGTTTTGTATTTAAAATGAAAATTATTTATAGCATTTCACACAATTTATGGAGAATACAAATTAAAGGATGAAATGAAGAATTGAGTATAAAAAATGTAGCTTGAATTTTAATTTTATTAATATTTTAACTTTATCTTTTAAATTATCATTTATTTCTCATGCTATTTACAAACCCCGCATTGACAAAATCTCATCATTCGTTGTCTTTTTTTTTGAATGAGAGCATTACAAATGACGAAATATTATTTTTCAACAAATCAATATATTTTTATTTTCAAATTAAATAAATTTATATTCTCAAATCAAATAATCAAAATATAAACTGCACATAAAGCGCACAACGCACTCATTACGGGTCGAATACAAGACTTTTTACTTAACAAGGGAGACAGAAACAATTTGGACTACAAGTCATTGAACCACTGTTTTCTTTTTTATCATGCCAAGTGCGTAACACAATTTGGTTTTATTCCATAGTTCAAAATTCAAATTATTTGTTCATTAATTTTGAGTGAACCTAAAAAGTATTTCTATACAAGCAAAAATTACATGTAACGAATAACGACAGCTAATTCTTGAATTAAAAGAATTTACTTGCATTGAAAACCATCATTTTAATACAACTTGACTTTTACCTTCCCTCTCTATTTTAATACACCACATGATATTCTTTTCTTTTCTTTTCTTTCGATTTATTTAAAGAAAAATCACATAATAATTTTTTATTTATACACATACACATTGGATGTCTGCTAAATTCAAATCCCCAATTTTACATTTTATGTATAAAATTTATGCTTTAAGCAACCAATGACCACTCGACAAAATCACTCAGGGAATGTTTGGTTATGTTTTCCTATAACAACATTTTTTTGGGGAAATATAACCAAACATATCATTATTTTATCTTCAAAATACACATTTTTTAATATATATACATACATATATTATATATATCTACATTGTATATATTTTATTATTATTATTCTAACATTAAAAAAATTACTTAATTTTATTTTCATCCAAAAAATCCAATAAAAAAATATTGATTTGACTGCTATAGTAAAAAATATCCCCCCAAAAATATAAACAAGCATATCAAGAAATAACTTTCACATCCTTTAATAATTCATTCTCCCAAAACACATAATATTTTTATAATAAAATCACACAAAAAAACATAACCAAACATTCCCTTAATAACTTGGAATAGGATAGTATAATTTGCCACGAGACAATTGTGAACCCTTATTTTGAGGTTTCCTTGGAAGATTTTAGGAATTTTAGTTTCCACAGTCACAAATGTTGGTGTAATGGGATTCATGTGAAATTTATCATAAGTAGTACGTGACAGTTTCTAATTATTTAGGCATTAAAATTCCTCAAATCTTCAAAAAATCACTCTATTTTGGGTATCTATTGTCTACATAGAATATATGCATATCTCCAACATTAATAATTGTACTAAATTTTGACCGGTGGGGCAATGCCAACTAAATTTCCTTCTTTTGGATGTGATCATGTGGAGCATAATTATTTATTCGATCTTATCTCGAATGACAAAGTTGAGACTCTAATATTATAGCAATGTTTGAATATGAATTATGTGTTTTGAATTATATATTTTGGGAGTGAGGTTGAAAAATGTGAAATTTGTGTTAGAGAATGTAATGTATATTTGTTTATGTTTTGAGAATAGTAAGAAAATTATTTTGAAAAATTTTAGTACGTTTGTTTATGTTTTGAGATGAGACAATTTCTACTACAACAGTCAAATCAATGCTTTTTGTCGAGATTTTGGAGTGAAAATTGAATTGAATAATATTTTTTTATTACAAAATAATAAAATATATAATATGTATATGTGATGATTGGATATAATTTTTTAATTATAAAAATAATAATAAAATATTATGATATGTATATGTATGCATATGGAAGTTTTGGCAATAAGTTAATTAATTTGGTTTAGTATTTTGGGATTAATAGTGATTGTTTTGGCAAAAAAGTAAACTATATATTTGGTTACATTTTGCCAAAATAAGTTTGTCAGAACAAAATGTAAACAAACATAGCCTATGAGATTTTAGATTTGAATTTTATTATAATCTCTTTATCTATTTTATGGAGGTTGTAGGTTTTTATTTATTATTTAATTGTAAATTATACTAATTAGCAAAATGTAGAAGCACTAAGGTTCAAGTGCACAAGCAACTTGCAAGCAAGGCTATAATGAAGAGGACACTAAATATTCATTATTTTGTCAAGATAGAGTACTTTATCAACTTGCAAGATTTATTTTTATTATTATGATCAACCCCTTGAAATTATGTGAGTTGAAGTAAGAAAATTCAAAAGTTAACCAATGATATAACAAGTATGCACCATGGATGTTGCCGAGCCCAATTGCGCAGGATTGTGACCCTAGCAGGAGTGACTTGGGGGTTACAACCTTAATTACACAAATTCTAACTCTATATCGACGATGGATTCGAGGCCGCGGGGTACTCAGATCATATTGAGAGCGATTCCCCTGCCCTAATAATAATAATAATAATAATAATAAATGTTAAGTGGCCTTTGATCTAATAACACAAGTATCACACGTAAAATGTGAAGTCAGATGTTCAAACCTTAACAGGTTCCTGATGTGCATGTGTATGAATAAACAAAAAATATACGCCACAAATAAAAAATATACACCATAAGTGTTTAATGGTTAATTGATCAAATGATGTTACCTCTCATATTTATATATGTAAGGTCTACACTTTAAATCCACATAAACACCTTTATATTTATATATGTGAGGTCTACACTTTAAATTCGCATAAACCCTTGGTATATATACACAACAAATACCCCACATGTTAAACCAAAAATAAAAAAACTAAAAAAGTACACACCACACATCAATTAATTGTTTGACATCGTCCTCAAACTTATACCTCCATACACGTATATCTGAATGAATAAAAAAAGTATACCAAAATACACATTACATTGTTGGAAATACTTCAATTAATTTTTTCCTTTCTTTGGCTGAGTGTCCTCCAAAATACATGGAAGAAAGCCAAATAGCCAAGCATAGAATATTGGAAAAAGTTCAATAAAACCCTCCATTTGAAGCAACAATAAACAATGAATGCTGATTTTCCCAAATCAGAAAAGCCTAGCTCATTGGACCAACATATGAACCACGTATACTTGAAACTACATAAAATTTTATGTAACAAAAATCTAGGAAATTTTTACTTTACTTGTGCACCCAACAAACAAGTCCTTATTTACATTGGTTTCCCCACAAAAATGTCCTTATTTGCATTGGGACCCACAAAAAATCCAATCCATTCCCCCCAGTCAAAATAATATATATTTCTTATTTAAGCATTAAAAATAAAGGACTATGAGAATTTGAAGTAAATACAAAGGGTAATAGCTCCTTTGGTTTTATTTTCAAAGGTACTTTCAATTTTGATATATTTTTAAAAATTAAAAATTGAAATGTATTAATATAAAATATTGAAAAGTAATAATTAAAATAAATTATAAATTAAAAAGTAAGTTAATTTATATTTTTTTAATTTAAAAATAATAATAGATAATTTATATCAAATTAAAATTTGAATTTGATTGATATGCGAGATAAAGTAGGTTTAGAAAGAGTTTTAAAAAAAAAAAAAATACAATTTTTATGAAAAAAGATTGTAAGAAAGTGTGTGTTTTTAATTTTCATTCTCAAAAGAAAATAAAAATAGGGTTTGAAATAAAAACAAACGGCTGTGAGTTACCCAGCCACTTGTCAACATAGTGGATGAGGGAGGGCAAAATAGGAATTTCACAAAATCTCATCCAAGCTAGTGGTTATTTTAACTTAACCATGGTTAAGTCAAACCCTTTAACCATAGTTAAGAAAACCAGTTTATATTAGAACCCCTCCGCATGCAAATCCATAGCGATGATGACAGTGTTATTTTCAGTGAGGTGAAAAAATAAATACATCCCGAGGAAAATGATGAGTTGGTCAAATCCTACCGTCGAAGTCCCATCTTGGGATTACCATTACCTGGAAGATCCGACGGCCCACATTCACTCTCCCATTACCTACAATGTTTCCGCCAACAGCCCCGACGCTTCCCACTACGAAACTGCTTTGGCGGCTCTGCAGCGTTATCTGCCGTCGAACAAGGACGACGTCGTACCGACGGATAGTGAAGATTCCGATGATTTTGATGTTCCGGTGGACGCGTTCTCATGCGATAATTTCCGAATGTTCGAGTTTAAAGTGAAGAAATGTGCTCTTGCGAGGTCGCACGACTGGACGGCGTGCCCCTTTGCTCATCCTGGGGAGAAGGCGAGGCGGCGGGACCCACGTAAGTACCACTATTCCGGCAGCGCGTGCCCGGACTTTCGCAGGGGCGCGTGTAAGAGGGGCGACACCTGCGAGTATGCTCATGGCGTGTTCGAGTGTTGGCTCCACCCAGCTCGTTATCGTACGCAGCCGTGCAAAGATGGGACCCACTGCCGGCGGCGTGTCTGCTTCTTTGCTCACACACCGGAGCAGCTCCGAGTTTTGCCTTATTCTGCTAGCCCCGACGGGTCTCCGAGTCGACTCGGACAAGACTCGTTTGTTACCATGGGTTTGTTTGGTTCTTCTCCTAAGTCGACGCTGTATTCCCCACCACCGTCATCTCCGACGACTGGTTCGCCGCCGGTTTCGCCGAGCGGGTCAATGAGCCTGAACTCAGTTAACCAAATCACTGATTCCATGCGCTGTCTGCAGCTTAACAAGATGAAAATGAGCATGGGATTGAGCGCGAGCCCACCGTCGTGGGGGCGGGGGCTCGGGCTCGGGTCACCACGGAGCCCGCCCACTATAGGGCCCGGATTTTTGAGCCTCCCTTCTACTCCAATTCGTGCCCAACGACTCAGTGCTCTTGACTCATGGGGAACTTCTTGCGAAGAGGAGCCGGCGATGGAGAGAGTGGAGTCCGGAAGAGAGCTGCGTGAGAGAATCTACTCGAAACTCGGCAAGGAAAATTCTCTGGACCGAGTAGAACAGGTTAACTCGGCGGGTGGTGCGGGCCCCGATTTTGGATGGGTTATGGAGCTCGTTAAATGAATTGGGTCAGAGTTATCGGGTTCTGTCCGGGTGGGGCAGCGTTCTGATTTGGTTCAGACATTTTTCTCAACGTGTGAGTATATGCTTCTGCTGACTAGTAACTCCATTGAAGCTGCTCTGTAAATACGGGTAATCGGAGCGGGTTAATGGGTTGAGTGTTGATTATTCTCTATTTTGTTGTGGTTATTTTTCTTTTTTGCCAGGAAAAAGAAAAACAAAAAAACAAAAAGAAATTCCGGGTCCTTTGTAATTTTGTTGTACATAATATATTCGAATGTCTTAAGGGGAATTGAATTTGATGTGAATTAAAGCTTTTATTTGCTAATTTAGATCATGAAAACAGCTTTTTTCTTCTCCATTTACTTATTTGATTTTCGTTTTTGCCTATTGTTTGCTAAGAAAAT
Source organism: Jacaranda mimosifolia (assembly GCA_018894105.1). NCBI lineage: Eukaryota > Viridiplantae > Streptophyta > Magnoliopsida > Lamiales > Bignoniaceae > Jacaranda > Jacaranda mimosifolia. The sequence goes on from CM032119.1 coordinate 42,205,239, forward strand.
TAAACAACAAAAAAAGAAATTTTTAGGATTTTTTAAAATTATTTTACACAAGTTCTAAAAGTTTAAAACCCAAAACTTTGCTAGTTGATCACTAAAAAGAAAAAAAAATAAAAAAAGGGTTTTGATGAAGTCTTTTTAAAAAATAAATAAATAATTACACATACACATGTTGGGTATCCGTTAAGTTCCACGTAATATATGAGACTTATATTGTTGAATTAAATGTCATTTTATGGGTATATATATATATATATATTTTTATATACACGCACATCAAGAGTTTATTTGGGTTCGAGTTCCTAATCTTTCATATCATGTGGGAGATTTATGTTACTGGACCACAAGTCATTCGGCGCAACTTATGGTTTTGAACAAAAAGGGTTTAAGTATAGAATTTTTTTTCCATAATGTAATAAGTTACAATAGGTCCATAGTAATTATTAAAGTTAAGTTTTTAACCCAAAGGTGATTTTGGTAACATGACAATAATATATGATTGTTGGATGCATAGCATGGAACTTAAAGTTTAGCCATTGGTTCCTTTTCTATTACATGACATTAGTGTAAGTAAGGTTTAACTTGTTTATTTTGGGCAACACGATATATATATATATATATGTATTCTTTTTGCACAATATTATCGAATAAGAGTTGAGGAGAGTCGTGCCATTTTAATCAATTTAAAAATTAGTAGTCTTGTCACTTCAAAATATTTGATAAAATATTTGATAGCTTATAAAATATTATAAAATTATTTGTTAAAAGATTTAAAAATTTATAAATTCCAAGAATAAGATGTTAGAATGTTGTAATATTTTCTTTAAAAAGTGAAGAGCTCCTAATATATTTTTAATTTTTTAAAAATGTCCATTGCTTTTAATTTTATCAATTACAAAATTATTATTACCAACATCTTAGAAATTTTAATATCCTACTTTGTCCAAGCACTTCAAAAGTTAAATTGTAAAATAAGATATAAAACTTTATAAATTTCAAAAACACCTTATAACATGTAGAAGTTTATAGAATTTTTTAAATAAATTTCGCCAAACACCCTTTCAATGACAACATTTTGAAATTTTAGAATTTGTCCTTTATAAGGTAAGAGTGGCGTCCTTTCAACCAAGTCAATAGCAGTACAAGTACTATTTTTTTTTCCCTCTTTCTTAAAAAGAAGATTATAGTTGATTTTTCAACTATCTTTGATGGGATCCAAGCATGTTATCGATTGATCTGTTAGTAATAATATTATAATTATTAACGAGTGTAAGTATATTTATCATAATATCATGTCAATCAATAGTGATCATAAACCTAATTTGAATCGAAACATGATGCTTAAAGATAAAAGAGTAAGGGATAACATTGTATTTTAAGTTTTTAACTACTACAAATACTAAAGTGTAACTTTTGCTAAAGACAATTTATTGTCGATTCTAACATCGTTGTCTATCAACATATTAACTTGAACATCAATCGCTTAATATATGGAATTTTGTGGTGTTGTCACTTTCAAATTGCAACATCAATACCATTCTCTCTATTGACATTAGGTGCGATTACTATTTGATTTCTTGTTTTATTTTTTATTGAATTATATGGTTGATTATAATGCACTTTAGATAAAGCAAATAGAAGCCATTTCTTACACAATCATTTTTCAGCTTAAACAAATGCCCCTCATTAAATTCTATGAGGGATTAGCTAATGTTTCTTATTTATTCAAGACAAATATTGATATGAGAACATAGGAAAAATAAAGATTTTACCTTCTCTACTTAAATTTATTGCTCAAATACTTTAGAATTTACGATTGTTATATGGGTCGGCCCCATCCGACTCAAAATCAAATATAATCAAAATTGGTCATTTATCACGTTAATTTGATTTGATCAGATGTAGAGAGCAATACTTAACGTAACAGATCTAAGTCATCAACTTTTTATAGATATTCTCAACTAGATAGTGCTAAAAATATACATTGTATTGTCCAAAATTATTTAACAATCTTAGATCCTTTTACAATCTAATTAACTTAATTATTGATTTGTTTTAGATTTTCTATCAGTATTATTTTTTGACTTGGGGATTGCACCTCTATTAAAAGCGAAACACTTGATCCTAACAATTGGTGTCAAAGTGAGGTCATGGATTTGAGTTCCCAAACTGTTATTGGGGCATTGATTGTTGGATTTTTTTATCAGCATCATCATTTGAAGTGGGAATTAACTGTCCAATCCATTACGCTTATGAGGCGCAACCATATTAAGCCCACCATAACCTTAGATGGTGCTTTGCACTGCCAAATGTATAAAGAAATAAAGTTGTGCTTCTGTTAAAAACTATAGCTTTTAGCTTAATAGTAAGCATTTGATTGTCACTTTGAATCCTCTAACCCATTATGTATTTCATCTCCTATGTCAAGTGCTTGATCATAACAATTTTCATTGAAATCAATTATAATCGATCCCATTAGTTTCAATTAAAATCCTTTCACCAATATAGTAGTATGGACCTCATAATATAGTGGGGTGGGTGCAAGGCGGACGATTTTAAAACAGTCTCCCTGTTCATTAGATAAAGAAGATAATAAAAATTTCGTGATCTATTATTGAACTTATTCCAATTTCAAGAGTTCGGATCGAATCGATATTCCTTTAATCAATATACACAATAAGTTGTGCAAAAATATGTGTTGAAAGTGCTCCAACACAATCCAACATAAGTGCACATACAAATGATAAGAATCATAGTTTAGTTGATCTCACAACCTTATGAAATGTATCTATAAAATAAGAAATGAATGGCCCACAATCAACTTAAAAAACCCATTTTGTCACTATAATAATTACATCCCAAGTTATCTAAGTTGGACTTTGTTATTATGAAAGATTTTATCTAATCAAAGATTAGATGTGTGATGTGGATCTTAAACCGATAAACATGTCCTCATCGATCTTATCTTTACTTTGATTAAGCACTAAAAATATATTATCACTTCCAGAACACATTGTACTAATGAATATAATGTAATAATTATATATCTCAATTTTCACCCACAAGAGAATCTTGTGAACATATCGAAGCTTACTTTGTGAATAAATTAGATGGCTGAGAACCTTAAAGTACCATATTGAGAAAAGTTTGATACAGTAGATATAATTATATGAAAAATAATGATTATATTCATCATCATTAATCACTTAAATGTTTCCAGAACAAAAGTTATAGTGGTAAGTCAATTTCACTCTTGATTAACATTTACTTATTATTCTTCAATTTCATGATATCAACTTTTGCTATATATATCGAAGGAATTGAGGGTTTTAATTTATTCTTTTTATTTATATATATGGTTATTAAAATTTATTATGATTCGAATTCTGCACTTCATTCACACACACACACACATATACATATATATATTTGATGAGGGTTCGTTTCGCTGGGCTAGGGTCTCGGCTAGAAAGATGGTAGAACTCGACCCGGACGGATCACGTTCCTGTTATAGTAGGGAAAGAATCCTGCAGTCACAATAAACGTTAGGCTAGCCGAGTGGCCCTCGCCTTAGGCCCTCCGACGATCAAGTCAGTAAGATTCGACCTCAACAATCGATCAGAGGGGAAATGACTTTTTGGTGTATATGAGTGCATACCTCTGAAGGGCAGGGTTGAGGGTATATACATCCTTCTCTTCCTAGGAAATGTCTGAAAAGCCCTTAGGTATTTCCCCGGGCCACTAACCTTGGGCTTGGGGTATTTAGTCATTTTCCCTATTTGAATATTTCCAGCCAGCTGCCCTTCCAGGTTTCAAGGACAAGATAGTACACTGTAGTGGTGCTTGTTGTATCAGACGGTGAGGGGAACGGCATGCGCCATTAATGCAGAGGCATGGCGCCTACCAGTGTATTAAATGCGGTGGCAGAGTACTGTACTGGACTCGACCTCAGAGGAGGTCGAAGAACTTTCGCAGGTCCAGGGAACCTGACTAGGCCTGTGCAGATCCGGTTGAGTGAAGTCGATGAGACGTATGGGCCCTGAGTCTCAGTTGGGCCTCCGTCTCTCGCTGGGCCTTGCTGGTTTGGGCCCAAGCCTTTGGGCCATCCCATATCAATATTATTTATATATGTAATATCTTATTAAAATTCATATCCCAAACCTGTGTAAGGACGTTTGCACCAAGCAAGTTACCCACTCGACACCACCAAACATGGAATGCTAGCCCACCACCTTCTTGTGATCACATGCCTTGCATGCACCTTGCACTTATATATACGAAGACGACGCCGCATCATTAATTAACCATTCGACATATTTTGTTTTAGTTTATGTATTGCATTTCATCTTTCACTTAATCAATCCTGTACTGATAAATTCACTGAAGAAGTGATATTAGCTAAACCTTTTATATTTGATGACGAGTATTTGAAAATCATCACAATAAAATCATGTTTCTTATATATATATATATATATATATTATGAGTGTCAATTTGGGTTAGAACTCATATGCTCAACCCAACCATATGGTTTTGGATTGGGTTGGGCTCAATATTTTAGAAATAAGTTTGAGTGAGTTAAATTTTAGATGGATTGTATTAAATCCAAAATAGTTTTTAATTGAATTCAAAATGAGTCCATTAAATTTTTTTAATTAATTTAATAAATCATCTCTTTATATTGTAAAATTGTATATTAAATAAAGTGTAGAAAACATAATAATATTAATATAGTCTTTTAAATTAATTTTTTAAAATAAGTAAATTAAATTAATTTTTTTTATTTTTTGTTAAAATCATTTCAAATTCAACCCAACCCACTTTCAACCCATATAAAACCCAACTCATTTTGGACTCAATCCATTTATTTGCCACTATTAATATATATATAACTGCAAAAGCAAGATCTATCGAATTGGTTCTTCAAAAGTACTTTCTTTTAACGTTTGATTAAACTCAGACTGAAATCTAAATAGTACTTCTAAAGATCTTTTAAAGAGGTACAAATATTAATATTTGGGTAATTAAATAATAATATGGGGGAGAAAGAATAGAGCATAAGGCCGACAAAAAAGAGGTTTTGATTCATTGAGAATTGATGGTGCGCAAACCAAAACCTGAAAAGTATAAAGAGTTAGGACTCACTCTATTTAGTGGGATGCTCTTCCTTTTTTGAAATGCGCGTCAAATCGCCCTTTTTTAGGATTTTGTAGCCATCACCTTCCTCACTTCCTATGCAACCATGAGGGAAATTATTATTATTATTAGTCCTATTATTTCTTCATATGATTATCATATTTGATCCGCTATATTAGTTGAAACGAAATTCTTTAATATAATTTAATAATATGTTTGATATTAAAAATTATAATAACTAAAATGAGTAAAATTATCTTTGAACCCACCAATTTGGGTCAGAAATTTGATTAAGAGACTATTTTAGATTATATAGTAAATTATCGTAATATTTTTTGTTTTAAAATTTCAAACAAGGAAATGGGGCAAATGAGAAAAAAAAAAAGAGGAAAGAAATTAAAAAAATAATTATAATTCCATAATGCAAAGTCGCAATCAAACAGGAATTCAAAATTAGAGTTATTACAGATTCTACTGTAATCTCTCAAATCAAATGATGAAAAGATGTTATCTAATCATGAACCACTACTATATAAAATTATTAATAGAACGTATCAAGCGTGACTGAGAAATATTATAAGTATAAAAATTCTAGATTGATGGTTGTTGTTACAACTTAAACTATTGAAGCCACATCAAATAAAATTTTCTACCTTAATTTGAGTTACTTATTTGAGCTTAATTTAGTGATCTAATACATAAAGCTCAAACACGCACACACACAAAATTATTTTATAATTACAACTAAAACCTTGCCTTTTTTCAATACAACTAACATCAATAACTCAAGTCTATAATTTTAAACAAGTTTTTCTTTAAGTAAATGGCTAATATTTTGACACTAATCAAATTGAGACTCAAATTTTATCCTAGAAAGAAAAGGAATAAAGTTTTAAACTTGATCTTAATGCTTAACAAAACCAACCTAAAGAAGTGCTTAGCCTTCATTCTTGAATTGGATATTGAGTAAGTTTAGTTCATTTTTCAATCCTGGATCTCTAAATGAGGAAAATATGATATCATCATGATCAAACATTTACTGCTCGTATACTTTACCTATTATGAGATGAATTTGTTTATAGATCCATAAGTCAACTTAAATTGACATTGGGTTGTCAAGTCCAAAAGAGACTACGAGAAGATCCAAGCCCGATGGGTCCAGGTTGAACAAGAAATGGTTTTAGGTAAGGCTTAATGCCCCGTTTGATTTCATTTCCACAACCTTTTTTTTTCCTGCTATTTCAGAAATGAAAACATCACTTTTTATATATTTTCACCTAACATTATTTTTATTTTCATTTTCAAAATACAATTTTCAATAACCTATATAGCTTCTTCCAACAACATCTCTCTCTCTCTCTCCACCTATAATATATTAAAATCAATATAATCATTACTTTTCCAACAATTCATCCAAATACAAACTCACTTCCACTAACTTTTTAAATTTTAAAAATGATGAAAATAAAACCAAACGGGGCCTAGAGAATCAGAGCAAGTCTATCTCAATTGCTAACTGAACTTTGCATTTATGTCCCTCATATGACAAATGACAATGATATTTATAGCAACTAGCAAAATACCTCACAAGACAAACATAGTCTGGTCCACGTGGAGGGAGACTTCAACTCTACATGGAGTCATCCAACTGCCACCATCCCGGTTCGCCATTACTATTCGGGTCAAATAAGTCGACCCGTGAGAAAAAGGCACGGATCCTGAGGGCATCTTATTATTTTCAGCAAAGTGAAGGGCTCTGGGCAGATTTTCTTCGATCATTACCATAATATATTCAGTGTAATATGGTTTCTGTTTTATTTCCTACATGATGCAGTCATTCAGCATGAAAATATACTTCAACCCCGCCATATTAAAGATAATATCTGCAGAATGTGAGTTCAACAAGAATGCAAGAGTTCGCTGGATCAGGTAAAAATAACACATGCCATAAAACACTTTAAATGTCACAATTCTGCATGACAACACTCTCCTCCCTTTCCAACTTAAGTAGCATACAAATCATCATATGGTGTCATCTATACAGTTCTTTGTACCGACAAATGCACATCGACAGGGTAAAGCTCAAACTATGATCTCCGTTTATATAGTACACCGAATGTTTTAACGGTTTCTTTGGAATTGGGATTTGATAACTGCAAGAAAGCCATCAAATTGAAAAAAAAGTTTCAAGCTAATGCTTTCACTTGGAACTTCAACCATAAAACAAAAAGATCAATACATGTGATATTTTTGACACTTTAGACAGTATTTAATTCCAGACTACATAATATATCAATTATGATCAAAAATCTCTGAAAAACATTTCATATGTTTGCATAAATAGACATGTAATCAATTCTTCACTATTTTTCACATGCCATGATTGAGTTCTCTGTTGAATTTGTAGAAATTACCTCCCAAAATCCCAATGGTAAACATATCTAATCTTGTTATCCAGTTAAGGGATCTCCAAGTAATGGGGGAGGAGGCTTTCCAAATCAATTTTGATAAGCAAAAACATATGCAGCCATATTGAACATCGACAGGTTCCACATCATGCTATATTAGTAAAGCAACAATAGATATACCCCACCCAAAATCTGCTCGTGATAAGGCAGTCACTCCATTTTAATTTACAGGCAAGAGCATAAAAAATAAACATTGCCACCCATTACATTTTGAATTCTTAACCTATTATATCTATGCAATAAGTATTCTTTAATTTAACATCACTGAGGTCTTGTCTAATATAACACGTATTCAAATGTTCGTTGGACTATTTCACCAAATCAAATAGCCAAAAGAACAAGTAAGCTGAGCAATTAATAATATGGGTCAGGGGAAAAAAATACCTTCTTAAAGGGCCATCTCCCTCTGCAATTCAGCAAGTTCATCATCCTCTTCTTCAACCTTCCTTGCTGGTTGCCTTCCAGCAGGCACTCGAACAGGAGCAGCAGGAGCTGTTGTTGCAGGTTGCATAAGCTGTTCCTCCAGCTCAGCTCCTTCAAGTTCTTCAAGCTCTGCCTCCAATTCATCCTGCAGAATGAAATAAGTAAGATATAACTCTTCATACTTCACAGGAAGAAATGAGAACAAGAAGCTATCAGAAACTATGACATACCTCATCAAAATCAGCTGCCGCGCCAATTGGTGCTGATAGTGCTTCTTGAATTTGTTTCATATTTTCGGTCTGTTCATTGATCTCATCCATTGTTTTGTCCACATCATCAATATTACTACATAGTAAAAGCAAATAGAGAATATGAGGAAACAAAATTCTACAAGTCTCGGACAAAGACGTTCCTGTTGCAAGGTAACCTAGGCATCAAAGTGGCATGTGGTAGTCAAATATCTGTTTCCTTCATTCTAACGGGACAAACTACATTACATTATTATACAATCACAAAGTGAACAGTAGACAAATAAGCAAGATTAATGTGCAATAAGTTGGTTTTGCTTTCAAAAGTCAGTCCTGATTGATTATTTGGACAAAAGCAAACAAACATGAGTCGTGCATAGCAGTTCAAAGCTATATTTTTCACTCTCCAAAGCTATTCATCAATTCCAATAAAAAAGTATTTTTTTTTTATTTGGTTGTTTCTCGGTTTTCTTTGATTTCATAGTGGAAAGTTTATTTTTCCTTTGCAAAGAGTGTGGCGGGGGTTTTAACTACTAACAACTTTCCAACTTCTGCAGTCATAATTAAATCAGCAATCAACACAACTTACGTGGCCTTCTGCATAGCTTTCATTGCAGATGCTCCAGTTCTCAAAGCATCAACAGTTTCTGTTGTAGCTTTTGCCCCCTCTAGCATTATCATCTGCAACCAAGATGGAGGCATAATTTAACAACAGGACCATATGCAGCAGTAAAGGAAATGGCAGCAGGAAAAACTGCATGATTAAAAACCTATCAGAAGCACCTGATCATGAATGCGCAGCTGGAAATTTCCAAGCTGTTCAATTTGTTGCTCGTAAAGTCTTTTCCTCTTTAAACATTGTATTGCAGCTATAAACAAAATTGCAACAGGAAATTCATAAAGATTGCATCAATTGTGATTTTAAAAATTCCGAAAACATCCAATTGGCATAAACAACCATTAAGCAGAAAGCAGCAAAATAAGTGCAGGACAACCAACCATACCCTACCACATTGCTGGGGTACAAAAGGAAATGTAGAATAGGCTGAAGCAAAATGTTACACAACAGTATATGGTGATCACAAAATAATGTATAAGACATTTTAAGACCTGACGGGGATGTGATTCTGCAGCCTGGATTCAGATTTAAGAAACAGTCTGAATCAATACAGAGGAATGTTGGTCATAGAAACTAGCTTGGTGCTAAGTATAAAGAGAAGGGAGGTCAGGCACCTCAAAAAGATCACTGAAAACTCTATCTTACAGTGCAACCCACCATTTTCAGTACATTAGTCTAATATAATGATTAATGCACAACCAAAATGATGAGGACAGTGAAGGAAAATAAAACTGGCAGCTTCTGGGTAGGCTGGGCAAGGGAATTTTTATTGATCAACAGTTCATCAAGAAACTAGGGTTCCAAGCAATTTTCAAATTTTTATTGATCAGCACTGAACTATGGTTCCAAGTAATTTCCCAAGATAACATAAAGGTTTAGCATGAACATGTCACATGCCTTGACTTGTGCATATGAGAACTTGGCAATAGTTGGATCAATACATTTTATAGCACTCTATAAACAGATATATTGAAGCAGATACCATATATAAGCATATTTGAACACTTAGGAAAACGTAATAAAGAAACAGTCTCCATAATTGCTATATACGTCATGACAGTTGGAGAAGTATATAACACCTCCTCTCAACAATAAATATGCTGCTCAAACAAATATTTTCACATAAGCAGTTGAACAACTTTTGATTTGTGACCTCCGGAAACTATAACAATACACTATGGGATATGGATCATTCAGGTGCTTGAGGACTTATATATTATCCACATTGTTAGATCAAATTTCGTTGAAATGCATTTTTCCAGTACTAAAAATTAATTTGCCAACAGAGTGGAGCCAGTGGACCTGTCGCAACAACAAAAATTGCTAATATAACCTGCAGAATATTGGGGCATCATAAGAAGATGAATAAGGCTGATCTAATTATAAGGGGCATAGAAGATCAGCATGGAAGTATTTGCACAAACATAAAATGGACCATTACACTATGACACTATCTTTCACTGTGGAAAATGGGTGTCAAAATTTAGTAGTTAAAATGGACCTCCCATAGATATATTAAATCATATTAAATCAAAGAAGCTCCATCTTAGATATGTGTCCGTGTTGTTTATAGAAGAGGCAAGCATTACATTGAGAACCGACACATAAGAGGCTTCCGGAAGGAGGATCAATCATAATGTTCTAAAACCAAAAATGTGCAGTCAGATTGTGCCATGGCTAAATATAGTGAGCTATGCATTAAGGATGAGATGTAAGGAACCAATTCTTAAACTTGAATATTCTAAAAGGCTGAACCAGTAAGTAAGGGAAGTTTGAACAAACTATCATCACTAGAGCATACCCCTTTTATTTTTGGCTCTAGTAAACTCCTTGGCCTTTTCAACTTCTGCAGCAGCCTTTTTCAAGAGAACTTTCTCTTTTTTCTCTAGCATCTCAAGAGTCTGCATACCAAACCCCATGATTTATTCAGAAAAGGATACCAAAACAATAATTGAAAATAAATACTCAAAGTCAAGAGAAAACATTAACACACAGAAGGCATACAGATATAACTTAGAAATGCCTGATATAAGGTCTCTAATCGGATCATATTCTATCCCCAATTTCATCGCCTCTGTGATTGAACTAAGCAGTAATCATGAAATTTCACAAAGAAAAAAGAAAAAGATAAAATAAAAATATGCACATTATGAACTTGCCTATTGATCAGGTATATAATAAGATCATCCACCTAGTGCTATCTTTTGAAACCATTCAAAAAACAAAATTTCTTCACATGCACCAAATATAGCCAATTTGATGCGAGGCAAACACGATGCAAATAATAGCTTTGTCTTTGCTAAGTAGCTGAGATTGTTAACTGGAGACAACCTGTTAATACCTAATTTGCAGCACTCAAGACCAGATAATTCGGACTCAACTACACCGTCAACTAAGAATTCCACTTTTACAATCCAAAAAACAAATAAACAAGTCAACTCAGCAGAAGACGAGTAATATCAATATATTCCAGGAAAAAGGGGGGTGAAGAAGAATGAAAGAAACCAACTATACAGATCAAACTATAGCATTGAAAATTAAATAACACTACTAAAACTACAAAAACACAAGAACTTTTAGAAATAAATCGCATATCAAATTTCGTACCTCGTTTAACTTGTCCAACGTTGCCAGAGCATTCGTCTCTTGCTTAGGCTTTCCGAAAATCCGTGTAAACATTGTCGATGATTTATTCACCAAAACAATAATTAGTTAAGGAAAATAAACAAATTTGAAATCCTTAAACCCTGCAGCAAAAGTCAAAACAACGTCACTTCGATCCCGTATATTATCAACCAGATTACTCAAAGTTCGTAGAAAATTAACAACTTATATTGGCAATAAACAAAAAATTATCAAATAAATTTGCATAACTACGTAAACAAATCAATTTACGCATTCTTACCGATCTGTGGATTCGACCGATGAGAATGGGCCTCGATTTATCAGGTGAATATTTTTATGGATTCAATTTTTCGGGAAAAATTTGTGAATGTGAAAGAATTTATACAACAAACTAAAGTCGCCTTTGGGAAGACTTCTTCGTATTCCAGATTACTTAAGGCGAGGGGGGAGGGGGATTTATCGAGTGACAGCCTGTGTGTTAGGAATGTGACGTACCAATTGAATTGAGGTAATTTGCATTATGGTCCTTGGCTTTTGATTCTTTTTCAGTTAAGTCTCTAACTTTTCAATAACTAAAAACTAGGCTGCAACTACCTGACCCCCGTTTTATGAAAACTATATGTTTAAGAGAATTTTAGGCACCGTTTGGTTACATTTCCACACCTCATTTTCACATTTTTTACTATTTCATAAATAAAAATCATCACTTTTTACACATTTTCATCCAACATTATTTTCATTTTCATTTTCAAAACACATTTTCCAATTTATCTCTATTCCATTATTTATATCTCTCTCCACCTACAACCTATTAAAACCAACATAATCATTACATTTCCAAATATTTCATTTAAACACATTTTCATTTTCACATCACATCACATAACCAATTTTCACCAAAATGAAAATACTGGAAACTGAAACTGAAAATGAAAATAAAACCAAACGGTCCCATATTCTTCCGAAAATTGTATTTGGTTGGCGATTTTGTTTTTATTCTCTCTAAAAAAAAAGTTTTTATTTAGGAAATTTCATATTGAATAGTTAACGTGACTAGAGAATTAATATTTAAAATAAAATATTGATAATCCTTCTAAAAAAATAAAAAATAAAAAATTATCTTCCGCCTACCATTTGTAGTGACTAAAAATGAGATTCTTTTAGATTTGTGTTATCATTTCTAAAGATTTTTTATAAGATAACTATTAAATATGTTATCACATATATATATATATATATGCGTGTGTTCAAATTTTTTTTTTTTCCCCAAAAATATACACCGATAACATCACTCATGAATGCTCCCTAACAAAATCCTCGTTCATATATATACTCAAAAAATTATCATTTCTATGAACTATTTTTTCTCAGAAAATCAAATTTCTTTGAATTGAAATTGTAGGCTGCAACTACATGCCCCCATTTTATGAAAACTATAGGTTTTAGAGAATTTTATTCTTCCAAAAATTGTATTTGGTTGGCGATTTTGTTTTTATTCTCTCCCAAAAAAAAAATTGTTTTTATTCAGAAAAATTCATATTAAGTAGTTCACGTGACTAGAGAATTAATATTTAAAATAAAATATTGATAATCCTTCCAAAAAAAATAAAAAAATAAAAAAATAAAAAATTATCTTCCACCTACCATTTGTAGCGACTAAAAATGAGATTCTTTTAGAATTGTGTTATCGTTTCAAAAGATTTTTTATAAGATTGCTATTAAATATGTTATCACATTTGTATATATATATATATATATTCAAATTTTTTCCCCCATAAATATACATCGATAGCATCGCTCATCAATGCTCCCTAATAGAATCCTCGTTCATATACATACCCAAAAAATTATCATTTCTATAAACTATTTTTTCTCATATTTGAATTGAAAATTGTACTTAACTCCTTAAATTCTCTTTTGTATGTTCATTTTTTTTTTCTAGCTTGACATCATTATAAAATGAATTGTGCCTTTTAATAAGAATCACCAATTAAATATATAGATTGAACTTTTTCTTTTTTGAATTATGCTCAATGCAAATAATATGAGATACATCTGACTTTAAGATGTACAAGCTTTTTCACTTAATAATCAAATATATATGATGTATAAGCTCATAGCTAAACTCAAGTTCAAATATATATGAATATATGTCAGTCGTGGCTTCAAAAATTTGAATAATTATTGATGAAAGAGATAATGTATTTACTCAATTTGCTTACATCTTCTTCAGTTGAAGTATATGCTTCAGTCTATCAAATAAGTTTTACACTTAATAAAAAAATTCTCCTATCCTATTTTTTCTAAAATTTCTTCTACCATTTTCCCCTTATACTTCAATTTTTTTCTTAATTTAAACTTCAAATATTGTTTATTTTTCGATAGAAGTGCTTATTTGGCTAATACGCGGAGGTCATGCTTAATCTTTACATTATTAAAATATATAGACGTATTGGTGATTCTAATATAATGTATTATGTAATATTTAATCTGTTATTGTTATTAATTTCATTCTGATTAAGATATTTATAAAAGGAGATAGTACGTATTATCCTAATTAATTTGCTAAATTATTGACTACATGAGAGGTAGAATGTTTATGTATTTTGTTATTCAATGACCAATATTCATCATAGAGAATTAGGTGTTACTTCAATAAGCATTTGATGGATAATTTTGCCTATATGTATAACATTTTGCTCTCTCGAACTATGAAAATATACATTTTGCTCCCTCAATTTATAAAAGCACACATTTTGCCTCGTTTTTAAGGAATTATATTTTATTCTATAATTTATTGACTTCTACAAAAATTTGAAAAACTGTTGAAATCTATATTTTTTTAGCTCAATAATATAAAATTGTTCATGGAATATAACAATTATAAATTAATTGACATATCAAAACTATGTACTCGTATTATTATTACTAGCAACTTTGGCACATTCAATATATGTGCTAAATTTTTTATAGAATAAAATAAATAAAAATATTTATTTTTTATATGACATTAATATTTAATAATTTTAATACATTTATACAAATTTCACATAAATAATGATGATAAAAATATGATAAATTTATGAATGTGGTTACAAAATGATGGATTATAGATGGTAGTTATTACATATGTTATGAAGATTTGAAGAGAGAGGGAGGGAGCATTTTAGACACACCACTAAAGAATATACAAAAAAAAAGTATGTGTTTTATTAATAGTATAGATTATTATTATTATTATTATTATTATTATTTAAAAAGTATAGACTAAGGGCACGTTTGGTTTTATAGATATGATTGATAAAATTATAATGATACGGTGGGATTACACTGTTGAAGATAATATAATATTGTGTTTGATGACTAGGATTACATAGTTTGGATATATGGATTAGATAATAAATTTACTAAAAATATCCATTGTAGGAAGACTAAAAATTGAATTTGCATGGATATAATTGTCATATTACAAATTCTCCCTTCTCCCACTAATTTGAATTACACAATCACACCTTAAGTGGGGTGATAGACAATCAATTGAATGTGAGATTATATACCAGGTCATGTATCAATCATGAATTTTTATCATTATAATCAAATACTTTATATGATTTGATAAAATTATCTATCAAACCATATCCACCAAACCAAACGAGCCCTAAAGTGAGGGACCAAACCAGTTATATAACAAAACTATAGCCAAACAACACACACGCGCATCAAAGCTTTCATTTCTCGTGCTCGCTTTCATCCTATTTACTCAAGCTGCTTTCTCATTCACAAGCAAGAATTGGATAATTGAATTCAATACTTGGAATTGGTGTTCTGATCTATCTCAAATTTATCATTTTGATCTGTTATTTTTTTCTGTCGAATTCAGCAGATCCAGCTATGGATTTTATGAAGGCCTTCGATCAAACTGTCCGTGAAATGTATGCTTTCTCTGTCTCCTTTTTTCATATTCATTACTTATTCATCTTATACTTTGAATGGATTCACATGATTTTGTCTTTTTTCCTATTTACACACAGAAAAAGGGAGGTGAATTTGAAGGTGTTGAAGGTTCCGGAGATTGAACAGAAGGTAATAATAAATTTATAGGATTGTTTTCAGTTCAATTTTCTCGATTATTTATGCTCGACGCTGTTTCAGCAATGAACTAAGCTGTTGAATTCTGTTGCTCACATTTATAGTTTATCGTTTCAATATATTATGCTTTTACCGACCTAATAGTTTAATATACTAGCAGACGAGAGGGAAAAAGAACACGGTACCTTTACATATGCAGTGGAGTAAAATGTTTTAATGTGATAATATCTTGACATTGAATGGATTTTTCTGATTCTGATATTAGTATGGTTCAAAGTTGACGGTGCATAGGGATATTATCTAGCCGTATGAAACAAGTACGATGTGAGCTACTAAAAAAATTATAATAAAATCAGTAAAATTATAGAAAAATATTAAGCATCAGAAATTACTTATTAGGATTTGGTATGGAGTAAAGTTTTTATTGCATAAGATATTAATAGCTTAAATATAATGTTGTTGTGAAACTTAAATTTGCAATAGACAACGAACATTCGTTGTACATATAATGGTGCATCAATTAATTTGATCAGAAAGAACTACTCCCAAATAGAAGTTTAAAATCCATTTTTTGGATATAACATCAAGACAAGCAGCCTTGTCGGATATTAATGGCAATATTTGGTTCTACAGATAATATCATGGTATCACCAATACAATCCACTATCATGATATTGTTGATCTAGTGAGGAATTATCACTGATGCATGTAAACATGGAGAATAATATGTATTTTTTTGTTTTCTCGGGTTGGCAATAACCAATTCAGATATGCATTGGTTGATGTTATCTGATATCAGCAGATTCTTTGTGCTGCAAATATTAAGATAGTGAGCTTCACCATGTGAACCAATTTGACTTCATGAGTTATACATCACATCACTGGCCCCACCACAATGATAAACATTTTGCTGCAATTTGGTTGATCTAATTTCTAGATGCTTCATTTTAAAAGTGGCTGGGATCATTCTTGTTAAAGGTTTCGAATGCTAGCTCAGATTATGGTGCTTAGTCCATTAGTTTATCCAGAGACATTATGCTCATCCGTAGTGTACTCCTGCAATCCAGGAAATTGTAGAACTGACTGAAAGACTATAATCTCTCTATTGGCCTCTCTATCCCATCAAACCACCACCTATAAATAGGGAAGAAAGAAAAGTGTCCAGCAAATACTGTATGAACACTTCCATGAGATAGATGGTGGTTGGGAGGGGATACAGGAGCCAAGATGAGTAAGAGCATACATGTTCATTAGCATATGTTTTTGAATAGTATGTCTTTCTTGAGTATTTTAATGTTGAGCTGTTGAACATCTTTGATCTGTTACATGTGTACGTGGTCCATGCATGCATGTAAAATAACTTCTTTGTCCTGACACATTTGATCTACTGTTCCAGTCTACATTTTCTGCAAAAAATAGGTTCGGCTGGAAAATTAATTCTTTGTTTAATTAATATATTAAACTATGTTGATTGGAGTTGCTTTGCTTCTTAGCAAAAAATCATTTTATACCAATGCATTTTTAACTTTTCTATTTAAGTTAGGTCTTGGATGCAACGGATGATGAACCTTGGGGTCCTCATGGCACAGTATTGGCGGAGATAGCACAGGCTACAAAGAAATTGTACTTTCTATAATTTTCAATTCATAAATTTGTTTGAACTTCATTTTCATCTTCTTTGCTATAAGTTTGCCAACATTAACCTGATTTGTGTTCTTGTAAAAAATGTGTGATGTGTCGGAGATTTTGTGCAGCTCTGAATGCCAAATGGTTATGAATGTCTTGTGGACAAGACTGACTGAGACTGGCAAGAATTGGCGTTTTGTCTACAAGGTAGCATCTGTATAGTGAATATAATGTATTTTACATGATTGGATCAGTAAAATTGAATCCAATCTTTCTCTTTATGTTTTGCTTTTGTTCCCTTTTTTTTTTCCCTATATGATTATTGGTGAAACCTTGGCAAAAACTAACATTTTTCAGCACTAGGCATTGACTGTCATAGAATATCTGGTTGCACATGGATCTGAGCGTGCTGTTGATGACATAATAGAGCATACTTTTCAGATATCCGTATGTATCTTCTTTCCTTTGTAATTTCGTATTAGTTTATTTATGTTGTCTCAGTATGAATGTGCAGAAACTTTAGTTAGATTATCAATTGATAATGCAGTATGGTTGTGCCTTTTTTTATTATCACTGATTTTATTATCCTTCCATTTTTCATTTCTCTAGTCTATGGCAAGTTTTGAATACGTCGAGCCAAGCGGAAAGGATGTGGGAATTAATGTCAGAAAAAGGGCTGAAACCATAGTGACTCTTCTAAATGACAAAGACAAAATACAAGAAGTAAGGAATAAAGCTGCAGCCAATCGTGACAAGTAAGCCCATGCTTCGAGGTCTAATATTATATATATTGCTTCTGAGTCTCTTTAAATGGTGAGGGTGGGTTTATGAGCTTTGCTATTACTTTTCAGGTACTTTGGACTTTCATCATCTGGAATAACATACAAATCAGGTGCAGCCTCATTCAGTAGCAGTAACTTTAGGAATAGTGATCGATATGGAGGTTTTGGTAATACAGGAGACAGTGAAACATTTAAGGATAGTTATAAGGACAAGGATCAATATGGTGAAGATAAATATGAGAAGACTGCCAAATCAAAGAAAGAGTCGTCTAAGTATGGCAGGTGTGTGTTGTCATATCCCTTGCTCTGCAGTGTGCCTCATGGAGTTCCCTTTATTATGTGTGGAATATTTTATCCATTTACATTTTGTTTGCTGGCCTAAAGATGATTCTAACACTGCTATGTACTTAATTGTTTTTGTTGCATGATATGGTGGATACTGTTAAAATCTTTCGAATTCCTTTTCCCTTTCTGAATGCACTTTAACCACCAGTTTATCACTTGATTAATGAAATTATGAATTACATTAAAACGTAATTTAACATAAATTTAGACACTTTTTTCCTGGGATTGGGAGGCTTTGCAAAAGCTTGACCCTTGTGGTTTTGGGACCTTGCATAACTTGCATGGCACATTAGAAATTGACATATCAATGCATATCTTAAACTCCCTTGACGCAAAGAGTTCAATGTTGTTTTATCTGGGATAGAACTTCGGCGTAAGTTTCATGAAGAGATTTTGTTGAGTTTGTGATTTAGTCATTCATTATATATTTTGCAAAACTTTGTTGAGTTTATGAGTTAGTCATTTCTTATATTGTCTGAGCAATATCTTTGCTTTATTCTTTCTAAATTCCAAGAATGTTTTGCAGCAAAGAACAAGACTCTTCTGCCACTGGTGCATCAAAATCATCAACAAAAACTAGCAAGCCAGATAAATATGCTTCAGTTTCCTCAGAAAATGCACCGTCAGACAAATATGATGAAGATTTTGATGATTTTGATCCACGGGGTACTTCAACTTCTAGTAAGTGATAAGTTCCTAAGTTACTTGAACAGCATGCTGCAGCTGCAGTTTTCCATTGTTGTTGTTTGTTGTCGTCTGTTTGTTTGTTTGTACCCCCCCGCCCCCAGGGTATGTGTTTGGCTAACAGAGAGTGAAAAAGATAGCTGCACATCCCTTGATGTACAAGTTGCTTTGTATTAAGCTCTTAGTGACTGAAAATTCAGAAAAGCTTGTGTAGAAAAATCCTGTGGCATTTCGAGGCAGCTCTAATCATGAAGGTGGAATGCAGGATAAAAAATGATTCTGTCCACGCCATAAACCCAATATTCAATAATAAAGTGATCAAACTGCGCACATACACACCCCTAATCTCCATACTAACTTAGCTACCAAAAAGCTACACAAGAGAGAGGTTCTATAGCTTGAATAAATGCAACAATGCTTGTAATTCTGCTCATACTTGGGTAACAGAAACTGTCACTACAGTGCTGAAATCTTTTGCCCCTCAAGAATTCCTCTTTAACGCTCGAGTGTCATTTTGATGACAAGTATCTACATGAACTGCTGATAGACTTGTCAACTGGAGAAAAGATGCTATGTATCCTTATCAGAATTTCAATCTTTTGTTTGTTAATTGTCTTTGCTCTTGAACAGAACCTTTGGCTGGAAGTAACCAAGTGGACTTCTTTGGGCAAAATCTTGTTGATCTTCTGGATGCACCAGTAGCTCCTCCAATGGATAAATCCACTTCTTTGGACAATGATCCATCAGATGACTTATTTGCTGATGCTGATTTTGTATCGGCAACACCTGAACTGGAAGTGAAAGCTCCTACTCCTCAGGTAAGGTTTCCACCCGTGTTAAAATATTAAGGGACCTTCGTCATTATCTGATTTGGCAAACATGGTTATCAAATTAGCTTCTCTCAAGTACATGACCCTGTGCATGTGTTTGTGGAAGCTGCCCCAAATACTGTTGTGGATGTTAGCAGCGTTAGGTAGATGAAAGGGATTTAGCCATTAGCAGTCAAAACTCTACTTTAGGATTTACTTTTCAGGCTAATCATAGTATCTTGTTCTTTTGTATAATGAAGTATGCAGTTATCTGTCAGTTGCTTATTGCCAAATTTATGGTAAATTTTGGCATAAGCACTGGGAATAATCTTGTCTTTTCTTTATCTGGAAAGTTGCTATTTTCTTTTTCCATTTTTCCCTGTGTTTTAGTTTTCGGTTGGGAGCTCTGGGAAGGGTTTGCTATGGTTATCATTATATTATGCTTAAGAATCAATACGTCTCCTCTACATTTTTAATTATAAAAGAAGCTCAGGTCTTGCCCTCATGTTTACTATAATTCCTTTCTGCAGACCAATGTTGATCTATTTGCCTCCCAGCCAACTCCTGCTGCTTCAACGACCATAGATTTTTTTGCTGCACCAGATCCAGTTTCCAAGCTTGATAACAATGCTTCTAAATCTGAGACCGCTACTAGCACCGTCGATCCATTTGCTGCAGTTCCGCTGAATGATTTCGATGGTTCTGAATCTTCTGATCCCTTTGGTGCGTTCACTTCTCATACAGATCCCTTATCAACAGTGCCTAACAAAAACTCTCCAGATGACGGAAGTCATGGGAGCACAAACGTATCTTCGACCGAAGCCAAGCCTACACCCAAGAAGGGAGCGTTTCAAGTCAAATCTGGAATATGGGCGGATTCTTTGAGCCGTGGATTGATCGATCTAAACATAACTGCACGTAAGTATCCTTTTAGCATGTTCTCTAATTTTAGCCAAGATCTAGTGATCATTGCAAAGATTACTTAAAGGATTTAGTTTTAATCACATTTTGTGGGCAAACCTATAGAAATAGCAATTTTGTACACAGATAGTTTTGATGCTCATAAGATTACACGACAGTGATATCGCACTTGTAGCATGGAAGCATGACACATCTATTCTCCTTCACAATTTTTGAGAAAATCTAGATCATCAATACAAACCCTGACTAGATGAAACAAAATTGGAATTTTAGCAGCTAAATGTTACGGTTTTATGCTGATCACTTTTTGTATCTGATCATGGCAGCCAAGAAGGCTAACTTAGCAGATGTTGGCATCGTCGGAGGGTTAACTGATGGATCTGAAGAAAAAGATAAGGGTCCTTTGCCCTCATTTTATATGGGCAGATCCATGGGCGTAGGATCTGGAGCAGCAGGTAAATCTGGGTTCACAACAACATCAACATCATCAACAAGCGACGACTTTTTCTCAAGCTTTAGCAGCCAGCAATACCAATATGGTAGCTTTCAGAAATGAGTTCCTTTTTTCTTGAACTGCTTGATATTTATTGGTGTAATTTTTACTTGCGAATTTCTGCAAGCATTCGTTCGGGCATCAGTTCGAAACTTTATGTCCAAGTTCAGATGTTTTTGTATATGTTTCACAGTTCACCCCTATGTGTAATATTTTTGCTCTTGTGCTACTAAGGTGAAGTGTTGGAGAATTATAGATGCTGTTGCATTTATTCATGGACATACATTTTATATCTCATGTTCTGGTTTATCCGTTGCTTCCCACAAAGATATGTTCTTACCTATTACTATAATCCTCCACCCTAATAGCTGTCAAGTTCATGCTTGGGCAGCTAAATGTTCATTAGCTATTTCTTTCTTTCTTTTTTATTTATAAAGACTAATTCACATCAAGGCTTCATGAGCATTGTTGTGAATAAATAGTGAAGCTCGATTGGGAAGAAAGCTGGTAACTCCTTTGTTGCCGCAACACTAATTGATCTTCTTCCTTATCTTTGGAGTTTGTTTAATGCTATATTTGGATCAAGGAAATTAGTAAGGAAAAAGGAAAAAAAAAAAATATATATATATATACAAACATTAAAGCAAGGAGATACATCATTTGAAGTATGAAAAATATTTTTCTTACCATTTTCCTCATTAAAATCCTAGTTCCAAATATAGGGTTAAATTTACGAATTAGAGTCAAAAGCTTGTGAGAAACTTTCAATATGGAGCTCGTTGAAAGCTGACTTAAAAAGGTGCAAGATTGCAACGTGATGGTGAAAACCAAGCCATGAACTAAATTCTCTATGTCCCTCAAAACAAACTTATTCATCTTTTTATATGAAATAAGTTGATTATTTGATAATCAATTTTATTATTTTTCTTCATTTCTTTATATTTTGTTCCGCTCCCTGAATTTGCTAAAGAATTTTTCTCATTTCATAACTAAATAAAAATTCCATGAGCTCCGTGTTACAAATATTACTGCCCAGGAAAAAGACAGAAAAGTGAAAACTAAATGAACTTGTAATTATCAAATTATACCCAAAAAACGCAATGAATTTAAGTAAACATAAACAACCTTGACTCTACCAACAACCAATTTTTATAAATACAACACCCTTCATTCTGCAGAATCACTGTATAATCGATTACACTTAATTCTGTCTGTCTAAAAAAAAAAAAAGTTTAAAACAAAATAAAAAAAAAAGGAAAAATGAAAAGAACATCAGTAGTCCCCAATGTCAAGTGAAGTGAAGAAGGAAAAAAAGGGACAAAAATGGATACGACACCCGTAAGTAATCCACTGCCATACATAATTAACTAATGATATATCTACAGAACTTGCAACCGTTCTAAGACAAAAGTCCACTTACAAAAAGATCAGAGGAGCAAAATACCTAAAGACAACGTTGAACAGCACACAACCGCTATGTGGATGTGTTCTCGCCAGGCCGGTAATCCAAATCGGTTAGGGGCTTAAGCCGAATCATACTGTTTTCTTTCTTCTTGTATGGACTGAAAAATTCTTGCAGCTGATTCAGTTGCAGATCTGGCATTATGGGGCACAACCTTGATCACTTGAGTAGGGCGTTCTGGCTGGGGGCCGGAGTTGGAGGCATCGATGGCTGGAGCTGTTGGGAAAAGTGGAAGCACGTTTCTTCCTTCCATGGCGCTGCTAGCTCGACTATCCTGCTCTCTCTCAAGTGGGCTACTAGCCGTGCTGATTTGTACTTCAATTTCGTCAGATTCGTGCAAGTTATCCGAAACACCCGGAGGAGCT
This sequence comes from Jacaranda mimosifolia, assembly GCA_018894105.1. Taxonomy (NCBI): domain Eukaryota; kingdom Viridiplantae; phylum Streptophyta; class Magnoliopsida; order Lamiales; family Bignoniaceae; genus Jacaranda; species Jacaranda mimosifolia. The sequence continues at coordinate 42,228,331 of CM032119.1, forward strand.
TGGTTCTGGTGGCTTGGCATGGGTTCCCCATCCGAAATTTGACCAGGAAAGGGGCCCGGGCCGGGGGTGGGCGTTTGTTCCACGGATGAACCTGAGAATGCAGCTGCATTCATGACCGGCATGCCATATGGAGGGAAGTAGCCATGGGGACCTGCTGGAGGAAAAGATGGCAGTTGATATTGAGGGTGTGGAGCTGGAACTCCATATACCGGAGTCAAAAAGTTACCCATCGCTGGATTTGATACAGGGGGCCCGCAGCCTCCACAGGCCGGGGTGACAAACCCAGGTCCGGGGTAAGGCTTATACACCAGTCCTTCAGAAGGAGACATCACAGGAATCAACCACTGTTGCTCGGGCGGTTGATTGAAACACCAAGGCCTAGCATTATAGTTGCTGCTTATGGACGGTGCCGGGGAATTGCCGCTCAAGGGCGGCCTGCAGGTCGAAGGAAGGACGCCGTTCTGAATGGAAGAAAAAGATGCTTTCCCGATGGTATTTTCGGCCGAGCTTTCCTTCTTGTGACTCTGCTTCTCCGGTTCACCTTTCTGCTTGGAAACACTGGGGATCGGTTTAACGAGATAATTCGATGGGATCCTTTTTCCAGCCAAAGGCTTTATTGGTTTGCTCAAATAAGCTGAATCCTCGAGCACATTTGGCGAAGCAGCAATCAATCTCTGGACCTGATAAATAATTATGCTTGGATGCTTAAAATCAAAGCACAAGTGATAGCAAGAATGCAAATCAGTAATTATAAAACCGCTTAAAACTGAAATTGCCCTTACCTTTATCAATCTATGCAACTCGAATACTTGAATAGCAAAAACTCTTTGTTGACTGAAAAGAAGGAAAAGACGGGATCAAAGACATGCAGCGTGAAGTTTATGAAGCTCGGCAGAAGCGAGCAATAGGCATTGCAGTCAAGTAATAACAATGTATTCCCTATCCTCTAAAAGGAGAAAATACAACCTATGTATATGAATTTAAGGAAGAAGAAGGAGAAATACACCAAGTGCCATCCTATTTCAAATCAGTAGAACGTCAACTTCATATGAGAAACAAGTCGATTTCTAAAGTCCAAGACCAGAAATAACACTATCTGCGATAAACTACAACCTATGCAACATCATTCCGTCTCCATACCCATTATTGGCAAATAGTGAAAATCAGGCTAAAAGAGCAATACATTCAAGAAAGAAACACAAATAAAAACTGTTCCCTGGAGATGTAAAATTATCCTATTGTAAAGATATGCACACGAAAAAAAAAAAAAAAAAATCCCTAAACACAGAATGATGACTGCATCGAAAGCTTCCCTGTGGCACATACAGTTTCTCATTTGAAGAACAGCAAGTACAGCAAAAGTATGCAATCATATTCTTCTTAGTTTTTATTATTATTTATACACGGGAAGTCGGGAACTCTCACACTACAAAAACCAAGGTCCAGAAATTTCTCAAAGAATTGGATGTGTTGCTTTTTTATCACAAAAACTACTGAGATATCATTCAAGATTGTTTATTCATTTTATTATTGAACAAGTAATATGAATGAGGGGGCCATATTCAGGTATCTACTTCAAAAAAACTTGTTTAGAACTACCTATAGGTGTTAGGGGCCAGGTTATTGATGTGAGGTGGATTCAGTAAAGGGGAGGTTCTAATCATAATTCAGAAACAATTTGTGTATATATTTCACAGAAAAATAAAATCAAAGTAGGCGATAAAGTAACTGCAAGACAAGGAAATAAAGGTATCATTTACAAAATTTTGCCTTGATAACCTTACCTAATCTACAAGATAGAAGACCTGTTGATATGGTCTTCAACCCATTAGGAGTTCGTTCGTGACTCTTGACACCAACGCCAGCAATTCAGGGTAATTAATTAACTAAGCTCCTCCAGTAAAACCCCACCTCTCTTCAAAAATGAAAACAAAAAGGAGAACAGGACCATAGGTGATAGACTCACCTTGAACCATGATCCACCATGAGTGCTATACAAAAGGTTATGTCTCTGCACTATTACAGCAATGGTGGCTGAAGAATAAAAATTCCCACATGATATCCTGGCATATTCACTAACTTGCACCAATGAATTCATGCGCACATCCGGATTTCGTGTTCTAATGGGCAAATATCTACAATCATCACCAACTAATTCCAAAGTTCAAACTGTCCAATATTCTCAACAACAATCCTCCACCACATCCATTTGTCTGATGGTTAGTAACTCAAATGTTCTACCACGCTAAAAACTCTTACTTGAGCGAAATTATATAACTAATCACAAGGGTTTGGAGGATTGGCACCTGGTTTACATTCTGTAAATATCTATCAGCAAATATCATATGATCAAAGCCTTATCATCTTGTCTCAAACATTCGGATATTATAACAGTCGAATGAATGAACTAAAAGAAGGCATAGAGGCATTTCAAGAACCCATATATCGAACATGCAACGACTAGGAATCAAGGAAATGAATATCGAACTTCTTCAAACAGTACTGGGAACACATGCTCCTGGGAAACAATGCCAAGTTATACAAGAACTCCTCGCCAAAAGGGGTGAAAAGGAGGGACAAATAAACAAACAAACTTGAAAAAGTATCATTTTCCTTGATTTTCAATTTTGATCGATCCCACCCTTCAAAATCTTCGTATCTCAAATATTAGTATATTCATAATTAGAACACCTGGGAGCCACTACGAGGAACTAGTTAAGAGAAAAAAGAAGCAAATGTGGTTATTTAGGGCACCCAGTTATTCAACAAAAGCCACCGTGTCATTACCAATCACCTCTATGAAAGTAGAGATTGCAATAGATATCCACTCGTGCAAGTAAAAATAAGGAATTTCATCCAAATGCTCCAAAAAGCAAAAAAGTATAGTAGAACATATCGAGCATAACTTACTCAACAATAGCTCTTCTGGCTTTCCAAAATCGTTTCGGTCCTATTACTCCTACCACATCATCAGGTGTAACATCCAGTCCGGAAATGGAATCCACCACAGAAGTTTCAGACACACTATCACCCCTCTCCAGGTTCCTCGTCCGTAATGATCTACTCGACCCATCTTCACGAGATTCTGTGTCATTACTGATATCACGTAAAATGTTCTGATCTTCAGACGGCAAAGCCCTCATTGAAGTAGAAGAATTTCTTTTGTCTAATTCTGCAATATTCTCCCCCAAAATGGCCGCACCACCCCTTTTGCTGGCAGATTGCTGCTCAGCACGGAGTTCTGGCTCTACATTATCGTGAGTCCTTAATCTGTCAAGACTATCTCTTGGTTCATGACAGACGGATGATTCAGTCTGCTTCTTCAGACCTTCAGCCTTCTCAATGGTTGATGAATTTGAGATAGCTTTAACTCGATCAGTTGGAAACTCTTTTGAACTCCCTTCATTCTGGCATTTGTCTTCTTGCACCATACTGCTTTCAAGCATGCCCATCTTTTTGGATTTTTGGAATTTTGATGGATGATTGAAATAAGAAGGTTTGGAGGGAGAGGTTTTTTCTTTGTCCAGGTCATTATTATAATCGCCACGTTGTTGACTTGGAACGGAGTGGACGAAAATAGGAACTCTAAAGTCATCTTCATCCAATTTCCTTCTCTCCTCAACTTGTATCAATGGAGCGCTCAAATCAGAATATTGGCTGTATTGCTTATCCGGTTGATGTCTGGTAGGCAGCTGATAAGAGAAAAACGTGCCCCTGTCAATCGCAACCCCCTGCAAGCACAAGTTGTTATGATCTTTGGAAAAATAAAATAGTTTCTTTACAAATAAAATAAGAAAACTTGATTCCCTTTCATGTATAAAGTAAATACACACACACACACACACGTTCAAGCTGCCTACAGTTCAGGGGTCTCTCTCTAGACCCCCATCCCCTTCCCCACCCCCTACACCCAACAAAAACAAATAATTAAAAACCAGGTAAACCTTCTCTAGGACAAATCTTGATTTCAAGAGCACTTTATCTTCCTAGAATTGAAATAAATCACAAATAGAAACCCACTCAGCCAATAGATAAAAAATAACTACAACCATCCTATAATTAGGCCTGAGCAACCACTAGCAAAACTGATAACCTTTTCACTGCAAAGCAAACTTAAAACAAATGATAGTGCTGTCAGGATGGTAATAAAACACCTACTCACCTACTCAAAAACAAAAAGAATCGAGAAACCAGAAATCATATGAAAAAGGTCAAAATTCATCAAAAATCACCTGGCTCGAAGGAGGCACCAAATTGGGAGCGGTATAATTGGGATTAACGGGAACCACTGTATGATTGAATCTCTGAGAAGGGATGCTGAGCTGCTCATAAAGGGCCATCTTGTTTCTTGGAGGTGGTCTTGGTCCTCCTTTCTCAGTATCATTCACATGAAGTCTTGGAAACATAGGCCCCCTTCTTTTCTCCTCATCTTTTCCTCTCTTCATCCTCACTCTTTATATCCTTTTCTCTGTCTTTCTTCTAAGTAGAAATCACCTGAGTTTCACTTGTTCAGAATCTCCATTATTTCAAGTGAATCACCAAAAAATCCCATCTCCCATATATCAAGATCAAGCCTTTTTTTCAAAGGAAAAAAAGGGGTACTTCAATAAAATCTCAGTTTATAATGAAAATCTACTTGTGAAAAATCAAGAAACTGATATAGCGGACATCAAATCTATCACCAGAAAAATCTACTTCCAAAGTCTCTTGACCAAAAAAGAATCATATATAAAGAAAGTCCACTTTCTATAAAGCAAAATTCACCATCAAAATTGATTCTTTTCCCTTTCCCATCACAAAAAAATCAACATTTAAGAAGACCACACAACACACACACACACACACACACACACACACAAAGAAGAAGAAGAAGAAAAATTTTCACGCAACAAGAAAGCCTGAGGAAGCAGAATACCCTTTTTTCTACAGGAGATCAACGCAGTCAAATAATTAAAAAAGAAAAATAGCAATGAAATCAAAATGTATTCAAGAATTGGAGAAAACAAGGGGTGCGCAAAAAGGGGAAAGGGCAAAAAGTGCAAGTCTTTGTGGACCCAATATTTGGATAGAACGGAACCTAGAACCTCCTAAAGGAATGGTTATCATTATTTATATATATATTTAAAAAAAAAAGTTCAAATGTTAGGACATTTACAACCCATTGTTTTTCTTTCCTTTTTCCCTTTAAATAAATAAAATCATTTTACTATGGATCACTTTGACATGTCAGCAATATTAGTTCATTTTTGTTGGATGGTTAATTTAATAAAAATATTAGCTGTACCTGGTTTGTCTTGTTCCCTACTTTTGAAATAGACTGGATTATTCTTTTGTTTTTATCAAGCAAGATCTCCATTTGTTGGTTAAGTCAAAACCCCAAATTCTATTGCTAGTTCGGTTGGATTTTAGGGTTATCTGATTATTATTTATCATATGATACTTCGTATGATTTTTTTTTATCACTGTAGTATAGTTTGATTGACAGGATAAATAAATTCATGGAAGGTAACGGATTAATTTATTATGGAAGTTGCACATATAAACACTGACTTTTCGTATTCATGCGGTTCTAAGTATTTACTGTTATTTCAACCAAACAAATGATAAGATGGGATGAAAATACTGTGTCTTACATTATCATTCCAACCAAACTAACCATGGAGGGACAAATGTTTAGTAGATTTTGGCCTATGAAGTTCATCTTAAGAAAATAAATAAAAGGGCTTGATAATAGTAAATAAATAGATACAATTTCCTTCAATATTATAGCCACGCTAGAGTTAAAGCCATGATCTGAATATTAGATGTTTTTCTGATTCGAAATTGATTTTTGAGTGGGTCTTCTCATCTAAACTTTTCCCTAAAATTTAAAGAATGTTAGAATTATTGGGTACTCGACAAAAATCTGTAAGTACCTTAAATATATTTATTAAAAGCATATTTTTCAAATGATATTTATGATGCTATTTATAACATATAGATTAGTCAATCAATCTTACATAATCTTATTCTAGTGGTTCATTACTCTTTAGATCTAACGGATCTTAAGTCAGATCATTTACTAAAATGTACTTATCTCAATATTATCCGATAAAAAAAGAAAAAGAAAAAGAAAAGGAGAAAATAGAAATGGAGTGATAAAAACAGCCAAGAGATCATTAACATTAATCATATCAAACTTCTTGCTGTCAAAGTCATGTCTGAAATAGAACAATTTGCTCTGTGAAGCTTCAGGTAAGTTTTCCAAATTAGTGCAATTTTTAGACTCAATAGCTAAGCTTATAAGTACTAATGCAAAGAGGTGTCTTCATAGGAATAATAAGCAATCAGAGGCACAATTTATTTGGAAAATTGAGTTTGGTAAGAAAGTGATCTATTGAGGATGTCTTAGTTAAGACAAATTCATTTGGTGGTATCTATGTGACTTCTCTTTTTATCCAATGATTAAAAGGTTCTTCTCATGTTATTCTTACTTTATTGCTTGTGGTGCATCTTGCTCATGTGGCTTGTTTTCTTGTTCTTCTCATCTCATGTGGAAAAGAAATTAAAAGTCCATTTTGCCCCCAAAAGAGAAGTTTAGGCTCTATTCTCTTGGCTTTTCCCAAAAAATTTTCATTCTTTCAAAACAATTACAAAATGGATACATGTTCTTCAATCACTCTTCCAAAAAATAAAATTTCAATACCAAAAAATCCTTACAATTCATTTACAAAACACTCTACAATCATATTTCAATCATTATATATATATATCATTTTCACCTTATAAACCCAATAAAAAAATAATTAATTTAACACCAACAGTAAAGTTTGTCTCCCCCTTTCAAAACATAAAAAAAACAAACAACTCATTTTCATATCATTTTCTATGAAAGAAACACAAGACACATTCTCCAAATTTTCTCCCCAAAATCCATTCTCTCAAAATATTTTCTACATTTCACCCAGAACACAAGAGCACAAGCCCTTAATGTCCAAATACTCCACCGTTGGATGGTTTTTAGCCCAAGCCAGATATGAGATGTGAATTCATACGAGATTTGGCTGAAGACATGGGGCTAAATCTTAATTTCCACAATAGTTGGACAAGATAGGTCTTCATCTGCAGCCACACAACATTCGTATAAAATACTATCGTTCACATGATAATAAAGATATGCATTTATATTATGTTTTAGGATGAATGAGTAGCTTATCTTGGAGATAAACACTCATTCCTATATAAATATTGGTAGTAGGTTAAAGTTTCATAGGGAATAGTTGAGAAACCAATCATAATCCTCTTACTAAAGAAATTTTAAAAACAGTATTTGTAATATTTTCAACACTTCTCTTTCGATCATTTTATCCTTAACTATGGTTTCCATTAAAATCACTCAGCAACCCATACTTGTAATTTTAACTCTAAAACTCTAATACAATTCGATCGAGTGAAGTCCATGCCTGACGCAATGGATCCCCAAATAAACTATATACGAACAAATTAGTTTCCTCATATTGTTTCACTTTTCATATCCTATAACTAATTCTTGATCTTGTGAAGAGATGCATAATTCTTGCTTCAACCCATAGACGGAGCTGCACCCCTCAAAATTTTGAAATTTAATTTTTCATATTGAAAAATTTAAAATATTATAATTTTGTCATCTCTCAAATTGTAAAATGACTCTTCCTTTTATTGAGGATGTACACTTTACTATTATTCTTCTTTATCATTTCAAATTTACAATATATTATATTTTTTATAATCCAAATTCGCCCCCGATAATAAAAATTTCTGGCTCCATTCCTGCTTCAACTCACAAAAAGAATCAAACAACGCATTTTTCAACTAAAAATAACATACTTTTGACTCAAACTACCTTGTAATATTCCAAATTTTATTTAGCTTTGCAGCCTAGTAAGTAAAGTCCCATTTCCTAAGGGCACAAGGGGTTTCTACCAGGCCCTCCATAATAGAACTCAGGATCTGCAACATAATCACTAACAAAACGTACACCATAACAATCATACTCATCTGAGTAACTATAAACCCACTGTGGGAAACTCAAGACCATATTGTTTCCAAGAATTCTCATTCTTTTGACAGAGCCAGAATTGCCCATCACATAGTCAGGAAAACGCCCATTCCCCATAGCAGTAGCCGTGTGAGGATGAGAGCCCACTCTTGAGCTATAAACTTCACCACCCCATTGTACAGTTACAGCATGAAACTTAAGAACAGTGAAGAGATTGCTTGGCCAGTACCCAATGTTGAGGCTTTCCCCATATGTTACCCACCAGTTGCTTGTGTTTGGATCCTAAATGCCGAAATACAATGAGAGTGTTAGTGAGAGAATATGAAGGTCAGTCGTATCGAGGTATTTTCTTGTTTGTATGAATTTTGTGGAAATTTTAATTTGTCCAGAAAAGACGTTTCGAGAGGTAAGAAAGGAGAGTAACTTGTAAAATGAGGTTTTGTAGATTGAGTTTTTGCCAGAAAAAAGGTGTCTCGAATAGTAAGGGCCCGTTTGGATTTGTTTTTTGGAGTCATTTTCATTTTCTAGTGAAAATAAATAGTGAAAAATTAGTTATAAATTTGAATTTGAAAATGAAATATTTTTTAAAAGTTTTGTTTAAAATATAATGATTATGTAAGGTTGAAAATAAGTTATATTTGAAAAATATAGTGTTTTGTATTAAAAATCGTGCAAATGTGAGTAGGAGGTGATGAAAAGTGAAAATGGAAAGAGAGTATAATAGTGTGTTTGGGAAAATATTTTGAGAATGAAAATATTTGTGAAAATATGGAAGAAGTTGATAGTTTTTGTTTTCATTTTCAGCAAATAATGAAAAGAATGTTTGAAAACAAAACCAAAAGGACACTAAGAAAGGGGAGTAACCTGTAAATTGAGGTTTTGTTAAAAAGATACCTCAAAGAGTAACTTATAAATTGAGGTTTTGTCTAAAAAGACGTCGCAAAAACCAAAAAGATGGAAACTTATAAATTGTCTCAAATTTTTTTACGTTGGATATACAATAGAATTAGGTATCATCATTGACGTTATTTGTGGGATGAGGGCCGTAACCTCCTCTGATTGGAGGACTATTATAATACATGATTTTGTTCTAAATCGAAAGTTTTAAAACAATTTATAAGACGTCCTTCTTTCTCAACTCAGTTCATAGACTATTTCTTCTTTTCGCTCTTCGAAACGTCATTTCAAGACAAAAATGCATACCAACCGAATAATATAAATATCAATATTTGACTGCACCTCAAATGTGAATACCACAAATAAGCAAAAAAATGAACTATCCCATTTTGTGCCATCTCCATTGTTTGGATTGAAGTTTGAATACATAAATGGAGAAGATGCAATATGTTTACCTTATGGATGTAAATAGTTATTTGATATGGAAGTCCAGTGGGATTTGAAATAGGATATATTGCAGCACCAAGGGCTATCTCATGGCTTGTCTGAACAAAACCTGGACAAGTTAGATCAAAGCAGCCTGTTTTCTTGGAAGCATCAACCTGATCAAAAATGAACAAGATTTCAAGTAATTTCTTATAATTACAAGATCTCCTATGTTCTAACATTATGTTATAAAAAAAAAAGCCAAAGTACCAACAACTTTATTTTTCGCTTACTGTCCAATAAACAAATAGTCGAGTTTGCCTGTCTCCGTAGACTCGCGGATTAACCTAGTACAAAACCACAATTCTCGTCAATAAATTTAAACAACCTATCCTTTGAAGTATTATAAAGATATCCATAACTAAGAGTCTTGTGTCTATTTTTCTTATTACTATCAAAAAGTAGAAAATCAGTGAAAAATAATGACTGACAATATAAAAATTATCACTAGTGACATGCACTGAGTATCAGTAACTTTCATTTCTATCACTAATGATATCTTTGTTTTGTCATAATATGACTTAATAGTAACCAAATATATTTAATGATTTAAATTGTTATCGTTAACAATTCGTAATAGTCATATGGTGGCAGCCTAATGACGATAAAATTATTACATAATTTGTAGTAAAATTTTCATTATCACTAAGTTGTCACTCTCATCACTGATTGTTAGCTGTGACAACTTATGCACTTTTCTTATCCCTATTTAATTCGTAAGAATCATTAAAGTCCTAATATATATAATTAACAATAATTTTTATATTGTCACTTACTATTTTATCACTAATTTATTTTTTTTCTAATATATCTCCTTTTCTTTGCATGTGTATCTTATGTAGTTGAAGTTGTAACTTACTGCCCATCCGGATTCAACTGTCTCATCATCGTTTATTAGAGTCAGTCATATAGTGGCAGCCTAATGACGATAAAATTGTTACTATGATTTATAACAAAATTTTCATTATCACTAAGTTGTCACTCTTACCACTAATTGTCAGTTGTGACAACTTGTGCACTTTTCTTATCCCTATTTAATTCGGAAGAATCATTAAAGTCCTAATATATATAATTAACAATAATTTTTATATTGTCCCTTACTATTTTATCACTATTTTATATTTTTTCCCCCTAATATATTTCCTTTTCTTTGCATGTGTATTTTATGTAGTTGAAGTAGTAACTTACTGCCCATCCGGATTCAATCGCCTCATCATCGTTTATTAGAGTCACCCGAGAAGTACTGTACTCATCGTCCGATTCAACCTGAGGATTCCACACTTTTATATCTCCTTTGCCCCCAAAATAAGCATATCCCTCTGTATGCAACATTGCCAACTACAGCCCAAATCTCTCAAAATTAGACAAAATTCAACCCCCCACCAAAAAAAATAAAAAATAAAAAAATCAAGAACGTAAACTCTTATATCCACTTACAGAGTGATTCTTCCGTAGAAGATACAACATTTTGCTGTTGTTGAACTGCTTCTCATAATCCAAAAACATCGGCTTTTTTCTCCCATAGTCAGAAAAACCCCATTCAGAGACATTGTTCTCTTGCATCCTCCGAACTGGAACTGTTCCCTTTGGACAGCTTCCACTTCTGCGCCATCTCTGTGTGGTCACAGTCGAAGCAGAGTCTATGGATGTTTCCATCTTTACGTTGTAGCTGGGGTTAAGCTGTTAAAAAGAAAGAAAACCATCTTTGTTTTAATCATTTCTGGACACGAAAAGTCTTCATTTCTATGAATATAATACATAACATGTTTTATGGAAATATTTGCATTTTTCATTATGTAATTTTGTCCGTTTTACAATTTTATAAAATATTATAGAATGGACTCAAGGTTCATTCTTTAACATGATATTAGAACCACTTATTCTCGATGTTGGGTTACCCAATATTGTTGGACCAACTATTTCATGTTATTCCACGTTCCAGATGTTCATTCCTGGGCGTGCGCGAGGTGTGTTAGTGTTCCACATCGGTGAAATAAATAAATTGTGGTCTCTATATATGGTATTGGGCAATCCTCCCCTTATGAGCTAGCTTTTGGGGTTGAGTTAGGCCCAATGTCCATTTTTTAATATAAAATTACAATTTCGACCCTATACATGCCAAAAACTTACCACTTTTAGCTTGAGTTTCGCCGAAGCTCCAAAAATTGGTCGGAGAAGTTTTGCTGGCATGTCGAGTGGGTGCAATTTGGTAATTTTTGCATTGTTGGCATGCCAATTTTCGTCCTTCTTCGATCAATTTTTTAAGCTCCAATAAAAGTCGGGCTAAAAGTGATATGTTTTTTTATACATTCAGGACTAAAATTATAATTACAAATTATATAATAAAAATACAAAGCGGAGAAATTTACAGGATGAAAAATACAATTTTTACCTGGATTTTGTGATCCTTTAGAGAAGGATGACCAAAAGCTGGCTGCTGGTAGATATCTATGCAATCTATGATATCTCCATCTTCACTCTTAACAAAAAATGAAAAGATGAGTACATATCAACTGCAGAGGAAATGTTAGAAAATGAAGGCATTTTAGGGTATACCTTAATGCTCTTAATTGGATGACTTTTTTGAAGGTTTGATAGAGAGTTATTAACTGCCATTCTGCTGTTAACTATGGTGAAAATAGCTTCTAATAACAGGAGAATTATTACCCCTTTGAGTTCCATTTTATGAATATAATCTTTTTTCTTTTTCTTCTTCCTTTTCAAGAATTTTAAATCTTGTTTTAAGCTGAGTGGAAGTGTAGATTTTAAGTAATTTTTTTTTATGTGCTGAAGTCAAGAATTTAAGTTGGGTTGTCTATTGGGAGAGCTCATTGTTTGTATGACTTACTTTCCATATCATATAAATTTCATTTTGGACTTTGAATTTTTTAAAACAGAAGGTAGCGGTTGGAGGGTTTTTTTTTTTTTTTTTCTTCATATATATATATATATATATATGCTAATTTTTGAAGTAAGCATACCCTCACAGAATGTTTTTGGTTGTGAATTGGAGCATTTTGCCAAAATGGTTTTTGAAAAGTGGAATAGGGGAATGTAATGGTTGTATGTTTGTACTTTGTATGGTAGGTGGAGAATGTTTCGGAAAAAAAAAATTGTTTGTTTTGTTATGTTTTGGGAGGAAACAAAATGTCACGTCAATAACTTTTTTATTGGGTTTGTAGGGTGAAATTAATATTTTAAAATTATTTATGTATATGTATATATAGATTGGGTAGGGGGACAATAAATGAGATAGTTAGATATTGGGGAATTGGTAAAAAATGAATTGAAATAGTATTTTGGGCCTTTTTGGATGTGGGATTGAAGAATGTGTACGGCTTACTTGTTTATATTTTGAGAGTTGAAAAATGAATTGACAATTTGCAACCAAATATAGTTATCGTTTCTTTTTTCTTGAGAAAATTGCAAAGGGCAACAGAAGTTTGATGGGCCAATGGGCAAAAGCCCAAGATTGTGATGATGGAATGCATTCTTGAAGCCTACATGTGAGTTTAGGAATGCATTCCATCTATTCATTACTATTGGGCGACAAGTAATTATCAGCATCCATTCTTTTTTAATTCAACGATCATGATTGTGATCCAACGATCCATTCATTACTGTTAAAATAATACATGCCCACAAGGATTTAGGCCAATGAGTGCATATTTTTGTGGATTGTATTTCGTAACCTTTATAATTAAAAATTAAGAGTCTGTTTATTTGTATTTTTGTTTTTAAAGTTTTAAAATATGGAAAAGCAGATATTGGTTTTTATTTATATTAATATATTTGAATGATTTGTTTGAAAATATTTTGATAAAGTAGATATGATGATGCAAAATTTATTAAATTTATATTTTTTATATATATATAAAAATGAGTTTCTTAAAATATTTATTTATTTTAATTATCAGTAATAGTGGTACTTTATGTTAAATTAAATTTGAGATTCAAATTTGATGACATGTGGTAATAGGCATGATTCATCATTTTACCAGCATGTGATCCATCTTCAACTACGTCAGCTACAATCTCGGAGTTGATAATGCTTCAACTTGAGCTTCTGGTACTCCAAGGCGAGTATTGTCAGCTCGACTCTCTCTTTCTTAGTGTTTATCGAGCTGAGATGCTTTTGCTCCGCATGGTGGCTTTGTTGCACCGAGGACTCAAGTTGACTACTTATCCAACTACTAAGTTTTGAGTTGTTTGGGTTGGTGACTGGTTGGCAGCTTGTCAACTGTTGAGAGTTTAAAATCCATGTTGGTAGCTGTGCCGAGTGGCCTGTGGTATAAGTCTCTCACATAATATAGAATATCAGAAGTTCGAGTCTGAATGAGTTCCTAATATGTATGTATGTGTATAAATAATAATAATAATAATAATAATAATAATAATAATAATAATAAAAATTAGGGGTGGCAAATGGGTGGGTTGGGTTGGGTTGGGTTGGGTTGGGTATGGGTTGGGCTCAATTGGGTTGGGTTCAATATGGGTTTTAAGTAGGTGGGTTGAAAATGAATCCAAATGAAAAAATATATCTATTTTACTTAATCAAAAAAATTAATTCAAAAAAAATAATAATATTAATATATCTTCCATTATATTGTAAAATTTCATATTGAAAGATTTATTAAATTATATATTTATTTTATTAATTTTTTATATGTAATTATATTCATAATTAATTACAATTTTAGCAGTTATTTTGTAAAAAACATTGATTATTTTGAAGAAAATGACACCATTATCACACATAGGGGTGGACGTTTCGATCGGAAGATTTGGGTACCAACCCGACTCGATCCGATATTATCCGATTGAGTTGAATTTTTCTTATTTAAAAAAAAAACGGGTCGGGTTGGGTACCCAATACTCGAATAAAATTTTTGGTTGAATATCGGGTGGGAAGCCCTATCCGATTGAATAGTTTGGGTACCTGACTTTAATTTGTATATAAATAGATATATATATTATGTATAATATATATAATAATGATCTTTTATAGTTATGTTTATATATTATATATTTAATATATATATTTATCTATATATAACAGTGGCCAAACTTTGGCCTTGGCCTCTGTTAGTCGGAGGACTAACAGAGGCCAACGTTCAATTTCCTGGGTATTTTTTATTTTTTAAATAGTATTTAGTGTCGGATATCTGAAATGTCGGGTACTCAACAATTTCAAGTTGGTGTGGGGTAGTTAAAATTACTATCCAAAAAATTGGGTACTCAATCCAAACTACCCGATCCGAACGTCCACTCCTAAATTCACACCAATAAATGTATATTAAATTTTCAATAAATAATTTGTATAATTTTCATTTTTCAAGAATTAATATATATAAGTTGTATGTCAATCTTACTATTGACATGCAATATTAGTTAAGCAACAAATTAAATTTAGAATTTGTTTTTAATTAGTAGATACAATATTTATTTCTATGATCACTTTCATATATTATTCATATATTAAAATTTATATTTTGAGAAAAATTCAAGACAACAAACCTAAGTCCAAGATGATTATTTCAATTTAAATATTATTAATGATCCAAAATTACGAGACTTTGACAGAAATGAGAAAATAAAAATAATATAAATTTGTTATTATTAATTTAAAATTATTTTTTAATTTATTAAATTAATTGTTTGAACCCATTTTTAATCCACTTAAACCCACATTGAACCAAAACCATACAACCTACCACAACCCAACCCACCTCAATCCATTCTCAAAATTTTGGAACCCAACCCAACCCAAAACCATGTGGATTGGGTTGGACCCATGGTTTACAACCCATTTTGCCACCCCTAATAAAAATCCATGTTGGTAGCTCGATTAGTCTAAATAATTTAACTTAGATAGATTTCAAGTTCATGAATTTTTATCAATCTTAGACTCTGATGTTTTAATTATACTGAACTAAATTAGTTCGATATTTGGATTGGTATCAACTTACAAAATATATTTTCGTATTTTATATACATTAATTTCACATACAATAATAGTTTTAAAAAATTAAATCATAGGGGATGATTGTCTCCATTGAAACATGAAGATGTTTTCATTCCCATCAAATCAATAGGTGTAAATCTTTTAAATTTTCTACTAGTGATCGATAATAATGTAAAAGTGAATTTAAGTATTTAAACTAGGGTTGCAAACGAAGCGAGTCAGCTTGCAAGTTTGATGAGCTGATTCGAAAAGTGTTCGATCTCAAATTCATGAGTCAAATAATTTTTGTTCGCAAGCCCACGAGCCTATATTTTTTATTTAAAAAAATATTTTTATATATAAAAATATATTAAATTTTAATTTTTTAATAAAATAATTTAACTTTTCGAGCCTTCATAGCATGATTATGAGTTCAAGTTTAATGAATCGAGTCGAGTCGAGCTGAGCTCGAATAATTTTCTGAACCCGTTGAGCTCGATCTTGAACCTAAAAAAATGGTCAAAATTCGGCTTGATTCGGCTCGTTGCATCCCTAATTTAAACCACACAGAAAGGGAAGGGGTGGAGGAAAAAGAGAAGGAAAAACACACGATTTTATTTGCTGCTGGAGAGTAATGTAGAGAATCAAAGACGCCACGCGACTTTACTTCAACGCGGAACCTCCAATTGGGCCAGTAGGGACTCGGTAGACTCCTAGGAGAGAATAAATAAATATGCGTGAGCGCTGAGCAAAAAGACCCGCCAACACACACACAGGGAGAGACTCGGAGCGGGAAAAACGTAGATTCGAAGCCGATTTTGAAAGAATGGTGAACTGGTTGCTCATGATCACCGCGGAGCTCGAGAATCTGACCGACGTTCAGCCTCAAGGCTGTTGCGACGATCCTAACTTCACCTACTACTTCAAAGTAATTTGTTTTTTTCACGTTTTTATGTTCATACGATATTTTTATTTTCTCCAAGCAGCATTCCTAAAGGTAAGTTCGAATGTGTAGTCCTTTTGCGCCGGTTTCAGCTCATATACGCTCTAATTTGTGGTGTTCCACTGTTATTTTTTGGTTTTTGACTTATTTCAAGTCACTTGTGAGTTTCGCTCTTTTTTTTGGGTCTGTCTCCGTGTGTGTACGAGTGCGCGCCAGCGTGCGTGTTTATACCTACCGGATTGGTAATTTTCTGTGTCTGCAATGGTTGGAATCTGTTTTTCATTGCTCAAGCTCATTCCGACTTATTATTAGTACTCTGTCATTGTAAGTTTGGTGCTGTTTTCATTATATTCTGACGTTGAATATAGCGTATGTAATTATTTGTTTTGATTTTTTCATGTTTTCTGTTTATATGAGTTTTTTATTGTGTTGACACGTATTTCTAGCAATATATTGATATTCTTCAGAATAGATATGTTGAATCTGTTATATGTTGGCGTATGATTTATTTTGTCTGGTTTATTAGCATAATTTTGGTGTGGAGTTGTTTATTAGATGAGATTTTATTGTGTTGAAGCAGCATGCATAGTGCTTGTGGAAATTTTAATGTCCTGCTCCCATTTCAACTCATTGGTACTCCAAATGGCTTGTCCTGTTGTTTTTGCTGTTTGATTTCTTTTGCTTCATTTTCTGAGCGTTATATATGTATATATTGGATTTGGTTATTCTTCTGTGTAAGTGAGGTGTGTATTGCCTTCAAGCATCATTTGTAGCAATCGATGGATTCTCTAGCATTTTTGCTGTGAGTCATCTCATATTTGCTAAGCCATTTCAATGTTACTTTTTGTTTCCTACTTGCTTTCATGTCTCTTATGAGCGTGTTTTATGAGTGCATTTCTAGATTTGGTTGTTTTGATTCTAGCGGTTGCGATCTCCAGTGTTTGTCTCCAGTTATTTGGTTATGGTTGTTTAAATCACTGCGCTAATTTTAGCTTGTCACTGTCTGTATTTTGGCTGTAGCGATATTACTTGGGTGTTTATGTACCTGCATGATTTTCGTGTTTTGTCATTTGCATCTGGTGTGTACATGTTTTTAATGAATTGCTGGCATTGCTTATTATTGTTTTTTATGGTCCAGCTTTTTGTATATCCATTGTTTTATCCACACAATGTATGCGAAAACGCATAGATTAACATAGCTACTGCTATTTCTTGAATGCTCTCATTTTTTATTTGGTTTAATTTTTCTCTTGCATTAGGTCATTGTCAAAGTGTACATCATAGCTTTACCCATTTCATGTTCTTTTCATTTGCTCTGGTGTTTCTTCATGATCTGAAATATTCTTTTTTTTACTAGTTTCTGAATGGAGTGGCTTATAAATATTCATAAACATGTCAAATGGGTATGTGCTTAATTTTTTGTTTATGTATTAGTTCGATAAATGGATTCTATTGTCTCTGTCCCCCTTATGTTTGTTTACTTTCCCCATATCATTTGCTGTTCTATAAATATTTGGGATTTCAATTTTGTCTAATCCGTTTCTAATTCATTTTTGCAGATCCTATCCTGTCTATGATTGTAAGGGTATTTCATGAGGTATTCAGAGTTCCCGCTATTCATACACAAGATGAACAAGTACAGAGTTCGCTGTAGTTTTGCAGTTTGCAGACCTATACTCACGTAGTTTCCCCAATTTACTTTTGCTTATTTTATCGCACTTGTGCCATTGAAATGTGGGAACTGTGGAGAGGTGACCCGGAAAGAAACTTGTATCAGCTTCAATGAGACAGTTTTCCTTCGACAAAAGGAAAGGGCTAGATTCATCTTGCTCAGAAGATAGGTCTCTCTCTCTCTCTCTCTGAAGCATGTATTAAATAAGCTTGTCCATTTTAGAGCTTTGCATATTTGAGCGATTGGTGCTTGTGTCTTATTCCGTGTAGATAACACAGCATAACAAACATGAGTATATGCTTGTCAGATTCTATACAAATTTGTGACCAAATCAGATATCTGACATTTCCTGGAAGTGAAAAAAAAAAGATCCAGTAATGTCATTAGACTAGAGAATTTGTTCTCGGTGACTAGACATGTAAGAAGTAACTCTTTCGTTTCTTGTTATCATTGTTAATATGGTTTCATGCTAGCATACAGTTTCTGTGGCTACCGTTGGTTGATAATATTTCTTATTCTATTTCCACTTCTAGTGTAAGTTTTCCAGAAATGAACTGTATCCATGATCATGGGTCGGGGCAGTCCTTTTACTTAGACTCAGCCTGAGACTGGAAAATACGCTCCTCAAATGTTATTTGTCTGCAGAGGCTTTGGGCCTGTTGATTTTTCATTTGGCAGCAGCTGGAAAGCTGAATCTGTAAGTTTCCGACTTTGGTTTCTGGATCAAGTTGAGAATTCATTTTATGTTTGTATCTTTAAATTCATTTTGTCTGAATATTTGAAGGTAAGTTTACTTCCATATGCGTTCACTTATATTTTGTACATAACGGCTTGAAATCATCTATGCTAATGTTGCCAGCATCATTTTACATTATTACAAGAAAATTAATAGCATAAGCATGCACCTTTGTTATCATTGTTATCATAACAATGCAACTATTATATCTGATTCCATATGGCCTTTCTCACATCCTACATCGGGGGCACGAACCTAAAAAAATGCATAGTATTAGTCAAGACGAGGAATTAGATTTGCAACAAAAAAAAAAAAAAATATGGCAGAGAAACAAGATGGGGGGTGTCTGGTAGGTTTTTCTGGCGAGCAACATGTCATGTTCTGTAACCATATAAAAAAAATGAAAATAAGAAAGGTGATATTGTGTTATTGACAAGCCATGATTAAGAATGTAGGGAAAAAAATTATCTCATGGGAAGTTTGTCTTTGTTCAGGGAATTTATGAGTCTTATGACCTGTTAGATTGGACATATTAATGTTGGCATTTGATTTTGATACATGATCATATTTTTATTTAATAATTTACAACTCTTTTAAATATATATTAATGTGAACAATATAAATTTTTTCTTATTACTTAATCAAGACTAGTTATTCGAAGGAATAGAAACAGGTAACAAGCAAAGCAATTAGTAGCACTTTCCCATGATTCAACTTAATAAATTCTTTATGTCAAACAAGGCAAATGTTAGCGCAAAAGTTGACGATCTTGTGCAAAGTACAACCAAACAATTGCCTCCTATTAGCGACCTCTTAATCATTCTTTTTCTATTTTTTCTTGAGTAAATTGATTACATAAATTATTATGGGCTTGTTTGTTTATGAATTGAAGTATTTCGCCAAAATATTTTGGCAAAATTGTTTTTGAAAGTAGGGTTGGGGATTTGTTTGTATTTTGGATGGTAAGTGGAGAATGAATTAGGATAAAATTGTTTGTTTGTTTGTATTTTTGGGATAGAATAAGATGTCATATTAATACTTTTTTGTTGGGTAAATAGGATGAAATTAATATTTTAAAATGATTTATGTATGTTTATATATATATATATATAAATGTATGTGTATATATAGATTTGATAGGGGGACAAAAAATAAGAGGGTTAGACATTGGGAAATAGGAAGGAAATGATTTGAAGGTATTTTAACCCTTTTTGGGTGTATTTTGGATAGTGAAATTAGAAAATGTGATGAATTATTTATTTGTGTTTTGAGAATTGAAAAATATTTTGGCAATTCACAAACAAGTCCTATATAACACAAAACAATTATCCACAGCTATCAATAATCAATTAATTAAATGTCATAAAAGTAGATTAACATAGTACATTTTTCTTAAAACCGGATGAAGGCTTCTTCAGATGTCAACTTTATTGCATGAACGAACCTCATTGGCTCGTTCTTTCCCAGTTGTAGCTACCATAGTTGGTGGGTAAGCTGTCCATCCTAAGTACACCAATAACATTACATGGCTTAGGCCAACTAATAAAACGCCAAACCCCCATCAATTTCCTACATGCAGATACAAGTACTAACGGTTAGTAACTAACCCCCACCACCACCCTTATCACTATCCCACCCCTTACTCTGCCCTTTTCTTAAGCTCTGATTGTGATGTGATATGCACGCATTCTTAGAAACATAAGACAATGCGTATTCTTTAGCGCTTTCCTCTGTCCCCTTAGACTTTGCCACCTCTCCCTCCCTCTCTCTCTACATTCTTCCCTCTTCATGGAGGCATAGCTTGCGGTTTCCCTTCTTTTCTGCACTTTCTAATCTTTGCCTTCCCTTCTTCTCTGGTGGGTTTATTTTGGGTTCTTGAGCACAATTACAGCGACGGTGTAATTTTTCTTTCTAGTCCTGGCATCTGCTTTCTTATATTTCTCAGAAAAATGTTTGCTACTGGTTGGGATTTGGTTGTCTTGACGAAGGTTAGCTTGTTTATTTCGATTTAAGATGACTTTTGACATCCCAGCAATATAACCAGAAGAAAAAACTCTGGCTACACACTGTTCTTTGGATGCAATTAAAGGTTGTGCGCATGGAAGAAGGTAAAGACCCTTCTTGTGTATTAACCAGAACAGGCCAGACTAGGGTCTTACCTCAGAAGCTGCTTCGGCTACTTATACTTATTCTGGTTCTTTGCTTCACCTTCTCTGTAATTAGAATCCATACGATTAGGTATTTTGGAGTTTACAGTGCTTTAAGGCCTACTTTGCTTCCCTGCAATGGAGAAGAATTGAGAAATATAGAGCAATGGATCAAGCCACCATCCATTTTGATGCATAATATGAGTGACAATGAGTTGCTCTGGAAGGCATCTTCTGTGGCCCGTGTGAAGACGTATCCATTGAAGAGGCCACCCAAGATCGCCTTCATGTTCTTGACTAAAGGACCTTTGCCCTTAGCTCCGCTCTGGGAGAGGTTTTTCAAGGGGCATGAGGGCCAGTATTCGATCTACATTCATTCGTCACCCTCTTTCCAGGCTGATTTTCCGTCCTCATCTGTTTTTTACAAGAGACAGATACCAAGTCAGGTATGTCTTATGACATTTTCCCTTTGCTAATTTTAATAAAAAAATTATATATATATATATATATATGTACCTGTATAGACTTGAAGGGCGGGAAATGCCATGCCAGCTCCTCCCCTCGCTCCAACCCGAATTGATTATAAGTAGTTACTTTATCTCAGCATGCTTTCTGTTGAACTCTGATTCTATTTTTCAGCTGCAAAGTTCTTGCCTGATGCTTAGTAGTTTGCAGTGCAAATCTGTCTACTTTTTACTGTTGCATCCAGGCAATGGAAGTATGGACCCTATACTTCAAACCATGAAAATTTTTATTGGTGAATTGAAATTAGTTCATGAGTATTGATCACGTTGAGGCTTTCTCATTATGTCTTCCCTTTCTATAGTGCCAATAATTCATGATTAGGGGCATAAGATAAGTCAGCTAGGCTCGCGAGCCGGTTCTATTTGAGTTTGAACTTTATAATGATACGAGATTGAATTCTAATTTAATTGTTCAATAATTTGTGAGTCGGTTGCGAACTTTTTTTATTTTTAAGTATTTTTATATATTAACTAAATAATTATTATATATCTATTATTTAATGTCTTATTCAACATTAGATTTATTCAGCGAGTTGAGCTTGAACCATTAAAAGAAGGCTCATTGAGCTGGAGCTTAAAATGCTACGACTATGCTTGAGTTTGAGTCCGAACTTAAAATTTTTTATCGAGTTCGACTCATTTACACTCTTATCCATTACTATTCTTCTTATAGGTTGCAGAATGGGGAAAAATGAACATGTGTGATGCTGAGAGAAGACTTCTAGCTAACGCCCTCCTCGATATCTCCAACGAATGGTTCGTCTTGCTATCCGAATCATGCATTCCCCTCTACAACTTCAGCACGATCTACAACTACATAACAAACTCCAAACACAGCTTCATTGGCTCATTTGATGACCCCGGGCCATACGGCAGAGGACGCTACAACGACAGCATGTTCCCTGAGGTTTCCATATCCAATTGGCGCAAGGGATCCCAATGGTTCGAAATCAACAGAAAGCTGGCTCTCTATATAGTGGAAGATACAAAATTCTACCCAAAATTCGCTCAGTTCTGCCGACCAGACTGTTACGTAGATGAACACTATTTTCCCACCCTGCTAACTATTCAAGCCGCAAATCTATTGGCAAATAGAAGCATAACTTGGGCCGACTGGTCGAGGGGCGGGGCTCATCCGGCCACATCTGGTGGTGCAGATATTACAGAGGAGTTCATGAACAGAGCCTATCAAGGTCATAGCTGCTTGTACAATGATCAGCTCTCTTCTATTTGTTATCTTTTTGCTAGGAAGTTCTCTCCAAGTGCCTTGGAAGCATTGTTCTTGATAGCACCAAAGTTTTTAAGCTTTTAACTGATAGATTTTTGTTCCTTTTTTTTGGGGGGGGGGCGGGGGGGGGGGGGGGGTTGATGCAGGAAATAGAGATGGAAATTTTTGAATCGCAAGAGTTATATTTAAAAAAAAAAAAAAGAAAAAACTATGAATTACAGGTAGTTATATTTGTTGTAGTATTCTTGTAACATATAAATTATAAATTAATATTCAAATCGGAAGGATGTTTACATTTCTTCAAAATAAATCAAAAATGAAAGCAATAATACCACAGTACATCTTTTTCTTTTGCAAAATATTTTAAAAAATTATAAAAAATAATAAAACACTTTTTGTCTTTTTTAAAAATGTTTGTAAAAGTTTGATAAAGAATCAATTTTAATAATCGAAAAGGATAATAAGCAAAATATAAGAAAGCCGCGAATAAAATTAGACATGATGGTTTATAATGGTTCGATAAGCTTACTCCACTACCTAAGATATAATCTTAAAATTTTAATATGCACTTATATTAAATAGAAGACATAATATAGAAAATTGAAAGTAATAAGCAACTTCTTTTGCTAATAGAAACACTTTAGAAACTAGTGATGAAAGGCAAAAGCAAACTTCCACAACAGTATTGTTGTAGTGCTCTAGATACATGAGAAAGGCTTAAGTTCATTTTGACTCATTCCTTTAATCCTTTAAATAGATGAAGTTCATTCAGAATATTTTACATCTTCATGTCATGTTGCCAAATGCCATATAAAGTTCCAGCCGTAACTTCTCTTTTATGAGTCCAAGTTGCCATTTAAAAATTCCAACTACGTCTTTCCCTTTTCCTTTTTTTTTTTTTTTAATATATGGAATCAGCTCTGATCATGTGGCCATGTAAATCTCTAATAGTAACTTTCGTTCTTTGATTGAAAGCTGTCATGTTGAAGTTCCAACGAATGGTTTCCTTACCTATTGTTGGAAGATCTTACAGATCTTCCTTCCTTCATTTTAGGCATGAATTACGCCATTATCTTAGAGATTGATCCAGCAGATATCTAGGGATGGCAATGGGTCCGGGTAAACAGGGGCCCCGCCCTAGATGAGGCGGGTTTGGGGTGAAAAAAATGGGGATGGGGAGGGTAGCGGGTCTTGGTGGACCCGCCCCGGTCCCATCCTATATTATATTATATAATATATATTTATACTATATATTATATTATATATAACATATATATTATATATAAGTATAAGTATTTATTAGGTTATAATACTATATTAGAAAAATAGGGCTTCTTTTTTTTTTTTTAACTTGTTTCAATTTTATTCTTTCAAACCCGATACTCACTAGAGCAAAATATGTTATTATTCAAGTGCTTATGAAGAAAAGAAGGTAAAAAATATGTACACAAAAATACAAAAATACAACAAAAAAAAAAAAGAAAAAAAAAAGGGTTAGGCGGGTCCAAAGGTAAGGCGGGCCGGGGCGGGGCGGGTCCCGGGTCCTGCAAACACCCCCCCGACCCGCCCCGTTGCCATCTCTACAAATATCTTTCTTTAAATAACTCTTTCTTGTTTGCAGGTTTCCATATGAAATTTCAGCAGAAACTTTCATTCTTTAGTTTCGGAAAATCATGTAGATTTTCATTCATTTTGCATGTATGAATTGGGTGATTATTTCAGAGATATTTTAGAATTGAATCAACAAATTTCTTATTTTAACTAACTCTGCATCATATATCAAAAATAAAGATCATTAATAAAAATCATTTAGCAAAATGATCATTATCAAAACCAATGTGAGGAGATCCCAATAATATGAATATATATATATATATATAACATCTTTAACTAGTATTTTATTTATTTATTTATACACACACATCAGAAGTCTGTTCGAGTTCGAATTCCTAATCTTCTACATTATATAAGAGACTTATGCCGCTGGACTATAGGTCATTAGGCACATCATTAATAGATCTGCATTTCTAATCATTATATTAGAATGACAGCAACATATAATAAGATAAAGCTTAGTGTGATGTCACTAATTTGTCAAAAAATTATGGTCAATGGTTAATAAGTGCACTGACATTTCTCTTGTACCTTTTTGCCTGAGATTTGGAGTTCGAAACCCATCAAACTTTAGATTATCATGTGCGTATTTAAATTAAAAAAAGAAATCTACAATAATTACATGAAAGATATGATATAGAAAATGTCTTCTTCTTTTTTTTTTAAATAAAATCAAATATATCTTAATTTTCTCACAATTCATATTCACAAAAAATATTCTCTCAAAATAAACCATCAAAACACCTCAAAATCAAATCTAAAAGAACTTTAAGGTTGTTAGGAGCCATTGATTTGTTTTCTGAAGGCATTTTTATTTTCTAGTGGAAAAAATAGTGAAAAGTTAGTTATATATGTGTTTTTGAAAATGAAATATTATTTGGATATTTTGTTTAAAATATAATAATTATATAGGATTGAAAATGAATTATATTTATAAAATACAGTATTTTTATATTAAAAGTCATATAAATGTGAATAGGAGAAAATAAAAAGTGAAAATAGAGAATTTATTTAAAAAAATATTTATGAAAATAGAGAAAAAATTGATAACTCTCTATTTTTATTTTTAACATAAAATCAAAATGAGCCAAAAAAACAAAAATAAACCACCTGTTACTCTACAAGCATTTATCAAAAAGACAACAACAAACACAAATCATTAAAATAATACTATTGTAACACTTGTAAGTTGTAACTAGGTTCAACGTGAAAATTCTACTTTTGTCCTGTCAACTTTGATTACTTATTTCAAATTTGAATATGGGCATTTCAAAAAAAACAGACGAATGAAGTAAAAACATGATCATGACTACGTGTCACACATCGATAGCAGTAGAAGATTCTGGAAAGTAGTGCAAGATATTTACCTGCACATGGCTAACAGCAGAAAAAGCGTTTACCCAACTTTTGACTCGTGTTTCGTGCTCTTTATTTGACGTGTCAACTTTTCATTCGTGAACGGTACGAAACGCAGAGCCAACGAACTGCACCAACGGACAGGACAGCTGTTTGATGCGCTCTCTAATCATTCCTTAATTCACTCAAATTATACGATAATTACTGATTAATAGTTCCTGCCTACCCTGCGGTTCAGTACGCCGTTGTATCAACCAGCTGTCTCTTCGCCACTGGCCAGTCTGTACACAAGGGCAGCTGCCCGTACAACCTAGCGTCTGCCCGAGATCCTCCGCCCTGTATAAATTGCATCACACCCTCTCTCCCAGCTTTGCCATTCACTCCTGCGGAAAATCTCATTTCTCCAATATATTCTCTCACTAATACACGCTTCAAACACACGCAGAAGGTGCAATGGCGGTATCTCAGGCCAAAGTTATGCTGGTCGCAGCTGCGATAATGACGATTTTCGCACTCATCGGAAGCTCAGCGGCGCAGGAGGCGCCGGCTCCCGCTCCGGCATCTTCCGCTGGAGTCACATCGCCGTCGTTTGCTGTCGGTTGCGTTGTCGCCGCGGTTTCGTTAATCTTTGGATCGGCTCTCAGGATCTGAAGTTTTGGAGCGTTTTTGTATACGTATATTGGAGTTTGTCTATAGGTCGAGAGTATTCTAGGGATTTCTGGAGTCGATTTATGTTTATTCAGCATGGTTTGGTGTTTGCTTTCTGATGAGATTTTATTTTTAGGAGATTTGTGTTGGATATACATTTATTATTTCCTTTATGTACTTATTTAACATTTTTATCATTTATGTTACATTTTATTATTATATTTTGATTTGAAATTGTTCTGTTCCTCTTTTTCCCTGTTAATTCTCAAATTAAATTTAAAATTGGAGTAGTGAAAGTCTCTTTTAATTTAACTCAGGCCTGGATTTATTATCTGTACTATTCCTGCAAAATAATTAGCCAAGATATTCAAATGAATTTATTATCTATGTTACTCAAGAAAGCTGATAAACTTTAACTTTTAATTCTCTTTAAGCTCTATTATGGAATTGAAATACTAAACTAGAAAAACTAATGTGCAGTAAACATCATATGTTGCTTGAATTAAGTTATTTTGGTTTTTTTACTTTGTAGGACCATTAGGCACTGAACCAAAATTTGCCTTCAATTTGTCAATAATGGTCGTTATATTCTCTTTTCTTTGTAATCCAAGTAAGTATTAAATATTCTTTTTGGAAAAAATTTAATTTTATATATCTGAACGTGTCAAGTTGATTCCTCGAACTGAGGAGCATATGACTATTAGTCCGATTTCTTCCCTTGTGCACAATTACGGTTTGGAAGTTTTCTTATTATGTTTTTTCCATGAATTGATTATATTCTTATTATACTGTAGATATCAATTCTAAATTATTATAATAAAATATAAATTGGTTTCCAAATAATAGGTAGTAGATATATACTCACACCTTTTGGAACTGCAATAGCTTCTTACAATTTTGGGTTTCAATTTTTATCATCATAAGTTAGATTTTATTAGCAAATTTTAAGTGATTTTGCAATCATAGATTTGCTAGATTCCGCATTATTCAATTTATGTATTATTCAAGTGGATGTATAGCAGTTGGATATATAATAATAATAATAATAATAATAATAATAATAATAATATGACTAAGTAAATGTATTGTGCCCATTTTGATGGTTATAAGGCCCATTTTAATTGCATCACATTGTGCTGACCGAGTTCTAAGTAAAACATGACTCAAAACTTAGTCTAAAGAGGATGGACTAGTGGAAAAAGTCATAAAGCAGTTCAACCACTTTGTTTTAGCAATATTTGTGACGCTCTGTGCCATGAATTATTTTACATTAATTTTCAGAAAAGTTGAAAATGCTTATTGGGCCGAAATTCAAGTAGCTTTTGAGTGATTGATTGGGCTTCTATTATATCTACGCTTTGACCGAGTTCTCTTTTGCCTCCTGCTTACGAAAAAGAAGAAATTCTTCTGACAGTGTTTGCCTTTATTTTGGGTGTTTTGAAAAGAATATTTTGAAAAAAATAATTTAGGAAGTGAATTAGAGGGAATGTGATGTATGTTTGATTTTATTTTAAAAGTTTATTAAAAATTATTTTGAATTGGAATGACATGTTGGATTTTATTTTAATAGGAGACAAATTGTACTTTGCATGTCAAATCAATATTTTTTTGTCTGATTAATGAAGTGAAAATGTTGTTTTATATATGTATAATTATAATATGATATGATATATATATATATAATGATAATGTTTTTCTTCAAAAATGATGGAAGAAGAATATTTTAAAATTATGTTAAACATTCTGAAAAAATATAAAAATTTTATGTTTATTTTTATTTTTCCCAGAAGAAATCTTGGGAAAATAAAAACAAACATTCACTTGTGAAATGCATCATGGCTAAATTCATTTCCACTTGCTTTGCTTTATAATTGATATATAAGGAAGAAGAGGGACAAAACAGACCATATCAATTCATTTTCTCTGCCCAAGCCAGATGGTAAAGTCCCAACAAGTACAGAAGAAGACAATTTTTGTGAAATAATTTCACATTCTCAGTCCTCAACTTTCATGAGTTTCATTCTTACCACTTTCTTTCCATTTACACACTCTTTTGTTGTTTTTCCTCCTATTCCGAATCTGAGTCCATGTTCCCCATGGCCTTCAACCCTCTCGGCCTCTGAAAGTTAAGCCCAATAATTAGAAATTACAAAAAAGATAAAAGGAAAAAAAAGAATAAAATGTTATTGTTAGGTAAAGAAATGGGGCACCTTTTTGGTAACCTTCTTCTCTCGGACCTCGTAGCGTTCCAGGGTCAAATCGCATAGCCACGCGCCTGGACTCACCAGCTGCAAATACACCAGAAATAAGTTACAAAATTCATAAATTAAAAACCATATCCATCTGTTATTGAATTTTATAGTCTATAGAGGAATAGGAAATGTTGGAGCAACAGTTTAAGTTTGGTTTTGACTG
The DNA here is from genome assembly GCA_018894105.1 of Jacaranda mimosifolia. NCBI lineage: Eukaryota > Viridiplantae > Streptophyta > Magnoliopsida > Lamiales > Bignoniaceae > Jacaranda > Jacaranda mimosifolia. The sequence continues at coordinate 42,256,958 of CM032119.1, forward strand.
AATTAGAAGATAATTCTTATGTTGGGTCGGTCATATCTGATTGTAAGATCCTTCCGAGTAAAATTAAAATTTGTAATGTTCGCTTTGTTTGTAGATCAGTGAATCAAGTAGCTCATCATGTTGCAGATTCTATGTTTGGTCCCCATTTAAATTCTCTATTCCAATTTATGTTTCATTTCCTACTTCATTTCTTGGATATTTGACACGTATATCAAATATTTCTTTATAAAAATAATTAATCGAGATTCAGATATATTAGTATATATACATCGGGTTGAAATGTGAAATGAAACACAAAATGAAATAAATGATTCAAAATGATTTGGTCTGGTATGTGGGAAAATCAAACTCCCACATTCCTATCAAATGTTATTTCGACTTATTTGGAATGAAATTTCTCTTTTTAATTTATTTTTTAAAAAAAAGTTTGGCGAAGAAAATTAAATTGGACCCCAACCAAAAAAATATGATGTCCTCTGTCCTATTGTGCTTTTGTATTAGTGATAATGCGGTCGGACAGAGATGGGTCCTCCACTAAACAAAAGAAGCCCCACTTGTAGGTTGGCATGTCTTCTCCAACATAATTAGTGAAATATTGCAAATTATAATAGAATAAATAATTCCAAAAATTAAATGAGGATATAAAAAAGGAGGAAAAGCCAAATCCTCCTTCAATGCATATTCGCCAACAATATATATATATATATATATATTATCAAATGCGCGAAAACAATGTGAATGGTGATGAGCAATTCAGTTACACCAAAGGGACACGTGCAAGCCACGTCTATATATAGGTGTCATAGCCCCCACATGGCTGGCACTATCTACCTAGCAAAAATAATATTAAATGGGTTGGACTGACCTAATGAATAATGAATAGCTTTTCCAGTAGTTTGAACTTTCAACTCTAAAACTTCGGGTTATGTTTTTTGTTTTATTATAATATGTATTTTGAGATAATAAATTATTAAAAAATATAAAAATTATTTTTTAATATGTTTGTTTATATTTTAAGAAAGATATTTTTTTTACTATAACAGTTAAATTAATATTTTTTTGTTGAATTTTTAGAATAAAAATAAAATTAAGTGATTATTTTAATATTAAAATAATAATAATAATAAAAAATATATATATATAATATAATATATAATATATATGTACGTATATATTGAAGAAGGTGTGTTTTGAAAAAAAGAATGAGAATATATTTAGTTATATTTCCCCAAAACAATATTGTTATGGAAAAACATAACCAAACAAACAAATATTATTATGGGAAAACATAACCAAACAAAGCTTTGATTTCTTTCCCACTTCTATTCAATTCACTCACATTACTGAAAATTTTCCATGGGTGGTTAAAATTTAAACGAAGCTCATAAAAGTTGTCCCCACATTATTTTCGTTGGAAGGATATTCTTTACCTCGCTTTGTTGTCATTGCACAAAAAGGTGTCAAAATCTAGTTTTATTGAGAAAAGGAGTGATAATATTTATGTAATTTACCATAGCAAATATTATATTTCATCGAGAATATAATTCTCCCCACTTATGGATCACGAAAAGGTGCAGATTTTCGGTTACTCAATTAGCAAGTAAATTATACCTTACTCTAAATCAATAAAATGGATTTGGAGCCCAGCAAGCAAAATCATGAAAGAAGTATAATATACTATCTAACTTAATATCACATTTGATGCGAGAATCTTAAAAGATTTAAAACAGAGGAAGAACTGAAGAACTTACATTGAGTGTTCGCTGAATAAACTTGGCTCGCTTCTTGGGTCTTTGAGGGAGCTTGGACCCTTTAATTGCCATAAAATCCTCTTCTTTCTCCTTATTTGTCAACCCGATCACGAACTTGGGCGGCCATACAGCGGCGATTGTGTCGCCGCCAGACGATGAGCCGCCTTTATTGACATCATGGGCTGTCTCCGATGACCCAGAACCACCACCTCCGCCGCTGCCGCGGCGGTTCTCATTATAATGATCACTATTATTGGCCCTGTTATTATGGTGGTGGCTGTTGTTATTATTACTAGTTGGTGGGCCTTTCCTGTCACCTCTATCCGGGGAGGCCAAGCCCTTCACGCCATTGCTATGTCCCCTCATACCAATTGAACTCTCCGAGTTCCTAATAAGATTGAATGAAATGAAAAAAGGAAACACAACAAACAAAAGTAATCAGAACATATACATATGCATCATCGCATCAGATTTAAAATTCATAAATAGTCAAATAAACAAATACTATGACCATCTATGAAGAAAATTGACAACACAAAAAGTTATACCAGTAAGAAAATTTTATTTAACAAAAAAGTACAGTGAAAATTAAAATATTTTCAAGGGAGAAAAATTACTGGAATACCCTCGTGGGGTAGAATTGTTGGATCACAGAATTGATGGGTGGTGTTGCGTAGAAAGTGGGGGGGAGTTGTTGCGAGAGGATATGTTTCTGATTTGAGTCAGCCTTTATTATTTTAAAAGGGTCAAGAAAATTTGAGAAATCTGCGCGTACGTGAGTGTTAACCTAACGCGCAAAACTACAGCCGAGAGAACACTAAATAGGGAGAGAAAGAGGGCATACGGTTGGTTTCTGGCAGAATTTGGGCCATCGGATTGAAATTCCTTACCGCATTTTCAGATGGTTTACGTGGCCTAATCTTAAATATATGTGTTTGTGATCTAACAATCAAACAATAACAATTCATGGGAAAGGAAAGGAGTTGATGACAAAATGGTGGCCCACGTTCCAAAGTCTTCAAAAATGTCTATCACCCCATGGGATGGAGAAAGGGCAGTCAGCTTCACGTGGTGATGGTATATAGGAACCACCACTAAAATTAAATTTAAATATGTTATTTTTTTGGAAAAGTAATCATATACTGATTAAAGACAATATGTAATAGAATTTTCTTGCAACAAATAGCTTAAAAGAAAACCAGGTGGGAAGAAGAACAATTCGTAACATCATTTAAGTTGCGATTTTTTGGAGTACACAAACTTAATCATAACTAAACCGAAAATGATGAAAACTTGTTTAGATTCAGTTAAAAATCATCTTCTAAAGAAACAAGTGTACTGGTGCATGTACAGATATTCACCAAAGCAAAGCGAAACTTGAATACGCCCGCACAGAAGTGCCAATTGTAATAAAGAAAGAACATCCCTTTTTTTTTTTTTTTTTATTTGATAAATGGAAAGAAAGAACATCTAAATTAATAGTAATAATCCTCACCTATCATCATGGGTGGAGCAAATGAAAAGAGAACCTTATCAAATTTTAAAGAGGGGGGGAAAGGATCTACATCATACTTTTTCAATGCTGGGCGAATTCAACCCAGTTTGGATTTTCAGATCATTAACAGACAAAATCAATTAAGTATTGAATTTTGTTCTCGATCAAAGCCGAAATATCCCCATTTCTGTCAGAAAAGACCACATTCAATTCAGAAAATTATACTAGAACTTACTCCACGTGCCATTCACGTGATCCAACCCCAGGAACTGAATAACTCCCAAATATTCTCCAAAATTAAAACAATAAAAGAAAGAAATACAGCTTACCTCAAAATACGATGAGACGGAGAAGCCGGACGCTGACGGAGATTCAGATAACCATTACCACCAACGTTGTTCTTAACAGCGGTATTATTGTTCTGCTGGTTTGGGTTTGCATCCTTACTACTATTATTATTATTAAAATCCAACCTAACGACCCGCCGGTCTACCCGAGCTGTTGCCCGCTGAACCGGTCCCGAGCCAGTCGGGTTATTATTAATGCTATGGTCCTTCACCTGGACCTTCATGCAGCGTAACCTTTTCCGGTTCCCCCACTGCAAAACGAAGTCGGACGACGTCGTAGCAGCTGACCTGGGTTCGGATCTCAATAGTAACCCGTCTCTATTGGTGGAATGAGCATTCTTCCTCTCCATCTCCCTCTTTTGTACACCTGTCAACCGTCAAATATATCGTCATTCCTATTAACGGAGGTTCATGTTCTGTTATCTAAGCTTCAGTTCAATTTTTGAGAGTCACAGTAAAAAGAAACGAAAGAAAAGAAAAAAGGGGGAAACAACTAAAACATTTCAGATTACAGAATTTTTAGCCAATTGCAGGTGAAAAATAGCAAGGGGAAAAACAGAAAATGAAAAAGGGGGAACCAAAATGAAACATTTCCAGAATTTGAAAACAAATGGAAAGGAGTGGTCTGTAATTTAAACTCTGGTAAAGTTTTGGGTAAATTACGGAAGGGAAAATAGCTGGAATTTGCATTTCTCAAATTTGAAAGCAAATGGAGGATACACGGTTCCATCATTATTGAATGATAAGATTTGCTTTCTGGAAAAAGAAAATATAAGCAAAAATAGTATGAAACTCTTTTTAGTACTCTGCTTCGGTTTTCTGAGCTCATTTTTTCTGCTCGCTGAGGAAATTGAGAGGAAAATTACTAGAATTTTTCATATCTGAATGAGCAAAACGTTTAGAAATGGAGGAGGAGGCAGTTGGAAATTTAACTCCTGATTTTTAGGACAAAAGAAGTGCTGATACTATCGCATCGGAAAAGCTTCAAAATATGGGGATTCTAGCAAGTGATATTGGAGGCTTACAGTATGGAGAAATCTCGAGAAAAAGTCACCACTGGTGCAACCACAAATTCTTCTGAAAATTTTTGGTAAAAAAAGAAAGAGATAGAAGGAGCGCCGAGTTTCGAGAGAAATCACAAAATTTTCCAATTATTAAGGGGGAAATAAGAGAATTTGCACCAAAACTTTTGGTGCAAAACTTTGATGAAAGATGAAACTGAAAATTTAGAAGGTAGCTTTTTCAAAAAGATTACAAAAATCACCATTGCATAATTTGCATTACCTGCAAACTTCTATTCTCTTCACTGCACTCTATGTCCTTCTGCAGCGACAATCTGAATTTTCTTGTTTCTTTTAAAATCTGATAATAACTAGAACAGAACCGTCTGCATCTGCGATTATGGCAACCAGAAATTTCATCAGTCACGATGCAAATTCAACGCTCATTTTCTCATCTTTCGGAAAATGGCGATTTAAATTACCTTAAATACTTTGAATTTTTGCGTCTAACATCCAGATTATTCTGTCAAGAAGAATATCGAGAGGAGAACAGATATCTATGCTAACAAAATACGTAGAGTTCACAATAATTCCGCTGAGACAGTCTTCAACCGCTGGCATATAGCAATTTCACGTCAGACAAGAACAAATCAGAGCTTCAATTTGGATATCAGTTTCAATTCTGATATTTTCAAACAAACTGATCTCAAAATCCCACACAAATAAACCTGTCAAACAAATGTTTCAGATTAATCACCAAAATAATTGAATGCAAACCAACAAAAATGGAAACAAAACGACAAGAACGAACCACTGGGGACAAATTACCTTCCTGAAATCCAATCGAAGTACATCAACCATTCACAATTCCGCGAACAAAATCAAGCTTCAATATCTTCTTAAAAACAACCTCAAAATGTGCCTGCAATCGAAGAATCGTCATTCAAAGTATGCATATTGAACATCCAAAATTTGCACAGTTAAACTCGTAAAACTAAAAATTTTGTTCCTCAATAAAGAGGTTTGGATCGTTCGATTTAATTTAATTCACCACATTTCCACTCACCCAATGTTACTGACAAATTTTTCTATTTCTTTATCAATTTCCCTGAAATATGAAAGAAACTTCCAAGAGAAACTGAGAGAAACCGAGAGAGAGATAGAGAGCGAGCGCTCTTTCTTCTTCTTCTTCGTCTTGTAAATGATGAATGAAAAGAAAATACGAAGCAACTCTCTTTTTCCTCTTCAAACCACCATTTTTATACCTCCAGTTTCCATTTTCAATCTACAACCGTTAAAATATAATCGACGGTGTAGATAGCTTCTCGTTTTAGCTGTTTGAGACGGCATCTCTGTGTCCCACATAGAGACCGGATTTTGATTCACGGCGTTAAGTGATCTGACGGAATCTTTTTTCTCCGTTAGTTTGCCGTTTACATTATTTTTTATTCACAACATTAATCAATGGACCTTTCTCGCTAACCCGTTGCTGTGGCACTTAGCATGTGATTAACCTAACTTTGGTTAGATTATCTACTATGGTTAAGTTAATTTAATCCTGTGTGTTTGCACTTGAAAATTGAAATACGCTAGACTTTTTTTTTTTTTTTGAGAGAGAGCATTATAAACAATGAATTTTTATTCTTTTAATAAATTAATATTTTTTTATTTTTAAATCAAATAAATTAAAATATATACTACACACAATGTACATAAGGTGCACAACACGTCATTTTGGATCGAACACAAAACCTCACACATAATAGGAGAAATTAATGCTACTTAAACTATAAGCCAATAAATAATAAAATGTGATATTAGGATTTTCTTATTGGGATTTGTATACGTCCCTTGTCTAAAAATTATTGTTTTAATTTATTTTATTTAATACGAAATTTCTAATAAGAACAAAAAATGTAAAAGTTGTAATTATCTTTAAACTTTTGTGAAGGCGTAACGAAAGGATAGTAAATAAATGTGACACGTAACTTAGAGTAGGTCTAAATAAATCAAATTCGGAATAGGTTAGGTTTAAAATGAATTTGCATATTTGAATTTAGTAAATTGAGTTTATACATGTATGTACATCTAGAGTTTGTTCGAATCCAAAATTCTGAACCTTACATATATAAATGTGAAGGCAATATCTTTGAGCCAATTAGTCACTCGAATCTCGATTGATGGGCTAATCTTGATAAGGTGGCTCGAAAAAATATCCTTTTAGAAAATATAATACTATTTTATGACATTTTATACGAAAAATTAAAATACACATCATTGAGGTATTGCCTAATGACAATCCTCGTAATGAAGAGTTCTATCAAAAATGTATCTCACGGGGTATAAAAAAGAGTAGTTCATATGTTGTGTTTAGACCCTCGAGTTCTCTAATATGGGGACAAAACTTAGCATCTGTCTAATTTGCCAATCAAAAAGCTACAAAAGAGATATATGATAATTGATGATATTTAAATATATCGTATTAAATATGTCGAAGTATTATTCTATTGACATGTATTGATGCAGAATTTAGTTTTAAAAAAATGCCTCAAGTAATATATTGAAGAATTAAGCAAGTTTCATGTCCCTCGACTCATCTACATAAGATGAGATAAATATTGTTAATGCTTAAAAAAAAAAAAGCAATAAATCTTAGAATAATGAAATATAATTTGAATCAATATCTTAATTTATTATAGAATCTAAAATAATAATAATAATAATAATAATAATAATAATAATAATAATAATAATAATAATAATAATAATAATAATGTACCAAATCATTTACAAAAATGTCACATTGAGAAATTTTGAATTATGTATAGAAACTTATAGATACACCTTATTAAGAAAATGTTAATTTTCTTTGATATATCGAAATTTATGATGATTTTTAGGCGTTTGGATTAGATAATTACATTAAAAAAAGATGTTGGTAGTAGTGCATAGTGTAATAGTAATACATTGACATTAGACATTAGCCAAACTATTTTGTCATTACATTATAGAATTTTTTATCACATAAATCTTAATGCCTCGTTACATCACTTTGTTCTATCGAGGATAACATTAGCAAGAAGATCCTTTATTTTTTTTATATTTAAATATGCACATGAATGTGTACATTTAAAAATTTATTAAAATTTGAATTTGAAACTTACAGATAAAAGTTTGAAAGTAATACCCATCAACAAGAAATTCTCTATATTAAATATTCGATCTTTCAATAATAAATTCTACAATAGAAATAAATAGCTCATTTAAGGTGCATTTATAATTAAAGAATACGTGATAATGAATTGAAATTTGGGCATTTACTTTTAAAATAGAGGATTATGATTGATTCTCCAACTATTTTGGCTTTTTTATAAAAAAAATAGTAAAAAAAAAATTACAAAAATACGGTACTATTCACAACTTTTACATTTTTACAGTAAGTTGCAATCACAGACTGCAACTTTCAACAGTAATGAACAGGAACTGTTTTTTTTTTTTTTATAATAAAATTAGTAAAATAAATAAATAAATAAAACGATTGTTTAGTGTATACTTGTGTATTATTTCGCTTGATTGAGGTAAGTTTTTTAATTATGCTAAAATTTAATTATGTTTTAGTTATGTTCATTATGTTTTGGTTAATTATCTCCATTAATTAAAGTTTGATTTATGTTTTAGTTATATGAAATATGTATGATATAATTTGTCTCAATTAGTTAAAATTTATTTATTTTTTAGTTAAAATTTGATTTATGTTTTAGTTTTATGAATTATATTTTATATAATTTGTCTCAATTAGTTAAAACTTAATCATGTTTTAGTTGAAATTTGATTTACGTGTTGGTTAAACTCAAATAATAATTTATTATTTTTGGTATAATAATTTGATTTAACAAAAATAATGATTTATGTATTAGTTGAAATTTGGATTACATTTTATGTTAGTTTTATATGTTGTTATATTTGTTAGAGTTATGTTTTTATTTGAATTACAAATTTTGTTAGAATTATTATTGAGTTAAATTTTGTGGTACTACATATTGAATTGTATTAAAATTTAAATTTTCATTCAGTTTGTGAAATTATGATTTATTAATAAATATGTGTCCATCCTAGTAACATGTGCCTAATGATGCAGGCTATCTTAACTTGGTGAAAATATTTTGACAGTGTTAATTTTAGTGGAGCATTTAACGGTAAGCTTGGATATCTTATTTTAATTTTGTAATATTTTTATAGTACAATACTTTAGAAATGTTTAGAATTGGTGGATTCAGAAAGGAGGATGGGATGTTGGGAGAAGGGGTGGAGCCTTCTCATTTGTTGCTGATTGGTTTTTAATTTCTTGCATGATGATGATGGACATAAGGGGGAGTGTTTATATGTCATTATGTGTTTATTAATATTATTAATTATAAATGCTAGTTTAAAATATGATTTATTATGTTAGCTTAAATTTAATTTCTGAATTAGATTAAATTATATTAGTTTAAATTTGATTAATGTATTAAATGTTGTTATATTTTCATAGATTTGTGTTTTTATGAGTTAATTAAATTTTTGTTAGTATATGTAAATTTACTTTTTGTGTACTGTAGAAATGTTGAAAAATGTAAATTTTTATGATAATTATTGATTAGACTGATTAATTAATATAATTTATGTGCGTATTTGTGGAGGGTATGTCGACTTCGAGTACCATTGTTGTTCTAATATACTTTAGCGGAAATATTACTAGAGATTCTCGCTCAGTGGATTATGATCGTCCAGCATGCAGTATTATTAGAGTATCTCGTGAAATAACATATTCTGATCTGTGCCACGAAATCTATGGAGCGACAGCTATTGATAGCAGTAGCTATAAACTAAAAATTCAAGCAAAATTCTATTTGGATAAATAGTACGGGATATCTACACTTGTGGAAATACGAAATGATGGTGGTTTATTTATGTTGTTTGGTCCACAGTGCCAACTTGATAATGTGGAATAATATGTTGAGACAGAAGCAATAAGTTAGACTGGTGTTGATAATACTGTTGGAGTGGGGTCTTACATGGGGCTTTTGATGCAACCCGAATGTCAATTTGCCTCTTACCAAGATTTTGGATGGGATCAACAATACCCAACTCAAACAAAAATAAATGTTCCTATGGTCACGCAAGGGTTTGCAAATGTTGGGATTCATGATTTTGGTGAAGGCCCTTCTACCTCTCATCAAGTTTTTGAAGGAGAGCAAGATAACCCAACGCATTTCGTTCATGATGGTGAACCAGAGCTTCGAGTAGATAGTTTTCGTGATGAAGAGTTGAGGGATTCAGAATCAGATGAAAATGATAGTGATGATTTTAGTGATAATGACAATGATGAGGTAGATATTGATACAATGGAAGAGCTATTGCCTTCACACGGCGAGGGAACATCTTCTCAACAACTACCACATGAGACGAGAAGACATACATCCACATGAGACCATACCAATCGAATTCAAAATGAAATGGATTGGCCTCAAGCAAGAGCAAGACAACGAGCACATCGCATTGATAAAGTTCAAAATGCACAACAAGGCCCTGGAAGACTCAATCCTTAGCTTTTTTGTAGTTAGTAAGTTGTAAGCAAAATATATGAACCAATTTTTGTATGATGTCTTTGTAATTTATGTGCCTCTTTTTTATTACTTATTATTGTGCGCGTCCATTGTAATTTTTTTTGTATTCTTTGTTACTTGTTATGTGGAACCAATATTTATAGTCGTTATCCTGATCCTGATTCAAAGCATCGAAATACAATTTTGCAATTTGTATTTTATGAACCAATAATATTGATACACAATATTCTAAAAGGTAGTCCTAATAATGTCCTCCAGTGCCACAAGCTCGGCGTTGCCGATGCCTTTGTGGTCGTCGTGGCCTTTCATTATGTGTAGCATCATGTGACTGATGATGGCTTGGACCAGCCTCATGGTGATCACGATGATTTGTACTATCTAGAAAAGGTAATGGCGAGATATGAAATGAGTGGCATGCTGGTGATGAATAATCATACTCCGTTAATCCCCATCCTAAACCAAGATCAGTAGCTACTAGTTCGGATACTGACTGTCTGCTTGCTGACATATATGGTGATATAGGTGTTAATTCCGGATCTCCTGGTGATTGACATTCGTAGCCGTCGGCAAACAAGTTATGCAGCCTATTAACAGGACCTCCCACATCACTAACACCACCTGACCTAAAAGAATGAGCATCATCATCAGTCGTGTTGTTGGATCTAATGTTGCATCTCCTCCTTCTCGTATGTGTACCACCACTGACTTCTTGTTGTTGAGGGACTTGGCTGGGAAAGCATTGTCTACATGCCAACTGATGAACGTTATCAGCAATTAATCGATGATCATTCCTCATCTAAATGAAGTCCATAACCTCAGCATCATCGGCAACAGAATCACAACTGATAATCAAATTGTGCATTTGATCTGAGGTAGAAAAAATATAAATGTATCATAATGTTAAATATCATTTAAATAAATGAAGGATGTATTACATGATTACTATACATACCACATGTTGCCAAGCGCGTGGATCCTCTGGATGGTACCCCGTTCGTGTGTTCTCATATGATGGACCTATTATTTAACGTGTAATTCGATCATACCATAACATGTATCCATTTTCCATAGTGATTGATCCGACAATAGGAGGCCCATGCACAATAAGTTGCTCTCTGTTACCCCATTGACCAACATAATCCATGTGATAAATGGACCAATCTTGTCCAGGATGACCTCTACGTGATACGTCATGTAATATTGAACCTCTCTCAGCTGATGGTGGAGGAATATGTTGTTGCATCCCAAATTGCCTGAGCACTCGTTCTGGGTGATGCATCTTAATTATAACAAAGTTGATTAATGGACACAATGTTGTCCAAAGCCTCGGGGCACACTGGACTGGTAAGGTTTGAATGTCTTGGATCGGGTCATATGGTTGCCATATAAACTACATATAAATGTATTTAGCCATATTTATATAGATAAATAACTTATCAGAATATTTGATGTAAAAAGTATTATTATTATACAATTTTTTACCTCATTTGCCGACATTCTATCAAGCATATCTCTTATGATTCGTATAGAGTGACTTGCTGTTTGCGTGAAAGAATTATAATGCCACCACCTAAAAATCCATTCAATTGATATTAATATAACAATTTATATTATCCATATACACAGAAAAAAGTTGCATGAAAATGTTAATAAACTATAACATATATTATCTTACCGAGCACCATATGGAGGAATTGGCAGTCCATCAACTACTTCTAGAGCTTCATTGTCATCGACACGAGAACTTAATCTTATAGGTGTCAATGTTGTAATGCGTGACCATGCTCAAATCTACAATTAATAATTTTTTAGGCGTCGTACCTAATTGCTAGAATTAACATAAAGGCAAAATAATACTACTTCACCTGTAACAACTGCATCGCTCCACCAATATTTGATCTTCCTCTACGTGATGCAGTGCAAAGCTCACGATACATGAACGACAAAACTGCGCTACCGCAACTAAAGTTACGGACTTCATAGATTTGCTCCATATGCTGTAAGTAAACCAATGATATTACAGAACCTGATGAGCTTGGGCACATAAGACCTCCAAGAAGTATCAACGCACAAACACGTGCGTATTGTTGGACCTCCAAAACTGTGCTATGATCCGTAATTCTATTATTATGTATATGGTCTGTAAGAGCAGTAAGATGAAGCTGTGACCCCCTAAGGTCTCGCTCTTCCAGAATATATCTGAGATAACGATGACTATAATCTTGCCACTGCGTGAGGTTGCGAACATAGTCTATACCGGTAACAGCAATACCGTCTATCGATAATGGCCAAATAATTGCTATGTCTTGCAACATAACTGCAGCCTCTCCCATACGTAAATGAAATGTGTGAGTCTCTGAGCGCCACCTCTCGATCAGAGCCGTAATCACATGAACATCAGTCTCAATATTTCTACAACTGTAGACACCATAGAATCTCATCTCATTTAATAAAGATAATACACGATGGTGTAGAGCTTGGTGTCCTATAATTCTCCAAAATCTTCTATCTCCTTGTCTAACAAGTAAAGTATCATCTATATCTCCAGCTAATACACTCTCTGATTGATGGCCATCTTGCATGTATAAAACACTGGGATCATGTAGACCATATATATCTCTTATATCCATCCTAAAATATTTGCTGAAAAAATAAATAAAAAATTATGATTAGGTACATCCAAAATATTTATTGGTATATTAATGTGAATGACAAACAAATTGAGGATTGGAATAATTAACTAAAACTAATTTTTTTCCACCAAGTTAAGCTATTTATTGGTATATTAATGCTCCACTAAAATTAACACTGACAAAAGATTTCCACCAAGTCAAGATAGTCTGCATCATTAGGCACATGTTACTAGGATTGACACATATTTATTAACAAATCATAATTTCACAAATTGAATGAAATTTTAAATTTTAATACAATTCAATATGTAGTACCACAAAATTAACTCAATAATAATTCTAACAAAATTTGTAATTCAAATAAAAACATAACTCTAACAAATATAACAACATATAAAACTAACATAAAATGTAATCCAAATTTCAACTAATACATAAATCATTATTTTTGTTAAATCAAATTATTATACCAAAAATAATAAATTATTATTTGAGTTTAACCAACACGTAAATCAAATTTCAACTAAAACATGATTAAGTTTTAACTAATTGAGACAAATTATATAAAATATAATTCATTAAACTAAAACATAAATCAAATTTTAACTAAAAAATAAATAAATTTTTACTAATTGAGACAAATTATATAATACATATTTCATATAACTAAAACATAAATCAAACTGTAATTAATGGAGATAATTAACTAAAACATAATTAAATTTTAGCATAATTAAAAAACTTACCTCAATCAAGCGAAATAATACACAAGTATACACCAAACAATCATTTTATTTATTTATTTATTTTACTAATTTTATTATAAAAAAAAAAAAAACAGTTACTGTTTATTACTGTTGAAAGTTGTAGTCTGTGACTGCAACTTACAGTAAAAATGTAAAAGTTGTGAATAGTACCATATTTTTGTATTTTTTTTTTTTTTACTATTTTTTTTATAAAAAAGCCAACTATTTTCTATTACCCAAACATGCAACCAATCTATTTTCATGAAAATATTTAACAAAGGTGGAGTTTCAATCAATTTCACTTTTATTGAATAAATAATAAAAGAAAATAAACATAATTAAAATTACTTTTAATAATTTTTTTTAAAAAAAAGTTGTTAATTTCAAAAAAAAATTCAATAATTTTTACAAAATATATTAGTAACTCACAGAATCAGAGTCTTTTGTAATCTTTCCTCCATTATATACCACAATGTGTATCATGTTCATGTCAGCTATACCTGCAAGAATAATGTTAGTGGTTGTTAGTATTACTCCAAAAATTTTCCTCTCTCTTTTCTTTCACTTGATCTTTTGTTTTTTTTTCCCTATTTCGTTCCTCTCAAATCAATCTTTTTTCACACTTCTTCATTTTTTCTGTATACAAGTGTCTCACCTCAACACTCACACATAAGCTACAAAAGTGTTGGCCGACGATCAGAAATAATGGTTGCCGACTCATTGGCAAAGGTTTTTTTTTACTATTACTGTTTAGAATTGATTTTTGATTGACAACTCTACATTTTTTGACTATTAATTGGCTCTTTAACGCCTGATATATTCATTTATTTTTGTCCGTTCCTCTGTATGGAGTCAGATTGAATGACTACTCTTTTGAATGCTAAAACAACGCATAGTGAGTACAAAAAAATAGTGACTATTGCTATTTAAAATTGATTTCTGATTAACAACTCTACTGCATTTTTTTATTTTTAATTGGTTCTTTCACGCATGATGTGTTCATTTATTTTTGTTTGTTCCTCTATACGGAGTCAGCTTGAATGACTCCACTTCAGCCTTCTTTAGTTTGGATTCTAAAACAGTGCATAGTGAGTACAAAGAATAGTGACTATGACTGTTTAGGATTGATTTTTGATTGACCACTCTACTGCTTTTTTTCACTATTAATTGGTTCTTCCACGCCTGATATATTCATTTATTTTTGTTTATTCCTCTGTACAATGTCAAATTGAATGACTCCTCTTCAACCTTCTTCAGTTTGAATGCTAAAATAGTGCATAGTGAGTACAAAGAATAGTACTATTACTATTTACCATTGTTGTTTTATTGATAATTCTACTGCTTTTTTTGACTATTCACTCTTCTTTCACACATGATGTATTCATTTATTTTTGTCTGTTCCTCTGCACGAATCACTATTTACTACTATGCGTTTGAGAATGTTGAGGGGAAAAAGTTGCACGAGAGGCATGGCATCAAGTCACGCCTCTCGCTAGGGCAGAATTGAAGGCCTGGATTCAGTAATTAAATTGAACTTTCAATTTTGCCGCTAGGGCAAAATTTAATTAATTTTTTCAATAATTTTTACAAAATATATTAGTTTGGTGCCCGACCATTTTCCTAACCTAAAATCTATCTATAATGAGTATCATTCAATTATTTTTATTATTTACCTCTCAATATAAGTAATTAACCAATCGATTTGTGTGGAGCAATCCTTATTGACTCTCATTTTGCTTTATAAGTGTGTAAATAATCAAATTTTATTATTTTTTTCATTTTCTTCAATATTTTTATTTGTATAAGATGTATTTTATAAGCATACAAAAGCAAAAAAATTGTATATATTTTTCATTAATCTTTCTAGCTTTAAGAAATTTGAAATTTTATTCATATTTACATCAAACTTTTGAAAGATCATTAGTTTGACAAATAATTCGGATTTTGGAATTTAGGATAGTAATAATAGAGCACAAGGCCCCAATATTAAAATATGTATGTTACTCAATTAACTATGTGGAACTTCGATTTATGATTGATTCTATTTACAAAAATTGAAACTTACCACAACCTACTTATTATTCTATTTATTAATATATAGAATCAAATCTGTCTCATATAATATCTTTTGAGGTTTTTATTGAGATTTAAGAGTTTTGAACAATTATCAACTATTTATATCTAACAAACATATCATATAATAATTGTGATTTTCCCAAGTGTGGCTTAAAACCAATAAAAGCAAGTTTCCCCACTTTAGAACACACAGTCACTTACACAAAACCTAGGCTATGTTTGGTTGTAAATTGAAGCATTTTGTCAAAATATTTTGGCAAAATAATTTTTAAAAATTGAAATTGGGGAATATGATATTTGTTTGTTTATATTTTGGATGGTAAATAGAGAATGTTTTGAGAGAAAATTCTTTGTTTAGTTATGTTTTAGGAGGGGAAAAGATGTCACATCAATAACTTTTTTCTTGAGTTAGTAGGATGAAATTAATATTTTAAAATTATTTATGTATGTGTGTATATAGATTGGGTTGGGGGGACAAAAAATGAGAGGGCTAGACATTGGGTAATGGATAGAAAATGAATTGAGAAGTTATTTTGGACCTTTCTGAGTGTATTTTGGGAATGAGATAGGAGAATATGTATGATTCGTTTGTTTATATTTTGAAAATTGAAAAACAAATTGGCAATTTGCAATCAAACATAACCTTAGTTATTTGCCCATTTTCCAACAAATGGGCAAAAATAAATTTGTTAATTTGCAAGGTATTGCTTGATACCTTTTTGGGTATTTTAAGGAGAGGTATTGTGGAATGTAATAAATAAATAAATATATATATTTATTTATTTATTTATTTGATTTTATTTTGAAGATTATTTTGGGAGAACATAGGGAATGTTTAGTTATATTTTCCCAAAACAATATTGCTTTGAAAAACATAGCCAAACATATCTTTATTTTCCTTCAAAACACACATTTTTCAATATATATATACATATATTATATATATAAATCATTTTTTTTTATTATTCTAACGTAAAAAATTCACTCAATTCCATTTTCACCTCAAAAACCCAACAAAAAAGCATTAATTTGACTGTTACAGTAAAAAATATTTCCTTCAAAACATAAACAAACATACCAAAAAACAACTTTCATATTTTTCAATAATTCATTCTCCCAAAACACATAATAAAATCGCCAAAAAAAAAAAAAAAAACACAACCAAACATTCCTATAATGTATTTTCATATTATTCTAAGAGAAACCATTTTTATTATAAATTTCAAACTAGTAAATCTTTTGTTGGGTAAGTAAGGTGAATATTTATTACTTTTATATGTATATGTGCATATAATAATTAATTTTTTGAAAGAACGAAATTAATGTGGTATGAGGCGTTTTGGGCATAGTTTGTTGCATTTTAGAATGTGCTCTCTTTGAACCCACAATTACATTTAGTATTGTTTCCCCAATTAAAAAACATTCCCAGACACCATACCAAACAACGTAACCAAATACAATATAAACAAGAAATATAGGGCGTTACTTACAGATAAATATAAACCAGTTTTAACAGTGGGGTGCTTCTCAACTGTACATGGAAGCAATTGTTGTATGACAATGTATCATAGTAGTAAATCTTATATTAAAGACCAACAGCCCAAGATACAGAGAGAATCCAACTCTCCAATATTTTGAATTTAGAAGCAAAAACATCAAGCGCTGAGGCCCCTATAAAGAGAGCTCCAAGAATTAGAAGGGAAGCTGGCGCAGGCTTGAGCAGATACCTCGGCCATCTGTTCTATATCCACGCCTGCGTTGCAGATATTGGCTATAGAGCGCATGTGTTTCATTCCGTATTGGGATAGAGATCCGCAATAGGTCTCGAATGTTCTTACCTGTGTAACAGATAAGCTTTATTATGTTGATTCATGGCATTGAAATACGGTAGAGATACTGGGGATGAATTGTGTTTCATTCCGTATTGGGATAGAGATTTGAAGTAAGTCTCAAATATTATTACCCGTGTAGAGGATAAGTTCTATTATGCTGATTCATGATATTGAATATTTATCAAAAAATATGTTAGATATACGAGAGATGAATTATGATAGGTTACCAGTGATTTGAGGCAGTTCCAATCATCGACAAGAGGCTGTCCAGCAGGTCGAACAGTCTTCAGCACTTCAGAACCCTTTTTAATTCCGAAAAGGAGTTTTGCAATAAGTTTAATACTGTTGTCAATGTGGGTTCGGTGTGCCATAGCTTCGGCAAGCTGCTTTTGAGCTTCGAATTTCCTCACGGAACCTTCAGGAGCCTTCCGGAACTGGGAGAGGGGATAGACAAACACATTTTTCAGAAAGGAAAATTCAACACAAATGAAGGTATTAAATCTTGAAACTCAAAAACGTCATCAAGATCCAACTCCTTGTGTACTATCTGCAGCTTTACTAATTTACAGGGTATGATTAAAGATCTAAGTTAATTATTTTGAAGGAAGAGTTCCACATACCTTATCCCAGAAATGTAAAAGATCAGCATCACGCTGGTTGACAGCTTTTGAAGATGGCCACATAGAGTTGTCATTAGGGAAAGTGAAGTTATCATTTGCAGGATTTGTACCCATATACATGAAAAGTTTCTCCAGACTTAGCTTCAGATCGCCATATTGCATGACATGGGAGCCATATTGAGTATTGTCACCAGCAGTTCTCTTCTTGACCTGTAAATGCCAACATAATACATTCATTCCAAAAGTAAATATCAGGAAAATATGGGAAGGTTAGGATAATAGGATGTGATCCAGCAAGGCCCATAAAAACATTATAGCCTCATGGCTGCATCAACATAAAAAGATATTTGATGGCAAGTGTGCAATTTTTTAGGTAATATACACTGTTTAAATTCAACCCAAGGGACTGCTCAATTTAAAACATGATTTAATAAGATCTTACCAGCTGATATTGTTGCCTCAAAGACTCGGTCTGGAGATTGTGTATTTCACTGTTCATGATGGCATAATGTGAATATGAATTAGCAAAACATAAAACTACAAGTATTTGAATCCGAAGACCATAAACAACCATTCTTAAATAACATGATCGGCTTTTCAGAGTGGCCTTTTCTTTTAAAAGGAACCACTACAGATAGAATTGAGTCTGCTTAGGGAAACTAGTCTATGAGTAATAACCGAATAAATTCGACAAGCTAGTCATTTGGGAAAATATTCAAGAAAAATTTGTTTAAGTTAATGAACAACTTCAAGTTTGAAACAGTCACCAGTCAACGTCAGCAAACTATTGCATACCTGTCCTCCATCCAGGCAACACTATACAGGTCGCCCAAGCAGGTCTGATATTCAGGGGGAGGACTAGGATTATCTCCAGGGCAGTAGGTTCCCCAGCTACTCTCTTCTGCATTTGATGCAGTGGTTGCATATATATTCAAGCCTTCACGAAGAATACCTTCAAATATACTTCCAGATTCACAAGCTTCAAGGTAAAATACCTACAAATAATAAAAGATCAATAGGCTTGGACAATTTAAGATATTGCTTGAAAGATGGATTTCACTCGCAAAATGAAAGCCCACAATTGATTTACCAAGCTCTCATATGTCCCAGAAGCATGCTTCTTTTTCAAAACATTGATCAGATCATCGGCGTAAAGGTTAGGACTGGTTGGCATCCCTGCACATATGTAACAATGCAATGAACAAGCAAGCCAGTGTAGATAGTATCGCGAACAGGAAACAATAGACTCAAGGTACTGAGCGCAAATGTTGACACAAACATTATCGAACTAATGATTCTTGTGCGTCAAATTATCAAAACTATAACAATGGCATGATGACTAATCCTAGCATCAACTGGAACAAAGTAGACTCCTTTAACCACTGTAAACATTCTACCAAGAAGAAACAGGAATTATAAGCCCGAGATATTTTGAGCAAATGTTGATAGAAGCAATGTCTAACTAATGATTCCCGCACATTAAGTTATCAAATGATAACAATGACAATGATGGATTAGATATATGCATCTGGAACCAAGTTAAGAAAAAAAGGAGTAGATTCTTCCATCACAATTTACAGTTATGAAAACCAAAATCTAGAGACTTGAGTTTGTTTCACAAATAAAATGATGAAGCGCGAGAAATACATAAACATCAAGCACACAATGAAAAACATTGGGAAGCAACATAGACCATTGATCCCGTTAAGTTTAACTTCCAAATTACAGATTTTTCAAAATTTTGAGTATATAAGATGGCATTCTTCCTAATTAACTCATCATGTTCAGAAAGATTCAAAAAAGTAGTGAATAAAGCAATTAACAGATGGATATACATAGATGATGTTACTAGGAATTTACTAACCAAGCACCCCAGGACCACCATGATCAGTGTAGTATATGAATATATGATCATTTGGACCACTGTCGACAACTTTTCCGCTACCTCCTCTAACTGCAGTTTTGTTCCCAAGAAGAACAGCAAAAAAGTTGCCGACGGTAACATCATCTCCAACATAATCCTGTTTCATGAAAACTCAGCCTGAGAAAAAGGAAAAGCAGTTTCAACTAAAATAAACCAAGGGACTAGGTAATGAACCTTTGGCACTCCCTTATAGACATCGTCGCCGTGAGGACTGTTGATGATGACTCCAGGCCTTGGATTTTCTTCATCGTAAGCAATGTCATCATACATAAAAACAACAATGTTTTCATCTTTTAGACCGCCTCTTTTTAGGATTTGATATGCATGGCATACATCAGCCTATTACAAAAGTAAGGCCATATTATCGGGGTCAGTCTTGGAGGAGCATCCAAAGAGGAGACCTTATATAATTCTCACATTGAAACCTTTTTATTGCTATAAACTGCAGGTAAGGCCAACTATATTGTAATGCTAAAACATGAACACGTGATTAATATTAAAGTTTAAGGGATCAAAACATCAAAATCAGCTGTTAGAAACAAAATATAACTTTGATGCTAAACCAAGAATATTTATATGAACATAAATTTATTTTTGGGCCATGTCCTTCTTTCTTTCCCAACTGTTTTTATGCCAAATCATCCAAATCTTCAAGCTAATGTGCCAATCAAATTTCACTGGTCCTTGGCTGAATTGCATTTTAGATGCTTAGCACTGGCTCATCAATTTGACTTCTCTGTAATTAGAGGGCTCGTCATAAATTTATATTTTATTAAATAGAAAAGGACAAAACTATTAAATTTCTTTGCAGTGGATCCGATGTTACTTCATCCATAGAGATTGCCCTTGGTTTAAAGTCATAATCAATCAATTCCACCAAAACTCTTAAAAAAACAAAGAAAAATCAATAAAAAACAACAAAGATGCTTTGACAAGAACAAAATCTTCAAGAAATGTGTAAAGGCATCATTTTCTCAAGATAAGCAATTAAATTTTAGTTTAGTTGAGCCTACTTCTAGAACTTATCAAAATAGATACAGCGACACAAATTATAAGCTCTATAATTTAGGTGTGTTATACCTAATCCCAATAATTACAACAACATGCCAAAGATAAGATAAGCTGGTTCACTTAATATCTTAGATAACTCCCACGAAAACGAATAGTTTAGTACCTCTATAATATACTATCAGGTTTGTCAACCGAAATACTAGTAATCAACATAATGGAAACACAGTTTTGAAAATGGAAAGCAAGATGTAATATAAATCGAAAACTCAAAGCGAACACATAAATATGTCAACATCCAAATATGAACTTACAAAGGATGCCATGAGAGCCAATGAACAAGTTTAAATGAGCAGGGGAAGCAAATAAACACATGTAACGGAGTGCCCAAAAACTCCAAACACAAAAATATAACAGAAGAACTTGCAAATGGAAACATTTAACCTTGTGTTTGCATATGAATTGGACCTACGAGGAACCGGAGTTTATCCAAAATGTAAAAGTATTTCCAATTTCAGTTATAATAAGGCTTCATTTCCTTGATTTAAACGCTACATTAGCAGTAATATTTGTTAAAATTGGGGGGAATTACCCAAATCCGAAAGATCTTAAGAAAATACGTGAAAACCAGAAAAACAACTCGCAAATGTCTTTCAACTGACATTGACAACTTGAATTAGAACTGAAAACCACACTTTATTGAAAAATAGCTCCCAATTGCTCGTCAAAATTCATTTGGAGCGGTCCAACAAGCTCCTAAAGCCTGGATTTGGTGCGTCTCGAGTAATTTTGGTTCATCAAAACTAATAAAATGCATATTATTATTAAAAAAAGGAAAAAAGTGTCATATTTTCAGATAACAAAATATAAACAATTTCGGAGGGAGTGATCACCTGGTGTCGGTAATTCCAGTAACCATTTGACCCAGCCAATAAGACGGCCCATCTGGTCCCCACCGAATCATCCTCAGCTCCGCCGCCGAAGAATCTGCGAGCTTCGGAAGGAAGCTTGATGAAATCCCGGCCATCGGCGTCCGTCAGGATCGACAGAGCAAGGAGAAAAAGCGCACCAACGGCGTAGCGAATCATCGCCTATCGTCCCTGGTGGTGAGAATAACTATTTTCCTTTAAAGGTGGGGAATAATTGACAGTTTTTGGGTATAAATTTGATGGTATATATATAGAGGAGAGGAAATAGACTAATGGTGACTTATAGGTGAAGTCTCTCATTAAAGTGTAATTAATTATTGTACATTTTTGGCTATGAATATGATTGATTAGGTAGTGTTTGGATTTAATTATTTAAAAGAAGTATTACATCATATTATTATTACTAAAAGACTGAATCTCAATATCTCATGCTACAAAGAATTTTTGTACGGCGGACCCCACGGCAAACCTTTTTCTTTTTCCTCGTCATTTCTGCTTGCTGATTGTTGTTGCGTGTGTCTCTCCATTCATCCATTGTGCGACACCGAGGCAGCCTTTGTGCTTATGTTGCTGTAAACGTATTAATTTTAGTCAACGAATAAGCAACACATATAAAATAATATGTTAAATTTTATTTTAAAATTTTTATTTATTTATTAGAATGTATTAAATTTAATTTTAAAAGATAAATAATTAATTTTAATTAATAATCTAGTATTTATTTGATGTTCAAATTAAATATTGATAAGTATAAAAAATAAAGTGTCTATATTTATGGACCAATCAAATTAAATATATTTGATACTATCTTTTGATAGTTGATTTTATATCTTACTATTTGATATTATCTTATCAAAGAGATAACCATAAAAAAAGTTTGAGTCGATATGAAAATCTTTCATCAAACATCTATATATATGGAGTGACCAAAGCTTATTCTACAGATAACGTAGATTCCAACAAGAGAGAGGACCTTTGAATGAATACAACAATTCTCTCAATCAAATTTAAGGAGATTCACGGCGTTCAAGGTGTTCTTTGCAGAGCTCATTATATTTTGGCGTTTGATTCGAGATTAAGGTGCGAAGCCCTTGAATTAGTGTTATTTTCTTCAAATCAAATTCAAGGAGATTCGCACGCGGTCAAGGCGTTCTTCACGAAGCTCATACATATTTTAATTTTGATTCGAGATTAAGGTGTCAATTCCTCGAATTAACATTATTTCAAATTAAATTCAATGATATCCATATTGTTTAGGACATTCATCGCGGAGCTCATTAAATTTCCAGATCATATTTGGAAGGAAAAATCATAGGATTAGATTAGAAATTGAATTTGTGGTTGATAAATTTAAATTACATTTTATTTGTATAAATTTTTCTTATCTTGTAATTTTGTTAATTGCAGACAAAAAGCAATTTGCGCTTACAAATTTTGCCAGACCTAGTAGGACAATCTCTACCTCTCATCTATTTCATTCACCAAGACTGGAGTATCAAGTGGCCACCAACAGATTGATGTATTAAAAATTACTACCTCAAATTCCTCAAGTGCTGGAGCAATATTGCCATCATCATAAAAAGTATGTCCAAGAAGTTGCAATTACCTTCGAATATAGCTCATTCGCTTGCTATGGAAAAGGTGTTACTGCATTATATTAATATAAATAAAGATAGTGAAGACTCAAAGGAAGAATTTGCATAATCCATTCCCCACTCAACATCAAATTCCTCGAGCATGGCGACAGTGATGGTGACAAGTACTACAACCTTTGAGGAACAAATTGCAAATTTGACGAGGGTCATTGAAGGACTCACAAAGCATATCCAAGAGTAAGATTTTCAAATCTCCAAATTGATGAGCAAAGTGGACAATCTTGATACCAGATGCATGATAGAGAAACAAATCGAGGCTCAGGATGAAAGCGAAACATCTACAATGAGACAATTAACCAAAAATAAAGAAATTGCAACAAAAGAATTACAAGTTTCCACTAGACTAATTCCCACCAACTCACTGAAGGAGTTTATAATATGGATTATCAAATACAAGTTTGATGGAAGTTCTAAGTCGTCTATGACTTACTCCAAGCTATATACTCAAAGGTTTTAAAATTTGGAGATGCCGATCGGTTCCCAGCCCCCAAAGTTTCAAGAATTTGATGGCAAGGGCAATCCAAAGCAGCACGTAGCTCATTTTCACTAAGACTTGTAATAATGCAGGGACATATGGAGATCATCTAGTTAAGCAATTTGTTTGATCATTAAAGGGCAATGCTTCTGATTGGTATACTGACTTTGAGGCAGGCTCTATCGATAGTTGGAGGCAGGCGGAACAAGAATTCCTCAATCACTTCTATATAACTCGAAGGACAGTCAGCACTATTAAACTCACCAACTCTTGCTAGTGGAAAGAACAAATTATCATTAACTACATCAATTGCTAAAGAAATTTGAATCTTAATGACAAAGATCAATCGTTGGAGGCTTCAACAATTGAGATGTATATCCAATGCATGCATTGGAGGCTAAGCTACATACCTCAAGGAATCAAACCAAAAACTTTTGAAAATTTGACAATGCATGCGCATAATATTGAAATGAGTATGAATTTTGATGAACAAAAAGACTCAAATGATGCCGATCTACAAGTTACTTTTGATGAACAATAACTCACCAACTCTTACTTTTGATGAACAATTTGATGAACATAAGATTACAAGTTACTTTTTTTTATATTTATATACGCACACATCAATAGTCTGTTAAGGTTCAAATCCTAAATTTTTCACATTATATGAGAGATTTGTGTCATTAAACTACATACCACTCGATTTACAAGTCACTTTAATCTATATTAAAGTTTTTCTTTTTAATTATTTTTATGAATGGAACAATTACTTATTCTTAATATTGTTGTTTATAAAAACAAAAGGTTAGACAAAATGAGGAAAATTCCCCATGCATAGTTTCCCTAGCGAAACTTTCAAAACCACGTAGAAGTGGTATGATTGATTAAATATATTATCTTCATTATAGCTTGAATTTTTGATAAAATATGCTAAATTTATACTAAATACAAAAATATCATTCTAACTTGTAAATTGCAATTTACTGATTTTAAGATACGACAAATGAATTAATATTATTATCGCTTCACAACATATCCAATACCCAAAAATGGTAAAGCTTCCTCAAAATTATTATTTGCCAGCAGAAATGATGAGAAAATAAAATAATATTAAAGAATGTATATATTTCTAAGATTATAATTACAATTGATTTATCTAAAATAGTTTTATATCCATTTAGATTAAAATATTAAATAATAAAAAGCAACATTACATTGTAAATACAATTTATATTGTACCAATGTAACATATTTAATATTTTTTTAATATTTTACAACTTTTACATACTAGAAAATTTCATCTAACTATTTTTCAATTTGATACATTATTAACGGATATAGAACGGGTCAATCTGATTGGGTAATTTGGAAGTTTTACCCAATTGGGCAGCATTGAGGGGCCAGCTGACAGGCATTTTGGATTTTGCCCTATTATTGGATAATGTGCCTTGCAGACGGTGGATTGGATGTACGTTAGAAATCTTCCTCGATGCAAGTGCACTATAGCTAAATTTATCTCTTTAAGAAAAAAAACAAGTGGCCGTTTGGTTTTGTTTTTAAATATCATTTTTATTTTTTGTTGAAAATAAAAATAAAAAATTATTAATTTTTTTTTCTTCATATTTTTATAAATATTTTTATTTTAAAAATATTTTAAAAAACACACTATTAAACTCTTTCTCCCTTTTTACTTTTTATTTTCTCTTACTTACATTTACACGATTTTTAATACAAAAATACGTAGGGCCAGTTTGGTTTTATTTCCAAAGCCATTTCCAATTTCTAGTTATTTCTAAATGTTGAAAAGTTAGTTATAGATTTGAAATTGAAATGAAAATAAAAATGTGTTTGGATGATTTATTGAAAAATAATGATTTAAATATATATAGAATTGAAAAGATTGTTGATTTCTAATTTTTTATGTTTAAGAAGATTAATTTTTTTAAAAATATAAGTATATTTTATTAATTTAAAATTAATATTTGATACTTTATATCAAATCAAATTTGAATTTGATTGATGTGATAATAGGGTGATATGGTAAATTTAAAAAGAGTTTGAAAATGAAAATAGGAATAGTTTGAGTGAAAAAAAAGAGAAAGTGATAGTTTTTAATTTTTATTTTTAAATAAAAATGAAAAGGGGTTGTGGAAATAAAACCAAACATGTTGTACATTTTTCAAGTACAACTCATTTTCAACCATACATAATCATTGCATTTTAAACAAAACTTCCAAACAACATTTTACTATTTATTTTCAATAAAAAATGAAAATGCTTCCAAAAAATAAATTCAAACGGGACCCAAATGAATGAATTGCAAGATCTAATCGTTAATAGTAAATTCATCGGGCTCAGTTGTCTTGTTATGTGATTCTACTGGGGGAATGTCAACCGAAATAACTTTGTTTGCATCAATTATAGGCTTAAATGAGAGTGGGTTTGAGACCATAGAGATGATTTTCATTGAAAAATAAATAAATAAATAGTATTTTTAAGGAAAATTTTTAAAAGATTTATACTTTGATTAATTATTAAAATCCTCCATGAGATACTTATTTTGTCAACATTACCTTTTTTAATAAAATTTGGATTGCCAAATAAAGGGCAATTCGATATTTACACGTAAAAATAACTGAATGAAATAAAGTAAAATTTAGAAAAAAATCCTGATGTAAGTGCACTTCAGTTAAATAAGCTTATTGAGAGAAATTTTATGGAAATGCGTACTAAATAAATGAATTGCTAAGTATAATTATTTAAAGTAAATATTCATTTCTATGAGAAAAATTCCAAAGAGTTTCAAGTTTTCAACTAGTTATCACATTCATCTATAAGGTTGTTAATTTTGTCAATATTGTCCACTTATAAAATTTTATTGACAAGTTCTACCAAGTGAAGTATATTTTGATATTCGCACGTAAAGAATAATTAAATAAAATAAAGTGAGTTCCAAAAAAATGACAATTGTCTTGATGTTTTGGTTAGTTGTCAAAATCATTAACTGGCAGTGATAATTAAATTTATTGTTAAATATGATTATCGAGTTATTTTAGGGTATTTTTTTATTAAGACGCATTAGTGAAGCACTTTGCATTAAGAAAGCATTTCGTACTAGAGGTCGAAAGAATTAGATCCCGTTTGGTTTCATTCTCAATTTTTATTTTTTTTATTTTTTATTATTTAAAAATTAAAATTCATCATTTTATACACATTTTCAGTAAATATATTTTTATTTTTATTCTCAGAATATATTTTTCAATAATATATATTTTCTCTCTATCTATTATCGTTATTATTATCTCTCACCTCCTTCAGCCTACTTAATCCAACATATTCGTTACTTTCCAATAATTTATCAAAATACAAACTCATTTCACTAATTACCTTTTCAAAATTTAAAAATGATGAAAATAAAAAATGAGAATGAAAATAAAATCAAACGAACACTTAACTTATATACACATTCAATTTTTCCTTAAATTTCGATCGTGTGATGGGATCAGATATTATCATAGTCCCCTAAATAATGGATTTGGAAAAAGACATATGATCATTGTTCTCATGAACAATGCCAATGATGAAAATAGAATTTGCGTGTGTTGAGGTATTATATTATTAGTATATATATTGGTAGAGTCTTGTTCTAAAAATGAGTCATGAGAAATGTATGAAGGATGAGATATTATATGAGATACATGTGAAAGATTGTCTTTTAAAATCCAACAAATAAAAAGTAATTAGTTATTTAATAATTATTTAAAAAATACTATCGGTGAAATAAGTAAATAATTTACAAAGGTAACGAGTTTAACTGATCTCATTAAATTCTTGATTGCTATGAGAATTTCCTTTTTAATTAGCATGTATAAATTAAAATAGAAAAAAAAAGATTAATTCCTTTTTTGGAACGAAGGTGTAAACATATACTTTATTTATTTATTTATTTTCTTATTATTTACACAAGCATGCAAATTATTGTGGATAATTGTGTGATTTGTGTTAAAATATAAAATAAAGTAAAATAATTCACATGATCATAATTTTATAAAATAATAATTAAGAAAGTGATCAACCAAACCGCATAAATAATGAGGAAATTGGAGTTGGATCAATGGAGAGTTACGACACTTGTCGCTGTCCTAAAGCCATGATTGCCTCCCTTCGTGCGGGTATTAGTGGCTGACCATGACTCCAAGATAAAACTCATTAGCTCTCAACGGTGTCTCATCCCATGTGCACGACCACGAGGAGACTAGGAACCAGTCCATAGTCACATTGCCAAAAACACAAAAGCTTGTGGGGAGTGTATAAAATAAAACAATCTAAACTCACACCAACTCTATGTGCTAAAGAAAGATTATGGCCCCTTTATATAATAGTAAAAGTTTGACCATTTAGAAAGGATTAATGGGCCACTAAAAGTATCATAAAACCACCATAAATTCAATTATAATTAGGCCCAATAATTATAAAATTAAGTGGTCAAATATTAAATAAAATGCTATTGAAGCCATAAATATGAAATGAATAAAATAAATAGGCACATTAGTTGTCATGTTATGACACATCATAAAATGATTTGTTGGAAATAAAATAAATTGAAGAAGTTTTAAAGCTTATTTCCAACACAAATTAGGAATTTGTTAGAGTTCGAAATCCAGGCTTTACATATATAAGTGCGAAAATAGTATTATTAGATTAATTGGACAGTCAAAATAAACATACTCTGTAGTTACATAAAAGCTTCCTATTAATCGATTATTTGAAGGACATGTAAAGTTTTTAGTCTTGATCAAGTAGGTAAGTATATGATTAAAAAAATACTTCGAAAAAATTTTCTATGCCATCTAAAAAAAAAAAAAAAAAGTCTTATTACAACAAATTTAATTGAATTTGTTTATTGACAATATGTGGATCTCAATTGAGACAATAAGTGCAATCAAAAGTGAACTCTTGTAGGATGAACGTCTTTATTCCATATGGCAAGTCTTATAATTCCCTCATAGGCCGTCGTTGGCTAGGGGCTAGGCGCGGATCGGGGGTACCCCGGCCGAAGTATCATTTTTTGATACCCAATTTCAAGGTCTCATTTGATGGGAGTATCCCCATTAGGGTCGGGTATCCCTTAGGGTAATTCTAAAAAAATTTCACTATAATTTTTTTTATATTTTTTAATAGATAAAAAAATTAAAATTTTATTAATTTATTATTCATTTCGTCATGAACCAATTGATAGCAATACATTTAACTGTTTACAAATTATAAATCCGACATAATATATAATTTTAAAAATTAAATATAAATATTAATTTCTAATATATGATATACATTATATATTGACAATAATATTTTGTCAATATCATAATCATTTTCTATTCATCACAAATTTACAATTCAACTTTACACTTCTCAATATCATAATAATATTTCATCACAAGTCACAACTCACAAAAACATTAAATCCAAACATTTGAACAAATTTCAAAATAAAACCAACAAAGTTTTCAAAGAAAATAATCATTATCTAAATACATTATAAACCAAAACAAATATTCAATACCTAAAGCCTTACAATAAATACAAAACAATACGTAGGCATTTTTTGTTTGTGGTGTCCTATTATATATATATATATATATTTTGATATAATTAGATTTTTTTAAAAATAAAAATG
Organism: Jacaranda mimosifolia; assembly: GCA_018894105.1. NCBI lineage: Eukaryota > Viridiplantae > Streptophyta > Magnoliopsida > Lamiales > Bignoniaceae > Jacaranda > Jacaranda mimosifolia. Next base: position 42,286,733 of record CM032119.1, read on the forward strand.
GGGGTATCCGATTGGGTACCGGGTACCCAAAGGCCCTACTCGATACCCCACCCAAAAAAATTTGGGCACACCTTAATTACCCAATCAAGTTTGGGGACCAACAATACCTGACTCGAGCAGAAAATACCCAATATAGTCGGGTCGGTACCCCCAAACATTTGAATTCGATTCCTGCCTCTAGTTGTTGCTAGTATATTATGCGCAATTAGAGCTTCACGAGCCTTTATAATTTTCTTCTGCGCCCGCGTTAGTTATTTTGAAGGCAAAATTACTAAAAAATCATTAAAATATGTTTTTATATTAAAAGGTTCATTAAAATATTTTTCATACTCAAATATCTGTTCTATCAACTTTTCTCTCGAAAAGACCCAACAACTAATATTTTGACTCAATCATCCTTAATTTATTAAATTCTTAAAATTATCCTTAACTTATTAAATTTAGAAACTCAAAGAATCAATTTTTTTAATAGAATAATTTTCTTTAATATTTTGATTTGGTTTCTATCAATGATGATTTTAAATTTAATAAACTTAAAGTTTTGAATAAATATATTTTTTTAATTTTTAAATATATATAAATTACAATAGAAATACTTATATATTCTAAAATCAGATGAACTAAATAAAAAGACTAAAGTTTAATTCATAAATAACTTTTTAATTTTTGCTACAAAGAGAGTTAAAAAGAATTAATTTTGATAAACAAAAGATTTTCTAATGCAAGATATTCAATGGTAATTTTGTCCAAAAATAGAGCAAAAGTTAATAGTTGGACTTTTTGAAATAAAGGATTTGGGAAATAGGTTTACTAGATTGAAAAATTATTTTATAGGTTTTGTACAAATAAAAATTTATTTTAAATGAATTTTAGTAATTTGCACTATTTTTAACGTAACATAAGTTTTTCACATAATGTGAGAGATCAAAAATTCTAATGAACTTCTGATGTGCGTGTGATAAATTAAAAAACAATGTAGATATCCATAAAATCCAAATTAGCTGGTCCAAGCCCAATAATATCCAGACCCAATTCCAGCCCACATAGTATTTGAAAACCAGCCCTTTTGCTATGCAGAAAATATGAATGACTACAACAAAGTACAAGCCAATTTCAACGTCATAGTTTATTCATAAATTTTATTTTACACTTTAATGAGTTTAAGAAACTTACTAAAGAGAAAATTCTTCATTTATAATACTTTTTCTTAAAAAAAAAAACTTACTAAAAAGATTATAAAATTTGATTAGTTGACATGTTTTTATATCAAATAATCAATAACTTTATCTAAATAATTTAAAGAAATTATGAATACTAAAAATTTGAATTTGATCGAAATTGCATATTCAAATAATGTAATTTTCTATGTAATATTACAAATTTTTATGTTGATTAAGTTAAAAAAAAAAAAAAGATTTAGTAAGATATTTGAATAATTTAGAAAGTCAAGAAATTTTCAATTAATTTAAACAATCAATAAAATGTAGTAAATTATAAGAATTCAAAATTTGGTTAAGATTTCGTAAGTATGGTCAAAGCAACCCTTTTTATACATAATATTATATATTTAGTTAGTCAACATATTTTGATAATTTAAAAAATTAAAAAAAATCTACCCCATAATGTTAACAAATTAGTGAAATTTATTTTAAATAATTAAAAAAAATTAAATTTCCTAAATAGTCCTAAATCCTCATGAAAAAACCATCAAGCGGCGCGCGCTTATTATATCAGCTAGGTTTTCGGATTTTCACTTCACTCCTCTGCTTCACTGTTAACCATTTTTCGAGAGAAAAAGCAAAATAACCGAAAAATTCAAGCGAAGAACAAAATCCATAGAAAGGGGAAAGAAACTTTGATTATTCTATCAATCTGAAGGATTCAGCTGCTCGATAACGTAAGTTAGTGTGTGTGTTATTTATTTATTTATTTTTTCTTTCGTGTTTTGGTTTAGTTTTTGCATGTAATTTGCTTAAGCAGAGGAGCTATCTGCTTTGAAGGTGATTGCAGATTATTCAATTTATTTATTTTTTTGTGTTGTTGCAATTGCAGTGGGCTTGAGAAGTTAAACTGAATGTTTGCGTTTGATTCTATTTTTCTACATACTTGTAGCGTTATAGGCATATTTTTTTTTTTTTGGTAAAAATTTGATGGTTTATATTCAGCAACTAGTATGTGAAATTCTTTCTGCTTTTTAAAGTAGGTATCTGTTCTTGGCCGCATAAGTTAAGATAACTTCTTGGATTTCGAGTTAAATTGTTTGGATTCTTTACGGTAATGACTAAAATGGGTTTTATGTGATATATGCACATCAGTTTGAATTAAGTTTGTAGAGTTCAATCGTTTAATATACCTTATCAGTCCATCCAAATATTGGAAATTCATAAGTACTGTATCTTTTGAAGGCCAGCATGCAGTCTTGTGGGGGATCTTCGATGATGAGTTCAATTCGACAATCTGTTGGGGCTGACAGATTGGTATTTCCTTCAAAAAGGGTTGCAATCAATGGATGCCCAGATCATGTTAAACTGAGTTTCGTCAAGCCTTGTAGATCATCCCAACTTGACGGGAGCTTAATCGCTGGGAGTCCGCCATCTTCTGTGTCTGTTCCTATCCCTGAAATTGGAGGTAAAATCGTTCTGAATCAATAGTAGAATGTGTAGCTAAGAACCATGGATTGTTTGTATTCAAATGTGAATTGAAAATTTGATAAGCTTGGTGTTACAGCTGCCCAATGGATAAGTTTTATGCTGCTGAGTAGTCACAATTGATTCTCCTTATATTCCTTTTTGCCATGTGTGAAGATTATTTGTTCATTCCTTTGGTTGTAACCGCCTACTTGATTTTGTTATAGCTAGGATTTCCCTTTATTTGATGTATAAATAGCTTTGCAGAATGTAAATTGTGAACACACTATATATCTTTCTTTTACAATGCAATATGCATTTCCAAATCTATCATGGTACTAGAGCTGGGTTCTTCCCTCTGAATCTCTATAAATATTTTTATCCCTCCTATCTCCATGGTTGCTACTGCTGATCCACCCCTCAATCGCTCAAGTCCATATTACCTTCACTTAAACAAGAATCCCTCTCTCATATTGGTTTCTCCGATCCTCTCCAACACAAATTACCATTCATGGAGTTGCAACAAGCACATGTCTCTTCTGTCCAAAAATTTGCTCGCCTTTGTCGACAGCTCTCTACCTCTTTCGCTGCGCACCGATCGTCTTTTTCTAGCCTGGGAACAATGTGGTTAAACCATTCCATCTCGCAGTCTATTACACAAAGCATTGTATGGATTGATATTAATGCCTCCAACGTATCGAACGACCTTTTGTGACATGTGATGCCTTTCGCTGTTCTTGTCTATTAGGTGAAATCTTCTCCTTCAAAGAAGGAGATCAAACTGTTACTAATTACTTCATTGCCTTGAAAGTGTTATGGGATGAACTCTTGAACTTTCACCCCAGTACAACTTGTTCTTTGAGCCAATATTTGTGGTTGCAGTGCTCTTGAAACTGTCAAACTATTAAAAAGACGACTATGTTATCTAGTTCCTTCGTAGTTTGGACGATCATTTAATGGTATTGTTTTCATGGATTCGTTTCCTCACATTAACGAAGTATTTTCTCTAGTAATCCAACAAGAACGAGCCTGCCCTGCAGTGTTCATTAATCAAAGTTCTCAATAGCCTCCTTCATGTTTCAGAAGGCTACTACCTTTTCTAAATCCAGCAATGAGCATATTAAATTTTGTACATGTTATGGCTAATCTTGTCACACTTTCGAGGCCTATAATGCATGGATACTTCATAAAACGACACCATACATTATTAGATAGGTGTCGAACACTGACACTGCTCCAATACGGCCTTGAAACATGTCTGATGTGGCAATGAAGTGTTCAAAAATTAAAGTAAAAAAATAAAATCTTACACGATATTGGACATGGCGAAAAGGCATGTTCGACAAGGATAGGACATATTTTTTTTATTTTTATTTTATTTTATTTTAAACTTTACAAAATTTGAAAGCTAATAAAATAGTAGCTGAATAAAAACTTTTCAAATGGCAAATGAAGTTAGTAAAAAATCTCATAATGATTATGATATTCTAGCAAGATTTGGATGATTAGACACACTATAAGGATAAAAAATTATAGCAAAATAGTAAGTTATAATTGAAAAGTTGGCACTAATTATATTATATTAAATAACAAAAAGTTTTGTTCTATCACAATAATAATTTTTACAAGTTTAGTAGTGGCAAAAATTATATTTAAGTTGTCATAATTGACAATTAATGGCATATTTTTAGTAATAAATGAAAACCTTTTCAAAAATCACAGGTACAATTTTATTGTAATCATACAATATATGTCATTAATTATCAATACACCAACTTAAACAACTAATTCTCAATGAATGATTGATAAATGATCCACCGATATTAATATAATCAATTATAATGTTTCTTACTTTGTAGTTGTACATAAGCATAAAAACTTTCTATTCTGGGGATTTTCATTCTATAGTATTCCAGTAAAATGATTCCAATAAATAGCAGAATTGTGGTTAAGGCCTATACTAGCGACCTACCTAATTTATTATAGAAATTTTTAGATCAATGATTGGATCATGCAAACTAGAAATACTTTTTTTTGGATAAAGGAACCGATTACTAGATCTATTTCCGTATAGTTCATGTTATATATCATCACTTGAATATCCATTTCATGTGCATATCCCACTGTTAAGTCATATGATGACAAAATAAAAATCATTACCACTTAAAAATATCACTAGTAAGAAAATAAGTTATTATCCCTTAATATATGTTATTAGTTACAACTTTCACAGTATCACTTATTTTATTGTGATATTACATTTTTTTTATTAAATTTTCATTGTATAATTTACATGAAGTCTAATATTTATTCCCATATAGGGATTCACCACTTATTTGAGAATTTAAAATATATTTATTTTGATGTTTAATATTGATTTTTTTTTCCAGTTTACTTCAATATATATTTATATTACATACACCAATGAATCCGTGATAATTATTTATCTATATAATTTTATATATTATTTAATCAATTTCATGTCATGTCGTGTCTTAAAATTTTAAAATTTAATGTGTCTCAATGGTTTTATCTTGTCATGTCTATGTCGCTATGTTCGTTTCCATGCATCATAGGTCGAGACATGTTATAAGAAACACTACTCCCAGTCCTCATGGTTCTGATAACTATCAATATTTTCCCACTACTTTGTCTTATTCTTAGTTATCTCTTTATGCTAAATTTGTTGGCATTATTTTCACCAAACCCAAGTCATATAACCTAGCTATCAAAAACCATTGCTGTGTTGAAGCAATGCATCGTAAACTTGCTAGTCTTGAGTTGAATGGGACTTTGTCTCTCATACCTTTGCCCCCAGCAAAACACCTGTAGGTTGCAAAATGATTTGCTAGATTCTTTACCATGCCAGGGTTCCATTGAAGCGTATAAAGCTTGTCTTGTTGCTAAGGGCTATATACTCAAACAAAGGGGCACACTATTTCAATACCTTTCTCTTGGTTTATTTAATCAGCGCAGACTCCCAAGCATACGAATTTTCTATACTTCAGAAGGAAATAAAAAATGGAAGGCTTGTTATTCAACAGTATAACATGACTTATATGTTCATGTAAACTAATCCCAATAACTATCTAGATCTATTCGAATTTATTGTAACTAAATAAAGTGGTTTAGAAAAAGAAAATATGGATTTCTATACACATAATTTCGATATGAAAGTGGGTTGCCTAGGATTCAGAACTGGAACTAGTTGGATGGACAGATAATATTTTTATTATGTTAGTTAAATAAAGAAAAACCTCTCTTCAAGCCGTGCTTGCATTTTTCATTGCACACGGCTTTCCATATGTTTACATAATTTCCTTTCTTAGAAAGACTATAAAAAGTTGACTATGTAGTTGATTTAACCTTTATTACACACTACATCAACATTTCAGAATAGTGAAAATCCTACTCTTATTTTTTTTAATCTGTTGATCCATTTTTTAGGAAAAATGAATATTTCAAAGATCTTAGAACTTTGATTTGTGACTGGTCATGATAGAAATAATATTCAAATACCAAATCCTACTTCTATATACTCTTTGCACCAAACCTTCTATTTTTGGATAAATAAAAAAAGATGTTGCTGAGACATGATTTGAACTCATAACCTCAAGGTCATGAGCCTTGCTAGCTACCACACTACTCTACCCCATGCTGAAGAGAATACGTAAAAAGTAATAGACAAACAAGGGTTGTGCATCTTTACCATATCTATACAAATAAAATAGTACACTTATGTAGAATGGTAAAGAGACCGTTTATGATCATCGACTATAGAAATGAAATGAAAGGTTAATCTTTACCAACGCAATCTTGTTGCCGGTGGCTAAAGTAACTATGGTGCGTCTTTTTTGGCTATTGTGGCTGCCAAAGGATGGTTTCTAAAACAATTAGATGCTGATAATGCCTTTCTTCATGGCAATTTAGATGAGGATGGTTATATGAATTTTCCTCATGGCAAAAAGATCAGATTTGGTTTGCAAGCTTAGAAAGTCCATGTATGGCCCAGTCTAGTCGACAGTGGTTTTGTAAATTCACACTGCCCTCATCTCTTTTGGTTATGTCTAGTCTACAGCTTAGTATTCTTTATTTTCCAAATCTGATGGTGATTCTTGTTATGCTCTTTTGATCTATGTGGACGGTGTCATCCTTGTTGGATCTAACTTGGAGAAATTAATTCAATTAAGGCTTTTTTTGGACCACACTTTTTGAATTTAGGATCTTGTGACTTCAGTTGCTTCTTATAGTTGGAAGTCGATTGTTTGTCTAAAGGCCTTTCTCTTTGCCAGCGCAAATATGTGATTGACATTCTTGGTGATACGGGTTTTCTTTGTACCAGACGTGCTAAAACGCCTATGTATGACTCCCTTAAGTTGAGTAGAAACTCTGTTGATCTTACTCTGATCCATCTCTTTATCACCGGTTTGTTGGGAGCTTATATCTCACATTCACGAGAACGGATATTGCATTCTCTGTGAAGCAACTTAGCCAGTTTATGGATCATTCAACCATACTTCACCTTCGGGCAGCACATCATTCTTAGATACATTAAAGCCACACCTGGATTGGGACTTTTCCCTGCTGATTCCTCAATTGCCTTGAAGGCTTTCAGTGACTGATTGGGCAAGGTGTTTGGACAGTAGACGCTCTGTTACTGGCTTTTGCATTTTTCTGAGTTCATCCCTCATTAGTTGGAAGGCAAAGAAACAATCGACGGTGTCTCGCTCCTCTTCTAATACTGAATATCATACCTTGGCTTCTATTACATGTGAATTCCAATGGATAAACTACCTTCGTCGTGATTTCAAGCTTGATTCCTCTCATCTGGTGCTTGTTTTCTCTAATAACAAATCAGTCTCCAAATTGCCAGCAACCTACCTTTCAGGAACGCACTAAACACATTGAGATTGATATCATATTGTTTCAGTAAAGGTTTGATCTGGACTCCTTCGCCTCATGCCTTGCCCTTCCTCTGACCAGCTCGCGGGCTTATGCACTAAGCCACTTGCTGCACTGCCTTTTCGGACAATCATTTCCAAGCTGGGGATGAAAAATCTCCACTCCCCAGCTTGCCGGGGGGCGGGGGTATTACAGCTGCCAAATGGACAAATTTTATGCCACTGAGTTGTTACAATGTTTCTCCTTGGATTCCTTCTTGCCATGTGTAAATATATAATTTGTTCATTCCTTTTGGTTGTAACTGCCTACTTTATTTTGTTATAGCTAGGATTTCCCTTCTTTTGATGTATAAATAGCCTTACGGAATGTACAATGTGAACACACTGTAGATCTTTCTTTTTCAATGCAATACACATTTCCAAATCTATAACTTGGTTTTCAGAAGGTGGATATAAACTTGAGGTTTTTTTTTTATAAAATCTCATTTATTACAACCCTGAGTAGCTACTGGTGGGAATACAGCTACAAATATTGTACGCAACATTAGTAAGATGGGTAGAATGATGTGATGTGGAATCCCTCCTCTTATATAACGGATACCAAACCAGTACCGAGGCTTGAAATTATTTGGGCGCTCAGCCCTGGACTTTCAGTGGAAGTGTCTCGGTAGAGAGGAGAAGGGACATCTAGAATTTTCAGCAATTCAGTGATTGTTTTGACAAATGGTTGTCCTTTTTTTTTTTTTTTTGTTCCTCCCCTCTTTTCTTTTCTTTTCTTTTCTTTTCTTTCAGTCTTTTAGGCTGTTCTTTAACTTTGAGAAAATAATCAAGCTGAGGCATTCTCCTGATGGTTGTGTCACTTCTGGCAACTTCTTGTTTGGTAGCATTGCTGGATATAGATGCTGTGAGCTTGTAAAATAACTGGGTCTTGCAGTCCTCCTGGCTGCTCCCCCCCCCCCAAAAAAAAAAAAAAAAAAACAGAGAGAGAAAGAAAAAAAGAATGTGTATTGAGTAAGTCGGTTAGAAGTACTGTAACTCGCAATCATGGAATTCAGGGGGCTTGTAGTTTCAGGACTTATTTCTTAATGTGAATTGAAATAATTAGGTGCTGGAAGCAGCTTTGCCGACTATGGCTTGAGTGAGGCTGATCCTGAAGTTCGTACCATTATCGATAAAGAAAAGAATCGTCAGTTCAAAAGCTTGGAACTTATTGCTTCAGAGAATTTTACCTCTCGAGCTGTGATGGAAGCAGTTGGTTCTTGCCTCACAAATAAGTATTCTGAAGGACTCCCTGGCAAAAGGTAAGCTATATGTACACGAGGGAGTGGGGGTCCCAATGGTGAAATAGTGTTTTGACATCATCTAGAGTTATGAGTAGTATTTTGACATCATCTCGAATTTGTTACTCATCATTTGTTAAATTTTTTTGGTCCAGATATTATGGTGGCAACGAGTACATTGATGAACTTGAGGTTCTGTGTCAAGAGAGGGCGTTAGAAGCATTTAGATTGGATGGAAAGAAATGGGGTGTAAATGTTCAGCCATTATCTGGTTCTCCTGCCAATTTTGAGGTTTACACTGCTATTCTAAACCCACATGACCGCATAATGGTAAATACTATTCAGTCTTTCGGCCGATTGAAACAATTTATTTGAATATCTAGCATCATTACTTTCTTTGTTGGTTTTCAATTGACTTCAGGGATTGGATTTACCACATGGTGGACACTTATCGCATGGTTTTATGACGGCAAAGAGGCGCGTGTCAGGCACATCTATATATTTTGAATCCATGCCTTATCGGCTTGATGAGTCTACAGGTTCCACTCTTTGTGATGAACATGCCATAGAGTAGCTTGATTTCATATATCAATTGTAATTTTTCACTGATTTCGAAACTTGTTTATTCAGGCCTTGTTGACTATGACATGCTTGAGAAAACAGCCATCCTCTTTCGCCCAAAACTTATTATTGCTGGTGCTAGTGCTTATCCTCGTGATTTTGACTATCCTCGCATGAGAAAGGTACATTTTCACCTTTATCTCAAATTGCTATTAATTTATTATACATTTTCCTTTCTACTTGCTTATGTTCTATGGCTAACTATATCTTCTTTATACTCTTGAAGATTGCAGATGCTGTTGGTGCTTTTCTCATGATGGATATGGCCCACATTAGTGGGCTAGTTGCTGCTTCTGTTGTTGCTAATCCTTTTGAGTACTGTGATATTGTAACAACAACAACACATAAGGTTGGTCTTGATTTTTGGCATAGTAGGTTTTTATTTTTAATTTGGACAATTATATGCCCTGCATTTGGGTGATTTTAACCTGGACATATTTCTTCAGTCTCTCAGGGGTCCTAGAGGTGGAATGATCTTTTTCAAGAAGGATCCCGTTCTGGGAGTTGATTTAGAATCCGCCATTAATAATGCTGTGTTTCCAGGCTTACAGGTCCACAATTTTCTCCACTTTCCTTGCTGTTACACTGTTGAACATGACCCCAGGATCGATTTTGTGGGTCTAGATGCTTAATTTGGATATATTTTCTGGTTAATCATCGCATTTATTACCACGAACACGTATTCATTATCGTGCAGGGTGGCCCACATAATCACACAATTGGGGGCCTCACCGTTTGTTTGAAGCATGCAAAATCACCTGAGTTTAAGGCTTATCAAAACAAGGTATCAGATGTTTGTATTCCATCAATATATCATCCCCTCTACATGTGCTTATTTCAATTCCACCGATTCATTCTGTAGGTGGTCTCCAATTGTAGAGCTCTTGCAAGTCGGTTAGTGGAGTTGGGATACAAACTAGTCTCCGGAGGGAGTGATAATCATTTGGTTCTTGTCGACCTTCGCCCCTTAGTGAGCACCTATATTATATTTTCTCTTTTATCCTCATATAGTCTTTACTGCGTGATCATCATGATTGCCTTATACTTGACCTTGTCGCTTAGTCATACAAGAAATCTTAAGTTGCCGTTTGGATATGTTTCCATAACATATTTGTTTTCAGTATTTTCAAAGTTAGAAAAAGTGTTAATTGGTTTTCATGTGGAAATCAAAATACGTTTGAATGATTTATGTGAAAATGTAGTGGAATAGGTATGAGGTAAAAATTTATTTAATTTATAATTTTATGCATGAAAAGGCATATCTTTTTGAAAAATATGTATATTTAAAATTTTATTGTTAAGAGTGATTTATGAATACGTTTCGTCAAATTTGATTGATTTTGATGGATATCATATAGATAGTAGGATAGGTTTGAAAATAAAAATGAGTATTTCTTTTAGTAAAAAGGAATTAAAACAAATGTATTCCAGGATTCAAATGGTAAAAATAGAAAATAACCAAATGGGTCGTAACTTTCTCCTCTGAGATCAACTACTCATAATGCCTTTTCATCTAGTAGCAGGCCAATTTGTTTGAATGCTACCATCATTAATTCAAGATATCATTTTATCCAATTAGCTTAGACTTAACCAACTTTCTCGTCTCCTCAGGGCATTGACGGTGCTAGAGTGGAGAAAATTCTCGATATGGCATCCATCACACTCAATAAAAATTCCGTCCCTGGTGAGTACACAACATGCCTTCGTTCATATCACATAGTCTGTATGAAACTCATCGTTTATTAAGGCCCTCTATTCACTCGTGTGCTTGTGCCCGTTTTTTGACCTCACAGGCGACAAAAGCGCCCTAGTGCCTGGCGGCATACGCATAGGCTCACCGGCTATGACTACAAGAGGCTTTGGTGAAAATGAATTCATAGCAGTGGCAGATTTCATACACGAAGGCGTGCAAATTACTCTAGAAGCGAAGAAGCTTGTTTCAGGCTCTAAGCTCCAAGATTTTATGAAATTTGTGACTTCCCCCGGCTTTCCATTGGTCGATCGGGTGTCGGATCTTCAAAGGAGAGTGGAGGAACTGACAACCCAATTCCCATTGCCTGGGTTGTGAGCTAAGTTTGGATAATTTGGAGCAAATGCTCCTAAGTCTTACATAGAATAAGGGGAAGCAAAACCTGGATGTCCCCAGTCTAAATATTGCCTGTTATAACATGAAAGAAGAACCTTATATAGTACAATTATATATTGAAAAAAAAAAAAAACTTATGTAGCACTGGAAGTGTTTTCAGTATTTTGATGTTATTTTAAGTTGGCATTTCAGGGGTGATTCTCTTATGATTGTTGTGAGCAGGAATAATGCTTTTATGGTGGCTTGAACGGGGGGGGGAGGGGGGGGGGATTGCTGAGCTATTTTATTTTAATTTTTATGCTGCATTTATGGCATTTCCCCACGTCACTTGCTGCTCTAACAAGGTTTACTTTCGTCATTTTATAATTGATCAAATATAATACACTCGATTCATTTATGATCGTTAGATTTATAGGAGATGAATGATGTTACACTCTATCTACTTGTTACCGTTGAAGTTATAAGGGATGGATGATTTTCCCCCCAACTTTACAAATTCAACTATCATAGTTGAATCGAATATATTGCATCTGTCCAATTAGACGTTTCATTTTCATTCATGAACAATGAAAAATAAATAAATTAAACTTTTGAAAAATTTTAGATTTCGAACTCTTTTGTCTCATTTTATTAATTGGAAATAAATAGGTTATGGATGAATTAAATCTTTGAGACTTTCAAACTTTTTCTTTTCCCATTTAGTAAATAGAGATATATGGGTGATCACTGATATGTGATCTAAAATTACATATAAAAAATAATAATTGAATATGATATAATTTGAGTTATTGATTTAATTTTATTAAATATCTTTTGACTCGACAAAATTCTAGTCGGTGATGCTATATTCTAATTTTATTCTAATTATGATATTTTTTAATTTACATACAATACCCGTATTAAGAGTTTGAACAAGAAATCTCACATATATAAGTGAGAATGTTATGTCATTAAACTAATTGATTACACAAAATGAACATATTTTTTAACTCAAAAAAATCAATAAATATCATATATTTTTATTATATTTAAGTTGATTTTGGTTGAACGAGAAAAACATTTAGTCGAAATAATGCAAGCACATAGGAAGATTATATAATTAAAAAAAGAAACATAATTTGAAGTCACTCCAACTAAATTATTGTTATTATTATTATTATTTTTATTTTTGATGGGTTCAATATTTTTCCTTTTTTTTGGAGTAATATACATTATTACATGAGAGATATAAATTATTAAAAAGTGCATTATTAATTAGCATTAACTTAAAATTAATGTCAGTACTTGACTTAGGTGAGTCATGGGTGTTTGGTTTTATGAAAGGAAAGGAGTAGTTGAAAATACTTCCAACTTCCAAGAAAATGTAAACGCCTCCATTGTTGAAACCTCTCTAAGTCTTGTACACGTCTACCATTTTGACCGAACTTTCTATTTATTAGTCATTCGTTCATTCTTCTCCCCGAATAAAAGAATCTCGCCAAACCCCATAAACTTTGAAACTGTTGTCTCAAAGCAAAAAAAAATTCTAAACCTTCATTTTATTTATTTTTTTTGGTTTTAGTGGCTTGATCTTGACACAAAAAGATCGATCCTCTTTTTGAAATATATCTATACCCATATATTTATATATATAAACATATAGTTTGATAAAATTAATATTTTTAGTGGGCTTATTGTGAATTCTACAAGATGGAGGCGGCCGCGAGCTCTCAGATCCTTTCCCAGATGAATTTTAATCAGAAATCTGCATCGTAAGTCGTTTATTGATTCTTTCTTGGTTCTTTTTGCTTTATTAATTTGTGAGAAAATAAATTGCTTTATTGTTTTCTTCTTTCGCGCGCGCGCGCGCGTGTGTGAGTGAGTGTGTGTTCTATAGGAGTTTTGCTGGATCAATGTGTTTAACAATTAAAATTGCTTTTTTTTGGGAATTTCATTATAGGGGCTGTTGAAAATTTACCCTTTTTTTCCTTTCCTGGGATGATGGTCTAGAATGATCCGGTTTCAAGTAGTCTAAGGACTTGATATATGATGGAAGTAGGAAAAGTTTGGATTTGCTACTGAATGTAGCTTAATATAGTTAACCAAAATAGTAAGTCTTTATATGTGAGTATGACATTTATATGCATATTCCTGCATTTTGGTATGGTGGAAATGATGTTGAATATGGAAAGAGGATATTGAGTTTGATCACTTTGAGCATTTGCAGGTTACGCCCTCAGGCTAAATCGATGCCGATTTTCTCTAATATGTCCAAATTTTCCGTTCGTTCTAATTCAAATGATAAGGAAAAGAGTGTTGGTGGAGGCCAATTGTCTCTCAGCCTTCCGGCCCGAAAGGACTTTGCTGGGAGAACATTTAGCTCAGTTGGGGTGTACACGTATCCAGGGAATGATTTTGTTGAATCACATTCCCATGCAACAGAGGAAAAGATAGGAGTGATGCTTTTGAATCTTGGAGGGCCAGAGACTCTAAATGATGTTCAGCCTTTCCTGTTCAATTTGTTTGCCGATCCTGTATGTTTTATATCAACAATGCATATCCGTCTATTTGGGTTCATAATTTGCAGATTGTTTGATATTGTTTAATGCTGTTTTGTAGGATATCATCCGTCTTCCCAGGTTGTTCCGGTTCCTTCAACGTCCCTTGGCACAACTAATTTCAGTTTTGAGAGCTCCTAAAAGCAAAGAAGGTTATGCTGCCATCGGAGGCGGTTCACCTCTGCGTAAAATAACAGATGAGCAGGTATTATGGCCGCACAAGAGTTTCTTTCGGTCTTTCTTCTTGCATTAGTATTTTATATTCCTCCGGTTTGTGGCTGTCTCTTGGGATGAAATCATTTGATTCCTCTTTTGTAGGCAAGTGCACTAAAATTAGCTCTAGAAGCTAAGGAAGTTCCTGCTAATGTTTATGTGGCAATGCGTTATTGGCACCCATTCACTGAGGAAGCAGTTCATCAGGTATTTTGAAATGAATGAAATCATTTGGCTTTCATTTAGATGCTAAATTTGGAATTTTCTAATTCATGTATGTCTTATTGCATCCAGTTTTCTGCGTTTTTGTATCTGAGATTTATTTCCTTTGTTAAGTCAATTTAATCATCTTCATTCTCTTAGGAGTTTGGAAACTTCTGAGTGCTAGTTTCTCTTTCGACAACCTTATATGTCTCCGAATTGTTTTCTCTTTAGAGAACGCCTTTCTTGTTTCGTTTATTTACTTAATGTAATCCATCTCATTGCTTGTTCTTTCCTTATGATAGATTAAGAGGGATAGGATTACAAGGCTTGTAGTATTGCCACTTTACCCTCAATATTCTATTTCAACAACTGGTTCAAGCCTCCGTGTTCTTCGAGACATGTTTGGGTAATATATCAATTTCGCTATCAATTGAATACATTATCAATCCAGTAAGATAGCATCCAAAATTTCATTTCCTCCCCTCTTAACATACTAAATAAATGGGGTTTCTTATCAGGGCTGACACATATTTGTCAAGAGTACCTGTTGCTATCATTCAGTCGTGGTATCAACGGGAAGGTTATATAAAGTCTATGGCCGACTTAATTGAAAAGGAGTTGCAAATTTTCCCGGACCCGGAAGAGGTAGGTTGGGTTCCTCCTTCGAAATGCTCAACCCGAAAAGCATTGAACATTAACTGATTGTTTCTTTTCTGTTTCTGTAGGCCATGATATTCTTCAGTGCCCATGGAGTTCCGGTCAGTTATGTTGAGGATGCCGGTGATCCATACAAGGATCAGATGGAAGAGTGTATTTTCTTAATAATGCAAGAACTTAAATCTAGAGGAATTAACAATGATCATACTTTGGCTTTCCAGGTTGGTTCTTGTCATTAAGCTTTTATTTCTTCTAGTTCTATTTCAAGATCCTCTCTGGCAAAATATCTGCTAAGGGGAATGAGATAACCTTACAAAATAATATCTGCTTTTGGTCCACCGTCCTATCCATCTTGTTCGCTATGGGCCGATCGAAATAGGAATGAAACTTAGGCTGCTTTCGTACACAGATTCTAATTTAATCTTTAAATCTTGTGCCAGAGCCGTGTCGGACCTGTGGAATGGTTAAAGCCGTATACTGATGAAGTGCTTGTTGAGCTTGGCCGGCAAGGTGTAAAGTCTCTCCTGGCTGTTCCAGTGAGGTATGCTTCTCAGACTCTACTTCTCTCAGCTTTCGGATCTCTCTCCTTACTTGAACATTCAAGGAATATCATACTATTGTTTCATGATCCTATAATGATAGTCATAATCCTTTCTACATTCATTAAAAGGTCATTCTGGTGGAATGATATTAGCTGCCATTAAAATGAATGCATTTCAAGCTTATTTGGAAAAGTAAAAGAAAACGAATATCAAGGAATGGTGAAAAATTATTCAGACTGCATATGAAAAACTGATTTGGAGAGATTATGTGTTTGTTTCACACTTAATGCTGTCCGTTTGGATTCATTTTCAATTCTCATTTTCACATTTTCTACTATTCCAAATATAAAACACATCACTTTTTAAACATTTTCACCCAACATCATTTTCATTTTTATTTTCAAAACACATTCTCCAATAACCTATATATCTCTCTCTCTATTCTATTATTTCTATATCTCTCCACCTACAACCTATTAAAACCAACATAATCATTACATTTCCAAATATTTCATCCAAACACATTTTCATTTTCACATCACATTACATAACTAATTTTCACCAATTTGGAAATGCTAGAAACTGAAACTGAAACTGAAAATAAAAATGAATCCAAACGGGGGCTTAGAGTTTCATTATATTGGAGATGCTAGTTGTATGTATAAGGTTGACTTTATTCCAATTATTCTCTCAAGTTTCACTTCATGAATACATGGCGCCAAGTGCACTTGATCGATAACCAAGTGTACATTGGTGCTTATTTATAGCATGGAATAGGAGTCCAGTGTAATAGACGATCTAGATTACATGTTTTTGTTATGAGATTCTTCTTTGGTTTTATCATTAAAATTGGTGATAGATGTGTTCTTCCTCGTTCTATACCTAACACATGATGATGGCTTTAACATTCAGTTTTGTGAGTGAGCACATAGAAACTCTTGAAGAGATCGACATGGAGTATAAAGAACTGGCTCTTGAGTCCGGCATTGTCAATTGGGGTCGTGTCCCGGCTCTAAACTGCACATCATCGTTCATCACTGATCTAGCGGATGCAGTAATTGAAGCGCTGCCTTCAGCTATGTCGATATCAGCGTCTGTTGCTACATCATCTGCAGAAGTTGAGAATGATCTGGCTGGATACATTGTCAAAATGTTGTTTGGTTCAATCCTAGCATTCATTTTGCTTTTATCACCTAAAGTGATATCGGCATTCAGAAATTACATCATATAGAATAAAAATACTGTGGTTTAGGAGTATGTGGTTTGTGTTTCCAGGCAATGAGATGAGTTTTGCAGCTTATACTTTTGGTATCCATGTATAAGTTTCCAGATCAAATAGGAGCATAGTGCTTTTCATCTGAACCCTTGTTTAACTCTAGCTAGAAATACAGCAGATCTCTTTTCTCCTTTTTTGGTTTCCTACACAAGTTACAGTGTGTAACAAAATTGGCAAAATAATGTGATGATTGAGTGTTTCAATAAACTTATAAACTTCTTACAATATTTTGAAATATTTGAAAACTTATAAAATTTCAATAAATATTTGGTAAATTTTTTTAGAAAAGAGCTTATAAATTTCTAACTATAAAATAAAATGTTAAAAGAGTTTTATAGATTCTTTTTAAAGAAGTGGAATTAGAAATTTATTTGCAAGATTTTAATAAACTCATTTAATTTTAATAATTCTAATTACAAATTTATCTTTATAACATCTTACAAATTTCAATACCTTATTCTTTTTAAAAAACACTTTCAGAAGCATCTTATAAGTTCAAAAAATATCTTATCACAAGCCTTCTAAATAAGCTTAATCATACATCCTCTAAAACAAACATGCCTTTCTAAAATCTGTGAAAGCGTTGATGCCTGACATCACCACAAATATGTATCCGTATCAATGCCAATTTGTCAAAAAGGATTAAATGCCCTGAAAGCTGAGAAACAAAGCTGAATAAGGTTGTTTCTGGCCAAAAGCTGTACTAATCCAAGAGACCATTAATTGGTTACCCACTCTGATTGGAGAAACTGCATCTAATTGCTTGAACAATACCTGTTGTCAAATGCCAATAGAGTTCAGACTTTGTAAACCAAATGTATAAGAATATCCAAGCGGAAAGTAGAGCAAAACCAATATGGATTCAAAAATGAAGCCATAATTATCCAGACGTATCAAGTTCCGACTCCTGATGCTAGAAAATCTAAATAGGTCTAGAATAGACACTAGTAGTTTTATGGCCAAAGTAGAAATACCAAACATCAGTCACTCAGCTCGTCAACTTGGAGGCGATGCTTTGGCAGCCCCAGTGGGCTGGGCAGATTGAGGTGGTGGAGTTGCATCATAAGTGCCATGTGCATTACCGCCGGTAGAGCCATCTGACGTGTAAGCTGGAAGCTGGGAATATCCACCACCATAACTGTTATATGGGTTAGGCTGTTGTTGCCCATAGCTAGGTTGAGTAGTAGCCGGAGGTGCTCCATAAGGCGGGAGCCCATACCCTGGCTGGGATGCCGCATAGCCTGATGATGGAGGTCTTTGGGAACCTGAATCTGTCTGGGCATAGCCAGGCTGCGATGGAGGAGGTTGGGAATGAGGATAAACAGGCTGGGCATACCCAGCACCTTGAGCACTAGGTGATTGCTGTGGCTGAGCATATGCCGTCTGACCACTTGGTGGTTTCTGGGCCTGAGGTGGTCCGTAACTGCCATAACTGGAAGGTGTTTGGGTTCCATAACCACCTTGTGATGATGGTGGTACTCCATAGCCTGATTGGGTAGAAGCTTGAGGTGGATAATTGGGATTAGGGACGGTTTGGCCTCCAGCATTATATGACTGTCCAGGTGCAGGTGCTTGATTGGCTTCACCCTGTGTTCCATATGACGAAGTGTGCCCATCAGCTGTTTGGTTAGAGACATTACCATAGGTAGAATTATATCCTTGCTGCTGCTGATCATATCCTGCACCAGGGGTCGGTTGTGCCTGGCCGTAACCAGATTGAGCTGCACCTGCATGGTAGCCACCATAGCCATCTTGGCCATAACCTTGCCCCTGACTGTAGGCTGGTGCCTGACCATAACCATATCCAGAACCATCTGTTGGAGCAGCACCAGGACCTCCATGAGCTTGCTGTTGCTGTGGAGGCTGCTGCTGGTTGTAGTAATCATAGCCACCTCCCTGAGCAGATTGTTGGTTTTGTGGAGCAGTTGATTGGTCCCAGCCAGTGGCATACCCACCAGAGTATGGGGGCTGATTCATGTTGTATTGGGGTGATGGACCAGGATATGCACCAGGCTGTACGTAGCCATAACCAGGTTGCTGCATAGGCGGACCAGGCTGCCCCCAATTGGATGGAGGTCGAGCTTGATACCCTTGCTGAGGATATCCTCCAGACATTGATGAATTTCTAACACGATTCTGCACAAATTATTATGACAAATGAACCAAGAACAACTGATTCACATATAATTCGACAAAGATTACATCCAAGTTGGTTGATCAACCAAAATGTATCACAGGCACAAGGCAAGTCAGATGTGAAGAAAGACAATACAAGATATTCGCTCTACATAAAAAACCTCATATGCCAAGCAAAGTATACATAGCACAGTAGCATCAAGACAAAGATTAGACGCCTACATACCGTTCTGGTTGGGCTGCATTATTGGATTACTCCTGCAGAAGCCCATCCGCTCCCTATTCGAAGTGAATGGGTACAAAAAGAAAATTGACAAGACTACACAACTACAAACAAGACTAAAGGCCCATTGGAAGGAGAGGCAGCATATGCAAAGGCACTAGATCCAAACCATAGAATTCTCCATCCCCTTAACAATCAGTAACTAGCTGTGGCATCAGAAATTGCAAGCAAAAATATAGGGACATGGGAGTTCATAACATCAGAAACCAAACATCTGCTCTTATACAGTCCCTACTCTAATAACCATACCGAGAGGACTCAAATGAATCATAACATAAAATTCAAAATCTTCCTACGAAAAATAGGTAGCAGTAAAAAAATATTAACATGCAAAATCATTTTCTCCCCCTAAAAAGAGGTACCATCTGCAGATTATATAGTTTAGTTCTAATAAATATTATCAATCAAATGCTAAGTTGTGGCATCAAATATTTAACAGGAATGAAATAAATGGACTAAGAGGAGAATTTCCCAATAAGTTTTGGATTAAAAACATCAGTTATCAGATATAATATGAATTATGAACCACCATACTCCCATAAAAATGCCATTAATCATAAAGATTAATCACTTTTACGTTCAACTAAGAATGACTAATTAATTTCAGATGTATCAACGCTCCAAGAAATAAGTATGCTGCTTACCTAAATGAAGAGAATTCACAAAAATCCTGCCTCATACACCAAATATCCAAAAATCCAATGAATCAATAGTAGTAATTAACATCTAAAAAGACAAATCCTCCTTTCTTGTAATCACTATTCCACCAAGCTGATGTTAGGATCCAGCTGTCGATAGAACGCATAGGGCAGAAACCAAAATCTTTGAGAGAATTTGTTATAGAGTTAATATACCCATAATAGAAAGAGGTTAATATAACCTAGTGCAGAATAACAGTGAATGCAGGACACATTCTGCAACTAGAAAGTAATTGTGTCCAAACCAGAGATCAAAGAGTTCTCCCTCCTGGAAATAAGAGCAGCAAAAGCTAGACTCCTCCATCCAGGGATAGTTACAGCAGTGATGGCAGAAGATATCTGCAAGCCTCTATATTCACAGTGCAAAATAGGGTAGGCAGAGAGATAAAATGCAATTTTGAACAACATTTAGTTGAAAAAATCACTGGTAAAAATCACCACCGTGGTTGAGGGAGAAAATGACAAGAATAATCCATTGAATTCTCAGTTTGATTTCAATGAGAAATTAAAAAAGTGCCAATCCCCAATTTGAAAAGGTCAAAGGCAAACAATGAACAGATAATGAAAAGACCTATAACGATCAGATTTCTCAGAGAAAATACTCAAAATAGTAGTACCTCAGCTGGAAGGAACTGTAAGAAGTGAAATAAAATCAACTGCTGATAGTGCAAAATGAGGTTTATCCAGAGTACATAACTCCAAACAATATTATCTAAATGCATTGAGCAACCTTCAAAATTTAGTAAATTCCAAAATCAGATTTCAGTCAATGTCAAAAAGAAAATGACCACTTTCCATTTTCAAAATCAACCCGTGATTAAGAACCTCCACAATTTCTAGGGATATCCTAGTAAAAGAAGCCAAGAACCATTCCCTGGATAGTGGATGGTAACCAAATGAAAATGAGCATTGGTTGAATAGCAGAAAATTTCAAGACAAATAATGAGATATTGCATCACAATAAAACTAAGAGGGACTAATCAAGTCATCAAATACGGAAAGCCAAGATTATTGGGGAAAGAGATCGAACCAACCTACAGAAAAATTTGCAAGTATTAACAAAACATTAAACAAGAACACACAAAATGAGCCCATTCAGAAGTGAGACTAACGTTACAATGTAACTCAATTTTTTACAAGTCAAGTGGCATGCTGCTGATGTTCACAATATTACAGATATAGCCTTCCTGAAACAATCATGCTGGAAGGTATGCAAGAAGAGACTACAATAAATCCAGCATATTAAATAAACCCAATGGGTGCCAATTTTTTCTACAGACAATAGACATAATGCATCAGAGCAGATAAGAAGATACGAGCAAGAGTGTGCAACCATTGAACAAACCTCACTGATGGCTTCCTCAACCAACTGTTTGGCAGCCTCAATTTGTTCACTGGTTCCGTCAATTTGCACAGTCCTCTCTTTTGACATATCACCAGGCGGCAAGTGCAGAGGTATGACCTACAATATTGGGAAAGTGCATCTGTCATGACATTGCAAGTCATGATATTCACAACATAATGCAACCTAGCCTACTAAGGATAAACAGGATAGGCAGAGCTCTTCAGAAATCTACACAACAGATCAGAGAAATAAGAAAGTCAACCTGAATACGAGCCCCAGTTCTTGCTTGCATATTTTTAATGGATTCACCTCCTTTACCAATCACCAGGCCCACCTGAAAAATTGCCACCAACTATATGGAAACTGCATAAAAGATAGATAAAAAGCAGAGGGTAAATCAACACATTTCAAATATTGCCTTATTGTTAGGGATCTGCATCACAAACTGATCAGCTCCAGATGGTTGGCCAGTCAACCTCCGAGAAACTATACCAGAACCACCTGCCTCAGCCTGTCTCAATGATAGCACACCGTTAAGCATTGCAACAAAAACAGATTAATCTGAAAATGATGAGATGTATTGTTGCATAATTCTAACAAATTTTCATAGTCAAGCAGTGGATGCCAACTAGTGGTGTTCAAACTATAGTAAAACAGCCACCAGAGAACTGAAATCAAAAGGTCAATATGTATTAAAAGAAATGAAAACTCAGTTGTCTTTCATTTTATATTTCATACTTATGTTTTTTAGATATCATTTTTATTCGAAAAATTGATTAACCAAATTACCAAACCAAAAAAGAAAAGAAAATCAATAAACAAACTGAAGGTCAAATTTGCAATTCCAGGATTTAGGTCAGTTTGGTTCAATTTACCTAATGCATGCACCTACAGCTTAATAAAGCATTCTTATGATGACCAAGAAGCAAGTGCTTCAATTAAATGCAAGTAAAGGGAAAATGCAGAACCTCAGAGAGAACATCATTGATCAACTGTTCAGCCTTGGCTATTTGATCAGGAGTACCCATAAGCTCAACCCCTCTTGTAGCAGAATTAGGGTCTGCGTCCATATCTCTAGTGACCTGAATCTTAGCCCCCGACTGAAGCTGGAGGTATTTGATAGTCTCCCCACCTTTGCCGATAATCACACCCACCCTGCCATTTGGTATTTCAATTTTCTTGGTTGGACCTGGGTAACCAGAAGATGCAACTTGTGGTGGACCGCTAAGACCCAAACCCAAAGGCTTCTGACTACCTGCATCCAAGCAGAGTTTACAAAAGGTTTGGCACGTATGATACTCCTCACCTTGATTAAATCAAAACTACCTCATAAATGAACACA
This sequence comes from Jacaranda mimosifolia, assembly GCA_018894105.1. NCBI lineage: Eukaryota > Viridiplantae > Streptophyta > Magnoliopsida > Lamiales > Bignoniaceae > Jacaranda > Jacaranda mimosifolia. The sequence continues at coordinate 42,309,481 of CM032119.1, forward strand.
TTAATTTATACAATTGTTCGCATAACCACCAAAGGCTTACATATTTATCTTCTAAAATTTGAGACAAATTGACAACCAATAAACCTGTAAAGTTGTGTGTACAGCAAAAAAGCATTTAAACTACAATTACCAAACTAAGAAACAGAGCAAATCCAGCTCACATTATAATCATATGCCCAATTGTTGAGGCAATCAATAAAAATTTCCCAAGGTAGCTCAGATACATGTTCATGAGTGAGGAATAAAAGTTTATAACAGAGATGCAAAGTTTGTGAATACTTGACTAGTCCAAGTATGAGTGTAACTGTAAGCAATAAGACATGTATAAACACACATGCATGTACCCAACACGGAACGAGAGATAAACTGAAGAAAGCCACAAATTAACAACGCACCAAAAGGCAAAACCATTCAAAAACCAAGTAGGTAAGAACACGGGGTGTACTAAAAAAATCTTAAAACCTCCTACCGTAATCACTTGAATCAAATCCTCCGCCACCGACTCCTCCGTTCTCAACTCTCGCTCTTTTTAACGGATCAGCGTTATTCAAAAGCCTCGCCGCGATTTCCTGTGCCTTCTGCTTCGCCAGCTCGATCTCGTTCATCGGAGGAGGAACATTATTGTATGAAGGCGGAGGCACAGCCGAGTCCGGCGGGGACGAGAACCCCGTCGCTCTACGCGCCACAGGCGACGGCGAATCTTCATACTTGCGCTTGTTCGATTCACCGCCCACTGATGTATACAGGAGTTCTTCCGCCATTAGTACGAATGTGTAGGATAGATTCCGTAGAGGGTATATATGTTTTGCAGATAAAGAAGAAAAATGAGAGGAGGGTTGTAAAAACCCTAGATTGAGAACACAGAGAAAAGATGCTGAGGACAGGAGCCTTTTATATTCGGCTACTCGGAGCCACGCTAGATTTTTTCCTGGGGTCTGAGTGATATAAGTAGAAAATAGAGGCCCATTAGTTTTATTTATGTAATTTTCATTTTGACCCTGATATTTAATTTTATTTTCATAAACCCCATTTTGTTAGACAACTTGTTGGACATTCTCTGTTGTTTGGTTTTTTTTTTTTAATTTTTATTTTCATCATTTCTAAAATTTAAAAAATTAGCTTGTAAAAATTAGTTAAAAATAAGTTTGTATTTGAATTAATTATTAAAAAAGTAATAATTATTTTCGTTTTAATAGATTGTAGGTGGAGAGAGATAAAAATAATTAAATAGAGAGAGAAGATATATAGGTTATTGGGAAAATATATATATGTTATTAGAGAATGCGTTTTGAAAATAAAAATGAAAATGATGTTTGGTGAAAATGTATAAAAAACAATGTGTTTCATTTATGTAATAGCAGAAAATATGAAAATGAGATTTGAAAATAAAACCAAACGGCCCTGGAGAATTTTGTTGGGCTTTAAGGGTTTAATTGTTTATATGGTGAGAATTTATTTTGAGGAATGAGTTTTTTGTAGTGATTTTAGGAATGTAATATTTATTTAATACTATTGTGGGAACTGTTTGAGAGTGTTTTTTAGAGAAACGGTATGTATGAGATCAAATTTATTATAATATTATTGTTTTGGAGTTGTTGAAGATTATTTTGTGAGAACATGGTATGCTTGAGAATATTTTGCAATGAGATAAAGTTAATGTACATATCATATTTAGATATGGCAATGGGACGGGTTTGGCAGGACCCTGGACCCGCCTTGCCCCACCTCTCATTTGAACCCAAATTATGTGGGTCCAACCCGTCTAACCCTTCTCTTTTTTTTTTTTTTTTTCCCTCTATCCCTCATAGTTTGATGTACAAATTTTGCAACAGATTATAAATTTGGCAACTCACAATATAATACAAACATGCAAATTTCATAAATTCATTAGTCCATATATCAATTTTTTATAAAAGTAAGAAGTAAGGAAGTTGTATATTATGAGTAATATATTAATTATATATATATACTATTGTAAAATTGTAAAACATGCAAAGTGGAGAAATTGTAAAATTGAAAGAAGTAAGGAAGAAGTCCTAATTTTATGAGTAATATATTAATTATGCATATATAATATAATAATTAATAAATATTACTTATATACGGGGCGGGTTCGTCAGGACCCGAACCCTCCCCGAACACGGCAGGGTCTCTAAAATAAAACCCGATATCCGTCCCGAAACCCGTTTACTTCACACTGAACCCGCCCCATTCTGGACAGGTTCCCGATTTACCTGGACCCATTGTCATCCCTAATCATATCAATTATGTTTTTATTATATTATATTATTTATTTATTTATTTATTTATTTATACACATCAACTTTATGAAACTACTACATTCGATTTTTTTATCTCATGTTTCATGTGTAAAATTAACGCCATTGCATCAAAGCCACTTGGTTAAGTCTAGTGATTGTCCTTTTAGACATGTAATGAGGGACGAACTAATTTTTTAGAGAAAGAAATATTGTTTTGATACTAATTTGAGAGAATGCGCGAGCTTTCTTTGAAGGTGTTTTGCAAGTTCAAGATGTTATAAAAGATTATAAACCATCAATTTATACTTTAATAAATAATTCAAATTTAGAATAGACATACAAGAGGATATTATATCCAAAACTTAATTTAATTAAACTATTAATTCATACTTTAAAATTACTTATAACAATTCATTTAAAATATATTTTAGAGCATATGCTATTTCCTTGGACTGCATTAAGTATAGCCTATTATGCAAACTTAATCCATCTAATCTTTGCTAATAGCATATTTGATACACGAGATTAGGGTGACGGATTGAGTCGAGATTGATTTCGAACCCACACTACTCATTCAGTTAGTGCCAATTGACATTTTTGAGTTGAAGTAAAATTATAATCTCACCACGTGCATTAAAAAGAAAAAGAATGAAATTGAAAATTTGAAACTTGAAAGTTTAAGAGCAATAGCAAAATTTGAAAAGAATGATGTTAAACAATTTAATGAATAGAATAAGGACGTAAGGTTACGATTACTATAATCACAATCTCATTCTCTTAGACCTCATTTGATTCGCGCAGTTAGCCAAGATACTACCCTCCAATCTCACAATCACTTGTTTGATATGCACCATTATGAATGCGGGCTCGGCCCACACAATTGCTGAGCCTGAAACTGAAACTGTTCCCAAGAATAAAATTTACTGAAATAGCGTGGGGTTGGGGTGTAATTAATAATTGCATCCCAACAAATTTCAATTTGGCCCTTATTGGTCCGTTCTTGTCCCCTTTTTTTTTTTCCTAGTTTCATTCTTGTTCCATTCTCACATTCTTTTTGTGTGTGTGTGTGTGTGTTTCATTCTTGTTCTTGCTACTGCATGAATAAATTTTCACATGGATGGTCATTTATGTAATCAATGATATTATAAATAGAATTAATGATAAATATTATATAATTATAAACATAATTAATAATATTTTAATTTACAATTATACTTATATCGTAATTGGTTAGTTGCCCATGCATTTACCACTATGAGTATAATACTCATTCTAAAAATAAATTTGGTTTGTAGATTAAGTTTCAAAAATTTCTTATTATCTCACAAAGGGGACATTAATTAAAATTGTATTAATACAAATAATTTTATTTGTTTGGTTGTAGCAAAAAAGATAAGAAAATAAAAAAGAGCGAAAAAATAATATAATTAAACAAAAAATTATTAAGGACAATATTGTCTTTTTTATCTACACAATCCTACCCATCAAACATGCATTAGAGATTAAGGTTTATTATAGTTGCACATATTTCTAATTGTAAGATTAATCTTCTATATCAAACAAACTAATATATTATTTTATCTTATCTTATTTCTTTCTATTCAAATCTCTACTATTATTTACATTCAAAAGAATAGGATATATTATAGTTGCACTTAATTGTAAGGTCAATTTTCTATATCAAAAAAATTAATATATATATTTTTTATCTCATTCTATTCAAATCTCCACTATTATTTACATTCCAAATCAAATATGGCCTTAGTTTCAATGATTTTTTTATTTTATTTTTTTTATTTTATACACATGCACACACATATCAAGAGCCTATTAGGGCTCAAACTCCTAATATCCCACATTATATGAAAAATTTATGCAATTGAACCACATACCCCTCGATAGTTTAAATGATTATATTAATTAATATATTCAAAAAATTCCTAATTTTATCGAGTCAAAATTAAGTATGATTAATTGTGGCTTGTGTCAAATGCGGTCTTAATTAATTATTATTAAAGTAATAAAAAATAAAAACCAATAATGTATAGAGAAGCATTTGATGAGCTAAATACCATATATATATATATGAGAGATTAGGAATTTGAGTTCTATCGATCAAACTACTAACATGCGTGTGTATAAGTATGAAAAAAATAAAAAGTTGAAGCATTTGACGCCCTATTGGTCCCTTTACCATACTTACCCACCTCTCTCCCTCGGTCTCCCCTCGATCGATCCATAGGTGAAACATGGCTCAGCTAGCCAGAAACGCCGCTCGCATGCTCCCTCAAACGGCGCCGCACCACCACCGTTCCGCCCTCGCCTCAATCCACACCACCCTCCCTTCCCTCGCCGCTTCCTCCTCTTCCTCCCCGACGCCCTATGCTTCCGGCCCACCGCCGTCGACCTCCTCTCCCGCCGGCATATCCAAGGCGGCGGAGTACGTGATTTCGAAGGTCGATGATCTCATGAACTGGGCCCGTCGCGGCTCCATCTGGCCCATGACATTTGGGCTGGCTTGCTGCGCCGTGGAGATGATGCACACCGGGGCCGCGCGCTACGATTTGGATCGGTTTGGAATCATTTTCAGGCCCAGCCCTAGGCAGTCGGATTGCATGATTGTTGCTGGAACTCTCACCAATAAGATGGCACCTGCCCTCCGCAAGTAAGCTTTGTATCATCGTGTTATTTCCCCTATTTAATTTTGTTAATTTGTTGGTATATATACAATTTGGAGTGTGTAATTAGCTGACCTAGGATGTGGAATTGCTGAATTTGCTGCTACTTTTTCCTGCATTGTGTTTCTTGAATGCGGATTTGGGCGTTTTATGCGGCTTCCCCATTTTTTGCTTTGTGGGTTTTTGATATAATTAGCTTAAAATGTGTAATTAGGTGAGTAAGTATTTACAACTGCAGAATTATCAATTAGTTTTATCTACAATTGTTTCCAAGAAAATGGGGTAGTTTAAATTTTTAAAAAATAAAAATAAAAAAATGAAGAAGAAGAAGAAGAAGCTACCAGTTCGTTTTATTGGCACTGGTATCCAACAAAAATTGAAAAGTTGAATTCTAAGTGAAATTATAAATTCGCTGCACTTTGTTTTGTTGGTTTATTTAGTCAATGGATTTCGTCTTACTTGTTTGGTTTGTGAATTGGAATATGAAGTTGAGAATAGCAACCGATGGAATCAAATGCTGTAACTGTAATCAGCCCAGCGTTATCTGGCTAATTGTGCGCAGCCAGAATTATGAGACAGCTATTTGGTGCAAAGGTGTCCTGATACAGTGGTGCCTGTGAAAAGTTGGTTTCATTTCTCTTAATTTAGATGAACAATCATGCAAATTTTGGAGAAACAATATCTATTTACTAAAACTTGAATGTTTGACAAAATAATAAATCATTGATGACAGATGATCATGAATAACCAGCTTTCCTTTTGCAAGAAATTAAGGGCGTTTAAAAAGTCAAGGAGGGAACCAGTGCTATGAGAAGTTGATTTAATTTCTTTTAGTTTAGATGAATACTTCTGCAAACCAGTATCTGTTGGTGAGCACTTAATTGTTGACAAAATGATAATTCATTGTCTAACAATGAAGTAGGTAGATGTCCTCTGCTTGAAATGAAGGATATTTTAACATTACAAGGAAGGAGCCAGTAGTATGAGGCCTCTCAGTAATCAGTACCCTCCTCTATCTTGTTTCGGTTCTTTAACACGCACTTTTAGAATTAAGGTATACATCACTTGCAACACTATCTGCCTTTGATTTTGTTGTTGGATACTTCCGATTTATGTGATTGGATCAAATATCTTTATTCGTGTTGAGTTGGCAGTTTCCCAATTCTCTTTGTTATTCGGCTCTCTCAATATTCTTTTTCTGTTATAAAATAAAGTGCCTAAAACGTACTATTAGAGCAAACTTACTCTTGAATTGAACTCCAAAAAATACATATGATGTACAAACTTTTGTATGTGTATTGAGGAGTTGCTTCCAAGTAATTCATTTGGTTGGTAGAATTTGAATAGATGTATACAAAATTATTTATGATATGTGCGATTATTGTCCCGTGTAACACTATTGTTAGTAGCTTCAAAGTATTTTTGGGAAAAAAAAAAAAAGGTAAATTGTTCTTCCTCGCAAACTAAAAATTGGTTTTATCTGTGTTCCTGTTGGCAATATATGTGCTGATTTGGTTGCAGTATATTCTGTGAACTAGTTTTCCCCTATGTATCATTATATTTTTTACTGAATCATTTATTGTCTTAAGTATTATGTTGGTTTGTCCCCTGGCACAAAACTAATATCAAGTCTCCTTGCTGTGTGCTAGTATCCATTTGGTCCCTTCTGGATCTATTTTCTCAGTTGTCCAACTTGCTGAAATCAGATAAAGCATTATTGAACTTCGAAGAAATGTTGTTACAAGAAAGAGTTCAATGCAGCTGTGGGTCATCCTATTAGCTGTTTTGGTATATAAGCTTGTGGGTTTTGGCAGTCTATATATTGCTTAGAAAGGACAATCTTCTTCTTCGTGGAGCAGACTCAAATTGGCTGCTATTTGCCTTTTATTTTATGATGGTAGCTATCTTCTACATGAATAAGTAAATAAAAATTTCCTTCTACTGAAGATTTTTTCAGTGTGCTGTTTCTTTCTTTCTTCTTCTTTTTTGGTAATCTGAGAGTTATTAAGAGAATAAATCAGTTATTGATCTCCTTGCATATAAGCTTAAGCCAGTTCAGAAAAGCATAAAAAAGAATATAGTCCAAACTCTAAAACTTCCTAGAGGCTAACACATTATTGTCTTAAAGAAATATTCAGTTTGGCTAACCTTTTTAATTATGATGTGATCTTTGGATCTTGTTGATTCAATTTGAGTACCGTGTTGGATTTTGTTACATACTTTAAAGCTAAAAGCTATCAGTAACTTGTACCAATTGTTTATGCAGAGTGTATGACCAAATGCCTGAGCCAAGGTGGGTGATCTCTATGGGAAGCTGTGCAAACGGTGGTGGTTACTACCACTACTCATATTCAGTCGTCCGAGGTTGTGACAGGATTGTCCCTGTCGACATCTACGTTCCTGGTTGCCCACCCACTGCTGAGGCCCTTCTCTATGGACTACTCCAACTGCAGAAGAAGATCAATAGGCGTAAGGATTTCCTTCATTGGTGGACCAAATGAAGGCGCCTCTTGGCTTTGCCAGCTTTGGCTGCTTGGTTGTGGAAGATAAAATCAAACTGGTAATGGATTTTCCCTGAATAAATCCCATTAAAAGTGAGGGATATATTGGTACTATCACTAGTTTCTTTTCCCTTTCCTAGATTTTACTTTTCCCTGAAACTTTGTATGTTATTGTGGGGTTTCATCTGGGGCAGTTGCTGGATTCTGCTTGTGTTTTATTTCAGTGAGACTGCTCAGTGTCTGTTTGCTACATAAGCGGTATTTATTGAAGAATAGGCATTGATATAATGGTGAAATTTCTCTTTCCTATGTTATCATAGGAGTGGGACTACTACTTTTTTTCTGATAGCAACATTAAAACCCTTCGTTTGTATGTGGATTTTTCTGAGTATTCATGATATTTTACAAGTAATCTGTCTATTAAGTATATAAATATCAGGAAAATTTTACTGAATCTTTTGTTTCAAGGAAGCTTTGGTTTGGCAACAAAGTTGAAGTCCTAAAACTTTGAAATATCAGATTTAAATCCCATTAGAGATGTTGGTATTTGTTTTTCTTCTTCTTCTTTTTTTTTTTTAAATATGTTAGTTGACTATCTTAAATTCTTGATTCATGATCATTAATTAATTGATTAATATTTAAATTTAAAGATGTATTTAATCGTTGTATTGAAAAAAATACAATGTATTTTGCTCTTTCAGAAAAATCATACGTTTATGGGATTAAACTTTGAGTAGATAGATTGAGAGCTAGGATTCCACCCCCCCCCCCCCCCCCCCCCCCCCCGCCCCAAATTACACACACATTAGGAGTGAATTAGATTCAAATTATCAATTTCATATTTTATGTGTGAAACTATGTTATTGAGCTAAAGATCACTTGATGAGACTTAAGAAATTGCATAATGATTGATTAAGTCTAGGGTTTGATTAATTTTATTAATGTTAGTCAAATTGGAGTAGCATTCATCTCCATATTGTATGCTTCTTTTTGAAATCAAAGATTTTGTTAAAGGCTTGTAGCAATACTTTATATCAATGCCTATATCAAACCACGTCTCATTCTTAATAATTTCCATGTAAAAAGGTCGAGAACTTTGTAATTTTTGGTATTATTTAAGAGGCTATCATAATTTGTTAGAAAAGATCTAAAACATATAACTAATTAAGTACTTTCGATATATTATACATAGTAAATAGTTTCGATCTATTCCACTATCAATGGGTCCATTTTACGTTACTGAGATTTGTGCAAGTAACAAAATTGGGCTTCACTCGGGTTGAATGAGTGGAGAATCAACCGACCTAGATTTCACAAGCGTTGGTGGGTTCTGGAGTGCTTGTCAAGGGCACTAGTGCATATCCCAGGGTAATCATCACAACTTGTACCTCACATTTCGGAACAGTGGAACGTGTCCATTCAATTACATTTGTTTCTATAAACCATAGCCTAACAAACCACAACAGCGAGGGACAATCCGTCAACACAGCCAAGAGGGAGGATGGTACTATTGGTAAAGACTATCTGGCGAAAATGTTGCAGGTGCGAGTAAACCTACGCCAAGGGAGCATAGCATAGGGAGAAAAGGGAGACCGGGCAGTGGAAGTGCAGGGATAGGCCAGGTCATTTGACAAAAAATGGAAGGTTTTTTTTCTATTCGAGAACGCTATAAAGGTTTATAATTATGAAGAATTGAACTCAAGTACCATAAAAAAGGTATTTTACCATATTAATTTTTCATATAATATATATCGAAAAATAAAATTGATCATTCTTCTAGAAAAAAACTATTCAATTCCATAAATGGCTAATGTAAGTCATTGTCAAGACGTAATTATCCTCCACGATGCAATAACTTTATTACACCTACTTCTATTAAGATATTTGTCGGGGCTTTTGTATGTTGAAGTTATAATATATTTAACCAACTTTAATATTTTGAAAGTAATAAATAGTAAACCGAACATATTAGGTGGGCAGGTTATTGAGAGGACATTGGAACTTATGATGTACACTAACAACTACTATGCTAGTCAAAGATTCTAATATCTAGAACCATTTAAAACCACCAACAAACTTTTGCTATTTTTAACATGACAATAAAAAATTATAATAATAATAATAATAAATGTACAACAAACTAAGACACGACAAAAATCAATTTATATATGCATTGATGACTTCTAAGGGTATAATAGTTATTTCAACAAATCATAATTTATTATATAATGAGTCAGAAATCAACGTAATGTGTACTCCAACATTATAATAATAGATATCTATCTCGACTCAAACTACCACACGACAAAAACCAATTTATGTACGCATTGATGACTTCTAAGGGTATAATAGTCATTTCAACAAATCATAATTTATTATATAATGAGTCAAAAATCAACGTAATTTGTACTCCAACATTACAATAATAGATATCTATCTTGACTCTTGTAAATACCATTATTCTCCAATTTTTTGATTAATTTTTCATCTTTTATCTAATTTAATTATCAAATAATTCTCGTTAAAGTAAGATAACAGTTCTAGTGAATTGTACATGTTGCCAATAGAGAATTCATGTTAGTAAAAAATCATTACTGACATCAGCTGAACATCTTAATTAAACTTTGTTATTTTATAATCTTCAACTAAGAGACCACATCTCTAACAAAATTATTTTTCTTGATCCATTTTTTGAAATTTTGGTTCAAGCTCAAGCAAAATAGATAACTCTTTCATCTTCTTGCTTGTATTTATTAAAATATTGGGTAATTAGTGCAATAAAATCATTCTTTTCCTAAATTTTGATATATGATATATCCCTTCATTTTTATTTTTTTTTCTTTTCAAAATACAATATCGTATCAATTTTGAATTTACTATGATTTTCACTTTTTTATTTTTTATTTTTGCATGATATCAATATTATCAATTGATTAATTGATGATAATGATGGGGTGCACGATCAAAATTGCTTCTTTATTGATGCAAATCTCTTGCAAATGGAATTCTTTTTTTTTTTTTTTTTTTTTTATAAATTTTAGGGGTTAAAACGCGTGAATTTTGCTAAGATTGTGATATGAAAAGGAATTATCAGAAAAAGTGTCATAAAGGTCAAGGTTAGAAGAGACATCCAACTTACATTGAAAAAGAGGGTTGTGAATGCAAAGGACCCTCTTTTAAATGCCACCACTGTATATTCAACTAAGTATCCTATCCCTATGGTTGATATCAATTGCCCATCTTAAAATTGCCCCCACAATATTGTAGAATTTGGGCAATTTTCTTGGTGTTTTTGTGTGTGTGTGTATATATATATATATATATTTAAATACAAACACACACACATAGGGTTTGAATTCCAAATTTCATACATATAAGTACGAGGGCAGTGTTACTTAATCAATTAAATACACACACACACACATATATATATGTATATTATTTCCACATCTCTGACACGTATTCTTTTTATATGCACGCATGCTGGTGGTGCAATAGGTTCGAATCCTAACCTTTGACTATATGTATGACACTTATGGTAATGGACTAAATGACTGCCAGACACCAACACATCTTTTTATCACATATACATGTGTTTGTCTAATACAATTTACATTGTCAAGAAAATAAAATGAAAAATACTTAAAATAATGATTTTTAAAAATTAAAAAAAAGAAAAAAAAAAGTTAGGACCAATTATCAATATATATGTGGACAGCATTTTTCTTAGGGAGCAAGTGTACCAATTAATTTCAATATCAATTGGTTGAAATATTTTGACTTTTCTTTTTTATTTATTTATTTAGGAAAAATAATTGTTATGAGGGCATGGATGACTGTTAATTCTAGGGGTGCAAGCAAGTCAAGTCGGCTTACGAGCTGAACTCGAGCTCGAAACAATTCGAATTCGAGTCGAGGTGAATTGAGCTCGAGCTCTAATTCGAATTGATCTAGAGTCGTCTGTATCTACGCCTAACACTCGCGAGCCGATGTATACTTAAAATTTATTTTTATTTTATTATATTAATAAATATATATTTTGTCTAAACTCGACTCGTCTCGACTCGATTACACCCCTAGTTAATTCCTATTGCTTAAGGATTTGCATGTGCACTATTGATGAAGGTTTTATTTAAAGGATATTTATTGTTAGGGGAAAAAATTGGCACAATTTTATTTATTGTTAAAGTATGGGAGTACAATTAAATTGAGTTAAGTCTAATTGAATTTAAGAAAATGTTGAAGTTCGAGTTCAAAATATATATAATAAGCTTAAACCTCGAGTTTGAAGTCAAGTAAAATAACATTATTATAAAAATATATATATTAAAAATTATATATTAACTCACAAATTTCGAGCCTAACTACAAATATTATGAGATAAAATCAAATAAAAATTTACATTGACTGAATTTGAGCTGAACTCGAAAGCTAGCTCAATTTATTTGTACGTGCACGTTAAATAAGGTTCAATCATCTTAATAAGATAAAAGTATGATCACATATATTATTTATGTACATGTAAAGGGCTTATTATAATCGACCACTCAACAAACGTAAAGCAAAAAAAAAATAAAAAAAAAGTATAAGGAATAAAACACAAAATCAAAAGCATTTCCGCCTCGAAGGAGACAGATTTTCCACAATAAATTCACTTATTTCTTGCTTTTATGAAATTTTTATAATAATTTTGATAATTAGTAATTATTTTTATTTCTTTGTTTTGATAATTAATGATTTAATTTCTTTATATATTTGATCAAATCAAGCACATATTTTACCGTTGATTTCATATGAAAATTTATACTAAATTTCCATCCAAAAACTCCTATTTAAAAAGATATACTGATTTTAGATTTTGAAAATTTTATTTGGAAAACAACTTTAATTATGTCAAAAAATACTGTGTCGAAGGATTATGGAAACTACTATTTAAAGTCCAAGAAATAACATGTTTGAAATTTGATAATATTTGTTAAGTTACTAAATTTTCACATTTCCATTATTTATTGCTTTTTAAATATTTATCAAAACTTTATGTATTTATTTTGTTTTTTTAAGGATGTATTTATAGACTTTTGTCTCAAGATTCTTACCTACTTTTGCACTTTAATTGACAACAAAATAATTAAAGGTACGGATAAATGACAGATAATATCCCTTTGGATACAAAAAAATTTGATTACAATACTTTAATTAACAATGCATTATTACCTTTTAGGCTTGCACCAATCATTTAATTATTGTTACCAGTGGCATAAGTTTCCCACATAATATGTGAGGTCAAAAGTTCGAATCTGAACGAATTTTTGATATGTGTGCGTATAAATAAAAAAAAAAAACCATGGTGTATCTATAGTGTCACGTTAATGTATATGAAATTTATGTTAATATTTGCATTTTAGTTTTCTTTTTTGATCTGTGTTTGTTGGTATTATAGGTTGGACAGTCTGAACTTTTATCTGAACTTTAATTGTTACTTGCTGTATGCATACTTTATCACAAATTAAAATTTGGCGACCTTAAAATTCCGTTTGAACTTACACCTTTCTTTGTTGTAAATACATTGAAATCTCACTTGAACTTTTGGCATAATTACAAATTAAATTTAGACAAACTTGAATATTAATGTGAACTTTTGTAGTTATTTTTTTTAATCACAAAATGGAATTATGCATTCTTAAAATCTTGTATTAGCCCTCTTCATTTTATTTATTATACATATTTATCAACATAAATTAAAATATAAACTTGAATCACACTTGAATTTTTTCTATTTGTTATAAATACTTATCACTGCAACTTAAAATTATACATGTTTGAAATTTCACGTGAACTTTCGCTATTGTTTGATGTAAATTTTTATCATAATACATTAAAATTACATGAGTTTGAATTCCTGATTGAACTATCACCGCTATTTACTATAAATATTTATCATCATAAACTAAAAACGATACTCAAATGGTTCAAATACGATAATAAATATTTTAAATAATCAACACGTTGTCTGAGCTTTTATCATTATTTGTTATAAAGTAAAATTTAAATATTTATCATCATAAATTAAAATTACACAATTTTAAAATATCTCATGAAATTTCACTATTATTTATTATCATCACAAATTAAAATCGCGTGCAGGCTATTCAAATGCAATAATAAATGTCTTATGATCAATATTTATTGCTTTTAATTGGCAACAATTTTCTCTAAAAAAAAAAATGGTAACAATTTTAATTTAAATTTATATTCTCCAATAGAATTGACAAAGAGCTAAAATTCAAAAGCAAATCACCAACCCAAAAAAGGGCCAACAAAAAAAAAGAAAAAAAAAGGAAATTCCAATGAGGAGGAACGAGGACATTTAAGTAATTTCAGCAAGTGAATGTGTCGGCCCCTAACTCTAGTTAAAATCCAATCATGGTCTGGGGTTTGGGCCATGGGCCCACTCATTGCTCTACAAAGCCCAAATCGTCGGTGACTCGGTCACTCGAGTCACCCTCTATATAAATACTAAATATATTTTCCATCGGCCGAAAAAATAAAAAAAAAAGGAAAAAAGTAATTAATTACAATATATACAGATATATTTTGGGAGAATATTTAGAGAGAGAGAGAGAGAGAGAGAGAGGGAGGAGAGGTTGATTGGTATATAAGGAATGGCTGCTAAATCAAATGCTTGAGGATTTTAAAGAGAGAAAGTGGAAGAGGGAGGGAGAGGGAGGGAGAGGGAGTTCTGGAGAAAGCGGCGGGTAATGGCGGACTCCAGCGATTCTGTCTCCGTCGATATGGAGTCCGTTCCTCTCGTCGGAAAGGTGAAGAAGTCAAACTTCAGTCGCATTATACATACAAACGATTATATACGTATTTTTACGTGCTTGTTTGTGAATATTAAGTTGAAGACGTTGTTGCTAGCTACATTTTGTTTAAGAGTTTTGAGACGGCGTGATCGCAAAGGAATTGGCTTGATGAATTGTGGAAATAGAGTTTTTTATGCTTTTCATGTGATTTTTATATATTAGTGCTGCTGTTTTTGCTCTGCATTTCTGGATTTGGAGAGGGAAACGAGCTCGTTTTCGCAATTTTTTCCTAAATTATGTTTGTTGATCGAGTCATGATCATATTTTTGGGATTAAGTTCTTCTTTTTATTTAATTTTAGTCGGTATTGCTAATAATTTGGTGCAGTAAATATATATATATATATATTTTTTTTTTCTTTTTTTAATTTGTAGTTCTGCTGCGTTTTGTTTTTGCCTATTATGAGAAGGAAGGACTTTGCATTTATGTGTATGAGCGCTGATCACATTTGGCTTAAGCGTTGAATATGGCTAATTTTGTTTTAAGGAAAAAGTTGCGTGCTTTCGAACTTTCTTGATTGTACTCTGTATGAATTTCGTAGTTAGATGTAGATATGCACGGTGACATCAATTCTTTTGGCTGGTTTTGGTTCAAGTATTTATTTAATTCTATATAGGAAATTGATCTATGCGTATTTGATCATTTGGATTAGGATATAAGCAATAAAAGAGGAAACGTCTTTTTTATTAAAGCACGTAGTATTTCCAATTCAGGTTTGGTGTTTGGATAATGTTGTTCAACTATATATTGTGAAAAGAATTCAATTATGCAAGGACTGTATGCAATTTAATGTCTACTCTTGGTAGCTTGTTGTTTTAATAAAGGCTCTTACAGATTAGCATATTTATTGGTACTTGGTAGGAAGTAGATTCTTATAGGATGTAATGAAGAAAAGAAGCATTGACTTCTGATGCATTAAGGAAAGTTTGTTGATAAGCAAGCTGGAATTCTTCACAAAGGACACTGCACATGGGAGATTCTGTTGGAAAGAAAATTATACTCCTCTTTACTAAAAGATTGTTCCTCATTTTAAAGCATGTCGCATCATAATATATATATATATTTTTTTTCTTTTTTCTTTCTGGAACTGAGTCCTGGTGGAATATTTGGCTTTCACTGGCCTCTCTCTCTCACTTAATTTTAAGGTTTTGACAAACTATACATTTCCCAATCTCGTGCAGGAGCATATTGTGAAAACTGGCCATGGTTCTGTGTCGGTTGCTGTTTTTGGAGACCAGGAAAAGCCCGCCCTAATTACTTATCCCGATTTAGCATTAAACTGTAAGGAATTTTTTTTGGAATTGACACTAAGCACAATATGATTTTTGACAAATTTTTGCTTAGTTATATGCCCACAAAATTTTTAGCATTGCCTTGTAGTCCTCCTAAAGCTGTTTTTAACATCATGCCACTTGCAATGAAATTTTGGCAGCAGTAGAAGTTATTCTTTGTTTCTTCAAAATTTTCATGAAAGATTTCTTTGTGAAAATTGCTTTATATATAGTTTGAGATGATGCAAAATGCTTGATTCTGAGAGTGATTTAATTGAAACCTTGAATTTTAAATTTATAGTTTGTAAACCTTGAATCATGTTGTTAGCAGCTGCCTGAAGTATTATCTCATTTTAGTGGATGCAAATGTCCTTGTTTCTTTTATTGAATGGTATTGACGTATAACTCTTTTTGTAATCATGTATCACCAAACAGATATGTCCTGTTTCCAAGGCCTGTTCTTTTGTCCAGAAGCATTTTCTCTTCTTCTCCACAACTTCTGCATCTATCATATCAGTCCTCCTGGGCATGAGGTCCGTTTGTTGATTGCATGACTACTGATAATCGTTACTGATGGCTCGTTGCCAGTGAATGCTTTTAATTGAGCTGCTTCTTATATGGTACTTCTGTTAAGAGTTATTGCAGCTAGGAGCTGCTGTAGCTGGGCCAGATGAACCCTCATTATCCGTTGATGATTTAGCTGATCAGATTGCTGAAATCCTAGACTATTTTGGGTAATTCTAGTGTTAGTAATATTCACCAGCCTCTCTGATTTGTTGATTCCATTCCTGTTTTCTATGTTTCCATTGTTTCTTTTGTCTATTTTGTTTATGCATATTCCCTCCCAAAAATGAATCTATTGGTATGATTGTTCTCTGGAGAGCATCAAATACTTGATAAGTTAATTAATTTGAAATATATGGCAAGTCTAGCTAACTCCGCGCCCCCCCCCCCCCCCCCCCCCCCCCCCCCCCTTCTTCAGGGTTGGTGCGGTTATGTGCTTGGGGGTGACAGCTGGAGCTTACATTCTTACCCTGTTTGCTGTAAGTCATTCTTCTCCTAGGCTGCACAGCTGCATCTCTATTCATTCTGTCAGTTTCGATCACCTTACTTATGCATTGACTTATTGTAGATAAAGTACTCTCAACGTGTTATGGGTTTGATTCTTGTTTCCCCTCTATGCAAAGCACCTTCTTGGACAGAGTGGCTATACAATAAGGTTCATTTTCTCAAATTTCTCTTTCTCAACCTCCCATGAAAAAAAAAAAAAAAAAAAAAAAAAAATAGCCCATCAATTGAGAACGTTTCCTTAAAATTGGCATACTACTTTTTCAGGTGATATCAAATTTACTCTACATGTGTGGCATGTGTGGTTTAGCAAACGAATTGTTGCTCATGCGGTACTTCAGCAAGGTGCTTCTACACATCCATTTCATCTTACAAATATGATTCATTTTATACAATTGATGGAATCATTGCATTTCTAACACAGGAAGTTCGCGGTAGTGTGGATGCACCAGAATCAGATATCGTCCAATCATGCAGAAGAGTTAGTGCCGTGTTCCTTCTCATCCTCCAAAACCGCATCTCTTCAACATATCTCTAAATTCCTTCAAAACTCTTTTATATTGATTGCAGTTGTTAGGAGAAAGGCAGAGCCCCAACGTGCTGCGGTTTCTTGAAGCTATCAATGGGTACGTTCTTTCACTATTATGGCAACTACTGAATCGAGACTTGGGCTTGTGGTCCTTGTGGAGCATAGGGTTGTGACCCTTGCTCCTGTTTCTACCTCCTTGTCCAAAGAAATCGAGTCTCACTATCTGCCATGCTGTCTTTCAGGAGACCAGATATTACCAACGGCTTGAGGAAACTACAGTGCCGATCCCTGATTTTTGTTGGAGAAAACTCTCCTTTCCACTATGAGGCTCTTCACATGACATCAAAGCTAGACAGGAGATTCAGTGCTTTGGTTGAGGTACTCTCATCTGTTCTTTTCCTACTCTATTTTAAACACACATATAGGTACCATATCTTAGCCTCTGTCCCCTCACTCAGGTTCAAGCATGTGGATCAATGGTTACCGAAGAACAACCTGATGCAATGTTGATACCATTAGAATATTTTCTCATGGGCTATGGTTTCTACAGACCATCTCAATTAAGCGTCAGTCCAAGAAGCCCCTTGAGTCCGACTAGCATTTCGCCTGAGCTCTTCTCGCCAGAAAGCATGGGCTTGAAGTTAAAGCCAATCAAAACCAGAATTCAAGCAGAAGTGTGAGTCTGAAACGATTAGAGGTAAGTTTTTTGTGAACATATGGAAGAAAGAAGTATATACACGTGGCTTGGGAAATTACAGGAGGCTTTGTAGATATTAAAGAGAAAAGACAAAATCATTTAGCAAAATGGAAGCAGAGATATGGAAAGGGGGGAAAGGTACACAGGGAAGAAGGGTGTTCTAGATTTGTTTTTTCCTTTATTTTTAATTTTTTTTTCCTGCTCAAATTATAATGCTAAGGGGGTTAGTGATTGATCTCTGTACATTTTGGAATAAATTAAATTTATGACAATGGATAAAGGCAGGAAATAATAATAAAAAGCGGGCGCAGTATTTAATTTTCTCTGAGTATTATTTGTTTCTTTATTTTGTCTAATTTTCTCATTTCTGTACTAAAAAGCATATAATCGCATTACTCATTTGGCATCCACTAGTTCTAGGTCGTGTTTGATATGAAAGATTATTAATCGCACTTAATTTTGGCTCAATAAAATTATGAATTATTTGAATGGATTAATATACATATTTGATACTTGAGATTATAGTTCAAATTATAAATTTTATAATTTTGTATTCCTCTTTGATTTGAAGAATTGGGAAAGACTATTTTCTTAAATTCCATTATTGCCTTCATTTGTCCATCTCTAAAATTGATTTGTGTCAAAATAATGGACAAATTCATCCATATATTTTTTAGTTGATATAATCAGGTTACAATCTCATCTCCAACCATAAAATGACAATTGACATCAATTGTGCGAACAGTACAAGCTCCATGCCAACTCGAAGTCAATCCTAACTCGACCTATTATCATAATCTCTTCTATCAAACATGTTACTAACATGAATTGAAGGGACTAATCACCTTAATCTTTCGTATTAAAATGCGTCCCTAGAAGTCAGTATATCAGTATATCATGACACATAAAAGAAAACAATTCCTCTTGAGGAAGTATTATTTTTGTTTTGAATTTTACATAATTCCATCAAGTGAAATGATATTAGCTTCTTTGATATAAAAGTGCAAAAATGCAAAGAAGTTCCTCAATTGGAAGTCACAATCATAACAACATTATGCTGCCACAATTTTTTCAATCCCAATTTTCCACCACAGGAAAAAAGAATGGCCGCCTTCACCGGCCCAAAACCGCAATAGAAAGTACCATTATATATTGTGGCTCACAGAGATATAAACACAAACATTCTTGCATACATGATCTCAAGACTACATAAAATTTTATCCAAAATCATCTAAAAATTTTCATTTTCAATAAAGAGCGTCGAATAATCTCAATCAGGCAAATGGGATTACACAAAGATACCAAATATTTCATATTCTTAACTTTCACTATAGATTTCAAGTTTCAAGTAGATCATAGGTAGAGTAGAAACTCAGTTAAGCTGAGTTAATGTCAATGTACAGTTTTGTAAGGAATATACCCCCCTTGCTATACCTTCTTCTACTGAATATAAATCAAGAAATGCTAATGAGGCATTTTGGTAGTGTATATACCTACTTTATCCATGTCAATCAATTCATTGTAAATCTTGTATTCTCAAAACACATGTGGTTTTTATGATTGCCCTCGGTTTGTTCATCGTTGTTGTTTTGATGAGCTTTTCTTCTATTCATCTCTGCATACATCTCCTCTATCATTGGTTTCCATAGACGAACACGAGCATTTATGAACCAGTTGGAAACCTGGTAACAAAAATATTCTCAGATAAGATAGTCGAGAGAGAGAGAGAGATTTTTGTTGACATATTGCGACAAGAAATTAGTCGGACAAAATCAAAAGTCTTGAAATGTCAGAAAAGATCAAGCAATATTGAAACAAGTTGTCCATGGATCTATGAATTACTAAACAATATTGAAATCTACGAGCATTTAAATGAAATAATGTTTCTATAATTCAAGTTTGATGAAGCATAACTTCGAGCTATATAGGAGTTTTTACATACCTGATTCCTTGTCAGACCACTTCTCAATGCAAGCAAGTGCTTTCTCTGCATCTTTTGGATACCTGAAAGTTTGAAATGTTCGTTCTTAAATAAATTCGGTTTTTCTAGTACGTGAAAAGCCTTTGTACTAAAAGATAAGTGGTATTCAAATGTGTAGGTTGCCATCTTTATCGCCAAGAAGACGAAGGTATGTCTTTACATCCATAAATAATCCAAGTCCTTTGAAAGAAGAAGGAAGGAAATGATTAGATGTTTATGATCACATATAATGCACTTACGGGTGAAGGAAATTCTGAAACATCCATGCCCTCAGAACTGAGACAGATCTTTCTGGCAGCCCTCTTTGTGGCCTCCATAATTGATGATCTCTCTTGCTTAGCTGCTGGAGGGCCCATTGCTTCTCGACAAAACGTGCCTCAAACGTCTTCTCTTGTCCGTCCATAAGATGTGCTCCTATTGCAAGAATGTGGCTGCTAATTCTCTCCCTCAGGTTTTTGTACATGAAAGAGATTGTTGGGAGAGCAAACCTAGCATGTAGATTAGGCTCCAACTCAGTCACAACATGGAAGGCAGATGTTACTGTGTGGATTTCATCCAAGCATTGGTTGTACCGGTTGTCAACCTAAGGAAAGGAAAAGCGTAAGCAGTACAATGAACGAAGAAAGTAAGTCGAGAGTTCGAGCTATACATGAACAGAAAATAGTAGCATGTTAAATGGGATCGGATCTATAGTATTACGTTATGACTAACTAGGATTGGTACTGGTGTAGGTGCGTGTGGCTTTCAAGATTAGTACAAAGAAATGATAATTGATACATAATTTTTTTTTTTTTAAATTATTTATACACACGCACACCAGGAGTCCGTTAGAACTCGAACACCTAACCTCCCACATTATTTGGGAGACTCATGCTGCTGGACCATAGGCCACTTGGCAATTGATACAGAAGTTTATGGGATCATATTTTGTGTGGTCCTTATATTCACACTTATATTAGGAGTCACACCAGGTGTACTAGTAATTGTTTGGCTAGAAAGAGAAACATGTGCAAGGATTCAACCTGAATACACCAGGTCTTTGGGAATCCTTCAAACTCTATGACAGAACGTACAAAACTACTTTTCAAAGAGAATCTTCTTCCATTTAGAAGAAATTGTTTTATTCAGTATCGACCATTCATAGCAACCAATATATATAACATTTGGGAGATAACAAATTCAGCAGTTGCAAATGGAAGCCAGGTTGAATAACAATATAATTAAATGGATTTCCGCCTTGGTAAATCTAAAACTGCAAATATTAGCGCATTAAAGAACATTTCAAAGGGCAAACAAATCTAAGCAAAACAAAAATAAAAATACCACTTGCAATAAGGCTAGCAGATGCTTTTTCTTGGCTTTGACCTCCTGTTCTTGCAAGAGTTTGTTTTGAAACATGAATGCAAGGTCCTCCTCATAAGGGCCGTCGGAGAAATCAATTGATGAGTAGCTCTCTCCAGCAATGCAACTTGAAGACTCAATCCCAGCAGCAGAGTAGCTCATCTGCTCAGTAGTTTCAAGTGCATAGGAAGCAATTTCAGCAAGTATTTCTTGCATTGCATGGACAAATCTCGATCCGGACAACAATGGTGAAAGTTGGAACGGCTTGTAAGAATTAAAACTTAATGATCGGTTGCTACTGCTGCATGAATAGCTAGTTATGCCTGAGGAGCTCATTTCTGAGCATTGTTCCGGACCGGAGTTTCCATGTACAATGGAGGGTTGAGAGGAGACAAGACTCAGGGACAAGCCATTACTAAAACGAGATGATCCCGGACTGTTAGAGTTCAAGCTCCCCTCCTCTGTCATCATCCATTTGTTCTGAGGGCAGCTTCCGATTCGTTGGACTGTTTGAACTTCATTTCTTCCGATAACCGTCCCAAAAGGTTCTGGTGGAGTTACAAATTTGCTCAAGTCCCATCTAGCGCTAGCATCAAAGGGCAAGTTTTCATAACCATAGTTCATGGTCTCGAACAAAGAATTCACAGCATTGGAAGAGTTACATGCACCAGCATTTTTCATGGACTCAAACGGATACGCAAGAGGACCCAGAATTCTTAACTTTTCTTGATTCCCAATGAAGCCGTGCGAAAGGTGAGTGCCATCTACAAGCTGATCGGTATCCTGAATGCTGCTACTTTGGTGATATGATGCACAAGTTGAGGAATCTCTAGCATCCCTTCCTTCTTGTGTGCTGCAAAATTCATCAGTATTCCCTATGGCAACTCGCCTTGGCATGTGCCCCCAAGCAAAATTGTCCATAGCTTCTCCAAGGTTTAAAGGCACAGCAAATCCAGCGGTGATATCACTTTGACTTTGCTTGCCAACTGAACTAGAATAACCAGAATGTGATATAGTTGTGTCCATTTGCATACTGATAAGATCACTTTCCACCAAAGCAACAAATGAAATGAATGGGAAACGTTGATCTTCTAAGTCATTTTGAGTGCTCTACCTCCTGGCAAGTTTGGAAAAGCCCAAAAAATTTTCAGCCATATGCATAGTATCTTCACAAAGAAATGGGAATATTTAGCAACTAAATTTCAAGAATTTGAAATGATGCATCATTTCAAACAGGCATCTTGAAGCTTTGTTTCACACATGAATTCAAAATCCATAGAAAATGGTTACCAAGTTCATGTTGATTATTTCAAGTTTTTTATGGAAAGAAACCAACACTTATATCTCTACATCCATATACTGAACAAATTAACTAATTAAGAGTGAGCTGGCTACAATAGGAAGAACAGCTAAATGAAAGTGAAGGAAAATCTAGAATATTTGTATCTTTACAGCCATACTCTTTCTTTTTGTACTTTCACCAAAAATAATCTCAGATTATTGTAATTCATATCATTTTTGCACTATCTTTTTCTCCCACCAGCATGGAAAATAAAAAAGTGTTAAGGAAAAACACCATAATCTTTGAAACTAGAATAAAATTATCACTTCATTGTAAACAGGCAAAAACAATGAACAGAACAGAAGACTGATTAGACTAAATACTCACATAAATAGTATTAGTCAATTTAAACACTTTCTTAAGCACAGTAGTCCAAAAGTTCTAGAGAGGGACATTCATAGGCCAAAAGGATTCATATTGGACAAACCTTGAGGGAAGTTTGCAAGAACAGATTAACTGTGGTATTATGCAGAATCTCCCTGAAGCCTTTGCTGGGAATATATATATATATTGCTGAAGTAATATTTTGTATGAATAATGTTTAAGAGAAATTTCTTATTTTCTTTGGGGAAAATTGATTGTCAACAATCAAGTATAAAGGTTCAAGATTTGATTGTATATTGATCAGAACCATATGTAGGAAATCATTGGTTACCCTTTAGCCTTTTCTTCCCCAAACAGTGTACAGATCCACAAGCCAACAAAACCAACCTGAAAGTGTTGAACTTAGCTGTTTTTTTCTTGCCTTTTACCTTTTCATGATAAAGAATAAGGTAGTAAAAAAGCTAAAAATGAATGAAACAAAGCTACTCATGCACTAAAAACCAGCAGAAATGTACTTTAAAGTTCAAACTTCAAGCCCCACCAGCATTCTTGAAACACTACGTAACAAAGTTAAAAAGGCCAAAAATGTATAGTGGGCTGTTTTACTTGCATGAAGATGCAAAAAGAGAAAAAGAAGAAAGAAAGAAAAAGTGGGATTTCATCCAAGAATCCAAACCCCAAGAAACTGAAGAAATTCAGAGCCCTTAGACCCCATCAAGAATCATGATTCTCCACAATACAATAAAAACCCTCCTCTCTTTCTTAAAAGACTCTTCTTTTTTTCATACAAGGGATTGGTTAACCACAAGGTGTTTGATATTTTGACACTCAATAACACAAAAAGAGTGATAGAAGTTAATAACAGGCATTATGCACTAGCCATACAAAAAAGCAAGCAAAAATGCCAAAATGGGCTTTTCTGCAGAGATCGGAAAGGTAGAGGTTTGGGTGGGGGGATGCAATGAATAAATGAGCCTATTTACTAAAATGCCAGAAAGAGTAAGAGCTACACACAAGATATACTCACAAAAGGACATATATATACATATAAATTATAATTATTATATATATCTATACATAGAGAGAAAGAAAGAGAAAAAAAGAGCATCATGCATTTACTCTTTCATGCTGCAGTTCCACTCATTTCTTCTTGCAGCCTTTTGAGGGCCATATTTCCATTTTTTCCCCTCTCTTTCTCTCTCACACACAACACACACTTCTGTTCACTTCTGTCCACCTTATTACCTCTCATTATCTGCTCCCCTGCCATCTTGTAATGATCACCACAAAACAAAATATCTGAATACTCTCTCTCTCTTTCTCTGTTCGAACTTCTGTGCATGGCAGGATTTTTTCTTTCTTGGCACCATTTTCCATGGGCAAAAAAAAAAAGGCCTTTGCTTTTTTAACTATTTTGAGACAACAAAGGTAGTTTGATGAGAAAGAAGAGGAAATGGGAGTAAGAAAACAACTTACTTTAGATGCCTGAATCAAACAATAAAGGGTTTAAGGCAAGTTTTTAGGAGGGGGGGGGGGGGGGGGGGACGGGGTGGAAAAAGAAGTTTCACAACTGTTGAACCAGTAGTGTACTTTCAGTCATCAGATACAGTGTGAGAAATACACACACACACACACATTGAGAGAGAGAGAGAGAGAGGGGTGAGCGCAAGAAAGAACAGTATATATACTATGCAATGATGCTGCAAGTAAATTTGGAAGAGTGTTAAAAAGAAAGATCTGATGGGGAGATCTTTTATGAATCTGTCTGAGTGCATGCATGAAATATCATATATATATCTACTTTTTTTTGCTTTGTTTTGGTCATGTGAATTATGTAAGGCTGGAAGGTTGTGATAATATATTAATTAATAATATAAACGTTAATTATTGATTATATACTTCAAGTAATATTATAAAAATCATGTTAAATTGTCATTGTTACAGTTGGTGACAATAAAAATTCGTCATTATAATTAACAATAATTTTTATTTTTGTTGTCAAATTATTATTATGATAAAAAAGTTAGTGTTGCCAATTTGGTATGTTTGATGTATGTGTTAATATTTTTATATGATAATAATATTTATTTATTTTTTATAATATAATTTTATTTTAATAAGTTTAATATATTTATTTATTTTTTATAAATAAATATTAAAAAAATATGATAAAAAAGGTAATTAGAGGCATAACATAATTGAGTTATAAATTACAGTTATTGTATAACTTCTTATTATTAGAAATAAAGAACTAGGTGTATTTTAGGTAAATTATTTAAAAACACACCCAAAAAAAAGTGGGTGCTTTATTAATAATATAGATAAAAAAATAATATTATTTTATACATGTTGTTAATAATTAATTTTTACATTTGAAAGGTGATTGATAGGAGATGGTCTAATAGGTCCAACCCAAAGGCGATCGACCTAAGAGTACATTGTCAAGCAAGCCCGTTTCATCCTTGAAGCCTAGTCACATTGTCAACTTGGATCGACCTCTCACATTCCTTTGCATATCAAAGGCAAGGCAACACTGGTGTCATTGGACCAGGCTAGACGCTCGACCATCACGATGAGATTGTTCGATTGCTGCATCCACTAGTCTACTGGCACATATATAACTAGCTCTGAGGTCGATCTATTTTGTCGACTAGGCAAGTCGACTGACTGTAGAACCTTTTCTCTATTGCATTTAATGTCCTGACATGTTGCATGCATTTGCATTAATGGCACGTACCACCCCTATACTACCTCTGCTGCCATGCCAAGTAGGGGGCGTGCTATTAGTGTACTACCCTATTCATGAAAGCTGGAGATGAAGCCACCTAAAATAGTACCAATATATGAGATGTCATAAAGCTCCGCATGCAAGGACAAGAGCCTTTCATACATGCAAAGGGCATCTTGGACATATCAATCACTTGGGAAAGACTATAAATATCCCATTGCCAACCTCTCACAAGGTATGCCATGATATATTTCAAAGCCCTCACTCTGCTGCTCTTCTTATCTGGTCATTCTCATACTTACTTGAGCGTCGAAGTGCCATTGCCGAGGGCACCTCGCTAACTTGACGTTTGCTCATAGTTGCAGGACTCAGCCTAGGTATCTGTAGACCTCATTTACTCAACCAGAAGGTCTATCCACTTAAATTCCGTTCCAATTCAGTTATATACAGTTCTTACCATCATCAGTGACAATTATAATGGTGAGAGATACGTTAATTAATAGACATATTTTTTAAGAAATTTGATATTTATATATATATATATATATATTTATGCACATTTGCATTAAGAGTTCGTTATGATTCAAATATTAAACCTTATATTTATGTGTGTGATGGTAATGTCACTAATTTAATTAAAATATATACAAGCATATCAAACTATTAGGGCCAATTTGGTTTTATTTCCATTTCCATTTTCATTTTTCATTTTTATCATTTCTAAAATAGTGAGAATTAGTTATGTGATGTGATGTGGAAATGAAAATATATTTGGATGAAATGTTTGAAAATATAATGATTATATTGATTTGAATAGGTTGTAGGTGGAGAGAGATAGAAATAATATATATATATATATATATAGAGAGAGAGTATAGGTTATTGGGAAAAAACATATAGGTTATTAGAGAGAGAGAGAGAGAGAGAGAGAGAGAGAGAGAGTATAAGTTATTAGGAAAAAATATATAGGTTATTAGAGAATGTGTTTTGAAAATGAAAATTGAAATTATGTTGGGTGAAATTTTTTAAAAAGTGATGATTTCCATTTCTGGAATAGTAAAATTGGTAAAAATGGGGTTTGGAAAATAAAACCAAACACCCCCTTATTAACCAATTTATGTTTGTCTATCATGCTTCATTTGATAGTAAATGAGATTATTTAACTTGACTCAATTCATTTTCATTATAATCAAATAATAAATAAATAATAAAAACTAGTGTTTCTTTTTTTAGCAACCCAAATAATATTCCCAAAATATTGTTATAAGCATCTTTGGAGTTTAAGTGGGCCCACAATATCTTTATCTGGGCTGAGTTAGAATTTTCAAGGTCCAATTCTTCAACTAAGACTATAAATCAGGTGGGCCTCCTAAGTCTTGATTAATTTTGGGCCTGCTCCAATTAATTGAAATGAGAGCCCGGACATTGCCTTGGGCCCAATTGAGGCCCAAAAAGGATTATTACAATGATAAAGTGCTTGATAGCAATAATATAATGCCTTATAGTTTTATTATCAACTCTAAGCTCCAAAGATTCATAATAATTCATAAATTGCTTTAATCTTAATTAAAGTTTAATTCTAGTTTCAAACTTGACCTAAAAAAGAAACAGTGAGTGAATTATTCTTTAAATGTCTCAAAACAATCACAATCATTCATACCCAGAGTAACACTTTTGTCAACCTTATGCAATCGTGCCTTTCTGATCTTGTGTACAATTTCAACTTAAATTCAAATGAAACAATGTTTCTAAACTAATCCGTGCAGTTTTCTTATACAATAGACTATATATTGGTCATACAATTTGGCACTTGTCTTTTATCATTTTAATAGCGACATTAAATTTATAAAACTCCTTACAACATATGTTAAAAACGACATTATATTTAAAAAAAAATTAGATTATTATAATAATGAACTGTAAGAAAAACGAGCAAAACATTCCTTAAAAAAAATTATGACAAATTTCTAGAACTTAATATAAGCTCCACATGAGGAATAATATTGGTGATGAGTACTTATCATCTTATAAGTCAATATCTTGACAGAAATGATGGATTTGGAAAATGTCAAGCCTCCTTAGTCCTTCCCTATTCTACCATGCATGAGATTTGACATGTGAGCTTCTCTCCACCTTGTACTTTGCAAAATTTATGCCTTAAGTCACCCATTTTTCATTAGGTCTACCACTAGACAACTAACATGAACAAGCATGAACCAACACATCCCAAGATGTCAATTCTTTCCATGTGTTTCTATGTTTTTGTAGCAAATTTAAATAAAAGAGATTTAAACTCAATAAAGATACAATAAATATTTTACTTAAATCAGATTTATCAAACACTGATAATCATGTCATATAAGTGTTAATCATTTTTCTAGTCATAGAATAATATTCTAGATTGGATCTAAACAATGCATATTCTTGTTTTCATATCTCAGTCCTCCTATATGTTTACCAATTTTAAGAAGGTTTAGCATTGTATTGAGACGCAAGATATCTGCATATTCAATGAGGATTCCGTTTATTCATAGATTATTTTGAAAGTTCTCTTTTTAATTAAAGGATTCTATTGTTAACATGACACTTATTAATTAAATAATTCTATTACTGACGTGGCATAACGATAACCATTTTTAGTGTTGAGATAAAGATACATAGTGAGTATGCTAAACATTTAAAGATTTTAAATTGTTTGGGAATACTTGGTTGAGATTGTTGAGACGGCGAATTCCAAAAGGAAAAAAAAATAGTGGATAAGAGGGGATTCATGGTCACATGTCCCCTAAGGCAACTCACAAGTCTCCCACGAACCATCTCTTTCCTTGCTATTGAATTATGGGTTGACATTGAACACACACCAAAAGCTTAATGCAAGTTGCCCACCTACTTGTACATAACATAAATGTATATGTATAGATATATATACATGAATGAGATAATTTCTAATTTTGTTTCACATCAAAAAATTGATATGTATAAGACTTAAACAAATAATTCTCCCTCTCATTCACCTTTCAAGGTGTCTTTTTAAAATAAAATCTCTCATTAATGCGTGTTGACAGAATAATATCTCAGCACAATTAAATCTTCATGTATGATGAGAAACTGATCATCATTAATATATATGCACTCTAAAAGTTATTTTTCTCTCTATCTTTTTTTTCTTTTGTACGCACGAGTAAAGTGATTGAGACTTTATGATTTTCACATTACACATACATTTATGTGGGCAATAAAATTATTCAACACCTTTTATGTTGGAGTGCACGAATGTTGATAAGGTATGGGCCTTTTCATTGATATAAACAAGTGGGGGAATCCCTTCACATATGCATATATGTCCTAGTAAATATGCAATCAAAATTAATGTTTGAGAGTGAAAATGAAGACATGGAAAGTGACACTTTATCTCAACTAGCCTTCTTTTTATTGGCTTTATGTGAATATCAAAGGTCCAAGACATACACATGCATATAAAGGTGCTATTTACATTTTTCTTCTTCTTTATATTTTTGAAGTATAATTAGGGCATAGGACTATTGTCAATAGATAATTTGAGGGAGCCCTTGAATTACATAGGCTCTTTTTTCTATAGTGTTCACAATTCATTGAGCCCACAAAAGATGAAACCATTAACCAATCACATCACTCACCTAAAAATTTTATATATCTAAGATTCACAACATGAGAGTAATAAAATGAACCCAACATGAGCCAATCATCCATGGAAAAAGAAGAAATGGCAACAACAAAGCACCAAAGTGAACTATATATATCTATATATATGTATCCAAGACACTATGACTTAAAGATTGTGAAAATGGAGATCCATCAATTTATAAATTGTTAATTACTCAATTAGTCAAGTTATTCTAAATCTTTGTACTACCATTTTCATCGTATTACATAGCAATTATAACTAAAAATAAGATATTTTATTAATAATTTCGTCCTGTTATATAACAATCATGACTAAAAATCAAATACTTCGCAAGACTAATAGCTTAACAAATTTACTGTATTGATAATTTATATCTTATATTTTTACATGTGAAGATTTATATTTTTTCAATGGCAACTTGCTAACCTTCTTGCCCCTTATTAATCTATTGAGTTCACAATCCATTGAGCCCACAAAAATACATATTCTTCAACCCCTAAAAATTCAAATATTAAACAAAATAAACAACAAATAAAGAGAAACCAACATCCAAGCATCAATCAAATCATCAAGATTAGACCTATATCCCACATCCACCCCACAAACAAGAAAAAATAAAGAAAGGACACAACCAAATAAAACCAACAAACACATTAAAAAAGAAGAAGAAGATATTCTAACAACTACACAATCAAAACTAATTTCAACTTGCATTTAATAAAATAATAATAATAAAAAAAAAGAGAACCATTTCCACCCACTAATGAAATTAAATACTCAAACAATCAAAATATCAATAGAACAAACACCACAAATCAGTATTATTAATTATTATTATTGTACCTGGCCTTCTGTATCATTACAGATTCGCCCATTCCCAAAGAAATTTCTTTTTTTTTTTTTTTTTTTTTGTGGAGTTCATTCGTTCCCATGCAGATTTGCTATTGCCACAACTCCAAGCTTCTGCAGATTCAGCTTCACCACCGTATCCGTAAACATTTTCGTATCCTCCCCCGTATTCCCCTCCGGTATGTCTACGATGTACGACTCCAGTACGATCGTATAAACTCTTCCATCCTTTTTGAACTCATTGACAGAAGTGACCGATCGGTAATTGTTCAGCCGATGCTCGCCGCCGACTACTCGAAAGCTTATTATATGCTTCTCGTCGTCGAGAATCTCCAGCCTCTCGGTGGAAGTGGAGGCAGGGAGGCCGGAAACCACCGTGACTTCGCGTATGCTGCCGATGCCGCCGTCGCCGATCAGCCTGCAGCTCTTGATGAAGTGCTTGTAGCGCTGCGGATTGTCGAAGCGGCGGACGAACGGCCACACCGCCTCCGCCGGCGCATCGATACGCTGAGTGATGAGAGACCTGCATGTGTTAGGCAATGCGCCGAAGGTGTGGTACGTGTGTATGACGTGCTCGAGCTGCGCGTATTCTTCCGGCGTTAGGCCTTGGGGGATTGGAGCATTGTCGTCCATTTGATTGGAGAAATCAGGAAAATATTGAAATCGGAGTGGAAGTTTTGGAAGATGGTTCAATGGGGTTGCAGCACTAAATAGGAACTGCAAACTTGGTGGGAGAAAAAAGAGTGGAAATTGTTGATTCAAGAGGAGGGGGAAAGAGAGGAATAGAGGAGAGGGCTTTGGAGGTTCTTATATAAATAATAAATTTTATGTATATACATATATATGTGTGTATATATAGTTTAATGCGGTCATCTCATATTTATGTATGCGAAGTTCGAAATTCAAACTCAATAAATCTTAAATTTGCGTGTGTGAATATAAATTTATATATATATATATATCTATGTGTGTATGTGTGTGCATGTGCGTGATTATAACTTATCAAACATAATTATATTTGGCCTCAATTATGTATATAAAACTCAAATTTAGAATTAATTTATTAGTAGGCACGGAAGTTTAGTGTTGAGCTACTTGTTTATTCTTCTGTATCATAATAGTGATATTGACACATTCGATATGTTTGTTTATAAATTTTAAAAAGTAAAATTGGAAAATATTTAATAAATTTTTTATGATACTTTATAATTATTTCACTTGTGATTTATGATAATCAATAGAAGAAAATTATTTTAAAATAAAGATAACTTAATATAATTTTTGAAACATAAATAAGATAAAGAAAAAGATGTTGAGAAAATGAGAAGAGAAGAAAATGGAAGAGATTATTGGACATTATCTTTTTTATATAAGGTAATTAATCCCAACAATACATTATACATCATAACAAATACTCTAAATCTACATATCATTATAAATAGTATGAATGTGTGTGTGTGTGTGTGTGTGTGTGTGTGTGTGAGTCATGAGATATATAATATTTTATGTGGATGTATTGGTCTACTTTAGTAGTATTTCTTTATTTTAATTGAAAATTATTGACTAAGCCTTATTATTTTCTATAGTTATATCTTAGTACATTGATTGATATTTTGTATTGTTCCTCTCAGAAAAAAATACTGAAAATTTTGGAGATTGATATGGAATTCTTGAAGTTGGTTTAATGAGGTTGAAAAAAAAAAAAAGAAGAAGAAAAATTTGGGAGAAAAGAAAATGGAAAATGGATAAAAGAATTAGGAAACAATAGGAAAAAAACACTTCAAAAATGGGTAGATTTTATTCTTCAAGTTTACAAGGGTGCACTTTTCACAAAAATGGAAAATTTATGTGGAGTGTCTAGTGCTTGGATTGATTTGCCCTTAGGATTTATAGTTTTACGCGCGAGCGCACACACAAATGTATATATATGGACTTGTATTCTAAGAGTTATTAGAATTTAAATATTAAACTTTATATGCATAAGTGTAAGAACAATATAGTTCGATCAATTTCAGTTCAACATAATTTATAATTTAAGCAACAATATTTTCATTTGTCATTTTCCCATAATTGGGATTAAGATTAAGTTAATAAAAGTGATACAATAAAGGAATCTCTTAAGCTATAGTTAGATTAGGAAAAAGGGTATTATAAAATAAGCCTATATTGTAAGGAACTTTTATTAGTGACTTTATGCTAAAGTTTGAAAAATGACAATTGATTTGTCTACCTTAACTTTAGCACAATGCTCTCCAATTATAGTAAAATTAAATAAAATTTAGAAGAGAGATTTTAGAGGAACTTTATGGAAGAATCTAGAATAAATTAAAAAAACAAACTTTATGAGCCAATAATTTGCAACTTGGAGGGAGAGATGAGTGGTCAAAAGTCCTAAAATAATAGCTTATTGCACTTTTTTGTGTTTGGTGTTCCATTCTTTTCATGAAAGCATATCCATTCAGCTCAAAAGAATGGACCAAAAGGGGAAAAACTTGCCTATTAAAGATTCATGTCCATATGAAATTTCATTAAAGAAATCAAAAGGCAAAACGGATGATGTAATTAAATTGTGATATTCAATATGGATTGTGAGAGAGAATTTGAATAGTTCATAGAATTTGTAATATTTATTTTTTAAAGTAATGCATGATTATAAAATAAGCTTTTTGAATTAAACTTTTTTTGTAAAATAAAGACGATGCAAATTAGATATCAGTGATTTGTCGAATCATTAATAATTATGATGCTCCATTTAAATTGTGAGAGAAAATTTGATATGTTATACAAAATGGTATAGTTAGGGTCGTTAATGGGTCGGATTCGGATCGGATCGGATCATGAGGAATTCAAGTCCAAATCCAAAAGTAATATGTCATATTCAAATTCGATACAAGATCCATCGAATTTGTAATTGGTATAATCATATTTGGATTCAAATAAAAGTTAGATATCAGTCGGATATCCAAAAAAATTTAAATTTGAATATTTCAAAAATCATCATATATTTATTATTTTTCTAAAAATTTAGTAGAATTCAAATTCAAAAAATCATCCTTAAAAAAATACACAACAAATTAATAAATAAATTTTCAAGTCTATTGATCACTTAAAAGCAACAATAGAATTTAACTTAATCACATTCATTTACCAAATCATTACATTTTAGGTTCCGTTGTTGATAATAATACTTGGTATTATAGATACGTAGTTATATTTGATTATTCAATCAACTAACTATAGATTCAAAATTTTATAAAAAAAAATTATTTTGATCAAATCGAGATTTGCATTGCATTCTTGCCATATTATTGCATTCACTTCCTACGCATCATTCTTCCGCATCATTTTTTTTTAATAAAAATAGAGAAACAAGTGATGTAATTATGATATAAATAAGCTCAAAATTTAACAATTTATATAAAAAGTACTTGATTTGATATATTACATAGGAGTTCATTACTTCTTTCATCCAAATATCAACATTGAAATTATTATAGGACTTTGTATATACATATGTTTAATACTATATATGTATAATATTAAATATATTCGAATTCGAATTATTAATAGATTGGATTGAGCCATATCAATATTTACTCAATTTATTTTGGATTATGAACTTTTTTAATCGGATCATATTCGTTAAATTTTTTATCAGTTAAAGATCATAAATAATCGGATCTAATTCGCATTAAAATCCGCTCTATTGATAGCCCTAGATACAGTAGACTCCTTTAACGACTTAAATTAATTATCTTGTGTGAAAACATATTGTGCAGATAATACATTTTCAAAATATCATAAAATCATGATTAAATAAGAAGACGATAATCATTTGCAATGTTTTATTAAGGCAATTAATTGTGATGAGGATACAACCCTATGATGACTAAAATATCCTTAATAGTGCCCAAATTACTAAATGTCTAGTAGGATCCATATATATATATATATATATATATTTAAATATGTGTTGAGATTTGACTTAACTCGAAGGCACTTTAACTCGAAATAATAGCCTTTACATAGAGACGTGGTAAGATCTTTAGGAGCCACCAAAGATTGATGAGACTAGGACATATCAGTAGAAGGCTATATATATATATATTCTACAATAATAAATGCCAAAATAATAAATAAATAAATAAAACACCGATCTTGGAGTGACCATCAAGAAGATGAATTTAGTTTATAATAATTTTTCACCCAACTGTCTTCCTATCTATTCACCTACTTTCTAATATACCTTTAATCAACATTGCCTAGTCTAATATTTTTCTATTTCTCAAAGTTTCTAGACATCCGACATTTCTTGAATAGCCAACCTCTCGAACTCAATTTAAATCCAACACAATCAGTGTTCATTTCAACCTCGTGAACCTTTAAATATATTGAAGAATCTTATCCCACTTCAAATCAAGAGATAAATAATTAAATCAAGTGATGAATTAATTTATAAACGTGGAAGATAAATTATGGAGAATTAGGGAAATTATCGAAGAAAAAAAGATAAGTGCCCTAGAAGAAGGGTGGAGTCACTATCCTTGAAAAGGTGAAGCCGTGAATTCGTGGATCATGTGAGAAAGTTAACAAACTGCCCGCGTGATCTAAGCTTTCCCTTTGGAGGATTCTCCACCACATCCGGCCCCACTTTTTAATCTTGCTTGTATTATATACAATTATATATATATATATATATATTTGTGAATTTAGGACTTTTATTTACTTTCTAAATATTTCACAATAAAATTTATTTTTTAAATATGTACGTGTAATTTTTGCTGGATTATCATTTCACCTAAATTAATAATGTGACCGTGACATAGTAATTTTCAACCACATCATATCATACTAGTCAATCTTAATCTTATTATCTTTTGATCATATCCAATATGTAGAATTCTTAATTTGATATTCATGATACTTGATATTATTCCATATTAAGGAATTTAGGGGAATGAAATTTGAATATAAGGATTTTTCCTCTTACCCACCATTTGATGCTCTCCTTTAGGATAATATCCCTACCAAATGCATGCATGCACGACAATGCTTTAAATTATTTGAACTTCTATATCTGGCAATAAATTTGGTTATCATCAATGGTGTCATTTGTGGGAACGACAATTATTTGTCGCCTTCAGTTCACCTCGATTAGGGAGTTATGATGCTAATTGATCTTGTTCTACATTCTTCTCTCTCATCCTCCATTCAAGTGATGCCGAATGAGCAATACCTTAATATAGCTTAATTTTTATATCTCACGACAACCCACGTTAAAATAGTATTTTATCTTTAAATATGCTACTCCCTGGTGTTAATAATAAGAGGAATGAGCATAACCAAATTACTCACCTATAAAAAGCGTTGGGGATTCTCGTAGGATTCTAGCTCACTCGACGATATTTTGACAAAAACTTCATCTCTAAAGAAAATACATGTAAAAATTAAATTCATTCATTGCGTAGATGGGCCTACGTATATGTTGTCTTTATAACTATTATAACTATTGTCATTAAATGGAGGGTGCTAATGCACAAGGCCCAATACAAATGGCCCACCAAAGTAAGATCCTTCATGGACTTGACACATGGGATGGGCGAGCCCAAGTCATGGGGGTGGGCTAAACTTTTGAGAAAAGATTTGGTTCATTAAAGTGTATAAAATCTCTCACTTAATATGGGAGGTCAGGAGTTTGAATCCGAACGAGCTCTTGATATGTGTATATGTGAATAAATGAAAAAAAACAAGTGTATAAAAAATTGTTAAAGTTGCATCATTTGATAACATTATGCAAGTTACCAAATTGAGTCTTATTTTAGTTTATATATATACTAGCATTATCTTCGTGCTATGCACCAATTCTTTAAAATTACTATATATTAATGTAATTATTGAATTATAAATATAATTAAAAATAAAAATATAAAAAAAAATTAACTCAAAAAATGGTTGAGTAATTAATAAAAAATAAATTTAAAATTATTTAGTGAGAAGTTAAAACAAAAATCTAAACTTCCAAAAATAAAGTCTATGAATATGATTACATATTTTATTAAAAATAAAAAAATAATATGCAATCAAAAATTAATAGATAGTTGCATTAAAAAATAAAGGTATATGAGAAGGATATAAAACACAAGATTGATGGCTTGAAAGTTGTTGGAAAAAATTTAAAATTATAGTACTTTAAGATTACGTTAGACTTAGAAGACAATGAGTATATATTCAGTTAAAACTTCAAATATAAACAATTAGATAATATATTGGCTGCTAAGAATTTAAAAAATTTCTTACTTAGTTTCAATTTTTGAATAAAATTCAACTAAGTCAAGACAAAACTATGATAGTAAAGGAAAAGAATAAAAAATAAAACAAATACATGAAATAAATATAAAGTTAAAATCAATATTAGTATATAAGTTAAACCTTTTATTGACTCAATAGTACTTTAGTTATCCAACAATAAAGTAAAGAAAAGATTTAAGAATATATATTGATAAAATAGTATTTAAAACTTTTAAAAATAGTATGAATTATACATCCTTATACATACACAATTACACATATGTGAATAAAAAATAAAAATTAAATGACATACTTTTAAAATATAAATATTCAAAAAGTGGAACAAACTTTACAAATACCAAAACCAAAAAATAGATCTTATTCTATAAAATTATAAAGCTAGATAAACAAAAATAAGAGAATTTAAAAATAAATACAAAATCTAACAAATAAATAAATAACTTAATTCAAAGAATGAGTTAAAGCATACTAAATGTATAACAATTTAAATAAAATAAAAATTAACTGACAGAATTTATTTATAGTTGAAGAGAAAAATATAACTAATAAAAAGTAAATAAAGTTAAAAAATATTAAGAGCAATTAACACATGTCTCATCTCATAAAATTATAAAACTAAAAGAACAGAAAAGAAATTTAAAAATTAAAAAATGAATTGGTAACTTAAACTAAGTAAGAAACAAAAAGATATAAAAATTTACAAAGTTAATGACAATAAAAGCTAAATTATACACTTTAGTTATGGTTGAAAATAAAATTATAGTATTAAAATCCAGAAAATCTCTTCCATCATGTATGTAACATCCCTAAAATTAAAAAAAAAAAAAAGTGAAAAAGAAAATCAAACAATCAATAAACAATTTGAAGAATAAAATAAACAGGCACACAAAGAGATAGAGGAAAAAAAATGTTAGGAAATAAAGAGGCACACAAAGAATAGAGTAAAAAAATACTAGAAATTGAAAGTATTAATAAAATGGCTTTTGAAACACTCTATATATAGTGATATAGATATAAATTAGTTACTAAAAATAAGAAAAAATTATGAAAAATTTATCGAACTATAAAGTTCAAATGATCCGAGAATCTTTCACATATTGAGAATAAAGTTGAAAGAGATTTTATAGATAAAATAAAATCATATTTTTGGTATTTGAGATAAACAAAGAATAATTTGTTCTAATCAAGAAAATAAATTAAAAAATCTAAATATCTTTAAAAGGAATAAATGCTTTCAATTTAATTGTCAAAAACCAATTTTTAAATTTAATTAAAAAGCTCAAAATTCTAAAAGTTCAGAATTTGATCAAAATTGCACAATTATGGGTCCCACATCATTTTATTATATATAATAGTGTGTGTATATATATATATATATATATTAAGTATTAACTCTATTACAAAGTTTAATATCTTGTGATTATATTTTCAAGTTGTATTTTTCTTTAAGAGGAGGATTCACCCAACTTAATTTTTTCTACTAGTTATTTCCCAAGAGACTATAAGAAGAGGGGGAAAAAATTCTATTTATTTATTTTTATTACAAGCAATAGAACACTCAGCACATGAGTTTGTCTTGCTTATTAATTCTTCCAATTTTTTTCTTATCAATAAGTGATAAATTATATCAATGATTACTTTGTTATAAATGCATATATTTAATTAAATATATCGAATATAAAATAATAATACTCATATCACATAATTAGATTAAAAAAGCAACACAGATCAATGAAATTTGACACATAAAACAGACACACATACTATTTACTTTCAAACTTAAAAACATTCATGCATAATAAACTCAAGCCATTGATCTCTAAATTTTCTTTGGACTACAATTTTGCAAGTTAGAAAGATTTGGCAAAAAAGTGCTATTATTCCTAATTTGTTTTTACTCCATATATGACCCTAAATCAAGCAAAAACATGATCTATTTATTGCTTAATGTGTGACTAGAAAAAGATGCCAATTTTTGCAAAATGTGATATCTTTTATTAGGTGAGATGCATGTTTTTGCTATATGGAAACACCCAACTTTGAAAAACATGTTTCACAAATTTAATTAGGGGAAGTTAAAATGCAACTTAGGAAGCAATCTACATTTTTCGCAATGCTTCAATTAGAAAGTCAAGATATGGTGTTGGCTAATCAACATCAATGCTCCAACCTTAACTTCCCTTATTTTAAAGTTATCCCACTTCCATATATTCTCTATTTAGTACCATGATTATGTCCTTATCCATCAAGATTTTTTACTTCCAAAGACATACTAAATATAATTCTTTTGAAGTTGGAAGCCTATCCCACCCTCTAAAAAGGAGAAAAAGAAAAAACAAAAAAGAAATTTTACGCGCGCAATAATTTTTATATTATAATTTTATAATGCTGGTTTAGGATTAAATAGATAAAAAAAATTATATATCAAGTGATTTAGGTATGAAAAAATTGAAGGAGAGCGTTGAGATTATATCTTTTATAAAAATTTATATAGTTTCAAATTTAAAGCCCTATCTTCCCTTCCCAAAAAAGCGAAATTATTGAAAAGGATTATATGAAATCTTGCATCATAGGATAAAAAAAATGTAAGAAAAGATTACATAAAATCTTGCTTCATGGGAAAAAAAAATAATTGACCCTAATATTGAAAAACAAAGCTTCTTTTTTAAAAATGGAAATATCATGTTTATCCTTAAGGATAATATCCAAATTTAAGAATTCCAACATATACAAATATTATAAAATAAAATATTAATGTTAATATAATTTAGTAGAGTTTTATTTAAATATTATTTAGGTGAGTATCTTCACATGCCTCCTAAAACCAAACAAAATTAATAAATTAAAATAAATAAATAAATAAAAATGTTGCCAATATGGTTAGACACTAGTACCACTTCGTGGGGTCACATGACATTTTCAAGGAAACAAATGTCATGGATATATTCATTTTATCATGTCCAATCATGCAAAGTTGAGCTATATAAACAAGTGAAAATCTTGCAAATTTTCTAAATTTGTTGGCACAACATAGTCAATCAAATGTTTTTGATTCATTGAACATAAACCAAACCCCAAGCTTCAATTATGCAACTTGTGATGTTACACAAAGAGCTACATAGTGTTTGCAATAGTTGGATTTTTCAATATTTGTATTTCTTTTATGTGAATGTCATTAAAATAAATTAGGAATTGGACTGCGGTTGACCCTTTTTTTCATTTAATATACATAAGTCATATTTGAGAGTTTTACATTTGTTAATTTTAAAACCCTATATTCAATTTAATATTTTTAACATAAATTCAAGCACAAAGTATTTCTTTTTGTCAAATATTCTCATGATTCTACCTTTTATATTATTTTGAATTAATTTTTAAAATTCTATATTTTTACTATTAATTATTTTCTCATAAATTTTAATATTAATCACTTTTAAAGGATACAATTGTGCGAACATCATGAATTCTATTTTCTAGTCATTTATTTCAATACATATTTCTTCTTTTATTCTACTTTATACATGTATGTTAACTATACTAAAATCTTTTAATAAAAATAATTAATTATAAATCAAATAATTTTTTATTCTAAAATAAACTTTTATTCTAACTTAAAACATGTAGCACAATATTTATATATATAATATTTATTTAATGTATATTATTTAGTATTTAAACTCCCTCACATCCTCTTTTATCTTTTCCAAATCTCTTTAGCAAAACCTACATAATTCTCAAGCATATCACATCAAAAAACAGTGTCAACTTCCCATTTTCTTCCATTTCCCCATTACTTCAGGCTGATCACTTCAAAATTTCCTTGTATATATATATACATATGTGTGTGTGTGTGTGTATATATATCATTAATTCTCACACACAACACACGCAGACCTGATACTTCTTTCTTTTCTTCTACAATTCTGATACTCAAATGGGCATGAGAAAATGCTCACAATGCGGGAAAACAGGTCACAATTCAAGAACTTGCAGAAATCTCAGAAGAATTCAGAGTGTTCAGAGTATGAAGCTTTTCGGCGTGCGGTTGGTTAGTACTGTGCCTTTTTCTGATGAGGGTTTTATGAGTTTCAGCCCCGCCGGAGAATTACTGTCTTCCGATGAGAATTCCGATCACAAACTCAACAACGGGCTCGCCGGAGCTCCTCAGGGCCGGAGGAAAAAGGGTAAATTACAACTTTTTTTTTTTGTTTTTTTCTTATTTGTCTGTGGAATTTTGGACATATATAGATGGAGCCGGGGACCTCAAAATATTAAAACTTAATTTTTCATATTGAAAATTTTAAAATATTACAATTTTGTCATCCTTAAATTTTAAAATTGTCATTTGATTGAAAATATGCTAATTGCCATTGTCCTTCTTTGTCTTTCTATTTTTTTTGTATCGATTTTTTTGAAACTATAAATTTTTAATGATTAGTATATATGACGAAATTAAAAAAAAATAAAAATACATATATATATATATCATATTTTTGATAATTCAGAATTTCGCTCCCCATAATAAAAAATTCTGGCTTCGTCCCTGATTTTGGGTAACTGTTATATATATATATGTGTGTATGTATAGGTGTAGCATGGAGTGAAGAGGAGCACAGGTTATTTCTACTGGGACTTGAGAAGCTTGGGAAAGGGGACTGGAGAGGGATTTCCAGGAATTTTGTGACAACAAGGACTTCTACGCAAGTGGCCAGCCATGCACAAAAGTATTTTCTCAGACAAAATAATGCCAACAAGAGTAAACATAAGCCTATCTTCTTCTCTTATATGGTATGGTATATATCTTTAATTTTTTGCATCAAATATATATATATATATGTGTGTGTGTGTGTGTGTATGTATGTATGCATGTATTCGTTGATGTCAGAATCTTTCTTTGGATTATCTTAAAAAATTTAATTTTGAGAGGTTAAATTGAAGTTTTACAAAATAAATAAATAAATAAATAAATGACAATATTTTATTTATTTATTTATTTATTTTTGTTGTGGGGGGTTGGGGGGGGGGGGTGTTAAAGCTTTAAGCTTTAATAAGAATATATAATATAGTGTCATATAGATATAATAGGAAAATTGTCCCCTATCAACCTCCTTATTGCTTCATCCTTGGATATATATTGTCATGAAAATTTTGCAAAAGATAGAGCAAGAGCATCCTTGTTGCATCTTTAGGGCAAAGTAGGAAAAGCGTCACTCTTTATACTTTGACTTATAGGATATGAATTAAAGACCTACTTCTAAAATTTACTATATATAAATAATTAGGGTTATAGGGATATTTAGGAAAAATTCTCTAAATTAGTATTATATTTGTGGGTTAGAGTAATATCCAGAGAAAATATCGAGAATAATAAAGATTGCATACTTTAGTGCATTAAATGTGAGAGAATCAATTGATCGATCCTAAATGGCTTTATTTACATGGTTCAATCCATTTTAAACTTCACTATTATATTACGATTAGATATGTAAATGAGTTGAGTTAGAGATTTGACCATTTTTTTCATGCTCAAGCTCCATGAGCTAAGAAAATTGAAGCTTGAGCTCGACTCGGCTCGACTCAATTCGTTAGGTTCAAATTCATCAATAAACTACAAGCTCGAGTTTAGGCTCGGGCTTGAGCTCGAAAAGTTAAGTCATTTTATAGAATATTCTAAAATTAATATATTTTATTATATTTTTTATATTTAAATATATTTTAAAAAAAAAACAATAGGCTCGCGAACTTGCAGACTATAATTATTTGGCTCGAGCTCGACTTGAAATCTATACAAACTTGGCTTGAGTTCGAATTCTTTGAATTCAAGTTCGAAGACTTTTCAAGCCAGTTCGTCAGGCTCGCAACCTGACTCGGTTTATTTGCATCCCTAATTAGGATGGTGAATTGAGTCCTGATAAATAGTCTATTTCATCTTGGGCCGACCCGATTCACTTAGCCCGAATCATACTTTATATAACAATTCTCGAAATAAAAACAAACAAACAGCAAACTAAAATTTAATAAATTCTTGGAAATTAACCATATTCTTAATTAGTTTGAAAGAAAAATTTATCAACTGATATTAATAGCTCTTTTTTCATGCTGCAAATTATAACAGGCGGAGAGAAATATTGAACCCCAAGTAGTTCAGTCAGTTGTTTCCACCACAGAGCCCATTTACTACTCGAAGATGAAATTACCAATCTCTCCTCTTTTGCCGGAAAATATACCTTGTTGCAGATTGTTCAGTAGTTCTGCAACTCCAAGTCAGCTTAGCTTGGAGCTCAGCCTCTCGGCTCCCAAGCCGCCAGTTTGGAATTATCCGCCGGTTGGGTTCTGGAAGAAGCAATTT
This sequence comes from Jacaranda mimosifolia, assembly GCA_018894105.1. Taxonomy (NCBI): domain Eukaryota; kingdom Viridiplantae; phylum Streptophyta; class Magnoliopsida; order Lamiales; family Bignoniaceae; genus Jacaranda; species Jacaranda mimosifolia. The sequence goes on from CM032119.1 coordinate 42,352,235, forward strand.
GTTGTCTAAAACATGGTTTTTGTTAAAGGTAAGGAAAAATGGACATCTTTTAGCCATGTTCTGTATATATATATAATGTAATAAACCCATATATTGTAATAAAACATATGCTTATGATATATATATATATATATATATAGAGTGTTTGCAAGAAGTTTTTGTTGTTGGAGAAGTAAAAAAGATTAAAAAATGTTGAAAAAGTCATAGATAAAGTTGAAGAGAAAAATTGAGAGTATTTGAAAATAATAATAAAAGCTACAAGAAAAGATAAGTTGAGATTGTTTGAAAATAATAGTAAAACGTACTTAGAAAACTGCAAAACTTAGGCGACGATTATTTTTAACTTATAATTTTTTTCAGTTAAATTTAGAGAACTAAAGTAGAAGTACCACTTTCAAACACTTAAAAATGAGTAAAACTACAATGAAAAGGTGAAAAACATTTGAGATAAATTGTTACAAACACTATGATAACGTTTGGATATGAATTATGAATTATATGTTTTGAGAGAATGAGTTTTAGAAATTGGGTTGAAGAATGTAAAATTCGTGTTGGAGAATGTGATGTATGTTTGTTTATGTTTTGAGAATAGTTAGAAAATTATTTTAGAAAACTTTGATATGTTTGTTTATGTTTTCGAAGGAAACAAATTCTACTGTAGCAGTCAAATCAATATTTTTTTGTTGGATTTTTAGGGTTAACATGAAATTGAGTGATTTTTTTTATTAAAATAATAATAAAATATGTATGATGTGTGTGTATATATATATAATATGTATCTATATATTGGAAAATGAGGAAGTTTTGGGTATAATGAAAGATAGAAGAGAGTATTTTAAGAAATTTAATTTGACATTTTGGAGAATTTTTTTTTGTATGTTTGATTTCATTTTGGCAAAACAAAATAGATGGTTGCATAGCCTATAATAGTTTTGTGGGTTATTTTATTTTATTTTTTTTATTTGTGAAAAGATGGGAAATGTTAAGGACCATAGATACCTTAAAATATATGTTACACGATGAGTTTACATAAATATGCATGATATATGTACTTATTGAGTTACGTAAATATGTCTGAAATATTAATTAAAATATTTGACAAGTTACTATTAATAATTAAACTAATTTAATTAATCGATTTGTAAATTTCATTTAGTATCATATCACACTCATAATGTAGAATTAAGTTAAATTATGTAAGAACATGCAATTAGAAAGTTATAAATTTACAATAATCATTTCTATGTATTTAATTTTTAAAAGTAAAAAAATCCTAGGTTTAGTTTATTTTAATTTATTTGTGTATTTTACAATTAAGATATATATTTTTATATTATTACTATATAAATTTCGATTCAATTTGGATTGGATTGATTTTTGTAAAATTGAAAACCGATCTAATCCAATCAATTTTTAGAAAACAAGTCCAATTTAATCCAAAAAAGTTTGATTTTGATTGGGCTTTGATTTTTTGGATCGATTTATCATTTTTTTTTCTTCATTAGATTGAGTTTGAACACCCCTAAAACAAAGTAATATAAACTAGTTGGGGAGATGAGGAATTTGAACTTTAGGGAAACAAGAAAGAAAAATAAAATTAAAAAAATATAAAATTTAGCATTACGATAACAATAAGTAAGAGAATAGAGATTTTCTCTCAATTTTCTCGTATTTTAGGTATGAGAGAGAGAGAATCCCCCCCCCCCCCCCCCCCACAAAATAAATATATACGGTTACATTTCTCCTTTTTTTTATTTAGAATTTTTCCGAATAGCCAAAAAATAAAACTATTTCTTTTATCATTATAGTTTTGGTTTAAAACATAAAAAAAGAAAAATCCTCAAGCAATATATATAAAATGATTGTTTAATTGTCGTTATATAACTCTTTAATGCAATACGATAGGATAGAGTATCGGAGGTAAATAGATTTAAAGTTAAAACATGTCTCTCATAACATAACAGTGATGCTATTTAACCAATTTAATGGTGACAATTCGAATATTATCTCATGCTTTATAGTAACATGACTTCCAAACAAATTTAAAAAAAAAAAAAAAAACTTCCAAACACGCTTTATATACTATTTAGAACATCAACCGCGATCAATATTTAACTGATACTAAAAATTCGTAATCTTAAATACAAAATTAATCTAGCTAGCCGAATCGAAGCAGATGCTCTCATAACTAACATTCACTACGATCAATTCGTAGCTGATGATTTTTTTTTTTATATATTAATTTTTCAAGTAATACTGCCTAACTAATTTGTTGCACTTACAATGAAGACATATATAGATTGATAGCTAATAATTTTTTTATTATTTATTATTTTAAAAAAATTATATTTTTTATAAAAAAATTGTATCTATAATTTATAACCATACTTATGAAATTAATATCGTATGTAACAATCTTTCTACAATAGATACTTAATTTTTTAATAGTGATAATTTCAATAATCTTAATATTTAGCAACCTAGATCATTTGTAGCAAAAAACGAAGCGAAGGATTTTTCTTGAAAAACGAGGAAAAAGAAAAAGAAAAAAGATAACATGAGACAAAAAACCATGATTAGTATACCTAACTATTTCAAATAATGAGTAGGAAGACTAGGAAATTATATAAGGACATCATACGAACGTATGGGATTAACATTTCATAATTCTATCAACTTCAAGGAATGGCAAATGATTCTGAAAATCCTACTTTAATTTGTCTTGAAATCAAACAAGTGATGATTAATTAAATTAATTGTTCTTTAAATTCAAAGAGCTAAGAGTAGTGGGACGACACTAATTAATGGAGAATTTTATGTTACGTACACATTTTAAACATGTATGCAAGTAAATGGTGGGTTATAAAATAAAGATATAATGATATTATGTGGTCATATATAATTTAATAATTTATAATTTGATTGAATAATATTCAAACAAGTAAGACATAAATTGTAATTAAGTGCATACAAGAAATATGTGCCATAATTTGAACCTTGAACATTGTGTTGCCCTCGAGAAGTTATATTTTTTATTGGACCGAATGTATTCAGTTTAATTATAATTGTTGGATTAAGGTGTGTTGATATATAGTGAAATATCATTCACTTTTTCTCAATCCAATGATCATGATTGAATCAGTTGCATTATACGTATTCAATCCACTGTGAATCGAATGTATTCAGTTCAATTATGACCTTTGGATTAAGTTGTGTGGATGGTGAAATATCATCCACTTTTTCTCAATCTAATGACCATGATTGAATCAGTTGCATACTTAGTCTACTGTAGACCGAATGTATTCAGTTCAATTATAACCGTTGGATTGAGGTGTGTAGATGGAGAAATACCACCCACTTCTTCTCAATCCAACGATCATGATTGAATCAGTTGCATTAGATGTACTCAATCCACTGTGGGCTGCCGAGTGTGTTCAATTCAATTATGACCCTTGAATTAAGGCATGTGGGTGGTGAAATACCACCTACTTTTTCTCAATCCAACAATCATAATTGAATCAATTGCATTATACGTACTTAGTCCACTGTAGGCCTACCTGCTTTCCAAAAATAGTATATGATAATTGATTTCAACTTTGTTAATCTATTATTACTTTTTGACGTGTCAATTTCTATTGAATTTAAGTGTTCATTTTCTTTTCCCTTCCTCCTTTAATATAGAGTGATCGGATGAATGACGTGATGATGATAAAATTGATTTTTTTTATTTTATAACGATAATAATATATTTATCCTACCTAATAAAATGTGAAATGAAGAAAGATATTTTAATACGCTAGAGAGTGATTGTGGCAGAAAAATGGATAAGGAAGGATGGAATAAAGAAGAAACAATTTTTTTTAATGTAATTTTAAGCATTAATTGATTTTTTATTAAATATTTTTATTTCCTAATTAATTTTTCATTAAGTTGCAAGTATTCTCTATTTTTTATTATTTAATTTTAAAGAAATTTTAAATTCATTATTTATGTAAAATATAGCCCAGTGTTTTACGAATGTTCCTTTGCATTTTTTTTTTAACACGCACACACATACCTTAAATCATTTGAATTTAAATTTAAAATTTATATATATAAATATAAGAAAAACGTCCTCTTATCAATTGTAGCCTTTTATGAAAATTAAATGACTACGATGATTGCAACCTAGAATTTGCTTTTGTGCTTGGCGTGCTTAATTTTCATGAATCATATAAATAGACATTAAAGAAAACGTTGTGCTATATTATACAATTAGTGGGATTTGAAAAGACTAGTTAATACCAATCCATAAGTTTAGAAAAATCTTACAGATTCCATGCATAAATAGTATGCAATAAATAGACTTTGGTAAAAGTAGTTAGAGTCACCGATATTTTTTACTTTTTTCCTTTAAAAGAATATATTTAAGATTGTTAAATTAGTCCCTTGAGAATCCTCAATAATCAAATCAGTATGATGGGTATAAATGAGATGAGATGATTTTTGAACAGTTTGAGGTCGTCAGTTAAATGAGTTGAGCCGAGCTCAATAACATTCGGCTCGAAAAGCTCGCAAGCCTAAACAAACTTTATAATAATAATAATAATAATATTTTATTAGTTATTTTTAATAAAATAACAAAATATTTTGAAAAGTATAACTATATATTTTATTTTGAGTTTAAATAAGTTCGAATTAATCCAAACCTATACAAGCTCGAGTTCATCCGAACTTATACGGATCGAGTTCTTCTGCTAACTTGTGACAATTCTTATTGAGTTAGACTCGATAAGGCTCGATAATGCTCGATAAGACTCGCCCGAGCCTTCGCCTATTCAACGAGTTGAACTTGAACTTGCTATATTCGGGCTTGACTAGGCTCGTTTACACCTCTAGTATGGTGTTGAATAATCTTTGGCCACATAGTACTAGCCTCACACATAAAGGGCTAGTTTGGTTGGAATGATAATGTGGGATAAAGTGTTTCTATCCTACTTTATCATTTGTTTGGTTGGATTAATAATAAATACTTAAACCCGCATGAATACCAAAAACCCGTGCTTATATATGCAATTCTCATAATAAATTAACCTACCACCTCCCATGGGATTATTTATTCATAGGCCTACTTGAGTTAAAGTTATCTATTTACCTTTTAATTTTTGAAATTATGGATTTTATATATGAGTAAGGGATAAAAAAATAATTTATTAGACGTAATCAAGATGCTTTAATGTTGAACAAAACGCAACAACCAATAATTACATGGACCCATATAAAAATAATCATGCAAACCAAAACTATAACACAGTAATAAATAATCGCACAAATTATCTTATGATAAATAATTATGAAATAACTTAAAAATCGAACCAAATCAACCCAAAATGTGATGTCATGGGTTCGAATTTGACAAACTCCTAACATGTGTATGTATAAATAAATAAAAAAATCAACATAGATTAAAAAAAAAAAAAAAACAGTCGTTCTCAAATAAAGGCAATGAATACATATCTTTAATTTTTTTTCCCCATTTTTTTATATGTATCTCTATATGAATATGATTGAAATGTTTACGTAAAACTATGATGTAATAGGTTACACATCATGCATATGTGTACAGATCAGGAAGCTCCATGTAAGCAAAACATCGGTAGTCCAAAACAGTTAAAAGTTGCCAAATGCATACTATTTGGAGGGTGCAAAGTGAAAATAGGATATTTTCGAGGGTGCAAATTGTAAATTTACCCAAAAGATTCCCTCCATATCGCAACGGCTATATATATATATATGCATTTACTTCACAACTCTTCTTTCATATCCAACACGCGTACCAATAACTAGAAAGATAAAATAGCGAAATCTTCAGATAGAGATTAAGGTAAAAATCTCGCATTTGCGCGGAAGAACGAGGGAATGTGAACTACTTTTGCTTCAACCAGATTTTGTCAAATGGATTCAACCAACAATTCGCTGGTAAAACATTTTTTTTAAAAAATTTTCCGAATTCGCTTATGTATTTTTACGTAAAATTGATCGATTTTTGTTTAATTGTTTTTGGTGAGAAGCTGGGCTTCAGTTCTTCGGCTTTTGTGGAGAAATTCTGCGCGGCGGTGTTTCCGATTACAGTTATAATCGACGCGTTGATTTTCGCGGTTTCCGGTTGTTTTGAATGCCAAAAGCTGCGCCGCAGCAAGAAATCGCGCTACGAGTATAAGGAGATTGTTCGCCTCTCGCTGGAATCTCATTGTATTGTATTTTAACGATATTATTTTCACCTGTTGTTAAGAAGTTTTTTATTATTATTATTATTTTTTGGTGCGTTTAATTGATTTTGGATCGTATTTCATTGCAGTTACTGTAAGTGAAGTGGAGGCATTGTATGAGTTGTTTGAGAAGTTGAGCGGTTCAATTTTCGATGATGGATTTATACATAAGGTATGCCTTATTTATCTGTTTTTTCCGATCATATGTGTTTTAGCTTCTTCTAATTTGTTGTTGAAATATATTAATCACACTCTATTGAGGAAATTTTTGCTAATAGATATTTTTGAGAACTGCTGAACTTTTTGTAGTAAAGGTTGCAGGTGCTGCATTTGACTTAGTGAGTTTAATTTCAGAAACTTTAAGCCAAGCTACTCGAGATTTGGCTCAAGCTTGATCAATAAAAGCTTGTTCCACCTTGGTTCGCTATCAAATCAAGCTTAATTATCTTTTATCATTTGATAAATTTTGAGGATTTTGAGTTCGAATTCGAGTTTGATTCGAATTAAAGCTAATTATTTGCGTCCGAAGTGTTTTAACAATCAAACCTAATTAAGACATCTAATTCACAGCACGTTTCCCTCTCATTTTAAAGTTTTACAATCCTTGTGGTGATTTATTGGCTGAAGAAGAAGGCAACTGGAGGACTGTCAGAAGGTTGGGGTGTCTACGTTTGGTGCGTGGTTCCTTGTATCAGCCGGAACGAAATGAGAACGACGCATGGCTCCTTCGAAATGAGAACGGATAAATCTGATATTAACGGCGGTACTTTGGAACGCATATCCATGATTTGTTAGAGTTTTTCTTTTCTTTATATATATATATATATATATATTTATAATACATGCACACACATCAAAAGCTCGTTAGAGTTTGAATTCTTGTTGGTGTCTCACATCGATAAAATAAATAAGTAGTGGTCTCTATATATGATTTTGTGCAATTCTTACCTTTGAGCGAGTTTTTGAGGTTGAGTTAGGTTCAATGTCCGTTATTTAACATAGTATTAGAGCCACCATTTCTGATATTGGGTTACCCAATGTTGTTAGACTACTAATTTCATGTTATTCCATACTCCATATATTCATTTATGTGCATATGCGAGCTGTGTCAGTGTCTCACATTGATAAAATAAAAATAAGTTGTGATCTCTATATATAGTTTTGGGTAATTCTCACAATTTGAGCTAACTTTTGGAATTGAGTTAGACTTAAGGACCATTATTTAACAATTTCTAACATATCAAATAATGTAGAAAACTTATGCTATTGGGCCATAAGTATTGAAATCCATGACTTCACACTTTATGTGTGAAACTTATACTATTAGACCAAATGACACTCGACAAACATAATTTGTCCTGAAAACAAACAAAAGAGTTTTATATTTTAATAATAAATATATGAAGTTTTTAAAATCACATCAAGTTTAATTTTGTGGAATAATATTATGATACTAACAATATTAAAGATAATCAACAATACTTATAATCAAAAGTTCGTTAAAGTTTGAATTCCTAACAATTCAAATAATGTAGGAAATTTATGCTACTGAACCACATGAATAGTTAGAATTTAATTTCCAAATTATGTGTGTGTGGGGGGTGGGGGGGTACGGCGCGGCTTAACCGATTAACCACTTGACTGTAATGAATTTGATTACGGAACTTTAAAATTTGATGCTTAACTTTCAACTTTATGATATTGATTTGAAAAGTATTGTTAGGTAATTTATTTGTGTGCTAAATCTATAAGAATAATTAGAAAGTTGGATAATTTATGAGGAAAAAATAAGTGAAGAAATGCTTTAACAATAAGCAGTATGATATTTTTGGTAATTACAATCAAAATAATTGGACAATTTAGACAATAACATACAAATCTTAACGTGTTTTAAATTTGTTTCACATTTTTATTTTTTCAAAAAAGAATACAATAGTGGAAAGGCCACAACGGTACAATGACACTGAAAGATGGCTTGGGCGATGCGGCGACTACTGCATATGTCATTTCTCAATAGTCTTATGAAGATATATAGCTTACAAAATTTAATTCATATTTGCTTCAATGTCTTTGAATAATTTTTTTTATTTATACACTGCATGTTATGAGTTTAAATTTAAATTTCATACTTTATATGTAAAACTAATGTCACTGGACCAAAAACCACTCGGTCTTCAATGTTTTTGAGTATTTGTTATATGTTTTCAACTTCTTGTTTGCTGGTGAAAGCCAACTTTAACCGTCAAATGTGCTTGTGTGCCTGCTACTCATTGATCCTCTGTTTTTTATGATACTAAACAAGTACTGTTTTGATCTTCATCTTTACAAGCCTATTTACTATTATCATAACCATATTTTCTTACTTTTTGTTCACATGCAGGAGGAGCTTCAGCTGGCACTGTTTAGAACCACATGTGGTGAGAACCTTTTCTTGGATCGGGTAATCACAGTCTTAATTCTGATCCTCTTTTGATTTTATCCCTCTATTGTTGATTATATGTTGATGTGGCAAAACAAATATATCGTAAGGACAATTTGATACACCTTAATTAAGATAAAGGACAGTCTTATATAACACCAGCAGTTCAAAATCCTTATGGGCGTAGAACCTTAATGAACATGGAACCTACCTCTATAAATAGAGCCAATAGTCACTAATAGGGATCATCTTTTGTGAATATCCTCGAAGCAAACATGTTCGAAAATTGAAAACCTACAAATTCGAACATCCAACTGTGAATTCCAGAGAAAATCCTCGAAAGATGGTTATGATGAGAGTGTATGTCGAATGAGGTGGCTAGATTAAGAGCCAAGTTATACTATCTTATTGTAGCAGGGTGAAAATGGGCAGAAGTTAAATCCATTAGAGACTAAACTATTGAATAATTCTGTGTTTAAACTAACACTTTCACTAGTTCAGCTGTGTTGCTTTCTCATTTGTAAGTGTTGGTAGGCACAGATCTTTTGTTTTTAATCTATCTACTACTGCTTTTGCTCTCAGGTTTTCGATCTTTTTGATCAAAAAAGGAATGGGGCTATTGATTTGGAAGAATTTGTCCACACCCTCAATGTATTCCATCCTAATGCCCCTGTGGAAGAGAAAATAGATTGTAAGAATTAAGAGAGATCATAATGTTTTTTTTTTGTTTTTACATAAAAAATTTGTCCGGTAACATTTCTGTGATGCCTTTTGTTTGTTCTGCAGTTGCATTTAAGCTTTATGATCTGAAACAAACTGGGTTCATAGGGCGAGAAGAAGTGAGTTCACTAAGCAGTAGTAATCTCATGCAATTTAATGTTTTTTTTGGGTGGGGGTTCTTTTACTTCTTTCTTTTGCCCAATTTAACTTTCTGCATGCTGAATCTAATAGAGTTAAATTATAAAGGGGCCGAAATGGTCAGCGAAGAAACTGAAAATACCTAAAAATTGCGTAAAGTTCCACGTCTACTTTTTGACCTAACCAGAAGGTTAGACCTTTTGATTGTTACACATGGCAGCATCTTCACCCTTCACATGGACTGAATAGTATAGACTGATCTAAGGAATGCACAATAAATATCCTAACTATTTGACACCGAGATATTCACAATCACAATTAATTTATTAACTTAATCATAATGATTTTGACCGTTGGTAACTAGAGATGCAAGTAACCCAGAGTCTCCAAACTTTGACGTTGATCTCATTCTCGCAAAAACTCGATCTTGATTTATCTCTAGGCTTAATTGTCCTCGAGCCTTTTCCGCCAACCATTTTGACCTATGAGACCAGAATGATTCGAACAATTTTGCATTAGAATCTATTATTGAAGCATATTTTTCTAATATTTTATGAGTTTATGGGAAAAATGCTCTTGGTTCAGGTCAAGCAGATGATGATTGCAATACTCATGGAATCTGATATAGAACTCCCTGATGAACTCTTGGACCAAATAGTTGACAAGGTATGGTTTTCATCTGCATTTTATAATCTTTTCTGTTAACATATACCTCTTAATTGTGCAATCATTTTTTCAGTAGACTTTTGTGGATGCTGATGCTGATAAGGATGGTAAAATTGGTAAAGAAGATTGGAAGGCTTTAGTTGCGAAGCATCCATCACTTATGAGGAACATGACTTTACCTTATTTGAAGTAAGCCAATCAAATGTGTTTTATATTAGTTTTTAAATGATTTTAAGTCCACTCGCATGTCCATCCTCTTCCAGGGAGGTCTATTGTTTCGACACTGCAGTTGAAGATTGACAGGTATGTTAATTATTATTTTATTTAAGGAATCAATGGCACATTAAGTGTGTGGAAAAAGTGAAAAGAACGAATTTGTTTAGTAAATGGAATATAAAATTTAAGATTCAATACCAACTATCAATCAAAGTCGATGAAATAGAGTTTAGAGCCTTCACTTTTTATTAGAATAGTAAATTGCACTTAATTTGAAAGGCGTACCTTTTGTATGGTGGGGAAATGGGAACAACGATTTAAGCTATTAGGTGTGGACGTTTCGAGTTGTGGAATCTTGTAGTTTTTATTATTTGATCTGAGATCGATCAATCTAGTAATGAGTAGGTTGATAGTAAAGAATATGTTGAAGTGAGTTCTAACAGATCTTATAGAATTTTGGGATCTTAACATTAATCGCTTAATTGCTGCACTAAAACACATCAATATTTATTCTTATTTTTGTACATAGATATTTTAGATATTGTCGTATAATTGCTTAAGGCGTTGGTATAAGTTATTCCAGGGACAGCAATGGGTTTGAACATTGTCACAAAGCAAAATATTTGATGGACCCGAAATTGGGGATGGTGAAAAATAGAGACATACTTGAAGAAATAGAGCATATTATATGCATACTTCAATTTCTCAAAGACTATTGTGAACTTTTATTTTATTATTTTAATTTAAATACATGCACGTCAGAGGTTCAATAGATATGAACTCTTGACTTCACACTATGTGAGATTTATATTAATGGACTAAATGGTTCGACTCTTGGCAACTTGAGGATTGACATATGAGCTTGGGAATTCGACCTTTCTATTTATTTATACATATACACATCAGGAGTTCATTAGTTTTGAAACCAATAGTTTCACACTTTATGTGTGAGACTTATACTATTGGACTAAATGCCACTCAGCACAATTTGATTTAATTTGTCTAGAAAACAAACAAAAGAGTTTTATATTTTGATAATAAACATATGAAATTTTTTAAATCACATCAATTTAAATTTTGTAGAATAATATTATGATACTAACAATATTAAAGATAATCAACAATACTTATAATTATATCATAATAAAAAGATAATAAACTCCATATTCCACCAATCAACTTTCTTGTAATATGAATGACTCTTGTGATCGAATAAAGTTATGAATTTAATAAAACACACGTTATTTAACAATTGAGAGAGAGGGAGAGGGAGAGGGAGAGGAGAAATTTGACTTGCCAACCAAAAATAACAAGCCCAAATTAAAGTGTAACCTAACTCGATGACGCGATGGTTCAATTGAAAATTTGGTCACGATAACCAATTCATAATTGAATTATAATTTATTTTTTGTTAAATCATTTAAAAAGAACACACCAAATTCTACGTTGCCATGTGTATTTCTTTAGCCAAAGGGCCCATGAAAGGAACTATGCAACCACTTACCTAATTAGTATTTTGTTCTCAAGTGATTAATTCTTCGATATCATTAAGGTCAAGGAATCATTTTCTATCTTAATGAAATCAAATGTAGTTACACTAATATAGGAATTATGCTAATGCTCCTTGTACCAATCCCATTAATATAATATATGTAGAGTGAGTTGGATTTATGTTAATTCTTGTTAAAATGAATTTAGATTAAATATATTAGATAAAAATTTAATGAATTACATTTAAATTGCACACTAGAGAAATTTTGGAATATAACTAACCCTAAATGTTATTATTAACATTTAACACTCTAAGGTTCCAAAGAAAGGATAAAAAGATTGAGGCTTAGGTGCAATAATAGTTTGAAAGTCAATTTGATGATATTAAGATTGAGTTGATGTCTTTAGGAAAGTTAAGGTTGATTAGCAAAAATATTATTTAGGATTGTTGAGGATGAGTGGATGACTCAATGAAAACTCTTCAATGTTAAAATCAGTAATGAAATTGTAAGAGAGAAAATAAAAATATAAAATATTCAACATAAATCATACATTTAAATGAATAACTGAAAAATATTTATAAAATAGTATTGTTTGAAAAGTAATGTACTATTATTAAAGTGACTTAATCTTGAAAATCTATATCAATTTGGTTTAAAATTAAAATAATCAGTATTTTAATCTAATTTAATTTGGAAAAAAGTGCATAGAGCATAGAGTGTTTGATCATTTTATTTAACATTGGAACAAATATATTATTTCACAATTATATAAATATATATTGGAAAATATATTATTTCACAATTATATAAATATATATTGGAAATCCCATTGTAACATAGCTCAATAGATCAGGAAACCAACCTTATAATAATGTCCACTTCTTCACCAATTATGATTGCCCACGTAAGAAGGATATTATATTTAAACTCCCAACGGCTATTGGAATAGCTTTCCACGCGATTCCAATTTTAACACTAATAATTTTGGGGGATCCATCAAATCAATTGGCTTTATTATAAATAAGCACCACAATTATTGCTAATTAAAAAAAAAGTGGTTAAAGATAACAACAAATTCATGCTTATTTTGCCTTAACATTAAGAGTACAAAATAGAAATGCAAACGAATTGAGTCGAATCGAATCGATCTGAGTTTTGACCATTTTAATGAAGTTCAAGCACGATGAGCTCAAAAAATTGAGACTCAAGCCAATGTTCAAGCTAAACTCGGCTTAGCTCGATTCGATTCATTAAGCTCAATGTTGTGATAAAGTTATAAGCTCGAGTTAGAATTCGAAACATAAAATTATTTTATCATATATTAAAAATATAATATATTATTATAATTTTTATATATAAATATTTAAAAAAAAAAAATACAGGTTTGCGAACCTACAGACAATAATTATTTGGCTTGAGCTTGATTTGAACCTTATACGAACTTGGTTCGAGCTCGTACACTTTTCAAGTCAGCTTACCAGACTCGCAAGCTTGCTCAATTCGTTTGCATCCTAGCCCAAAAATAGTACATGCTCATTGCTAATAGCTGAATTTAATAATAAAAATTCATATTTATATTAATATCTATACCTATCAATGCATGATTATGTAATTTTTTTTAGCCACAAGGCAATATTGAATTATTTGTGCTTTATTAAAGATTTATTTGGTCGGTCATGTGAGGGAGGTTTTATTAATTTGAGTTGCGTATGCAATTGTTCTTTTAAGTACGATAAAAATAATTACAACATCGTAATATATTATTACAATAATAAATATATTGCGAGCCATTACATAAGTAATATTATTTAAGTACTATCAAGTATTTTAGTTGACTAATTTTCTAATTTCATCCTATTATTAAAGAACTTGTATAGACAATTGATAAGATGCTATGGGGAAAACAAAAACTTTTATATGTTATATTTTGCCATTTGTATTTATTGAAAATATGGATTTGAAACAATATTATCATGATATAAAAAATAAGTAAAAAATTAATTCTACCCACATTAGTAAAAATGCCTATACCGAAACCTAATATAATACGTGCACATTAGTATCCTTTTATAAATATTCCAATTATTATATGATAAAGATATACATTCTAATATTATCGACATTATTTTGAGAGTGGCCTTCAACTATTTCACGATCCTCACTAATTTAACTTTTGAAAATTTTTATTTGAACCTCTACTCTTAATTTGTATTTTTTTAAATTTCATATTAGATCTATTATCTAAATTTAGTGAATTTTTTATTTTGATTGGTTAATAACAACCTATTAACCAACCTCATATCACAATATGTTGAGTGGCATATAGTCAAATAACATAAGTATCTCACATAATATGGAAGATCAGGAGTTCGAACTTGAACGGACTCCTGATGTACTTGTGTATAAATAAAAAAACCTCATATCACAATCTACCATATTATTTTGGTGATTTTTTTCTTTTTCTTTTTTCTTTAAAAGAATTCGATTAACGTGAAGACTTTGATTTAGTAGTTGACAAAACTCCAAAACATGGAAAATAGAAAAAGAAAATAGAACTCTCTCAGCCACAAGTGACAAGTTATTGTCCCACAGGCCCCATGTAACATAGTATGAAACTGAGAGAATATTCTTGTACTGAGTTTTAAGATAAGCACCAATAATGTAATAAAAAAACATGCAATTCTAGACTTTCATAATCTATGACATTGTCCAATTTTAGGTTCAAAATAAATTTTGTAGCAAGATTAACACTATGAGGTCAAATCATTACGAACCGCGTCAAGAAATTTTAATATATTTTGTATTGTTACATAGAAAAATAAAATATAGATAAAAAAGAAATTGTGATTACTAAATAGAGGTTGCTTGCACGATAAATATTCAGGGCTAGTTTGGTTGGATACATATAAGATTGGATATAGTATTTTTATCTCATTTTATCATTCGTTTGGTTGGAGTGATAATAAACACTTAGATCAATATAAATATCAAAAGCTCGTGTTTATATGTGTAACTTTCATAATAAATTAACATGCCACCTCCCATGAATTTATTTATCATGCCAACCAAACCATATCACAATGATAAAAATCATACAAATTATCACATGATAAACAATCATGAAATAATTTAAAAATCTAACCAAATTAACCCTCGATGATATCTAAACTTATGACTAGACATAAAAGGCTCAACTTCAAAAATATTATTTAATCGATATATATAGTAAGAGTTCTGTTCTTATAGAAAAAAGTTTCAATGGTGAGAGATGCGGAGTAATTTACATGGATGACCCAATTGCAACAATTAGATGTGGTCACGAAATTCATTACTAAGTATGAAAATTTAATTGCATTAAGATATTGACCCACTGACATATAATAAGGATCATTAATTGCATTAGCAAAATTTAGTAGCATCAATATTATTTGTTACTATGACAATTTTTTGTATGCATGTTAAGAAATAGAACCAAATTGCTAAAAATATTGTTCAAGATAATTGTTTCATCCATTTATTTCCAATTGCTTAAAATATTATTTAACAAAAGTTATAAAACTTAATTATACTATTTTCTCAATTTATCAAAAAAAATATATAGTATTTTCATAAACTAATTTTTTAAATTACTACAACATATGAACCCTTTTCTTTACATGCTGTTTTGATTTGTCTTCAAATCCATTTTCTATAATTTTCTCTGTTTTGAAAATGAATTATAATCAATTTTTATATATCTTAAATAAAATTATGATTCATTTTTATTTTAAAATATTTTTCATAACATATATGAATTCTCTCTCTTTTTATTACTGTTTCTCTCTATCTACAGTTTATTAAACTACATACAATCATCGTTCTTCAAATAATATATTCAAATACAAATTTATTTTCAAATTATTTTTTCTAATTATTATTAAAATCTTAAAAATAATAAAAATGAAAAATGAAAAATATAAAAATGAATATTTCCAATGCCATTGGCCTTCATGAAGCGATGAGCGCCAGATAAATTTCCCCCCGCATTCCAACTAATATGCATATTTGCATCTACTTCACGACTCTTCTATATCTTCCTTTATCTCCAACGCACACACCAATTATTGCAAAAAATAAAAATAAAAAATTCAGGAAATTATCAGAGAATATTGAATTAAGGGGAAATTGCGTGATAGAGCGAGAGGATGCGGGGTTACTTTTGCTTCCACTAGATTTTTTAAAATGGATTCAACCAACAACTCGCTGGTAATTTAGTGGTTTTTTTATTTTTATTTTTATTTATTGATTGTTTTTACATTTAAATCAATGGATTATGGTTTTTACGTCAGGTTGATTGATTTGTTATTTTTTTTTTGGTTTCATAATTAATTTTTTGGTGAGAAGCTGGGGTCTAGTTCTCTGAAATTTACGGAGAAGCTCTGCGCGGCGTTTTTTCCGATTATAGCTATTATTGACGCGCTGATTTTCGCGGTTTCCGGTTGTTTTGAATGCCGAAAACTGAACCCTATTAAGAAATTGAGCTATGGGTATAAGGAGATTGTTCGACTCTCACAGGAATCTCATTGTATAGTAATTCTATTGATATCCTTTCTGTGTGGTTATGAAGTTTTTTGACACTTTTTTTTTTTTGTTTAAACTTTGCATTGAACTTGGGAACTACTTGTTGGGTTTTATATTGCAGTTACTGTAAATGAAGTGGAGGCATTGCACGAGTTATTTAAGAAGTTAAGCAGTTCAATTATTGACGATGGATTGATACATAAGGTATGACTTCTGGTTTATGTTACTCTTATGTTTTTCAAGATAAAATATGTTAGCTTCTTCAGTAGTTGTAATGAGGTTTTTGCTATTCTGAGGAAATTTGTGCTACTACCTCTTCTTTATGGAATTTTTGACATGCTGCTAAATTTTTGTAATAAAGGCTGAATTGATGCTTGTGGAGTTACTGTCTTTAATTTCAGGAACTTTTAACCAAGCTACTCGAGATTGGATTAAGCTCAGTTAGAAATACTTGGTTTCAGCTTGATTTCATGAGCCAAGAAATGATAAACTATATGTAAAACAAAATTTAACGAGCTCATTCAAGCTGTAATGGTGTTTGGATTGATTAAAGCTCATTTAAGTCTGAATTGTTTGGTGTTAAAACAAAATGAATGCCCTAGTTGTGATCAGTGATCAATGCCTTATGATAAGTCTTAATTCATCACATTTACTTTTTTTATGTTTTACAACCCATGTGAGTTGTTGGCTGAAGAAACGGATGACTTACGACCAAAGGGCTATATGAGCATTTTGGGATGTAGGTTGGTGATGAGTTTTGTATGGGGTGGGGGTGGGGAAGACAAGGTGTTACACAAATGGTTCCCTCAACCTCAGATATTTCCCCGTCAGACAGAATTTCAATGCTCAGGAGTTATTGTGAACATATAAAGAGTTCAAGCATTTAAGTTATATTTGATTCACTGGTTTTGAATATTTGTCATATTCTTCAACTTCTTGTTTGCCAGCTAATCAAATTCTTTAACCTGCAAATTTGTGTGTGAGCATTCTATCCATAGATATCTTTTCTGTGATAGGATTGTTTTGATTTCTTCTATAAGCACATAAGTATTATTTTGGCACTTTATTGTGCAAAAATAATGTGCTTGTCCACATTTTTTTAACTCTTAGACAATTTCACCTCAACTATATGTTATTGTTGGATGACTATATTTTCAACTTTTTTGTTCACGTGCAGGAAGAACTTCAGCTGGCATTGTTTAGAACAGCATGTGGTGAGAACCTTTTCTTGGATCGGGTAAGCACAATCTTAGTTCTTGCTCTGTTGTGATTTTGATGCTGTATTGTTGACTACTATGTATGGTGAAATGGTCACCTAGAGATTACATGTGAAAAGATCAAAAGAAAACTTCATTACATCTGTCCGGGCGCGAGACACTGGGCGATGCTTAGGTTTCGCTTCTCTGTCTACATTCAACAATCTGTTTTCTTGTTTCATTTGTATATAACTCATGAATGGGCTTTAACAGAATATTCAATTCACAAGAAGGTCCACACACTAAGAGCAAAGTTATACTTGTTTTAGCTTTAAAGAAAATGGACACAAGATTAAACCAATTAGAGACTAGTCAATGCAAGCAACTTGGTGGCTTCTTGCTGCTTGTGTCCTCAATTTCCATCTTAAAGACAGAGCTTGTATTGCATTTGTCTTTCTTTTCTTGAACGTTTCAAGAAAATCATCTCAGAGAGTATGCTATGACCATTTTTGGCTTCTCTGCCTTCAGTTGAAGTCATGTCGGTATTGATTGGCGGGAGATTAACAGGGAGCTTATTAGAAAACGAAGACGACCTTCTTGTGTAACTAAATAACTGAATAACTATGCTTTTAAACCAACACTTTATTATTAACCTATATTTTCATTCTAAGTGTTGGTATGCATCAATCTATTAATCTTTATGCTTACTTGCACAGTCTTATATTTCTTTAATCTATTTCCCAGGTGCAGGTGCATATTACTATGCATTATACTTCAGTGCGATGCATTATGATTTCGTGTTATCCGTATATGCTGAAGCTCTTTTGTTTGCTGCTCCTCCTTTTATTTACAGGTTTTCGATCTTTTTGATCAAAAAAGGAATGGTGTTATTGATTTGGAAGAATTCGTTCGTTCACTCAATGTATTCCATCCTCATGCCTCCATGGAAGAAAAAATAGATTGTAAGTGATAAAGAGGAATTTTATTGGTCTATAGTATTACACTTTGATTGGTGAACTGTTTAAGATAAACTTTTGACAAGAAAAAACTGTGTAAGATAAACTAGATTGTGAGGATCATAATAATTTTTCTTTTTTCTTTTTGCTAGAACAAGTGAAATCCAATTTGTGCACTAACCCTTGTGATGCCTTCTCTCGTTTTGCAGTTGCATTCAAGCTTTATGATCTGAGACAAACTGGGTTCATTGAGCGAGAAGAAGTTAGTATCTTACTATGTAACTAGTAACCTCCTGCTAATTAATGCTAAAATGAAATGCAAAGACAACAAGTTAGTTTCTTATAATAAGTATACAGGAAACTGTATGTTTTGCAGGATGGGCTTTTTTTATGCATACTTTTTTTTTGTACAACCCTTCTTTCAACTGTTACAAAAACATTTGAGCTTAAACTTCATCTGATCTCGCCTGTCCAAATGCTTTGTCTTTTTCACAATAGCAATACTTGTATTATTGTGTTGGTCCTCTGTGGCCATACTTCTCAGTTGCTTTTGTTCCTGTTGTGTTCCATCATTGCTGCCGCATGGTTCTTCATTTTCCAGAGGTTATTAAGCAATTCAACCATATTAACTTGGTACCTGATTTATTGTCCTACCAGTTCTGGTACTTTTCGACTGAGGTATCCAAAATTGGATCAACCTTTTTTTCCCCCCCCTATGGATTAACTATTCTGTCCCTTCTAGTGCAATTTTGATTGAGATGTTTGGAATTAACCTATTTGGATTTGGTCCTTCAATAATTTATCCTAGCAAGAGGATGAGATTGATTTGTAAATATTGTGTAGTGCATTTATCCAGCAAGTAGGAACTTAATTAGTAATTGAAGCCCATCTTTGATCTATTAAGGAGAAAAATTTTAGGAGGATTTAGACCCTAAGTCATATCAGGCATTTTGGTACCCCTTTTGCTAGATTTATCCTTCTGCTATGATGAATTTATTAATGAAACATATCCTATCTAGATTTCACGAGTCTACAGAAAAAAATTCTTGCTTCAGGTCAAGCAGATGGTGATTGCTATACTTATGGAATCTGATGTGAAACTATCTGATGAACTGGTAGAGCAAATAATTGACAAGGTATTATTACATTTGAATGAGAGTTTCCTTTTGTTAGCATTCCTCTTAATATAAGAAGCATATGTTAATAGTCCAATCATCCTTTTAACAGACATTTGCAGATGCCGACGCCGATAAGGATGGTAAAATTAGTAAGGAAGAGTGGAAGGCTTTTGTCATAAGGCATCCATCACTCTTGAGGAACATGACACTACCTTACTTGAAGTATGCCTCTTCTTTTTCCCCTTCTTCATTGTTTTGCTCCTTTTCTTCCTCTGTTTAACAGCCTATTGTCTGAAAAAACAAATGTCTTTTACAATGATTTTATTCAATTCGTCTCTCGTTGAGGATGCATTTTACTCCACTCTTCCCAAAATCTTTGACAGTGCCCACGTTCGTCCTCTTGCAGGGACGTCACTGCTGCTTTCCCCAGTTTTGTTTTTAACACTGAGGTTGAAGATTGAGATACACAAACCATTTCTTGGATCAGTTTTTCACTAGAGCTCTGTCTGAAGAGAGGATTGTAGTGCAGGTTTTTCAGATATAGCCACAGGCGTGGAGAAGATGTTTCTCCCTGAAAAGCTGGATATTTATCTCCGTACCAGGGCTCAAGCAAACTCATATCTTAATTGATTTAGACGATCAGCTTGATATTCTTCTCAAATTGTACATACATTTGAAATTGGTACTTGTTTGTGCTTATATATGTACATGGACATTGTGGAATGCAACTCGACCGCACTAGGTTTGGACATCTGAGCATAAATAAGGGTGTCAAAATCAAACTCAATCCGATGATCTAACAATGACTTACTTGAAAAAATTAGGTTTGGGTTTGGTGTTTTTGGGTTTGGGTCAAATTGGATCGAACCCGAAAATGACTTGAGAAAAAAAATAAAGTTGGGTTAATCTTGGGTCGACCTGTCTAACTTGAAAAAAAACAAGCAGGTGATCCAATTCCAATAACCCAATAAACTTGACCAAACCCAGGCCCATCTAAAAAAAATTAATTAATTAAAATAAAATTTAAATAATATATATCCAAAAATTAAAATTTTAAAAATTCAATTATTGAACAATGGTTTGTTATTTTTTTGTATTCGGAATACTCATGGACATGACAAGTTTTAAAGTTGTTATGTTTCTTCGACTTTGATGATTATGCCGAATTTTAAATTTTATTGTAGATCAAACTTCTACTAAATTATAATGGCTGGAATTTATAAATATGAAAAATAAAATAAAGAGATCAAGTTGAGTCAAGTTTATCAGGTTGTTAGGTGATTTGACCAAAAATCAGATCAACCTAAACTTGACACGATCTTTTATGAGTTAATTTAGAGTTAAGCCTTTTGAGTTTAATATCGAATTGGATTGAGTTTAAATTTAATATTTTTATGTTATATCTCTACCTCAACCCAACCCATCCAACTCATCTAAATTGACACCCCTCGTGAAGAAGCCTTCTCTGACAACAACATTATACCTTCATTTCTCTTTAACTTTCAATTTATATAAAACGTAGTAGTGAATAGAAGCAAGTCTATCTATCCTCTTTTTTTTTAATGGGAAAAGCATTATTCCTACCCGGCATAGAAGTCTCTTGTGAGAACAAAATAGATGCACCTTTTTTTTTTTTTTAGGTTATTAGTAATAATATTGGACAAGCTCCCATAAGATTTGATTTTGTGTTGCTTTTGACCAGATGGGAAGAATCCAAAATTTTAATGCATAAATCTTTATTTTTTTATTTTTTATTTATACATGAGTACATCAGGAGTCTGTTCGAGTTCGAACTCTTAGCCTCCCACATAATATGGGAGACTTATGTTGTTGGGCCACATACCGCTCGGCAATGCATACATGCCGCATTATGTGTTAATATTTTTTATCTTTATCGTATTATTAGAATGAATAATTTTATACAATAATACAATTATTTGGCGTATGAGATCAACACTTCAAATTTTGCTTTAATTCACACCAAAACGATACTACCTCTTGTCTGTTTTAGAAGAAGTATCTCTATTTTTCATCCCCGTTTAAGAAAATTTGAATCAATTATTTTATACTCAGCAATTCAATTACTTTTTTCTTTTAATACACATGCATGTTAAGAATTTATTTGTAAACTCGTATTTTATAATTGAGATATATATTATCGGACCAAATGACCACTCAACTCGATTACACGATCACTTTGAGAATGAGATCGTCATTATTATTATTATTCTTTCTTTTTTCTTTTTTTGTAGAAAGGAAAAATTATTCTTCCTTCCATGTAACGTGATCAAGTCCACTTTAAATCTTTTATTCCATTATCTATTTCATCTCCTATTCCAACTTACTGTATTTATGCCACGTGTATTCTCAATCAATTATTTTTATAAAAAAATATTTAATACATGTCATATATTCATTAATTGAATAGGAGATGGAATAAAGGATTTAAACTGGATCAAGTCACTCATATGCCACCATTTACATTGACATATCGCATAAGATTCTCCCCCCTTTACGCAATTCTTAGTACTTATACGTATAGAGTTCTTCTACAAAAAATGGCAGACAAGCCTAGTAGAGCCCTAGTATTGTACGGATACGGGTTGGCCCGATTCGTCAGCCCTACCCAAATCCACCTCCATTCCTTCGCTTCTCGGGCCTCCTGCGGGTTCTTAGCTCTCCCTCATTCCCCTCCTTCAGGTAATATAATACACCATCTCCTTGATCAAGTGCAATATATACAGTATACATACAGATTTTATACATGTTTGTGTATATAAATTCGAAATGATCACCTTTGTTTTGGTACACAACAAAGAAAGAAGTGTAGGTAGTTTAATAATAGGAATAGGGTAGAAGAATTTGATGGACATCATTTTTGATCCTCTATTTTAATTTTATTCTAACCTGTTGTATTTATGCTAAGGGCTTGTTTGCTTTGACATATAGAATTAGGTAAGATTGATATACTAATGATACATAAGCTAGAAATGATATCCAATATCATGTAGTTTATTGTTTGTTTTGATTTTAGAATTTGATGATATCCCACACTTAATACTATATAATGTTTGGTTGGCAAGATTGCTCAATATGATTACATTTTATAATATCCAAAATGTCCTAACTTTTAAGAAGGTAAATTTCCAAAATGATGGTTAGGGTTTTTCATATCAGATTTAAAAGTATGAAAAATGAATCAAGCCATCTTGGTCTGATCCATAAATTAGCTTGGCCCATGATACCATGTAAGGCCACAAAGGTATTATGGGCCATAAAAATGTGAAGCAAACAAAAAATAAGGCTTGAAAATGTATATATCATACCTTATCATATGAAGCAAATAAGTCCTAAATGTATTTAATTATCAATCAATTATTTTTATAATTTTTTTTTGAATATACGTGTCATATATTCATTGAATTTATACGTTTTAATGTGTAATTTCATGAATTTGTGCCTTTTAATCACTACAAATTTGACTTTTCAAGTATGATCTTCGTCAAAATTGCTAAGATCCCGAGTGGTTCCTTCTAAGAACTTGGATGATTTTCAGGTTTCTTGTATTGTCTAGGCCATTTCTTTGTATATATGAGAATTTTCAAAGCATCTCATGTGGTTTTCTTGGTATCTCTTGCTAAGAATCATGTTATTTTTCTCTAATTGTGATGCACTCTACTTATGCCAAACGAGCACATATGTGAAATTACGAAAAAGGACGAATACGACCCAATGAGATGGCCACTAAGACCCACTTAATGAGTCACCAGGCTTAACAAACTCGGTCCACCAAAAACTCCACCAATATACATACCAATTTCCACAGCCAAAAAAGCCATCAAATTCATTAATTCGAACATTCTTTCTATGCAGGTGCGTTCTCAAAGTAGAAACTCACAACTCCATAATTTTTAAAAAGATCCTCGAATCCGTTTCCATGCAGCATCAAATTGTTTGCATCTTAGGCTTGTACTTCAATAGACTTTTATGTTATAATCCATTTATTTTATGTCTTTATATTCATACTATAGAGTCTCTTTTCAATTTCATTTCTTGAAACTTACTTGGGAATTAGACTCCAGAAAATGACGATACAAGAATAGTTAGGGAGTTTGCAGAGCTACTGGATGCAAACGAAGCATACCAAACTTCAGTGAGAATGAAAAATTGATAGTTTAGATATCAATGAACTTCTATGAAATGGTTTCACGAGATTCAGCCACTTGTCTTGACTGTGAAATATCACTGAGAAATAAAAATCCGTATTATCAAAGAATTTCCTGCTATTATCTCGAGTTGACTTGAAATCTACCAGCTCCTTGTAATGCCCATCAGGTTGCAAGAACAATATGTGAAGATAATTTTCAAGAAAAGTGCCCTTTACCAACTCTAGCAGAGAGGTCGATTCATTCGAAGGGGATTTATCAATAATTTGTCCATAAGTAGATATGGTAGTCACTTACCCCCCATGCAGGGAGGGAGCCAGAATTTTTCATTATGGGGGGTGCGAAATTCTGAATTACCAAAAATATGATTTTTTTCATTTCATCATATATACGAATCATTCAAAACTTATAATTTCAAAACAATCAATACAAGAAAAATAGAAAAACAAAAAAGGACAATGATAATGGGCATATTTTCAATAAAAGGAAGGACAGTTTTATAATTGAGGCATGGCAAAATTGTAATATTTTTAAATTTTAAATATAAAAAATTAAATTTTAATATTTTGAGGGGGGGCAACTGCCCCTACCACCCCCCCGGGTCTATGCCCCTATAGGTTGCCCCACCTTGGATTCTCTATTCTAATTCTCAATAAATTATTTTTATAAAAAAATATTTAATACACATGTTATATATCCATACAACGAAATAGAGGATGAAACATAAATTGAAATAGAAAATATAAACAGTGGGTCGCCCTAGTTATTGAATGAATTTGATTTCAAGTTCATGGGAATGAAAGTAGCCATATTCACTAACAATTCAAGTCTGAAGTCCTTTGGAGATTTGCTCGGCCTCAAAGCGTTGAATTGGGATTAGTTATACGACAACATTGAGAGTACGGCTGAGACGAATTCTTTGGCTTCTGAATTTATGAAATTGCTTGGATTTCAAGACGGGAAGACAATGGAAACCGGAAAATTCGATTTAGTTTTTGTTCATGTTGGAGAGGGCAAAGGGGTGGATGGAACCAGAAATATAGAAGCTGTGAACCATTTGGTGGAGAATTGTTGCATCTGGTGCAGTCTGAAAGTGAAATTGGTTCTGGGCTGCATATATATGTTGTTCTGGGCTATGGGACTCTTCTTGGGGATGATCAGTTAGAGCTCTCGATTTCTGATACTAAAATGAAGAAGAATGGCCAGCTTTCAGTGCTTTTTCCCCATCCAAGTTACATGATGAATGCAGGCAAGGCTAGAGGAAACGTGAGGTCGGAGTTTTCATCTTTTGGTACTAATTTATGCATTATGAACCTCTATAGGGTTGTAGCCCAACCATTCGAGTCGAGCAGAGAAAAAACCCGAGTTCAATCAGTCAAGAAAATACCCAAGTTCAACTTTGAACTCGAGAAACTTGATTTTTCCAAACTCGATTCGGCTTAGTTAAAGTTGAATTTTCAAGTGTTTCAATATCGAGTGAATTTGAACCACTGTAACCGAATCATCGAGTCCAATCGAGCTAAAGAAAATATCTCAAAACTCAAATTTGAACTTTACAAACTTGATTTTTTTTTTTAAAAAAAAAAAAAAAAAATCAAATCAACTCTATTTGAGTTTAGGTGGTTCAATTTAAGTGAATTTTTAACTACTGTGAGGTTAAAATAACATAATCATAATATACCAATATATATTACTAAAATGAAAAAAATTATATACTGATTCACATGCCTTAAACCTAATAGAACCAATCCGGCTTAATCGAATTCAACTCAAATATGAAACAAGACAACTCGAGCTTAATGCTTGCGCATCGGCTCGACTTGTTTGCATTCTTAAATCTACCTAATGAAAGCACAGCCCAGTGCTTCTTGCTCAATATCAGAAATGGGTGGCTTGCATGGATATGGTTGAATCATTTTCTTCTACTGATTTTCTTCAGGTAAACAGTAAGATTATTCTAGACATCATTTGGGAGCTATACTCTTTTATATTAAGCAATTCTATTGAACTTTAAGCTAGTGTAACACAACATGAATAAACATAAAATCTGCCCATATGGATAAAGTTCATAATCTAAAGTTCTGAACTGTTTACATGCAGAATGGAGGAAACCTCATTATTCCAGCAGATAGATTCATCCATGAAGTAGCATTTAAGCTCTGGAAGGCCCCAAAGTATGGGGCGTGAGATGAAGCCATAAGGGCCGGAAAATCTCCAGCCGGCCTCCAAGAACTTGCAGCGACTTTTTTTATTTTTCCATTTCTCAAAGAGGATCATGACTGGTTCTCCAACTACCCTCTACAGGCCTCGAAGCTGCCAGTGATCTGTTCAAACTTACTACTAATGACTGAAGTGTTCACAGGAATCGAAGCTACTACCAAACTACCTATTCGTCCCCAAGAACTTGTAGAAAGGTTTCGATATAAATGGCTGAAAATTATGCATCAGCTTCTGTTGTATTTTCACTGTATTAGTTTTACTTTAACTTATTTGCTTGTATGTACCAAAGTTTCCTGCTCATGAGGCCATTGACAAGTTCTTTCTTATCAAAGACATGTGAGCCGTGTGGAAACATAAACATGAACATCATCTAACAATCTAACAGGTTCTTGAAACAATAAGTACCCAACAGAAACCATCCAAAGAGGAGGAATGAGAATGAAAATAATCCAATTAAAAATGGCCATCCAACCATAGAAACACCCAAGCAGAGCACCACCACAAAAGGCAAAAATGATCTTAACACAGAAAAGCCATCAACCCACTTCCCTTTAAACAGTATAAGAGCTGCAACATTTACCATGTTCCAATTCATCAACCCGTTGTAGCAGAGGCGGTTCAGACAATTAGCAACAAATGAGTGGCAGTTGCAGGTGAAGAGGTTGTAAGATTTGTTCTCAAATTGGCGTGCACTTGACTGCATGGCGTCGTCCCATGTTATTGCGGTTCCATATTCAGCATGAATGTAGCGGTGCTTGCATGTGTGTCCAACGAGGTTTGGAGGAAAACAGCACTGTTAGAAGAAAAAACAGTGAGAAGTTATCTATCGACTTCTTGTATCTAGAACTACACAGTTTCTTTAGTCCCACAAAGTATTTTTCTACTCTTTTTAACAAAGTAAGGAGAGCCAACTCATTTTCTTCGCCTACCACAGCTACCCTTGTCGTAGAAAGTATTCTCGCAAAAAAATTTACTAAAGGGAAAAATGACAAACCTAAGGGCTCGATTGTTTTTATCCTTTCATTTTCATCACTATTTGAAAACTGAAAACTATCAATTTATATACATTTTCATTGAAAATTATTCCTTATTTTCATTTTCAATTTCTCCTGCACCTATTTTATCATCTTATTATCACATTAATCAAATTCAAATTCGATTTGACATAAAGTACTTACTATTATTTTAAAATTAATAAAATATAATATAAATATATTTTAAAATAAATCTTTTTAAATATTAAAAAATATAAATCGCATAAAATTTCAACCCTATACCTATATCCTAAGTATTATTTTCAAACAAAACAACTAAATACAATCTCATTTCATTTTCAAAACTATAACTAATTTTTCAACTTTGAAAATAGTGAAAATAGAAAATGAAAATGAAAACATACCCAAAAGGGGTGTTAAAGGTAATCAAAACAATTATGTACTGACGTTTTACTAAAACAGAATACTCAGGCAAACAAATATATAAAGCTAGAGTATTCATGGAGCCATACCTGACTTCGGTCCAGTTGAAGGTATCTAGCAACGGAACCAAAAGCAAAATCGTCAACATTAATGAGGTTGGAACCGGAGAAATCTAAAATTGTACCGTCCTCCTTGCATATGCCGACATGTCCAATGAAAGGTGCCAACCATGAGACTACAGGCAGAGGCGTCCAAACTAGACAACATGGGAATGTAGCTTTTTTAGGATCTACTTCATTCAGCGGCCAGAATTCATGCAGAATATTTTCGAAATAGCTTTTATTTTCAACTTCTTGGGCAAGATTAAGTTCCATCTGATAAATCTCTCCTGAAGGCATATCTGGCGTAGTACAATCTTGCAATCCTAATTATTTCCTCACCAGAGAACATTATCCAGTATGGTTGTTATATTAGGCACTAAGATAAGAGCATCGATTCCCAATTGCAACCAAAATGAAAGGTCAACTCTGCGAGATAAAGAGGACTTAAGCTAAATACATTGTGTGAGGAGGAAAACAATATTGAAATAAAGGGAAAACGGAGAAAAGGGTGATAAATAAAGATGTTGGAAGCATAAAATACCAGTTCAGGACTTCAGCTAAATACATCATGTGAGGAAAACAATATTGAAATACAAAAATACTGCAGCTAAATGCATCGTGTGAGGAGAAAATCAATATTGGAAGCATAAGATAACAGTTTAAGGTAATTCAACAACCAAAGATGGATAAATAGGTACTATATGACGGCACAGTAAAGTGAATTGCAAGATCAGCTATCATTAATGGAACGTTATTTTAATTGTGGATTCCCATATCTCTGGATGGAGCTGAACCGTCTGACTTCCACGTTGTAATGGATAAGCACACAAGTCAATCTTAACCAATCGACAAGGAATGCAGCAAATATAGTATTGTTTTCACTAGTGTAATAAACCCAGCCGAAACTATATGATGTTTCCAGCTATATGCAAGAACATTGTATGCAATTGAAAACTTCAAAATGCTGCACATGCATGAGAAATTCACATTTCCATTGTCTAAAATTGTGTCCATTCTAATGCTAAAAAGCTACCTCTAATGCCATATTTGGATCAAGGCAAGAAGGAAATGGCAAAGGTACAAACATTGAGGTATAAAGTTGAATCATTTAAAGCGTAAAAATAGTTTTCATATCATTTTCCTCATTAAAATTCAAGGTCCAAACATATGGTAAAGGTAGCTACCACTCACAATCACCATTATAATCTCACAACTACCTTATGTAAACTTTTTTTCCTTTTTTTTTTTTTTTTTTTCCAGTCCCACAAAGAACCCTATACATTACCGGTTATTCTAAAGCTGGTCATTCGCGAATATTTGCAACTGTGTTGCTAGATTAGACAATTCTGCATCTTGTTAGGCACAACAAATCTATCTTAACAATAAACAAGATGCTACCACTATTCTAATATTGACTGACGATATACGTCTTAAACATTTCTTGCTCTGCCAAGCTTGCTGACTTTCCCTTCAATATAAATGACTTTCACCTACCACATACCATATATATATATATATATATATATCTTGAATATAAACTATAGGCTACAGCCTTTTCAAAATACATGAAACCATAAGCTAATTTGCATACTAGATCATAAATCACTTTTCATTTTATACTGTTTCCACCTGTCACCTAAAGACAGATAACAAAATATCATCCCATTCACAGATTGCTCCAATTACCCCCCTGCACTCACATTCAACATTGAAAATAACAAAAAAAGAGAACACAAAGATACAATTATTCAAGGATAAATTGCAACAATGAAACAAAAAGTTATACATAAAGATAGTTGTAAATTGTACTAATCCTTATCCTTTAAAGATGAGAGCCTCTTGATTTGTCTTATAACTTATCAAGATCATTGCCCATTAATGAATAGGATAAAAGAAAATCAGGGCAACGTAAATTGCTTTGAACCCAAAAAACAAATAAAAAGGAGAATCATTAACACTTCATTTCATATAACAAATAAATCCCACTCTAATCTTTAGCTACCCAATAAGTCCCACTCTAATTTTTAGCTACAAGCAGATTAAAAATCCAATCTTGGCAACTCTACTGAACATATGCAAACAAGACTATATAAACCCACAATACAAGAAATGAAAAAACATTAACTTTGAGCTAAAACTGCATTGAAGAACGAAACCCACAAGAGTAAACAAAATGGGCTATTCAAGAAACAGCAGGAAATTAACCAAAACGACAATAAAAGAAAAGAAAAGCAGTGACAGTAGTTAAAACTACCTGCACAATCTTTGTGGAACCTCCAGAACACCTATAATGAAAATGAGAAATCAACTATGAAATGTCCTTGGATTTTATTGAGAACCTCAACTGGAGAAGGAAAGAAGGGAAAGATGATTTTTTGTAGTTTAATTTTTGTTGGGTTTGGTGTAATTTATCGTGAAAAAACATTAAATAAATGAAAAGGTATGGATTTCTTCAGCAAAAGGGAAAGACTTGAACCGGCAAGATGCATGAACCTGAAACTCCCCAAACAATCTCTCTCCGGCCATAGTGGGCCCCGCTTTTAGTTGTGGTTTGTCTGTTCTGTCCCTAGGTCAAAAAAAGATATA
This sequence comes from Jacaranda mimosifolia, assembly GCA_018894105.1. Taxonomy (NCBI): domain Eukaryota; kingdom Viridiplantae; phylum Streptophyta; class Magnoliopsida; order Lamiales; family Bignoniaceae; genus Jacaranda; species Jacaranda mimosifolia. The sequence continues at coordinate 42,382,456 of CM032119.1, forward strand.
ATTTTTTTTTTTTTTGGTTAAAAAAAAGAATTCAAATGCTATAAAATTAAAATAGGATTTTTCTTTTTCTTTTTTGGGAGTTGGCCATAAAATGGTGGCTTGGGCAACTTGGTTGAACCTAGACCGCAAATTCAATCCGTACCCGTGGGTACCCAAAAAATTACTGGTAATTTTACCCGTATCCAATTTACCCGCCGCTTTTTGGCCCGGTCAGCGGATACCCGCGGATTACCCGTATTTATAAATATATATTTTATTATTTTATATAATATATATATATTTACATATAAATATTTTACATTTATAACAAATTAAATTAAAAATTATATCATAAAATAAAATCCTAAATAACAAAAATTCCTTCCCAAAAACATGGATGCAACATTTTCTTCCACAAGGACAACAATATTCGATTGATATTTAAACTTTCAATTCAAAAAACTTTTGGCATGTAATGTATTTAAATTTGAACTTCTGAATGTGATGTACTTTAAATTTGGTAGACTTTAAATATTTAAGATGTAAGTTTTAAACTACAATATTATTAATGTGCCTTAGGTATTTGTTCAATTTAATATTTGAAATTTGTAGTTTTTTTTTCGTTTTTTGAGTTTTATTTAGTTAAAATTTGAGTAACATTATGTAAGTTACAAGGTGGATATTGATTTACCTCTAAATATAAAAAATAAAAAATAAAAAAAATTTAAAAAAAATTTAAAAAAAATGGGTACCCACAGGTTACCCCCGTTACCCGTGAGGATGGGTAACGGGTCCCCTACTTTGTACCCAATAAAAAATGGGTAACTTTGTACACGTTGTTACCTGTGATTGGGTTACCCACGGATACTCAATTGCCAAGTCTAGTTGAACCTTTAGACTACACTATTCATTCAAAATGAATCCGTTAAGTTTGAATAAACTATAGTTAAAAATGACACATAATTAATAAAAAAAATATTAAAGTTTTAAATTAGTGAATAACCCTAAATAAAAGAAAAGACATTTCTCACTCGACGCATGAAGTGCACTGTACTCTTTTTAGATAAATTTATAAATGAGTATATAAATTTTAAATAAGTTACGAGATTTTTGAGAATTAGCATAACTTCATTTTTAGTAAATAAGAAGTAGCATAATAATAATAATAATAATAATAATAATAATAATAATTCTTTGTGAATTAATGATATCCCCTTGCCACCAACCAACAAAAGATTTTGCTAGTTGCCATGGAAATTCTTGCTTTAGAAATCCTCTACTCCACTTAGAATTTTCTAGAAAGCCACCAAGTCAAATACCATAAACGGTATCCAATGTTTGCTTTGACCTTCAATTGTACCATATGGAGGCTAAAAGATCAAAACTTTGCTTATAATTTGTGGAGAAATTCAATGGAATAGAGCATAGAATTACATTAAATAGTCAACTTTATCTCCTAAAATAATTGATTTGATAGTGTTGAAATAATAAAATAATTAAAATTTTGATTTGGACCCACCACGTCATAAGTAGTAAAACTAAATAAATATGCACAACTAGAAATGCTCTATTACAAATACACAACTCCATGGCATATAGTTAAGATTAATTTCACTCAAACTTAATTTTACATTAGCAATTAATTGAATATTAAATCATGTAAATCGTGGATAACATGAGCTAATAATAGTTTACACCAAAAGATTAAGATCCAATGAATTTGCCCTACTTTTTCCTCTTAAACAAAATATGAAGGAAGATTCAAAATTTGCTTAGATTACTTAGGATAAAACTCCACGTCATCTATCGATAATTCAATTTCATATTCGAGTTTTATGAATTAGTCAGAGAATTAACAATAAACAAATAAACTTATACAAGTAGGGTACAAAAGTATAATACTTGACTAAATTTTTTTGTGTATAACATTCTTGATCACCTAAAAACATTTACTAAACACAAGGGCCAAGACAAATTTACAAATATATGGACCCCATGAAACCATATTCTAGTATGAAAGCTGTACAAAAGAAGATTATACTTATGAAATATGATTGTACAAAATCATGAAACTATGAACTAAGGAACAATAGATTCACCACAGAATGCATCAGGCTCAAAGTTTCTTGCAGATTCGTCGTTGTAAACTCGGGGTATGGCTCTCCCTTGAGGATCTTCTGGTGCAATATAAGTAGTTTTTTGGGTGCTCTCGGAGTTAATAAGGAGAAGTATGCAGACAAACAATGAGGTCCCAAGAACCACAAGGGTGTTCTTTAGTCTACCTAGCACAGGCTTCACCTGTGATAATATTACAACATGGGTATTTCATCAGTGTATGGTATTTTTCTTGGGGTGGGGTGGGGTGGGGTGGGGGCCAAGAATGTTTGGATGACTTACAGAGAATGAACCAAGAAGTCTGTCACGAGCCAAAACTTCTGTAGTCTTCACCCATATCTGTATATAAAAAGTGTGAATCAGATAGAATAATGAGGGATCCATTTTTGAGGATAACTAACAGCTCATGCTATGAAATTTTGTATTTTGGCTTTGTATATCTATGTAAGGGCATATGAAATCTTCTGTAGTTGTAGTTGTTGTGGGGTATAAATGGAGCACTAAGGTATTGTTCAATAGAAGCATGAAGGAAATAAAAAGTGAAGAATTTAAAGAAAAAAAGATGGACTAAATATGAAGTTAAATTGATATGATCATCTCAACTTGTAATGCCAATGTTATTGTAAATGATTCTTGTATGTAATCCAAGGGTCTATGATAATTTAAACTAAAAACATTTAGACAAGGTGATCATTCATATGGGATGAGAGTCATGCCAAATAAAAGATTTTGGGCTCAAATCTCACCACTACACATTTACGAAAAAGAGTTTCTCATGCTAGGCTTTTTACAAAAATGGTTTTGGATTTGAATCTCAACGCCACATATTTGCAAAAAAGAATTTCACATGTTAGGCTTCACAAAATACGAGTTTAGGTTCAAATTTCACCACCACACAGTTTCACATATTAGACTTGAAAAAAAAATTATTTGAATTTCTTTTTCATTTATACCCACGCACAACAGAAGTTTGTTAGATTCGAACCCCTGAATCTCATACTTCACGTGTGAAACTAATGTAGTTAGGCCAAATAGCCACTCCAGTGGATCTTAATTTTACCACAACCTATTGAGGAAAAAGAGTATATATCATGTTTCACCGCCACCCATTTATAAAAAAGAGCTTCAAGAATTCACAAAAACCATACCATCTGCAACGCATCGTATTTTACACACACACACACACACACATATATATATATATATGAAATTGCAACAAATAAGTATAATGCTCATGGCCTGAATGCACCTTTAAAGACTGAGCAAAATCCTTCCCATCAACCAAAAATATTGCGAAGTCCACCAAATGATGATCTAGGAGATTAAGAGAGTGTTTAGCTAAACTTATTTAAAATCTTATAAACCATTACATCTTTTAAGATGTTTTTAAAGTTTATAAGATAAATCTCATTTTTAAAAAAAGTTCTTAAAGTGTTTGAATAAAATAAGATTTTGGAGTTTATAAGATGTTAGTAATGACAATTCTATAAAAAAAAAATGGTTGAAATTAAAGGAGCTTGCTAAAATTTATAAAATGAGTGAGGATCTCCTTACTTTTTTAAAAAGAGCTTATAAGATCTAACATCTTATGTTAGGATCTTAAGCTCCTTTTTAAAACGATTTACCAAATATTTTTCAACATCTTGTAAATTTTTAAACATTTTACAAAATATTTTAAGGAGCTTGTAAACTTAACCAAACACCCTCTTAAGTCATTATGTGCATTATATTACAGCATGAGACATGTGGTATTCATGAAATACCATCTACAAATAAATAACTAATTGTCAATGTGCATCATCCCCTCTTACGAAGCATTCAAACTCAAATGGAACTCAAACTCCTAAAGTCATTGAATCCTAACAAGCTTGACGGGCTAAATACTGCCATGTGCACAACATATTCCGTCCAATGACACTACTATAAATAGATTCATTGATCACTCTAACGTATACGATACTTGTACTACATTTCCCACCACATTTACTCTTCGCATTTTCAACATTCTTTTGTTGATTATTTCTAATTTGAGCATCGAAAAATTTTCGTTGACAAGTCCCAATAGTGCATGTCTATGATTTCAAGTCTAACCTGTTAGAAAAAGAATCCCAGTAACACTCATCAAGATAGATCATATCTGTTTCACCTACCAATGTCTTAACACTGACTGCTAAAATAAATTCAATGAATGGCTGCCACTCCAAGAATATAAAGCAATAAATAGTCATATTTTTCTAATTTTTCACACATGGTGGGACAAGTGCATAATAATATCCAAATATTCAGACAACATTAAATTGGAAAAAATACCTGGCCATCATACCACCCTGTCTCTTCATCTGTCAAAACCCAAAAAGGAGAAATAAAAAAAAGGAAACAGAAACCAAAACTATAGTACATAAACACTAGAAAATCATTCTACAGATATAAAAGGAAGCTCACATTCAACAGTGGCACTCAACAGCCGGTTCCCCACATAGGCCCAGCCCAAATACATCCTCACAACAGCAAGAATCACAACAAAAAGCCCACTTGAAGCAGCTGCCAGAACCAGCTTAACGGGCTCCGATTTGGGTCCAACCGACCCGACCCAAGAAACAGGAAGGCCCACAAAGAGTGCAAAACATGCCCCCGTCACAAAAAGTCTTGAACAGTACTCGACGACGTCGCCCGATGCCCATGAAAAGGGAAAAGAATCGGATAGAGCTTGGAACTCGTTGATGGGCTGTTGTTCCAGTGGCACAGGGCACTCTGTTTCAGATGGGGTGTTGTTGTTATTCTTGAAAGATGAGAAGGGTATTCTTGGGAGGGAATTGTATGTGTGAGGTTTGGCTGTTGGAGTGAGTGGGTAGTTGGTGGGTGTGGAGGGGAGGGAGAGAGGTGGAGATGAGAGTGGTTTTAGGGAGAGAAAGAAGGTTGTGGCCATTTTCTTTACTTCTTTTTTGTTTTTTTTTTTCTTTTTTCTTTTTGGGTTTAAGTTTGTTGGAAAGAAAGAAAAAGAGAAGAAAATGAGATAACAAAAATGTTTTATCTTTTGTGGAGTGGCAAATGGACAAAATTGGGTTTGGGCTAAGCCCTTTCAACATGATAGGGCTATTAGATATCGATCCATATTGTGAGGTTATTATGTTCCTTGGCAATGTATAATATATGAATCACACTTGAGTAACACAAGAGTTAGTGAGAAATTGATCTCTAAAAATCATATTGATATGGCTAATGGAGTGTTCATAGCCAAATATATATATATATATATATATATATCCTCCAAGAATCTGAAAGTCCTCCACAAGATTCATCCAAAAAGGCTGGGTTAGGAAAGAAAGATTTAAGTGAAAGTCATAATCGATAAATAAGAGAGTACTTTTGTAGTACCCATGTTGGTCCCAAGAGATAAAGACAAGTCACTAGAGATATGATAATTAGTTAAAAGCATAGGTATTCTTAATTTTTTAGAGTAAAAAGAGAGCAAGAAAATGTTTCGAGCTAATCTTCGAACACCAAGCAATATGATACTTAAATAACTCAAGTCACATTGTTAAGATCAAATATCCTTTAAACAAAAAGATATGTATACTCAAAAGTAACACAATAGCTAATTAAATAATATAGAGAGAGATCAAAATAACTTTCTCTAATGAACTCGACAAAATAATCTCATAATTTCAAGAGAAAGGTATCATCTCACATAAAATGGCCATATTTGAATAATTCTTTATCAAAACCACATATTTTCACGAAGTCACAACACCATATAAAAGGAAATTTGTAACCTTATGACAAGACAGCCAATAACCAAAGCCTGGAAGAACAGTGATCATTACATATTTATGTATTCATATGTATATATTACTTAAACTTCTTATATGGTCATGCCAATGAGATCATTATGACATGCATGAAGGCACATGTATAGGTCACACCAATTAGGCACTATACATGCATATGGTTCTTGAATGCTGGACAATGAAGGAAGAAGCCGTTAACACCAATGCTGCAGGTACATATTGAGCAAAACTAAATAGAAAAGTTCACAACATTCACCATTTTTCTTTTCTACTGCTGGTACAGAGTAAGTATAAAGATCGTAAAAAGACTACTTGACTCGTGCAAAGTAACATTTTTTGTTACTAATTCTTCTTCTGGTACAACCTGTTGAGACCTTTTTTTTACAGTTACTTCTTTGATGATCTCCTACAGATTCCAAAACGCACTTTTTGTCTTCCTTTTTCCTTTCCTTTTTCTTTTCATTTTTTTTTTTTTTGGTTGGTTCTCTTATTTATTAAGAGATTCATACAAATAGAAGATATTACATTGATTTAATCCTAAAAATATGAAGAGAAGGCCTTTTATCATTTTCTCTTTCATATTTTTAGAACTTCCACAAATTAGTGTGACCAAGTTTGCTAACAGAAACTACAAACTTTTTCCCCCAACTGCACTTTGTGCCACTTTTGAAGTTGAGGACATTTGCTCTATTCTGAATTGGACGTCTTGGTTCCCACTTTGAATGAACCAACACTACTCAATCCAGTAACCTTCCTGTTTATAATTTCTTCAAACTCTTTGACTTTTGCTCTACTGGCCCTTCGAGCCAGAGACGAGCTCACATTACTGCTGGTTTCTACGGCTCTCTGATCTCTGCACATTGAGGCGCTGCAGACACTTGAGACGGGCAATAATCTGTGCAAAAGAAGGGCGCGTATGTGGATTTCTGCAGAAAACGATGCCTCAAAGTTAAACTTGAGGGATAAAATGTATATTTTGAGCAGTCAATTCAAATAGGAAACAAGTAAATCAAGAGGCATTAGAAAAACCTGGATCAGTGTATAAGCTTAAGCAAGAAACTCACCTATTCCAACAGTCGCTTATTATCTCTGCCACCAGGGGATCAACCGTGGGAGGGATGTCGAGATGTCTACCCTGGAATCCAACAGCTCCAACAACCTGCATTGAGTTCATTTCCGTCCATGGCACTCGAAGAGTTGCCAGCTCCCACAGTATGACTCCAAAACTATATACATCGGATCTGAGGAATTAAAGAAACTAATCTTATCAGATATATTCATAACATTACATTAGCCAGAGTTCAGTTTCTTTCAAGGACTCAGGAGTAGAGGTGGACCAATAACTCACTTCTCATTGGATGGTTCATTTCTTAGAACCTCTGGGGCCATCCATTCTGCCTGCACATTGGAGAAAAATAAACAGTAAATCTTTGATGATGTCATCATTTCGCTCTTTTCTTTTTCATTCTTACTCTTCCCCTTTTTCCCATACTCTCTTGCAATGGAAGATGACATCCAATACAATGGTAAAGAAAAAGGAATAACTAAGCAAAATTTTGGGTTCACAGGCACATTACCGTTCCAGCAGCTGACTTTGAAGATAGAAAAGTATGGTGCTGCAACCTTGACATCCCAAAATCACAAACCTAACGTATTTGTGCAGGAAACCATATATTAGATGAGAAATTCATTACCATAATGTAGGGGCTTGATGTATTAAAAATTGGACCAAACCTTAACGACCCAATTTTTATCAACAAGGAGATTTGGAGTCTTCAAATCTCGATGCACAATGATAGGATGGCTAGTATGCAAGTAATTCATTCCCTTGGCCTGCAAAAGATTCGCACATTAACAGATTGCAAAGGAATCTTATAGCAGAAACAAACTGGAATATAATCCACCCAACCAATACCACATCAAGGGCCATTTTTATTCGCCTTTTTTCATCTATTTGGATATTTGGACGGTGCAGCAGCTTATATAAACTGCCCCTGCAAGTGTGAAAAGAATTATAAGAAGCTTGAAAAAAGTAGGAAAAAAGGAAGTATTAGATTATTTATGACCAATTTATTTGTAAGAGTTGAATAAGAAACTCAAAATATCTCACAAGATTCACTTGCTTGTGCTATCACAAGATTCATCTTATCAGAGAACTTTACCTCATCAAAGCCCAAAAGATAAAAAAAGGAGGTACAATTTGACCAATTTGGTCTCTGCTATGCAGGTTTGGTGCTGCCCGCCACAAACATCCCTACCCCACCCCTATCCAACCCCCTCTATCTTCTCAAATTTTTTAAGAAAAAGAAAATGATAGTTCATAATGCATTATTGCATATTGCATATAGACATCCAACACATAAATCGCCATATCAAAATTATCCCAAATATGAACATGGCCCCACATGACTGTCAGAGGTTTGGTTATTCAAGAGTTTTAAGACAGAGAAGCTATCAACCTAACCAGAATATGCCAAGAGAGCCTGAAAGATTGAACACTTTGTTTTGGATAAAGACTAATATTAATACGAGGTATAGAATATGCTAAGAGAGCCAAAACCATCGAACTATCATACTGGCCCAACAAGTTTCCATAAGCTATTGAGAAATAAACCTTGGAAGAAATTCTGTCAATATGGACATATTAGGTGGCTGAGTCACTGCTCCCATTAAAAGAACAACATTTGGATGTCTCAACCTCAACATGATCTCAACCTGCATCAGGCAACAGAAAGCAAGGAGTTTAAAACCAAATCAGAAAAGGAGCCGAAAATCTTCCTAGCACATAAAGTATCACAAATAAGATGAAATGTTTAAAATTAGCATTTACCTCGCATTTAAATTGCGCGAGTGCATCACCTGAGATATCTTGGTTCATGAACTTCTTCACGGCGACTTCCTGTCATGAAATGACAACAGCTGTCATCAAAATAATTGCAGATTAAGAATATGGTACCTTGTAATACTGACATATGGTAGATTTCGTAGTCTGGAGCAACAAATTGTCTTAATAAACCCCAGAACCAACTCAAACAAATACCCAAATGGCCTCAAAGCAGGCACCAAATATTCTTGAATGCCAATTATATATACAAATTTACCAAAGAAAACATTAATAATAATAATATGCTTCCAGTTTTTACCAAGACATGCCTTAACCACATCACTAAAAGTATAACTTACCGTGCCATTCCATTCTGCTCGGTAGACCTCACCATATGACCCTGCAAAATATGCAAGGAAATTGAATGTATTCAATTTGAGAAGACAGCATCAAAGCAAAGATCATGCCCTCTCAACAGAAGTACTCTCAACTAAAGTGACACTCTATCAAAACCAATGGTTTGGAAGCACCACTAAGTAAGAAGTGAAGTTTTCAAATAATTTCTGTGATGGAAGTCATAGTTTACTAAAAGACGCACTTGAATGACTGAATATAGATGTTAAAAAACTGAAAAATAGGGAGTAAGTTAGTATTCCCTGATAAAATATAGAGAAGCACATTCACACTCCTATAGACATCTTGCTCAATTGTAACAGTGAATCTCAACTGGATAACCAATTTACTGTCACAATGCTTACCTATACCAATGCGTTCGCCAATTTGAAGATCCTCCCATAAAATTTCGGCAACACCATTCAGCACAGGATCAATTTGCATATTGTGAATCTTGTTGGCGTTAGACTGATCAGTGCTAGAAATTAACATAGCTTCTGTGTTTTCAGAAAAATCAACAGGTTCTCTACCAACAGCCATGTCATCATTTGAGATCACTTCATCATTTCTATCTTTATCAAGCAAGTTTTGTTGCCCTGGAATGTTGGGAGATGATTTATGTCCTTCAGGCTCCAGTTTAAACAGGTGTGCTCCCAATCCTTCAGCTGAATGATCTCTACTGCTGTTACGCGGCATGTTCAGTAACTGCAATCCAGTAAAAGGTACAAGAGAGTGCTCAATTTTAGACAAGTATATCCCTGCATGGCACTGATCAACCACCCTGTCTCTCCTCATTCGTCCATTTCTTTCAAGCACTTCGTCTTCTCCAAAATCTTTGGACATTGATGCACATGTCTCTGAAAACATGGTAGGAATTTCTCCAGTGCATTCTGGTTTCTCAGCAGCACTGGTAGCAAAACTGCAAGCATCTTCAAGACGCGAGTCTTGTCCAGTTGATTTTTTCTTGCCAGCATGTGTTGTCACTTCATCTGTTTCCCTTGGTGGATGATAAAGATCTCTGACATCATTCTCCAACTGCTCTGTCTGGATTTTCCCTGCCATTCTCCTGCCTTTTCTATTTGATTCCATGGCAATAGTAGACGATTCTGAACTTGAACAACTGGCTCTGAGAGCTACATCCGCACTGGGGGAAAATGATCTAATTCTACCTCCTTGGTCAGATGCTGTGCATGAACTCTTGTCATTGCCCACAAGAGTTGCACTACTCCTTGCATCAAACCCAAGATTTTGATGATGACCACTAGGTACCTCAGCGGGAATGAGTGTACCTGGAGCGCCCATTAGATCAATAATATACTCGCTGCATCAATTACAAAATTAGTTTAATCATCATTTACAGTTGTTATCAATAATCAAAGACCCACATTATTTCTCTGGCAATAGTTTAAAACAAATGCACCACACTAAAGAGAACAACAATGAATGTCAGACCAGATTACTAAGGAGAAAAGATCTTTTATATAAAAAGAGGCTTAACAAAAATGCAATTTGAGGGGGCAAATGTAATGAAGAAAAGGTGGGATTTGCTACTCAGATTCAACCAAGCTATAAGAATCCCATGTGAAGACTTTTTAATCCACAAGCAAGAAGCTCTGTTTCCAAGTCTCATTAAAGGCTATTTGTAATACATTACCAACAGTTCTGAGCAGATAGAGACCTCATCAATGCCAGCAACTTGAGAGAGCAGCAAGTTGGTGTTCAAAGCGATTATGTCGCAGTGTGATAAGATGTTCGAGAACAAGAAGCTTTTTTCTTGTAACAAATTCCATGATATACTGGAACTTGTTTGGACTACCTTTGAGGCTCTTTTGGTTTTTAATAAGAGTAGAGAAAATCCTAGTATCAACTTCTTTGTTGCTTCATTTACTTTTAATGGAACTATTCTGAAATAAATTGAGACATAGTAGAACATCACAATCTTGCGGAGTGAAGTTCCATCCACAAGATTAAACTCCAAAGTTTTTGAACCATCTCTTGCAATGTTATCAGATATGAATGTATCAGCCATACTGACTGATTAAAGGTGTGAGGCGAGGGGCGGACAAGTGGTACTTTTTTTAGGCGAGAGGCGAGGCAAGGAGCGGGCAACCAAAAGGGGAATGAGGCGACAATTAAGAAAAAAGTTAAAATATATATATATATAGTACAACAAATTAAATTAAGTTAAATATATTAAGTATTAATAGATTAGCATATTAACATATTAAACATTTTTAGTATTAAAATAGCAAATTAGTTAAATATATTAAGATGTAGTTGAAGTATTAATATATTAAACAAATTGAAAAAGAAAGATTCAAAAAAATCAAAAGTGTTGTCTATACGAGAAAAGAACATTAAAACAAATAAATAAATAAATAAGAAACGAAAAGAGAATAGAGAAAAAAAGGAAGAGAGAAGACAACTTGGAGTCGAGGTGGTTGGAATCAAGGTGCTAGAGAGAATGCTTTGGTGGTAGGAAAAGGTTTGAGTGCTTCTTAATTGTGGGTTATTTATTACAAAAAGCCAAGGTCTCTTATAGGAGGTTCATTTATTATTATTTTTTTTAAATTGAACTACAGGCGACTGAGGCGTCCAAGGCGACAGAGGCGACCAAAGCAACAGAGGCGGTCGCCTCATCTCGCCTTATGGTGCTCGCCTGGCCTAGGGAGAAAGAGGCGACATGGTGTCACCTCACCTCACCTTTCGCCTGAGGCGACGGCCTTTGATAACTATGCTCCTCAGTTTATCCAATTTAGTCCCCCCCTTCCCCTCCCAACATACCCACCATAACCAAAAGAGAATACATCCCACTAGACACATAATGCCAAGATCAATATGCAAGAGAACAATTGCACAAAATAAAAAGTTTGCAAAACTAGCATACAAACAGGTCAATACCTTCCATCATCCAATTTTATCAAGTTCACAGCTCCTTCATCAGTGCCTGTATAATAACTCCCTTTGACTAGCTTACATGGAAGGTTGATCCTGTCAGCAAGTACCTAGAAGACAACATTTGGGCCACTAAATGATCAGAACTATAGTCCTCTGTTATGCATGACAATGTCATGCAGGAGACAGGGGGCAATATACAGCAGGAAGAAGTTCCAAGTCTAAATAAATATGTGCAAATTTTATCATTATAATGCTAGTTTATCCAAGGAAGTTGATGGGTCTCCCTATCAAAATGAAGATGGAAAATGCGTACTTGTGACTAAAGGCAGGACATGGAACTAAATTATAAGTAAATATTTCATCCATATGAGTGTACAAACAGGCATAAAGAGCAGGAGAAGCCTTCACTACCTTAAACAGTAAGGCCCTCTGGCGAGAATGCCCAATATCAAGAGAGCCAAGGGGAAGGATGATTGTGTTCAAATAGATTCTCAAAGCACGATTCCTTGCCCTCCACCTCCTGAACATTTCTTCAACATCACTAACAGGGCCTCCCATTCTTTCAACAATAAGGTCAGCAATTTTTTGAACTAGGAAGGTCGTATTTGAGGCCTTATCCAAAGCAAGGCTTTCAATGTAAATATGATACACTCTTTCCTCAAGTTGCCGGAGTTCCATATCAACTGCACGATTGACCAAAACAACCTCACAACCAACATCATCCAAGGCAGACATTGCCTCAAGTTCTACAAGTGATGGTATTTTTGATTGGACCACCAAATTTGAATCTATTCCACAAACATCATAGAAGCCGTCTATTACTTTCTCATCATAATTTACAACGTTACAGCTCTGCATCACAGAAAGGAGGACAACAGAATGTCATCAATTGTTCCGTGAAAAAAAATCTAATGCACAAAAACACGCATTTGATTGTTTTGTCTTCTACCTTCTTTTCTTTTTATGGAGCGTGTGATGTTATAATCTAATAATTGAAAAACTATTACTCACTTATTGGGCGAATGACTTGTTCAGATTTGGCTGTCCTGGAAGAATCTTTTGTACAGCCCAAGTTTGAATAGTTATACTAGATTTACTTCTTCAGCAAAAACAAAATTTTCTAACGAAACACCGCAATGGGGATTCAATAACATCCTATTTATTTATCCATAGAATTATTCAACTTAATAAGCAATTAAGGACCATCTAGTTGTTTGCCTGAGCAAAAAAGTCAGATCAAGTCAGCCAAATATGAATTAATCTAATTTTTTAATCTATATCCCCCATTTGACTGGATGTTTTGTACATTAGATGTTTCTGAAGCAGCTTCTTATAGAATATCACTTCACAAAGTGGGCTAAGACTTCAACTACCGGCAGGCTACTTAGACATGCGGGCCTAAATAAAGGCAACCTTGTGTCTAAGAAGTAGTATTCTACCTCCCATCTGCAGGATGCTCGGGTTAATTATTTGGAAGAAAAAATTGGAATTGTCCTTACTTTAGGATCTCAAGAGGAGTAAATTGTAAAGTTATACTGAAATAAACGGTGTTTCTTAATCCCTAGTTAGACCACATTGCTCAGAACCATTCTTGTAAAATATGGACATCTACAAGAACATGACTCTTCCTAAACTATTTCTTACTAAACTCTCAAAATCAATTATTGTATGAGAATTATGAGTTGTCGCTGATAGAAATCCTTGTCAGTGACAGAGATACAAAGATGGAAAAAACCACATATTAATACACATTGATTTACATGGATGGAGCTAACATGTAAATCAAGAATGTTTTACCCATTATCCGCAGTTGAGTCATAAGCTTCAACCGCTTCGGCAGTGTAACTAGTGAAAGAAACTTTATATAACCAGGTTCATGATGGCATTTTGTCTATCAAAAGCCTAACTTAGCATAACTTAGTTATGATGGAACACTAACTGGAAACTATCCACTACTATTATAGACCAGTACTGCAATTTTTTCTCCACTGCCCGTTGGTGGAATATTTAGGCAAGCACAATACGATTGCTCACAATCCAAAATACAGAACAACAAATCGCAGCAAGATAGATATTATGTACAAAATCACAATTGCTAAAACAGAAATTAAACTCACTGAGTCACTAGATCGATCTCCAACTAACCGACACGAACAATAAAACCAAAACCTAAAAATTCGAAAAAGAAAAAAATATATTGGGAGAGACAATTTTACCCAATATCGGAGCGACATAAATTCGGAGAGGGTTTGAGAAGGCGGGCAGCCGAGACTAATCTGCTTAGCGGCGTTGATTTGAGCCGTCTCCGGGTCAACGCAATTTTGACCCGGATCCGAAACGCTAATCGCCAGCGCCAATTGCATTTGAAACTCCTCCTCGAAGAAATTGAAATTACTATTATGCGAACTACCGGTCTCCGACGACCCCGTTGTCTGGGGCAAATCGGACGAAGGCGATGACGAGGTCGATGGCTGCAACGGCGTCGTTTGAGGGGGCGGATCGAGCGGAGGCGGCCTCCCATGATGTTGATGATCGCCTATGTGAAGCTTCCTCAATAAGTGTTTCACTTTCGACATTTTCGTTGCCTCTCATCGATCGGCAAAAGAATATCTGATAAATTTACAGATATATACAGAAAAAAAGGGGGATTAATTACTCTTCGTCTTCAATCCGATTGACTGGTTGTACTTTCGAGTAGGGTTTTCGATTTTGGGGGAATTTGGGGGTTAAAGTGTGTACCGGTTGGTGGAGAATAGGGAGAGATGCGGTTTTAACCTGCGCACTAGAGAGTCTTCATCGTCAAGCTAACATACCACTGGGGAATAAATTAACTGCTGAGCGCTTCCCTCCAAGTACGCTTACAACTGTATATCCCTTTTTTTTTTCCTAATTTCTTTTTAAATAATTAGTGAATTGAGATGTAATTTTGGATTTTTGTGGGTGGATTTATAGCAATATTTGAAAATAAATGCTATGATTTTAAATTTTGAATTTTACAAAATAGAAAATATTTAAATTTTGCATTTAATGATATCAGATGCTATCGCACATCCAAAAAAATCACATAATCAAAAAGTCGATAACTCAATCTAATCTGTGTCCAAATAATTAATGACTCGATTTATAAGTTGTTTTCTCTATCTTGTTTGTTTTTTTATACGAACGAAAAGATTTTGTATGTTACAACATCATTTTGTAAAAATAAAAATCTTTATACCAGCTTAAGCATTATTTTTTACCATTTTTTTTTGTTAAGAGTTTTCACATACCATACTTTAATTAGCATATAAGGCTTTTTCTAAATATAAATTGTCATTTGTGTTGAATACTTATTGAAATAAGGTAATGCCATAGGGTAGAAACTCAAGGGTTGGTTTGGTTTTATTTTTCCAAAATATTATTTAATAATAATATCAAAAATACTGGTTCATTCTGCAACTATACGTTTCAACACTCAAAAAATATCCCTCTTCTCATTCCTTAAATATATACATGCACACACATGTATATCTTCACACGTTACAAATACTAATATGAAATTATAGTTTTACCCTACTAACAGAATAAAAAAGTATCAATTTATCATCTACAGTATAAAAGTCTCGTCCTAAAATAAAATCAAATTATTTTTTAAAAAAAAAACTTCAACTACCCTCAGAATAAAATCGCATATACATCATATTTTTCAACTATACTTCGCAAAATATATTCGCCCAAGATACTTTTTTCAAAATAATATTAAAAAAAGCCAATATTTATATAGTCTGAAAGAAATTATTATTTATATAAATATATTTGATTCAACAATCGTAAAATAAATTATTTTAAATAATATATTTATGTAAATAGTAAAAAGGGCTTGTACATAACCCCAAGTAGTCAGTTTCCTCCCCTTATACAATCAATCAAGACTAAGGAATTCCAAATCAAAACTAGTTACATCAATCAATTCAATTTAGTTAGGTTGGTTGGTTCATTTTATCATATCCTTGGAATGTGCCATTTGCAATTGCTCAATGCTAGGGGCTGTTTGGTTTCATTTCATTTTCATTTTCATTTTCAATTTTCTACATTTCTATTTTGGTGAAAATTAGTTATGTGATGTGATGTGATGTGATGTGATGTGATGTGATGTGATGTGAAAATAAAAATGTGTTTTGATGAAATGTTTGAAAATGTAATGATTGTGTTGGTTTTAATATGTTGTAGGTAGAAAGAGATAGAAACAATGAAATAGAGAGAGAAGATATATATGTTATTGAATAATGTGTTTTGAAAATTAAATGAAAATAATATTGGGTGAAAATATGTAAAAAGTGATAGTTTTCATTTTTGAAATAGTAAAAAATATAAAAATGAGCTGTGGAAATGAAACCAAACAGCTCCCTATTTGATTTGTGGATTACTTCATTTTTCATTTAAGACAAATTATAAAGTATCACATTATTCAATATTAAATATTAAAATCTACATCATTACAATCAAACTAAAGAAATTACTACTAAAAAGGGTTCAACTCTCGTTAATTATTTTGAAATGAGATGGTACTAAGTTCTTTTATACACTATTAAAAATTTGAATTTAATGATGAAAAAGAACACCTAACACATTTGATTTAGAGGGTGTTTGGTTGAACTTATAAGCTACTCAAAACATCTTATAAAATATTTGAAAGTTTATAAGATGTCAAAACGTGTTTGATAAAAAAAACTAAATTTTTTTTATAAACTCATAAAATAAGATGTTAGGAGCTTATAAATTCTTCCTAAAAAATGAGTTCTTAACTTATTTTTAAGATGTTAACAAACTCCCTTAATTTTAATTATGAAAATTACAAAATTGTCATTACTGACATATTATAAACTCCAATATCTTACTTTATTCAAATACTTTAAAAACTTATTTTTAAAAAAAGATCTAGCATCTTATAAACTCCAAAAATATCTTATAAAATGCAAGAACTTATAAGACTTTTTAAATAAGTTTAGCCAAACACCCTCTTAATGAGACAAAAAGAACCGACACTACTAACCAGATCCAATTTTCATCGATAGGCGCTCGTAGCTAGCTATAAGCAAAAGAGAATAATACTAAGAACAACAAAAACTAACATAATGTAAAATTGGAATAATAATAAGAAGAAGTTATAATTACAACATCTGAAGAGTTGCAATCAGCAACAATGGTAATCACTGATGGAAAGAAGTATAAAAGTAAGTACTTGGAACATAAGAAACTTTCATTATGTACAAGAAGATGCTGCTGCAAAGGGTTGGGATCACATTTGTGAAGAACCTTTAGCATTCTTAAGCGGTCGCCTCAGCCGCTTCTTCAGCCATCTGCGACACTGGAAGGAGGGTGCAGATGAGGTTACGGTCGCCATACACATTGTCAACACGTCCTGAGATGGCAACGAGATCGTTTAGCTCTTAGAAAGAATCGTCCCGTTAAGCTAAAATTTGAACTTCAGCAAAGTAGAAACGTCGATATAAAACAATCGCGTTTTAGAATGCAGAAGCAGTTAGTTGTTTTGTAGACACAATAGCTAATGAGCATGGACAGGAATTCTCCAGTAAATCACCCTGATTCTGTAAGGCACATTGATATATATGTGTTATAGAGTTCAATATACGCACCTGTGGTTGGCCAGAACTTGGCAGCCTTGAGCCATGGTGCAGGATAAGCTGCATATTCCCGTGAATATGGCTTTGTCCACACGTCGGCCATGAGAACAGACGGTGGATGAGGAGCGCCCTGGAACAGCAGAACGAAGCCGGGAAAAATTAATAAGAAGATGAACCCTTGCATTAATCGAATAGAATTCATAGTCCAAATACCTTGAGAACATTGTTGTGAACGTCAGCTTTTCCTTTCTCGATCAGTGCAATCTCTTCCCTGATAGAGATCAGGGCATCACAGAACCTGTCTAGCTCAGCCTGTAAATGAAAAGATGCAAGTTCAGGATTGGAAAGGGAAACATTAGCCTATGCAAATATAGTGTGTGTACATAGTACTCTAGAAGTTTCTTTTGCTTTTACCTTGCTTTCACTTTCGGTTGGTTCAATCATGAGTGTACCAGGAACCGGCCACGACATGGTTGGCCCGTGAAATCCATAGTCCATGAGACGTTTAGCAACATCTTCAGGCTCAATTCCAGCAGTATTCTGCAGAAACCACCGTTTTTGCCGTAAGAAAGTGATTCCTGTTTGGAAATTCAAAGGGGGGACTGGCATAAAATGATGCTATATCAGACTTACCTTAAAGCCTCTCAAATCTACGATGAACTCATGGGCGACCGTCCCATTAACACCACGGAAAAGGACGGGATAGTGGTTCTGTTAATGAAAAGCATACCATGTTAATGAGTGACATAAAGGCCAGCCAATATTTCACCAGAAAAACTCTCAAGTGGTGACTATTTGTGTTCAAGTTTCAATCAAGCTATAGAGCTTGGATCATATCTAGCATTTTTTCTTTTTATCTATAGACACACACATCAAAAGCTCATAAGGGATCGAACCCCTAACCTCACACATTATGTGTGAGGTTTATACCGCTGGACTAAAGGCCACTCAGCCGGATCATATCTAGCATTTAAAGGCAAACTAAGAAACAAAAAATCGAACAAGTAGAGAGAATAAACAGAGACCTCCAAACGCTTGGCCATGTAGTTTGCATTCAAGATAGCTATCTTTGATGCATCAGTTAACCCTTTTGATCCCATCATGGAAATGTAGGTGTATGATATCGGCAAAATGAGCGCAGAGCCCCAAGGTGCAGCGGAAATAGTACCAAGAGGCTGAGCATTATCAGGGGCTGGTATGCCTCCCGTAGGGATCTGCAATATCGAAAAAGACAACATGGAGTCGGCTATCACTCAATAATTTTCAATGTTTCTCCTGTCTCCGAAGCTACAGAAGATTGACATTTGCAAAAGAATTGAGTATCACTAATGTTCTTTTTCATACCACAGGATGTGATGGTAGAAATGGTGCTAGGTGTTTCTTCACTCCGATGGGACCCATACCCGGTCCACCTCCACCGTGTGGAATGCAGAATGTCTTGTGGAGATTGAGATGGCAAACATCGGCACCAATGAAGCCTGGGCTCGTTAGACCGACCTGTGGGAAAAAGAGTTTGATTGTCATAAAGAAATTATACACATGTGTACTCATAGAAAGGATCATGTAAAAACAAAAGGAGAGACTAAAGTGCTTTGGGAAACAGGTAAAGAGACTACATGGGTGCATAAGCCGTAGAAGAAGGCGATGAAGTAAGCAATAATGCGACTAAATATGAATTTTACGGATAATAATACACTTTTGCGTTATGTCAAAACCTTATGTCCTATTATATAACTTGTACCTGAGCATTCATGTTAGCTCCATCCATGTAAACTTGTCCACCATTGTCGTGAATTATTTTGCAGATTTCGTCAATGCCTTCCTCATACACTCCATGAGTTGAAGGATATGTAACCTGGATTTGGGTAGAATATTTACTGGCGCAAGAAAATGCAATGAAAAGCACATTGAGA
This sequence comes from Jacaranda mimosifolia, assembly GCA_018894105.1. NCBI lineage: Eukaryota > Viridiplantae > Streptophyta > Magnoliopsida > Lamiales > Bignoniaceae > Jacaranda > Jacaranda mimosifolia. The sequence continues at coordinate 42,401,990 of CM032119.1, forward strand.
GGATAGTCATAGTAATATTCCCCATACCATAAGAGCAGCTAAATTCTCCTTATTTGCTTCTGCAGCCTTCCGCAGCTCTTCAATGTTAATATTTCCCTTGGAATCTGTTCCAACTGCCACAATTTTCATTCCACACATGGCTGCACTTGCAGGATTTGTCCCATGAGCCGAGACGGGAATGATGCATACATCGCGGTGGTGGTCTCCTCTAGACTGCATTAGAAGTTAATGGTAAAATTTTCACACATAATCACAACGACAAAAGCAAAATGCTCCCCTCTTTATACAAAATATTTTTTGCAAGCTTTTAGATCAGTCTAAAACTAATTGATGCAGAAACAGTTTCTAATTGAGGTTAGAATCGGTAGGAATAACGGGTTCTCCTAGATGTTACTAGTATCAAAATTCTGGCGAGAGTATCTTATACCTTAGCTTTTCAAACTACAAAAATCATGGCAAGATTTTCTTTTCTAGCACCATAAGGGTTATGTAAATCGCATTCTATGATATCATTAAATTTCTAATGTCAAAATACCATGTGATATGCTCGAATAACCATCAGCCCGGCATATTCTCCAGCAGCACCAGCATTAGGTTGCAGAGAGAAAGAATCAAAGCCGGTGATTGTACACAACAAGTCACCCAAATTCTTGAACATTTCCTGCAAGAAGAACGTCATGTCAATAATGCAAGTCATCAAAGGTAGAATTTGAACTTCCTAAAAAAGTAGACAAATTCAGAGTGCTGAATTTCAAATAGTTTCTTATAACCTGGTAACCAGCAGCCTGTTCGATGGGGGCAAAAGGATGAAGATCTGAAAAGGCAGGCCATGTCACCGGCATCATTTCTGTTGTTGCATTCAATTTCATCGTACAAGATCCTAGGGGAATCATGCTGTGGCACAAAGAGAGATCCTTCGACTGAAGCCTATGAAGGTACCTAAGAAGCTCATGCTCAGTGTGGTACCTACAAAATCCGAGTAACAGTTACATTGTGCCGTTAAGAGCGCTAATTCAAATTATCAACTTTATATTAAAAATGTTCTTACGAGTTGAATATTGAGTGTGTCAGATATGGGCTCTCCCTCACAAGTCCTGAAGGAATCAAATTTTGAGTCACTGGCGCAAGAGATTCAGCAGTGAATGGCACCTAGTGAACATAATACTGAAGTTATAACAAGTGTATAACCAAAAGTTACTAGCAAAAAGAATACTCATACTCACTGGCTTGCCGAGAGCAAAGACTTTAAACAGCTTGTCCACGTCTTCTAATGTGGTTGTTTCATCGAAAGAAACAGTTATCTGAGACACAAAGGGCATGGTTATTTCCAAGTTGTTGTAATTTACCATAAAAGTATGCATTAAATGATGCTCACAGTATTCTTGTCCACAATCCGCAAATTTATTTCGTTCTTGTAAGCAGATTCAGCAATCGCCTTTGAATCTCCACATTTGACCTTCACGGTGTCAAAGAAAGGAAGACCCTGGACTTCTACGGTCCCAAGCTTTTTCAATCCAGCAGCAAATGTTCCAGCCAAACCATGAACCCTCTGGGCAATAGTTTTAAGGCCTTCTGGTCCATGATAAACAGCATACATGGCAGCCATGTTGGCAAGCAATGCCTGCATAACAGAATATGATAATAAAACCTTAGCAAAAATTTCTTATGCATATGAGCAAGGTATGTTTCATAATTTGTTCAGCAAACCAAATAGACACTTAAGGTTGCAACATAATAACGATAAAGGTTTCGTTTTTCCTTTGATAGATAACTGGACCAATTCAGTACATTCAACACTATTTCTCAGCTTCATCTGAGATTCAAAACAGCAAAGGGCTACATCATGTTGAAGTTAAAGAAATCATGAGAAGTAAACAAATGAGAAACAATAGACAAATATGCTCACCTGAGCCGTGCAAATGTTGCTTGTGGCCTTGTCCCGACGAATATGCTGCTCCCTTGTCTGCATCGCCATACGGAGAGCAGGCTTTCCCGATGAATCAACACTGACACCAATAATCCTTCCGGGCATCATCCTCTTGTACTCTTGGGACGTAGCCAAGAAAGCAGCATGAGGACCCCCATAACCCATCGGAACACCAAACCTCTGAGCCGAACCAACCACAATATCGGCCCCCAACTCACCCGGCGGCTTCAACATTGTCAAAGCCAACAAATCAGAGGCCATCACAACCTTCACCCCACTAGCATGAGCATTCTTGATAAACTCTCCATAGTCCAATATCTCACCCTCAGTCCCTGGATACTGAACCAGCACACCACAAACGTCGCCCGACTTATAATCAATGTCCTTAAGATCCGAAACAACCACTTTAAGATCAAATCCATCAGCTCTAGTCTGACAAATATCAATTGTCTGTGGATGACAATTACTAGCAATGACAAAGGTCTTCTTCTTCCCCTTCAGAATATTATTACACATGGCCATAGCCTCAGCCGCAGCAGTCCCTTCATCCAGCAACGAAGCATTCGACATAGGCAATCCTGTAAGATCTGTGATCATTGTCTGAAAGTTCAACAAGGATTCAAGCCTCCCTTGTGAAATCTCAGCCTGATAAGGGGTATACTGAGTATACCACGCCGGATTTTCCATTATATTCCTCAAGATAACAGGTGGGACAAGCGTATGATAATATCCCATCCCAATATATGACTTGAAAATCTTGTTTTTGAATGCCAAATCTTTCATATGCTCAATCATTTGTGCCTCTGTCAACCCCTCACCAAATATAGGAAACTCCATCTTATCAATACGAATAGCTTTAGGAACAGTGGCATCAATCAGTGAGTCAAGACTTTTGTACCCCACAAACTCAGCCATTTTAGATTGCTCCTCGGGCGTGGCCGAGTTATGGCGGCGGGGGAAAGTGTCACTCGGCTTAAGTGCCTCGACAGAAATGGATCGAGTGCCCACAAATTGATACAAACTTCTTGAATTAAAACCATTAACCTTATAAACATTGCTGCTACCTTGAACCACACTCGGGGATAACGAGGAAACGTACCTTGATGATTTGTACAATGGCTGCTGCTTGGATTCTGACACCAACCGTTTCAGAATAGCCCGGTTGGCTAATTTTCTTGCACGCTCCATTTTTTCTTTTTTTCTTGGAAAAAAAATGCAAACAAAGAGAGAACAGAAAGAATTCAAGAAAATGCACAAAGTTTATGGCTTTGTGTTGTTTTCTTCTTATACTCTCTTCTCCTATGATAAAGATTTCATTTTTAGTGTTCCATGATCTAAGAAAGTGGGTGGTGGTAATGGGTTGTTGAGGTCACACTGCCTTTACATACACATATATATAGTATATATAATTTAATATAATTTATAAAATTTACTTTTTTTTTATTTTTTATTTTTACATATATTGTGACCATGTAATCTCAAGATATGGTGGTGGGTGAGGGGTGAGACTGATCACCAACTCGAGGAAAATGACAAGGGATTTTTGGGGTAAGTGCAAATCTTGATGTTTTTTTTCAAGCCAATAGTTTTTGGTAAAAATCTAATCTTTTTGTGCATAAAAATGTGTAAAAGTAGGGGAAAATAAGACAAGTTTGAGGATGTATGGAAGGGAATGAAGGGGAAAGGATTGAGATTCAATGGATCAAATTTAAGGGATTTGGGGAAAATAAGAAGAGGAATATTTGTGTTGTACAATGAAACAAAGCCTCATAAATTTGTTTGGATTTTTGGATTTCAAGAAATTGTGATGTCTAGTGGAGGGATCATGCTTGGCAAGTTTTCTTTCACATTTAGCTTATCTTAAATTCTCACCTCAAAAATATATATATAACAAGAAAATAAATTTTAAGATTCATAATATTGGAAATATAAATTAGTATCTAAGATTTTTTTTTTTAATATTTTCGTGGGGTTAGAATTATAAATAAAAGTTAACAGAGTTATACAATAAAATCGTATTGCTTAAAAATCAATGACTTATATATATAAAAATCTTTGATTTTTGAGTATGTATTTATAATATAAATATCTATTTTGAATTCTATATAATTTACTAGTTTTGCAAGATTAGTGTTCGAAAAATCGGACCGTTCATTGAACCGAAAACTTATCCGTTATCGGTTCACTGTTCAACCGTTGGTCGAATCGTAATTGAACCGCAATTAAACTGTGACGTTATAATCACGAAATATATATATATTATTTAAAAATTAATAAAATACCAAAATATAAAACATAAAGAGCTTAAATGATATTATCTAATGTTACAATCCAAATTTCACAATTCATATTATAAATGATCACAACAATTTAAATATTTCAAGTTTAAAGTTTAAAGTTGAGAGTGTGTGAGTTAATTCTAAAGTTTAAACTCTAAATCAAGTTTTTTTGGTTTTTTGTCCTTTTTTTTTTTTTTAAAAACTTTTAGATAACTTGTGAAGTATACCTTAGCCTTCAAACTTTGTACTTAAACAAAGAAAAATTAAAATTAATTTCATTAAAAATTAACTGGAAAAATCACTCCAATTTTATTAAACCATGAGCAGTTAATCGGTCTGACCAGTCGGTCTGAACAGTTTTAAAAAAATAGGACTTTTTTTAGTTTTTCAATGTTGTGAGAAAACTGGTCCGATCCGATTTTTTAAATCATGTGCAAGATGGATTATGTCTATTGAGTTTGTAAAAACATTGTAAGAGAACAAGGATGTATGTTTCATACTTAGCAAAGGGACTAAATACTCTTGCATACTTCTCATGAAGTATATTTTGAGATAAATGTTGCAATAACTAATGATATATGATCAATTTCATGGAATTATTTGGGGAAAAGTGTTATAACCTATTTTGCAACAAAAGTTGGTGGTGGAATATTCTTATGCCTCCATGCCAATGAATAAAGTTGGAAAGAGCAATCACTTGCTAGTATGTCATTTGAGAGTTGGAATGCCATATGGTAATAAATATGTAATCTGTATTATTATGTATAAAAAAGGTGATCTTTTAATTAATTACATATGATTTTGGTCAAATTATGTTCTCAAAATTTTAATTTTTTTAAATATTGATAATTATTTCATTGATTGCTAAGCATTAATTATATACTTTATTAAATTTGTAAAATATGCAAACCTACCAAATTTAATCATCTTTTTAGTGCAATAGTTTTTTATATTATCGATATTGCTCATTATTTTTTTCATCTTTTCAATCATTAAACTTTTATTCATTTTGCTTCTCTAATATTATTGATCTATCTTGATGAAGTGGTTTTTAGGATGGTAAGATTTGGAAAAAAATTAGGTATTCAGGTGAGGTGGATCCAAATTTCAGAAGTGCCTGGTTCATTGGTAGTTGTATCTCAAGTCGAACTACAAATATAAGGAAAGAACGTTAGGTCTGAGAAATAATCATCAAGTAAAATCTTTTGCTGCTTAAGTAAGCCGAGCAAGGGAAAGGAATGATTAGTAAAGAAGCAAAGGATAATTCGAGTTATGAAATAAGTATATATACCAGAGCATGGATCAAAATGACTATTTCATTCTTGAGGGAGAAGAGGGTCCTCACTGAGATTATACGAGCAGTGTTGGTCATATGTTGGCTAGCTACTGCCTAATAGCTTATGATTGGCCGGCTGCTTGAAGGCAGTGACTATGGATGAAATGATTGTTTGGCGACATTAAATGCAGATGAGATAACTGACGTTAAATTTATGAAATATTAAATATGGCTGCCCATTTATCATGCAAGTCGAGGTTCGACCTTAAAAGTTAAACAAGTAGAGGGCCATTTCTCCATTAAGTGCACCTATGGCTAAGATTGATTATTGTTATCGGGGCATGACTGGTCAACTTAAAAGCAATCGAGAATTCAATTGAGTCGAGTGACTTGAGGCTAAGTTGCAAAGTGTTAGGGTCACAATTACATCTATATGCTTTATGCCTGTGATTGACCTAAGGACAAGAGGCTTCGAGGCCTTCAAAGGATTCTTAGTCGTGGTGGTTGAGGCTCGAGTGGACGAAACAAGGCAATCGATTCATTGTTTCCTATATTATACTTTGATTAACGTAAATATATATATATATACACACACATTCATATAAGCTTATTGATAAAAACTAATAAGCACATAGAAAATAAAAAATAAAAAAAACTGATTGATAACATATATTAGTACATAGAATTTTTACTTCTATTTCACTTGATACATAATTTTTTTTATAATCATTAACACAATTTAGATAACTTATTTTACTTTTTTCGTAGAATTTACAATGAATTTAACATATGAAATCACTAATTCATAAAAAAACATCACATGTTTTCAAATATTCGCAAGCGTAACAACGTTTTTACGCTCATTTCAATTATACAAAATGCAAGAGTTTTTATATATAATTCAATATCAAATGAATATATTTTAATATTTTAATTAATTAATAATTATGTCAGAATCTTACATTCGATTTTTTTTTTTCAATAAATGTTAAACTATTAGTCAAATAGATTAAGTTGAACAATCGCCTTTGTTTCTAATATAAGAATAATATCATAATTCTATTTCTTTTAAGCGATTTCAAGATTTTATGAATCATCAATATTTAATCCATGGGCAATTATATTTTACAACATTTGGTTGGTTGCTTTTGTAAGGGCCCATGTTTTGAAAATCGAACCGGATTAGCCGGTCCGATTGGTGACTGGTGGCCAGTCTGGTCCGATTGAGACTTGAAAATCGGTACAGGTCAAAAATCGATTGAATAGGTACCCGTTCAACCTGTTTTTGACCCATTCACTCCTTTTTTTAAAAAAAATAAAAAATAAAAAATTATTTAAAAAAAAAGTAAAAGTAAAAAAGAAAAGAGAAATTATGAATTGAAGATAATAATTAAAGATTTTGGACATGTAAGTTTTTGAAACATGAATTTATTTTCTTGAAATTTAATGAAATGATAGTTATATGTGAATGCTTATGTTTAATTTGTTATTTTATTTTATTTAATCTCTTTTAAATTGTGTTGAATATTTAACATGAAGAATTTATTTTTACTTGGAGTTGAAGCATGAAACGAATTATTACATATATTAATATGAAACATTAATTTTTATTTATTTATAGTTAATTAATTGTGAAATAATATTATTTTCTAAAAAACATACTTAAAAATAAGGAAGTTGGAATTTTTTCAAATAATATTCTTTCTATATTAATTGAAAGTTTTATTTTTTGTTAATATTAAAATATTATATATTTTTATAAAATTAAATATAATTATTACGTATTATGATGTCATATTTGTTCAACCGATGGTCCAATCGATTGAATTAATAACTTATGAGGTCATCAATTCTTTGTTCGGTCTAATTTTAAAAACATTGGCAAGGGCTCAAGAGTGGGGCCTAGGAGTTGATGGGGATAGTTGCCGACGCAGTCTAGGCCATCCGATCAAACCTAGCGCACGGTGCCAGTGAGATCTACGATCGCTAATATTTCCCTTTCAGCTTCTATTCTTGGCCTGCCAAAGTAGAATGTTTATTACAGTTGCAAGGTTCTTTACTATTCTTGGGAGGCCATGAAATAAAAGAAATAAAAATAGATTCCCACATCGGTTGGATTTATAAAATAGAAAAAAGATTTAGAATTTCATATAGAAGTAGTTGTTGAGTATTTGTTTATTTTTGATAATTAAGAAATAACGTCACTCAGAGTAGTGATTGTTTTTTCTAAAAAAATATTTCAACCTGTGAGAAAAAAGAGCAATTTATAAATTAACTCAAGGCCTTGATTCTTTCTATGTTATATGACGTTTGGCAGTATTAAAAGTCCTCTCAGTAATAGGGTTTAAGAAAAGACAGATAATCATCATTTCCATTAACAACACTAGAATAATGTATCTAACCCCCCCATAAAAAAAAAAAAGTAATTCAATTAGGTATATAAATGAAAACTTGCCTTGAATATCACCAAATCGAATGCGCAAAGCTCCAATATGAGAAAAATGAAATAAATAAATAATAGCCCAAAGCCTCTTTTCCAATCTAGTTTGAATCTCCCAAAATAAGTGAAAGGTAATGTGTATATGTATAGTTTAACGTGACTTCTATCAACTTTTTAAGTCTACCCGTTAATTATGTTCATTTAAGTCCAGGGGTGGCAACGGGGTGGATATGGGGCGGGTTTGACAGGACCAGAATCCGCCCCGCCTACTTCTATTTGGACCCAGGACTCCCCCGCCCCACCCACTCTTTCAAATTCGCCCCGCCCTGCTTTAGATTCTAACCCGGCGGGTCTAACCCGCCAAATCCTTTTTTTTTTTGTTGCTTTTTTTATTAAAATATATAATTTTACAACTCATATGTTTTCAAAATTGATTAAGATATACATACACAAATAATTTGTATACATGTATAAAAAATTAGAATCCAATATACAATAAGTTTCTAACACTATTTTTCAAAATTTCAAATAAAATATCCATATTAATTGATTTTAGTATATTTTTTATCATTTTTATGATGATTGAACGAGTATGAAATTATTATTTGTTTGATGAAATATATATATACTATTATAATCCTATTTTTTTATATTTTATGTACATATATTATATATAATATATTATAAATTAATTATACGGGGTGAGTTTACTTAAACCCGTAACCCGCGCCATAACCTGTTTATTTGACTCCTAACCGCCCCATTAGGGGCAGGAACCCAGTCTACCCAGACCCATTACCATGCCTATTTAAGTCTCATATGCCTTAATAATTATTAGGTTTTTGTAGACCTAATACATTGTATATAATTCTTCTATAAATTTGCCTAATAGTTATATCCATTTAAATTTCACGAGCCTTAATAGTTATTAAATTTTTGTAGACTTGATGCGATGTATCCAATTCTTTAATAAAAGAACCTCCTTTCCATTATATTGGAGTTCTAATTTTTGCCTCTTAGACTTATTTCATCAGTCGCATGCATGTCCAGTGGTACGATAGCTTCGAATCTTTAAACTCACATTTTATGTGTGAAACTGATGTCAACGGACCAAATGGGCACTCGACATTTTTCTCTTAAAGTTGTGTGACATTATTTATTTATCTATGGCCATATGCTCATCATCCAATGGAAAAACAACTAAAACTAGGGAGTAGGGAATAAGCCCATTAAATAACCTATGATGGTTAATGGACCAAGCCCACTAAATGGCCCTTTTCATTTTGGGTCGGGTTTGGATCTTGTGGTGGTTCATAGCCCAACCTATCCTACTTAGGCATTGGGCCCCAAACGGCCGGCCTAGGACACCCACTTCGCATGAACTCTACCGTAAGGCACATGCTAGTGGTCAAATTGTTGTCCCATTATGGCATAGTTATAGGGTTCATTTATTCAACTTCTCAAATAATAAGGCAATGTTTGATCACCTTTTGGGGAAATAATTTTCTTTTCCCAAAATATAACCAAACATATAAAAGTTTTTCCTCTAAAATGCCAAATTAAAAATTTCAAAATACCCTCTTCTTTCTTTCATTATTCCCAAAACTTTCCCTTTTTCCAATATATACGTACATATATTATATATATACATCATACATATTTTATTATTATTCTAATAATAAAAAAAATCACTCAATTCTATTTTCACCTCAAAAATCCAACAAAATGCATTTATTTGACTGCTACAGTAGAATTCGTTTCATTCCAAAACATAAACAAACATATCAATTTTTTCCAAAATAATTTTCTTATTGTTCCCAAAACATAAACAAACATACATCACATTCTCCAACACAAATTTCACATTCCCCAACCCCACTACTAAAACACACAATTCATATCCAAACATTACCTAAGTTTGTTTAGTATACAAATTTGAAGTCATAAGTATTGTCACATATTTAGTAGAAATATAGTTAAATAACCATTCATTAGAAGTGTAAGAGAGAGACTTTTTCAAATGAGTTCTCATACGTAGAAATCCATTTAAAACAAATTTGTAAACAAGACTCAAAGAAATCTTTTCATGAAAAAAAATTTCCTTCTCGATGAAGATGTAATATGGGGGAAAGAAATGTAGATTGGAATAACTAAATTTAGACTTAAAATCAATATTGAAAAAGGGTTTTGCGATTCAATTGGTTGGATCATCGATTTCTTGCTCTTAGTTTTAATTTTGAGTAAAAATGATAACTTGGGGAAAATTATACTGTTTTGAGTAAATTATTTGAACTGACAGTTCAACCGCTTGAACCATTCCTCACTTTTTAGAATTAGACCAAGTTCGTAATTTTTCCCTTTTATTCATGTAAAAATTAAAATTTATTCGATTCTCTGTTTAATATCCAAATTACAAAGAACAAACTATAAGCTAATGCTAAAGCTGTGATTTGTGAATTTAAATAATATAATTTTAAGCTCTTTATATTTTATATTTATTTTGAATGATGAATTATTATTTATATCTTGTTCCAGACTTGCATCACAATAGTTGAAAACAATAGTTTTAGTTTTTTATATTTTATTTTCCAGTATTCTATTAGCTTTTAAATAATATATAAATTATAAATATATATGTATTATATAATTATAATATTATGGTTCAATTATAATCCGGTCAACAGTTGAAAAGGATGAATTATGAATTAATAATTTTTTCGATTCAATGAATAATTCGATTTTTCAAATCTTTATATTTTATATTTATTTTGAATGATGAATTATTATTTATATCTTGTTCCACACTTGCATCGCAAAAGTTGAAAACAGTAGTTTTAGTTTTTTATATTTTATTTTCTGGTATTCTATTAGTTTTTAAATAATATATATTATATAATTATAATATTACGATGCAATTATAATTCAGTTAACAGTTGAAAATGATGAATCATGAATTAGTAACTTTTTCGATTCAATGATTAATTTAATTTTTCAAATTTTACTTAGAATATGTCTCTATAAAAATGTAATAATGTCACTTCAGTCATTTCAATTAATTTTTACCCGACAAGCGTGACAAAATTACATGTTGATATGACGACTTAGATTTATCCAAAATTAAGAACATTAGTCAATGAAGTAATATTGTGTGATGAATAGTATTTTTACACTATTTCAAGAAATGTTTATCCATGTGATCTTATATTGAGCATCAACCCTTCCTAATATTGTCAAACAACAAACCCAAGATAACGATAAAAAAGTTGTGTCCAAATTAGGCACCAAACTTTTTCTTAGTTTAATAATTTCAACCACAAACCATTATTAATTAAAGTAACACTGACAAGCCAAAATCTTCTTGTCTCTTAGTGCCCGTTTGTTTTTATTTTCAAAGTCCCTTTTCGTTTTTTACTAAAAATAAAAATAGAAAATCATCAACTTTTCATCTATTTTTACAGACATTTTCATTTTCCAAATACTTTTCCAGACAAACTTTTATATTTTCTCTCTATTTTCATTTTTTTTTTCTCCTACTCATATTTACATGACATTTAATACAAAACACCATGATAATGTTTGGATATGAATTATGTGTTTTGGATTATGTATTTTGGGAGAATGAATTTTGGGAGTGAGGTTGAGGAATGTGAAATTTATATTGGAAAATGTGATGTATGTTTGTTTATATTTTGGGAATAGTAAGAAAAATATTTTGGAAAATTTTGGTATGTTTGTTTATGTTTTGGGAAGAGACAAATTATACTGTAGCAGTCAAATCAATATTTTTTTGTTGGATTTTGGGGTAAAATGAAATTGAGTGATTTTTTTATTATTAGAATAATAATAAAATATATATACTGTATATATATATATATAATATGTATGTATATATTGAAAAATGGAAAATTTTGGGGATAGTGAAAGATAGAAGATGGTATTTTGAAAAAAATTAATTTGACATTGTGGAGAAATTTTTTTTGTATGTTTGGTTGCATTTTGGGAAAACAAAATTGTTTCCCAAAATGTAACCAAACATAGCCTATATTTTTCAAATATAATTAATTTTCATACCTACATGATCATTATATTTTAAATAAAATTTCTAAATAAATTATTTTTAAAAACACATTTATAACTAATTTTTTATTATTTTTTCATCAAAAAATAAAAATACTTCCAAAAAATAAATCCAAGTGGCCCCTTACAATCTTAAATTAAAAAATAAAAATTCACCTTTTTCCTTTCTCTATTTTATATACTTAATGCAATTCGCAGAGACAGTCGGCAGTTCAGAATTTTTGTCCATAATGGCTAAACGACGCCGCTGCTTCAACATTTACTCTCTCCCCGGTCTCTTTCCGCCTCACTTCTCTTTTGTCCATTTCTTGGTGCAAATCTATCGTTCTCACTATTGACACGTCTCCCATGAGATTCACATCTGATATGGACATAGATATTAAGGCCTGGATTAGTTATGTTTTAATTCTCATTTTCTGTTTTTATTATTTTACAATGTGTTTTTATTTTATCATTATTATGTATGTGAAAATAAAAATACGATTAGATAAGAATTATAAAAATTTTGAAAAAAAATAATTTGAAAATAATATTTTAATGTAATAATGTTAAATATTTTAATATAATATTATTAATTATTATTGTTTAATTGATTGTGGGTCCTATTGTCTTGAAAAGATAGAAAAGGAAATAATTATTTAATAAGTTAGTGGATAATGATGTGATGAAAAATTAATATTAAATTTTATGTGGGTCCCATTGCTTGGAACGGTATAAAAATTAATATTTAATTAGTTGGTGAATTTTAATTATTTTTTAAATTAGTATATATTATAGATTTTTTATAGGTATGAAAATGAAAATGGATTGTGTTTTCATTGAAAATAGCACAAATAATGACGTTTTCTATTTTCGAAATAGTGTAAAATGAGAAAACTGTACTCTAAAACAAAAACAATCCAACACTAGGGGCTGTTTGATTTTATTTCCATCATTTCTAAATTTTGAAAAGTTAGTTAGTGGAAATGAGTTTATATTTGAATGAAATATTGGAAATGTAATGATTATGTTGGTTTTAATAGATTGTATGTGGATAGAGATAGAAATAATGGAATAGAAAGAGATAAGATATATATGTTATTGGGAAAAAATATATAGGTTATTAGAAAATGCATTTTGAAAATGAAAATGAAACCAAACGGGCCCAAAATTTTAGGATTGATATATTGAAACGAGTAATTTATCGCAAAGTAGATCAAATATTCATTATAAATGGGTGAATTGGTTTGGATCGTCGGTGTCTAAATAAGTTTTTCACATTGATCATATTAAGATTAATTTGCATTAGAATTGATCGGGTTGGCTTGGACAAATTAACTCCAAATAAAGTTTTTGGGTATTATTTATGTTAATTGAATTGATATAATTTGATCAGTTGGATTTGAATTATTAGTTAGAAATGAGCTACGAGATTTAAGTCGAAAAATTCAAATAGCATGGTCCAAAATGAATGGAAATTAAAATGGATCGTACCCTAATTCATCCTAAGATTACAAGGGAGTTGAATGCATCGATTTATACTTTCTATTGTTGCATAATTCATTACATTTCATAGTTATTTTCTTGATTTCCACGTTCTCTAATTATTGATGGCACACAATAGGTTGAAGAAGTGTATAAGTGATTTGTAGAGCTTATTTTTACTAATTCACGCAAATATCAAGATTTAAAAATCCCCAAAAATATGATAATTATCATATTAGAAGTATCGTTATTATTATATAAATCCATTTGAAGAAAATAAATTGAACAAATAAATCATGTATTTATATGATTACATTCAGAATTCTCTAATAAAGAAATCTAACTGTATTATTGACTGAATTAAATGTTGTACACATGATCTAGCCATGATTGTTAGATTTTTTTATTTTTTATTTTTTAAGTTCTTTATTAGAGCAATTATGATCTGAAAATCGATATGGGGTAAGTGTTCGGATCTAGTATGACATAATCATAAGGCACTCAACGGACCTTTTGAACGTCATAAAACCTTTTCGTAGCTTTGGATTGATGCAAAAACGATCTTTTTGTACAACTTGATGATATAAATTGCTCTGTTCCAAATCACATGAGCAGCCATTGCTAAGAAACTAGATAAATGGGAGATAGAAAAATAGAAGAGAAACAAACTAATTATATAAATATCTCTCAAAGGTTTACTAATTATTTGACTGTTGGCAGGTCTCTTTGTACGTATTGTTCGGAAAGAGGATGACTCAATGATTATTTGTTCGCCGAAACCAGAAGTAAAAATTTTGGTGGATAAGGATCTCGTAAAAACCTTGGACACATTGAGTACATCCTATACATATATTATAAATCTTTACTGAATGTGAAATTGGATCCATACATTTTTTAACGTCATAAATTTTTGGTCTAGTAAACTAACTTATAAATGAATCCTATATTTAGATATCAAACGAATCAATAAGTGATGTATAAATTTGTAGATATATGTACACTAAGAGCCCGTTTGGTTTTATTTTCATTTCCATTATTTCTAAAATTTGAAAAGTTAATTATTGGAAATTAGTTGAAAATAAGCTTGTATTTTGATATATTGTTGGAAAGTAAAGATTATGTTGGTTTTAATAGATTGTAGATGGAGAGAAAGATAGAGGGAGAGAGAGGTTATTAGAGAATGTGTTTTAAAAATGATGTTGGGTGAAAATGTGTAAAAAGTGATGTATTTTATTTTTAAAATAATAAAAAATATAAAAATAAAACCAAACATGCCCTTAAAAATTTGTTAGAATTCAAATTATTGTACTTTAAATCTCACACATACAAAAGTAGAATAATGCCACTCGACAACCATGATAATTGGTATGAACCCACCCACCCCATCCACCCACTTCAATCTATTAATATTTTTTATATTTTTTCAATTACAAAAAATTTACATAAATTCGATGCTAGTCAATGGTCATCATCAAAATCAGGACATGCTCCCGATCTTATGAATGTATATATGAATACTTAGAGATTATTAATTAACGAAATCCTTGCATCGATAGAGAAAGTTGAATATATAATTTTTATAAGGTTCGTACTCACTCCTTGCCAGTCCATTAAGAATGCACCCAATTTGCTTCAAAGTGAAACAAATAAATAAAATAGTACACATAAATTTATCTCAATGGTTCAAGAATCTTAAAAAGGCATCTCCTTTACCTCCATGTGCAGTGTCCATTGATTAAATTATCAGTCAAATTACAATCCTTGCCAACTACATAAAACACCTTTTTATTTTTCATTTTTTTCCCTCCCAAGTCAAATGAAATAAAACCCCCAAAACTCCATCACACCATCTCCACTACTCCCCACCATTGTCCTCTCATTCTTCACATCAAAACAGCAAGAGATCTCCCCACCCACAAGAAACCAACCAAAAATTCTTCAAACTTAACCGAAAATGTTTGAAGGTTCTGCATCTGCAATTCCATCTTCAATATGGGCATCCATGAACAGCTGGTTCACTCCCACTGTTCTTTTTGTTCTCCTCAATGTTATGATCGGCACCATTGCTTTTACCTCAGCATTTGCCAACCAAAAACGGCACCAAGATGAACCCCATAACCACAAAATCGCTAGATCAGCCTCAGTTCTCCAGCGTCTGAAATCCATCAATTTTTACGCTTATCACAGATCTCAAGAGCCTCAAAATCCATCGACTCATCAGAAACCAAACCCGGATTCCGCCACCCTTTTCAATTTTGAGACTCAGTCTCAGTCTCACTACTTTTTTCAAGACGAAAATCTTCAAATACCTCAGCCGGAAAACTCACAAGAAACGCAAACCCAGTTCGTTTTTGAGGAAAGAGATTCGAATTCGGATGATTTTCAGCAGGTCCACGAGGAGAAAGTTGAAGAAAATGAGCCGCCGAGCATGGATGAAATTTACAGTCAGCTAATAGGCACTCGTTTTAGCAGGACTAAGTCAGACACTGAACCGGCATCCGGCGAGATGCCGGCGAAACTTCCGGCGAGAATGAGGAAATCTGCGAGTTCGAAATCAGCGTTTGGGCATTTTGAGGAGGAGAATGTAGTGGAGGCGCGGCGGCCTGCGACTGTAAGGGAGAAGGGTAGTGCTAAAATGACGGACGGTGATGAAGAGGTGGATGCGAAAGCTGATGATTTCATCAACAAATTTAAGCAGCAGCTGAAGCTTCAGAGGTTGGATTCCATTATCAGGTACAAGGATATGATAGCGAGGGGGTTTGGGGGGAGGTAAAGATTATTTTAGCATTTTTCAGGGGCTTGTGTTGTAATTTTAATTTAGTCCTGGGGTTGGAATGATGGGTGGAATATTGGAATATTTGGATTATGAGGGGTTGTTTTGCAATAATTTTTTGGGTTTTTGGCATGGGTGGTGGGAATAGTAGGTTTGATGGGTATGTGTATTTGATGTTGTTTGGTTGTACCTTTTTGGCCATGCTTTGGTTTTGGGTGGGCATTTTGGTCATTTTACATTGTTGTTGCCTTGGATGTGTATATTGTAATGGCAGGGTTGGACTTTGAGGGTCTAATTTTCACTTCAAAATATGTGTAAGCAAATACTTGTATTAGCCTCTAGGTGGTGGTGGTTCTTTTGTCCCATATTACCAATTAGGGGCAATTTGGTAATTGTGGTTGGCCCACTCACAAAGAGAGAGTTGATGTTTGTACTAGAAAATTTATGTATGGTATATATTTAAATGGATTTTGAGTCCTTAGATGAGAATAAATTATGTGTATAAAGAAAAATATTGACAATATTATGCATAATATAACATTATTGATAATATAATCAAATGGCATGATATGAGTGGACATGTACTTTTGGATGCAACTATAATTATTTGCTTCATCTCCTTGGAATGCTACCACTAGATTCTACTCCACCAATGTATATAAAGGAAGTAGGAAGGTGGAGACCAATTACTAGACATGTCTTTACAATTTTACATATGGCCCCAATAAAGTGTAACATTTTTTTTCCTTAAATGGGAGCACTTTGGTCAATTAGAAAATAGTATCATTAAAAGTACTATTGTGTCATATAATGTTGCTACCCCTAAATGCATTTTGGAGCATATAATTATAGTTAGAATTTAGGGTTAATTGCAGTCACCCCCAACCTATGGCCTCCTTTGTACATTGCTCCTCAATCGTTGTCGATGTATAATTTTACCACCTGAATTAATTAAAATGTTCTCAGATATCACATCTGCTCATTTCTGATGGAATCTAACAAATGGGCATTGAGCACGTGGGCTAAAGGAAATGGAATATTCTTATTGGATTCATTCGTCTAATAATATTACTTTATACTTGTGTGTGTAAAGTGTGAGATTCGATTTCTAACAAACCTTTAAAAAAGAATCAACATTTGCTGAGGTAGAGGTACATTATGAAAAATAGGTTGACCTTTACCTATTTTGAATGCACAAAAATGATGGCATGCGCATTCATTTCCTCATTTATGATGCATAGTTGTCATTGCAAGTGGAGATATTACATTGGGCAATTTAGACTAGAGCACCCAATCAAAGTTGTACAAGTCACCACTAAGGTGGTGGTCTAATTAGTATGTTTCATAAATTTTCATGAAAGTACTCATCAAATTAAATTCATTTATGATAGTAATTCGTATCTTAATTCTAATTAGGCATTTGCTAATTGCGTATTTTTTGATTTAATAGGATATCAGTATTGATTTTTGTATATTATATTCGACCATTTATTCTATTTTGCTAATTAATATTATTTCTTTTTCTTTTACATATATATAAAGAGAAATTTCTATATAGAATTTTCTTTTATACTAAATATATCAAAAAAGAATAATATCAAGAAATTCTAGTAAGAATCAATTTTGACAAATTCAAACTAATAACGTAATTAAGTGAACCATAAATTTTATGTAAAAATTATAAAGTCACTAAGTAGATATAAGTTAGGTATGACCCCAACAAAAAGAGAAAAATTCAATGTATGCCTACTAGCTGGCAATTTCTATAGGCAAAAATTGAAAATAATCAAATTAATGTTGGATTTCTTCTAAGTCATTCTTTAATTGAAAGCCATTTGAGTTGTTGGTGGGACCAACTTTAAATGTGACACTTCAAAAAAAATATCCCATTTTTGGGGGGTTTTGTTGGCCTTGTGCTCAATGGCCTTATCTCATGTAAATGTGTAACAATCACTATTAATTGGGACATTTCCTACCTAGAAAATTCAAGGATGTTGTACCATGATTAATGAACAAGAATAAATAGCATAGTCTAGGTGATTTTTATTTTCTTTAATGTCATTTGAGAATCTTAAGGTATTAATTATTGTGTGGGGCTTCAATTATGTCAAATTAGAATCTTATTATTAAAATATTTTGTACTTGTCACTTAGTTAGATGAATTGATGATCCTATTATCTTAATGTTAAGTGTGCGCAATTAATTGGTTGTGGGACCAACATGATTACATCATTTATCTCTTCCTTATAGTTGAGGGACACTTGTGGACAAAAAAATTATTAATTTAAAAAAGAAAATTTCAAAAATATATATTTGGTTTTATTTTCATTTTCATTTTTTAATTTCATCATTTTTAAAATATGAAAAGTTAGTTAATGAAAATGAGTTTGTATTTGGATAGATTGTTGAAAAAGTAATGATTATATTGATTTTAATAGGTTATAGGTGAAAATAGGTAGAAATAATGGAATAGATAGAGAAGATATATAGGTTACTGGGGAATGCGATTTGAAAATGAAAATGAAAACAATGTTGGGTGAAAATGTATAAAAAATTATGTGTTTCATTTACAAAATAGTAGAAAATGTAAAAATGAGCTTTGAAAATGAAACCAAACGGGCCCTTACATTTTTTTTAGGAGATAATAGATTTTGTGATAATTTCTTTCATTATGTGATGCCATCTATTTGAAATCCATCATATATGAATAGTTATGATTATTTTGAGAATAGAAGATTAATTATGCCACTTTTTTTCTTTTTAAAGACGATTATGACTGGTTTTTTAAATTTTTTTTATTGAATTCAAACAAGCAAGCGACTTATTTGTAGGAATGAAAGTTTACAATCAAACTAACTATTCATTCTCTTATGGTCTTATTAGGTCACTTATCTCTTTGCAAGATTATTTTTATCGAATCTTTATTACTAATTTTTAATTTAAATGCAACCGTCCAACTATAAAATAAAGTTTAAACTAATAGCCATAGTGGTAAAAATAAATTAAATAAAACCATAGCTATTCAAAATGAAAAAATAAAATAAAAATTCTAAGTTTTGTATAAGGAAGAGTGTAGATATTATGAGCAATGGGGTGTTTGGTGGATGATGTTCTTGAAATGTCATTTTCAGTGGAGAGATTTGAATTTAAATGTATTAATATAATTGGTGTCACCTAATGGAAGACTACAGGACAAATAATAGTATGATATGTTTTTTAAGTATGCAAGCAACTTCTAACTCATTTATTACTATATAATAAGTGTCATTTTAGAGAAATATTGTGAGGGTGAGGCTCTAAAATTATAAAGTTTTGATTTCAAATTATAATAATTATTTTTAATTGATATTACCACAATTTTTCAGTGTGTGTTAATTACATTAATTATAATGTTGTATGATGGATATCAACTTGTTGTGCAGCTTGATTTTTCTTAAGAAATTAGTAATCATTTCTCTCATATGAACTTGCATTTGAACTCGAATTCATCATAATATATAGATTGTTTAAAGATTGTTCGAAGTATATTCACGCACATACAACGGAAATGCAAAAACACATATCATTTTCACAGAGTAAATCAACTTTTGTATTAATCCAACGAGTTGTAGCATAAAGATTTTATCATAACATTCATATAATATTCTGCATATTTTCTATTTGTAAAATTGTAAGGTTACTGAAATTAGACACCACAAAGCAACAAACGAGCTCTTGATATGCATGTGTGTGCAAATAAAAAAGAAAAAGAAAAAAAGAAAGAAAAGATAACAAAAGATGGACTTATTACTCTTTGACAATTAGGGAATGTCCACCCCCCCCCCCCCCCCCAATTTATCTAAAAAAGAAAAACAAAAAATTGTCCATTTGATAGGCCCATTTAGGCCTGTAAATGGGTAGGGTGATACCCTACTCATACCCATACCCTAAAATACCCAATAAAAATACCCAATTTTTACCCTACCCTAAAATACCCAAAAGAATTAGACCCTAATCCTACCCTACCCTAACTAACCCAAGACCCATTGGGTCTAGTTTATTAGACTTATGTTTTTAATGTATACACTAATTTTCTTAATATATACTAAAAATATTATTTTGCATATGATAACAAAAAATAATTTTTTTTTCTATATTTAATTTAATCATTAAATTTAAATTAATTAATTTTAAACTTTTTGCTAATTAAATTAACAATTTTATTAATATAATAGTTAAACTTTATTAATATTATTAGCAGTTAAACTTTTTGCTAATTAAAAAAAATACAGTTTAAAAGTAGTTAATTAAAACAGTTTATTAAAAAAACAGTTAATAAAAATAGTTTATTAAAAAAACATACAGTTTATTAAAAAAATAGTGAATAAAAACAGTTTATTAAAAAAGTACGGTTTATATATAGTTTATTAAAAAAATAGTTAATAAAAACAGTTTAAGAGCAAAAACTTTTTCTATATTTAATTTTATAAAAACAGTTAATTTCTATATTAATAAACTTTATTCATTAGCAAAATTAATTTTATTAACTGTTTTTATAAAAATATTTATTCCATTATTAATTTTATTAATAAAAAGTGTTCAACTGTTGCTATGCTATTTCATTTTTTTTTTTTTTAAATTGCAATCTCA
This sequence comes from Jacaranda mimosifolia, assembly GCA_018894105.1. Taxonomy (NCBI): domain Eukaryota; kingdom Viridiplantae; phylum Streptophyta; class Magnoliopsida; order Lamiales; family Bignoniaceae; genus Jacaranda; species Jacaranda mimosifolia. The sequence continues at coordinate 42,422,855 of CM032119.1, forward strand.
ATTTATTAATTTAGTTTAATTTTTAATAAAAAAATTTATTTAATTGTTACCGCTCATTCACATATTTATAATTTTTATATATAAAAAGTTTATCATTAATATAAATTTGATTTCGGTATAAACAATTTTTTGGTTCATAAATTAAATTTAAATATAAAGTAATGAGTAATGTATGGGTATGGGTACATGGGTAATTTATGGGTATAAACCCTACCTATACCCATTACATTATATTTAATAAGTATGGGTACGGGTACGGGTATGGGTATGGGTATGATATTTTGGGCCTAGATAGGATAATACCCTACCCATTTACAGGCCTAGGCCCATTGATACCTAAGCCTAGCATATCAAAATTAACCATATTTGAAATCGATGTGCCTATGGGCTTGATAAGTTTGATTAAATTAGGCCATCTCGTACCTTTGCTCTACCGAATTTGGGCCAAACCCAGTTGTATATGCGAGGAGGCCAAGTCAAAATTGTATAGTTGTGTAAGGGGCACTATTTATTAAAATGTGGATATTATGCACTTTTGGATTCCTTGCTAGATATGGCACTTGATGGTGTTTAGGTATTATTCCATCAGCATGTATCTGGTGGAAGGTTTTGTCTTTATGAAAATACAGATCAAAGAGACCTTCAAATTTAAGTTTCAATCACATCATCGTTGGTGCTGTATGTTGGAATGATTGTTATGTGCCTCTTTCTAAACTCTTTGACTGTACGCTATGATGATACTTGATTTATCTCACATTGGCTGAGTCAAGAGTTTTAAATTTACTTATAATTTATTTCTTCCACTCACTCTTTAAAAGTATACCTTTTAGGATAAAACCCTCATCAAATGTGTGTTGACGGAATAATATTTCGAAATAATTGAATCTCCATGTCCAACAATTAATTTAGTCATCATCACTATATATATATATTATGAATCAAAATATATTTCATGTGCTACATTGGCATTATCTTGACTTTTAGGTCAAGTACAAAACATTACATTCCTTCACGATATATGATTTGAACTCACATGCATATATATATACATACATATGTATATATATAATTACATTACATGCATGTGCGACCTCATTATTAAAAAGAAATAATAAAATATATTTGAAGTGAGAAAAATATTTTATAATAACTCCCCATATACATATAGGATTAAGTAATTGTCTAATTTCTTCAATTAAGCACTAATATTTTAATATCTCATGATTCTATAATAAAACCTCAACTCACAATCTAATCAATTTTTTTGTTTGAGTAGCAAAATTGAGATACATCAAATATATCACGATAAATTATTTATAAAAGCAATATTTTGTCATAGTGAAATATCAAAAATAAGATTTCGAGTGAAATAATGAGTCGATGTTAATACTGATGCATTTGACATCATCAAATATTCGGAAAAAAAAAATTATTCAATCTTTATCCAGCTTATATAGATACTAGTTTTATTTATTAGAATTTTATATTTATCCAAAGTTTTAAACCTTATGAGTATAAAATTGGGTGCAATAACACACATTATTCGACCATTTTTTAGGGAAAAAATAAATACAATAATATGAAAAATCAATGACATGGAGTCGACCAACTCACACTATATCAAATAGATGCATACAAAAAGTTAAACAGAAAAATGGCAAACTACGTAATACCTTAAAAAACGTGGTTAGAATTGTATGTCTATAACCAAAGTCGCTAATTTGGAAAGTTTGTCTCAATTTCAACAATAGCACTATCACGTGGACAAGTTGAGAGGTCAGAAATCGCATGCCGCCGACCCTGCTGGTTGCTTCGGATGCACTCAACGGGTCCATTGTCACATGCAACACTTTTTGTTACCTTTTTGTACATATTTTATACACACACACGTAACAATAAATTGTGGAAATAGATGCATATTTAAATCTTGTCATATTCTAATAAAGTACCATTTGTATTATATATCATAGTAATTTAAAGATTATTAGACCAACTAAATATTGGATCAATACGTATCGATAGAAAAATATTTTATTATACAATTAAATTATTATGTCGGTAGTGCATTTTTTGAGCGCTCCATCAAACAGTTCTTTTCGGCTCCTGTATAATATGACATTTAGTGGTTGTGCATTCACAAGCATCTCTTCGAGTTAATAACCAAATTCTCGTATCTTGGTTTTACTGAAATTAAACACTAGTAAAAGTGAAGATTCGAATAGAAACTGTAGAACTAAAAATATTTATAGCTAGAGAGGCCGAGACAATTCCAGTTATGGTGTGTCGAAGACATTCAAAATTTAGAGCTATGAAGTGTGAAAGAAAAAATATAGTTGGTTGTTAGAGTTCCTTCGAGCACACAAGACAGGGTGTCGTCCGACCTCTCTCAGCTTCTTCTACCAAAGAGGAAGAATTGCTACTAGAAGGGATGAGTGAAGACCCACCAATCATAGACTTTCAACAAAAGGACTTCGAAGTGTCCTCCTAAGCCATTCTTTCCCTTTGTCATGTGTCCAACTTTCGAGGTTCTCCAAAGAGTATTCCCCTTTGGGAATACGTTGATTATAGTTGGTTCTCTGGCCTAGCTCATAGAAAATCATTCTCCGATTTCACACATTCATACATAAATATATAAAGATAGTATCATTAAATTAATTAATTATTCTATCGATAACTATAAAGTTTTTTGAGTGTGGGAGTATAACAGTAGTTGTAGTTATGGCCCTATACCCATGAGCGTTGGCGTGAGCAGCTAAGGTTGGAAAGGAAGAATGTGTTGGGGCTACCTATTCCCTTAGCCGATAAGAGATCCTGTTTTCAGCACAAAGCAAGATTTGGAGTACCTATCTATAGGGGTGTTCACAATTCGGTAAACCGGTTGAATCGAATCAGAACCGAAATTTTGATTTGTACCGAATACTGAACTGAAAATTTCGATTTGGTATTCGGTTCGATTTTGATTTTTTTGTGCCGGTTAACCGAACCGAATAATCGAATTTTTGGTATATTAATATTAATTAATTGTTAATTAATATATATTAATATTAAAAATTTAAAAAATTGGTATTTCGATTTTTAACCGAACCAAACCAAAAAAAAAATTCGATTTTAACTTAACCGAACCAAATAGTTCGGTTCGGTATTCGGTATAATATTTTGGTGTACCGAAATTTCGATTCGTTTCGGTTCGATTCGATTTGTACCGAATGAACACTCCTGCCTATCTAAAAATCACAACTCCACTACAAAAAAAAAAAAGAAAGCATAGTAAGATTGGAGTTAAGGACTGACTCATGATGATTCGCTCCTTGCAATCCGACAAAATGATAAATACCTAAGGGCCTGTTTGGTTTTATTTCCATTTTCAATTTTCATTTCCATCATTTCTAAAATGGTGAAAATTAGTTATGTGATATGATGTGAAAATGAAAATGTATTCGGATGAAATGTTTGGAAATGTAATGATTATGTTGGAAATATAATGATTATATAGGTTGTAGGTGGAGAGAGATAGAAATAATGGAATAGAGAGAGAATATATATATGTTATAAAGAAAAGATATATATGTTATTGGATAATATATTTTGAAAATAAAAATTGAAATTATGTTGAGTGAAAATTTTTAAAAAGTGATAATTTCTGTTTCTGGAATAATAAAATTGGTGAAAAGGGGGTTTGGAAATAAAACCAAACAGGCTCTAAGGTATTAGGACTCAAAACTAATTTATGTGTCGGTGGCACGTGGGGAATTAAGGCAAGCACTTAATGACACCTAATTAAATTATCATCATAACTTCTCATGGATTAATTCACACGCCACTTCATTATACTAATATCCTCGAAAATTAAACAAATATTAGTATTTTAATTATTTATTGACTTTTCAGCTAAGTCTGTGCCAGTAGACAGTACTGAGTGACAAGACGATTAGTGTACTAATTGCGACTTTATATAATGCAATAAAGTTTTGACACTTCATCATATACGGCAAAAGTCGTCAGTGCGACTTACTTTTCAAATTTGGGGTAATTGTTTATTTATTTACTAAAAATGGAAATCTTATGTGTTTGGCAATTTTCCCCCTTTTTCTTATTGTTGATTGATTTAAAAAGTATATTATGCTATTTATTTCTTTGCCTTCTTAATGTAATAAATATGTGGTGAGAATTTTTTTTCTATATTTGTCCATCTTTAGTTAAAGTTGAGAAAGTAAATTTACTCGAAAAAGATTTGGAGAATAAGAGGAGAAGGAATTTAAGTCCAACTATAGTGAGAGGAGCAAGTTAAGAATAAATTCTTTATATAATAAAATCTTTTATGTAAGAGAGATGAACAAATATGAATGGTATGGTTTTAATTTGAAAACAACAAAAGTTTGTTCGAGAAAGAACTTCTCGTCAACTGCTTCAATAAATCTGTTTCGTATAAACGATTTTTATCATTTTCAATTTTGATAAGGTCACGATCATGACTGTTCGTTATTTGCTGATCATCCTCCCAGTTGCATTTTTTCAAAGGTAAAGTGTCGAGGCATGAAAACACGAGTTAATAGAATTCAGTTTAATATTTCATTTTATACTTTACGATGTATACTGACATCATGCAAATACACAGAATTGAGAATTTTGGCCCATGAATCTAGGGGGCGTCTTTTTCATGGCAATGGTGAAGTTTTAAACTATCCACTTGAGTATAAATTATTAGATGAGAATATAAGAACATCGTATAGTGAAAATAATGTATTTTTATATATTATATATCAAAAGTTTAACAATCTAACAACAGTGCAATTCTAATATCAAACTTTACATTTTTTATACTGTCACCTCAATATAAATCATTGAATGAGAATACAACGATACTTCACAGTAAAATAATATTTCTATATATTAAACAATTCACAACTAACAACAATATAATTTTATTGTCAAACTTTAGTAAATTCATTTACTATAAATCACTATATACAAATATAATGATATCGTACAGTAAAATTAACATGGTTTACGCGTTGTTTAGCCATTTACGATTATAATCCTAATATTAAATTTTAACCTAACTTAAGAGACATATTACTAAATAAAGATATAATAATATTATAAAATAAAATATTAAAATTATCATATATGATCTAACGATTCACGGCTACACGACAGTCCATGCCCGAAACCCTATTAGCTTGCATTACAAGATGTACACCTCAAAATCATAAAGGCAATATATACATACACATTATATACAAACCAGCCAAGCACCAAACAAAACTCAAAAGCCATTTGCCAAGCAAAAGAGATTCCATAGTTTGGTGAGATGGGAACCCTCTCCTAGTTGTTTCGTACACTCCCACACCATTTCTCCTCCAAACACACACACACACACACACACACTACACACACTAGAAAATATTCTACTCCCCTTAATTTTCTTGGAAATGACAGAGAGGATTCACCCATCAATCAAGCAAAACGGCGGCGTCCCCACGGCCGCCACCACCCACCCCGCCGCCGCAGCATCAATAGCCGATCCACCCTCAGCAAAATCCCACCTCTACAACCCCACGCGCCACCCCTACCGCCCGATTCCCACCTCCCGCCGCCACAGACAGAAGCGCCGTGAATTCAGCTGCCGCCGCTGCTTCTGCCTCACCTGCTTCTGGTCCATCCTCCTCCTCATCGGGATCCTTCTCCTCGCCGCCATTGCCGCTGCCGCCTTCTACGTGCTCTACCACCCCCAACGTCCTACATTCTCCGTCACTTCCCTCAAAATCTCGTCGTTCAACCTCACCACCACCCCCTCCGACGACACCACCCATCTCACCACCAAAATCAACCTCACTCTCTCCACCAAAAACCCCAACAAAAAAGTCGTATTCTCCTACGACCCGATTTCCATCACCGTGCTATCGAATTCAGTCATTATATCAAACAGTTCTTTCTCAAACTTCACGAGCTTACCGGACAGCATTTTCATAATCCACACCGCGACGGGGTTGAATTCTCAGATTTTGGATGCTGATTCGGTGAACTCGCTGAATTCGGATCTGAAGAGGAAAACCGGGTTGCCCATGAACATCGTGATGGATACCATGGTAGGGGTAAAGATGGAAAAGCTGAAGATGAAGAAGATTGGCATCAGAGTCGAGTGTGATGGAATTCATGGGGTGGTGCCCAAGGGTAAAAATGTAATTCCAGCAAATACTTCAAAGGCAAAGTGTAAGGTTGACCTAAGAATCAAGATCTTGAAATGGACCTTTTAATTCTAAGTGGATTTTTTTTTTTTTAAAATGTATTTTTCTTTTTCCATTTTCTTGCCTTAATATTAGTTATAATTTTGATCAACTTCATTTTTATCATGTTTTTAGGTTTCTTTTTTTTTAATTCCCTTTTTTGCAATGTAAGAAAATTTTGGGAATAGACCTTTGTGGAGGGTGTTTTTTAGCATAATTGAGAAGTAAAGGGGCTTGAATTTAACATATTTATTTGAAAATTTTAATTGTGGTGCAATAACTATTAAAAAAAGAAAGAAAAAAGAAAAAAAATGTAATTGTGGTGCAATGATTTTATTTCCTTTTCTTTTAGAGGAAGTAAATTGTAATGAAAGCATATAATATTTCAATTGCAATTTCTTCAAAGAGACTTTCTCTAAAATGATTGATGTTTTCTTCTTGTGTTTGTTTTTCACTTTATAGTATATTTCTATCATTTCTTTTAGATGCACAATTATAGTATTCTTTTCTCAATTTATATTGAAAAACTCTTTAATCTAATAATTTCAATTCATTTCGTATTGTCAGTTTAGATATTATCCAGTTAATAATATGTTTTCTATTTCAACATACAATGATTGATATGCTGACTAATTGATTGTGATTGTGACATATTGAATTAGATATCCTATATTTTTTTTATTTGATAATATTTGAATTAATACCAGCACGAGAGAATTTAAGAATAAGCTTTCATTAAATTATTTTATTTATCCACTTGTTTTAAGAATTTCATCCCTTTTGTTCCATTACTTGAAAACTATGCAAGGAAATTCAACACAAAAGGTTATTATTTTTTTATTTCTTTCTTTGTTAATCTTATATTTTAATTTTTGAAAAATCAAACATTAAAAAGGAGTTTGGCCGCACGTGGATGTCTACGCTTCTTGATCTGGTTTATTGGAGAGGACGTTAGCCAGTTGGAATGTGTCGGCTTTGTTTTCATTTTTACCTTTTTTATGAAAATTACAATTTGGTACCTATACTTTTACAATATTGAGTATGGGCATTTGAAATTTATTAAAAATTTATTCCTATCAGCATGTTTTTGATAGAGATAAAATTAGACAGGATTGGTTGGGTTGGTTTATACTCGTACAAACGGTGGGACATTTTTCAAATGATAAGCCTAAGTTATTTAGTGTATTTGAAGATATAAGTTTAATATGACTGTGCAAGAAAAAAATAAATTAGTGATAAAAGCGTAAGTGATGTTCCTCCAATTTGAATTGGATTGTTTCGATGTCGATAAGTGTGTGGGTCAATTAATATGATTGGTACTTACTGGTACTAGAAATAAGAATTGGATAGGGTTCCGAATGAGAATTATTCAATACTTAAATAAGTGAATAATTTAAGAAATTAGAGAGAGATAGAGATAAAGTGTGGATAGGTATATATACGAATTTTGAATCTTGTAATGTGGTAAATGGGGGTATTTATAGTTATATCCATCTAACGTGTCCTTCATTGATGTGGCTTCATCTGAGAAGTCTCATCCGTTAAATTCAATACTTGTCTTTATTCGGATTATATATCTTTTCTAACCTAGATTTCAGGCGGAGATCTTGGATAGATAGGAAGCCGTTAATCATTATCTTTTCAAGGACTTTTGTCTTTTAAATCTAGTAATCTTCATTAAGATTTTAGATTTTTTTTCGACCTGAATTTCAAGCGCGAATCCTGGATAGATAGCGAGTCGTTATTTTTTCAAGAGCCTTTTTTAGTAATACCAAATTGTAGTTCATATATATTCAATGCAAAATATATTTATTCTGTCGTTCAATGAGTACGCGTAGGTACAAATTTTGTCTACTTTGTGAATATGGTAAATGCAGGTACTTGTAGCTATATCTATTAGAAGCCTTGTTAATTCACGTGGTTTGTCGTCTCTTAATCCGACAATTGTCCTTACTGAATGTCGAATATTTTTCAATCTAAATTTTCAGCGCGAATCCTCAATAAATAGATATTCGTTATCTTTCTAGGGGCTTTTTTTAGCAATACTAGGTCATATAGTCCACGTACATCCAATACAACAACATATTCATGTTATTTCAGTATACATTTTTTCCCCCTTTTTTTAAAGTTCATGACTGATTCCTCAACTTTCTATATGAGATTCAATTTTAGTGTACATTTATCTTAGGGAAGAGCAATGATATTTTTTGATCCCTCTCCATATCTCTAAAAATTTTAAGAATGTACATAATTATAGAAGGTAATGTCTAGAATTCACTTTTCCCCCCCTTCTTGTAAGTATGGGATATTTCTAACAAACAATGAACTTGATCTCCACCCTCCATTTTAAAATGTGAGACTATAGATAGGTGGTTTGTCTCATTTATAACCCAATGACACAATTATTGTAAATGAAACAATTAGGTATAGTAAGAGGTCTCGTATTCAAATCTTATCTTTGTATAGGAATTAATTATCTATTTCCTACTTTAATTCAAAATTAAGAATTATATCCAATTAGTTTTGAGAAGTTTTAATTACTTTTTGAATCATGCATAGAATAATATTACTCATTGTTTTTCTAGAAGACACTAAAAAGTGAAAAAGCTTTTGATCAACGCAAATTAATCAAATAAAAATTTCTAGAATTCAATTATTATAAAAATTATTTATATTAAATCAATTCTTGTAAATTTAATTTCCCAAACTTTAGTCAAACTCTAGCCTTGGTTAATAATTGTATATTCATGACATTATCACATGCAAAAAAATTTCATTTTATTTTTTTTAATAAAGCATATAAGTGGAATTGGAATTAAATCCCACAACTAGATATTAGCATGGGCTAATTTAAGAAGTGGAGATTGTGTTGCCCTCTAGAATTGATACTTCCACTCCCACATGTGTTTTTGTGATTTGATGCAAGGGAAGGGGTATTAATGGTAGACAATTAGCGAGTAGCATATTATATAAGAATGTAAATATGATTCTACAACGACATGTGTACTAATTAAGAACTTGTTAAATTTGACATAATCAAACATTTCATACAAAATCGACTTATAAATTTGATTATAATTAATATTGTAACAGCAATGCTGTAATTTAATACTAAAATTTGCACGGTTTATTTTCATGTCCACAATTGTAATTTCATTTATTATTTTACTTGTGGCAATATGATTGGGCAGTGTGAAATTGGCTCCTGATATTCTTAAAAGTTGTTTTTTTTTTTTTGATAATTAATTTTAAAAGTTGGTTGATAAATGAGTAATACTCAGTCTCTTACCTTGGGCGCGTTTAATGTCATGTAACAACTGAAATAGTAAAACTTAGTAGATAGTAATTAGTTATTTGATGTTGAAGACTAAATTTACGGGCCAACTCGCAAAATTGAAGAAGCACATTATTATAGACCACATTATCCGTTATTAAAATAGTAGCTGTTTAATTAATCACACCTAAATTTTGACCCTCTCATTATGGCAAAAAGTTCTTACTAGCCTTATTTCTTTAGCTGTCATTTCATTTATGCCCTCTGTGGCAAAAAGTCTACAATGTTAGTTTCCAAATTAAATATACTATTTGGTTGCAATAGTTTACTAGATTGCGGTTATGCAATCTCATGCATTTTGAATTCATATTCTTTGAATTCATAAATTATTAATTATATATATATATTTTAAATTGATATTCTTAATTTTTAAATTTTTTAGTTTTTATTTATATAATATTATAATTATTTTTTATGATATAATTTTTTTAAAGAATTCTTTATATAGTTTTTTTATTACATTACATTAACAAGGACAAATTAGTAAAAACAATGTTAGTAATGAGTATTAAATACATCATATGAGATTATTGAAATTTTAAATGATGCTTAATGTATATATCAATTTCTCCTATGAAACAGAATAATAAATAATCCAATATCACACAATCACCCACTATTACAATAGTCACTATTTTCCAAATTCTATATCAAACGTGAACTTTGTGTTTTCATTTAACTTCATTTCTATGTTCAAGAAAGAAACCTTTTTTTGAAGAACTTTTAGAATGAAAAAGAAAAAGCTCTTAGAGTTAAAGTTTGTACATGAGTGGTTGGATATTTGATTAACTAACTTTTACATAATATTATCTAGATTTTGGTTAGGAAACTATAAAAAAAGTTTTCACACTCCAAATAATAAAAAATTGTATTTCATTTATCAACTTTTTTTTTTTTAAATTAAAATCTAACATCCAAATATAATCTTAAGGAGTAAAAATATTTATTGTTACAATTATATACATACAATAAAGAAAAGAAATAGTCTAAACTTAATAATAATTTTGATGGCGCAAATTAGTTTCATTGAGCCTCATGCATGTATAAAATTTGTATTCAAAATACTATCAAACTATAGAGGTGGAAGATGGTTTAGGATTTTGAGATTACAAACTTTAAATTTCATTATTAGTGTGTCTAATACACTTATTTGAAAATTACAATATTAATCTTATTACTTTTACTCTATAGTTTTAATATATATTTGTCGAAATTTATATAAATGAAAAAAAACATAAGATATAACATGAGAAATTAATAATAAAAAAAAAAGTTATTAGAGAGAGAAAAAATAAAATTTATGAGATAAAAGAAAGACTTGTAGAGGAGGTAGTAAAATAAAACTCGAGTTAGAGATGGTTAACACAAAAGTGTGAGTAACAAAGAGAAAGTAAAAATATAAGAAAAAAATAATTTTTTTTAGAATTGTTCATAAATTTGAGGTAACCGAATTAATTAAAACATATTCTTGATCTTTTTTATAAGAAAAACATATTCTTGATCACTTATACTGCAGAAATAACTACTCAGCATCTAGCTAGAAAAATTCATATCGAAAATAATAAAACAAATACCAAAACAGGTTGTTAAACAATTTTTTACATTTTCTCATTATTATTTTTCCTTTTTCTGGATACAAACATTACATCATTGTAGTTGTGAAATATTAAAAAATATTAATGATAAAAAAGAAAAAGTGATCTAGTACTTGATAGGAGATAGTTTTTAACAGGCCTAATCCATTAACAGTCGACTAGGTTATCGACCATGCCCAAATCTTCATTGGGCAATTTTGCCAGCACAATTACCAACACTCTTCCGATCAACCAAAGTGTGGTCGATTAGCTCAAGAATGACTATTCGACCCTCGATCAAAAAGGCCTTTGGACCCAAGAGAGTTCCATCATCTCGACCAGAGTGTGGCTAGATGACTTGCATATAAGAAAACATCTCGACCCTAGGAGGTCGATTGGAGCAACCTAAAGCAGTCCCATGCCACCAGTCACTGTTGCACTGAATGTGTCGTAACCACCACTCTGCCACATTAAATGTGCTAACAGGCAGTGTGCCTCTGCATTTATGGTGCATGCCTCAACTATACCACTATTCTGCCTTCGCATTAAATGTCAAGAGCTCCTCCATGTCCTAAAGAGTAGGAGGAGGCGCCACCTGAAGAAGTACACGGAAAGAAAAAGACCTAAGGTCATTAAGTAAAGACAAAGGCCCTTTCTGCACAAGTAAGGGTATTATGGATACTTTAACCTCTCAAAAGAGACTATAAATACCCCATTACAACCCTTCAACAACCTAAATCCTCACTCAGTCGCTCTCTTTTCTGGTCAATTAGATAGTAACTTGAGCGTCGAAGTACCTTAGCCGAGGACTCCTCGGCAAGCCTAACGTTTGTGATTGATTGCAGGACTCGATCCGACTCCATCTAAACACTCCATCTAACCCTTATTCTGATCGATTATATTGGACCAGAACCAAGCACACTGACAAAATAGATTCAACCATCATCAGTACTTAAGAAATTATATGACTCGATATCAGGATAAGAAAAAATATCATGCAGCACATGTCACAAATCTCATTGTTGGACTGTTACATACAATAAATGCCAGCTTCTTAGTAGTTAAAATAGAGATGATTGGATTTTAAATGATCAGCCGATTATTTTGTATTTGAAGATGTTAAAGGTGAATATTAATTCAATGAAAAATATCTTGATTCGATTATATTTAAGTGTAGAGAATTGAATAATTCAATTTTATCTTAATGAATTTTCTTTATAATTCAATTTTATTTTAATGAATTTTCTTCTCTTTTCTTTTCTATTTTATGTCATTGATTAGGTATGTAGATAAATACTTTGTAATTGCAAACAAAACTATACAATGGCAACCTTTTAACACATGAGAAGCAAGTTGTAAGGTCAGGCACCTATTTTGATCCTTCCACAAATTTCTAAAAGCTTCATGATTATTATATATTTTTGTGAGATTTTAAAATATTATTTTCTAGAGTTGTATTAATACATTTTATATTTTCTATTTTCAGTTCAAAATTATCTCAACCCTCTATTTGAAGAGGTCGAAATATATATAAATTGTTTGTTTTATTTGTAGTCTTCAAGTGCTCTGAGCCCAGTACAAACAAGTTAGAAATGTATATTAAAAGATAATGAAATAAATTACTAATAATTATGATCTCATCCTCAATAACTTGTTATTTGCAAGCATAAATATTTCTGGAACAAGATACAAATGTAGTGACACATAAACAAGAATTGAGAAATAAATGAGACTATTGAACAATGTGAAAGAATCATCCATAAATAGTTAACGTTGAAATGATAGAATATTTTTTTAATGATAAATTAAGTTAATTAACGTATTTGAAGGTATTAAACATCATGCATTGCAGAAAGATCATATTCATCATGTTGCATTTGAGTGTAAGAAATTAAATGAGATAAAGTTTGTATCAGTGATTTTTTATTTTTTATTTTGAAATTTCATAGGTTTATAATGTTATACTTTTTCTCAACACAATCCATTATTTTATAGCCATAAACTTTAACCATTTGATAATCATTTTTTTAGTGATTGAATGTTGGACATGTCTATTAATTTAGTTACTAGTTGTTATGAGTTGGGCTGCAGGTAGTAGTGGTAAATGGGTGGGTTGGGTTGGGTTGGTTATAGATGGATCTTTATAGGTTGAGTTCAAAATGATTTGAGCTCAAAATGAGTATGGGTTGAAAATGAATTAGGTTGAAAACGAGTTGGGTCGGATTTGGACGGGTCCAATGCAAAAAAGAAAAAAAATGTAAACTTTTTGCTAAATACATTATTATATTATGTTATCAAACTATAATCTTTTTATCTTTATTTGACATATGTTAATTAATTATTATTAAATCCTTGTTATTCACGTAAAATTAAATCAAATTACATAAACATATAATTTACTTATTATTTTATAATATTTATATTTTTCTTTTAATACAAAATAACAATCTTGCTTAATGAATAAAACATAATTATATAAAATATTTTAAATTTTTAGTACAAAATATTTACATTGTACCCAACAAAATATTTACTATACTAGTCGTATTTGTTTTATGTTTTTAACTTTTTATATTTAGTCAATATTTAAAAAAGTACTGTTTATTTTATTTTTAATTTTTTCAATTTAGTTCATTATCGTTTATCACGATAATCAAATTCAAATTCCATTCGACATAAAAGTATTACTATCATTTTAAAACAATTAAAATATGCATATATCTTGAATTTAAATTTAAATTCTTATATCCACCTAAATTATTATTTTTAAATAAAATACTCAAAAAATATTGAAATATAATTAATTTTTTAATTTTTAAAAATATTATAATTGAAAATAAAAATAAAGTTGGGGCCCTTTCTCCAAGTGGAGGGAAAGGAAATGAAATGGACGGCCGCAATCTGTCATCTCACATGCTACCACTACACAATAAATTTATTGTGTTTGCATATTAATATTTTGGTAGTTTGTAAAAATTATAAAAAGAAAAATAATTTTTTATTTATTTTCATATTGCAAAGTTGAAAAAAATATGGGGGCTATAAAATTAACTGGCTAAAAGTTTTTATAAAAAATTGGAGTTTATAAACCAAATAATGATATAATCAATTTTTAGATCATAATCTCAAGTAAAACGTTACTTGATTAATTCATTCGAATTAAGTTAATAAATTAATATTTTAAAATTAAATGAGGTGGAGAAATGGTAAATCATTAATCAATGATATATAATTTATCTAATTTTCAATTCATTATTATTTTTATTTTTAAAGTGTTATAGAAATAAAAATAAAGTGGTGTATAATCTTGAGAGAATGAGAAAATGAAAGGATAATTTTGGGGCTGAAATTTGGTTAAATTATTTAAAAACCACATTCAACCTATTTTCAACCCATTTAAAACCAATCCATATTCAACCCAATAAAACCCAACCCAACCCAAAGTGAATTGGGTTGGAACCATGTGTTGAGACCCAATTTGCCCCCTCTAGTTGCAGGGCAAGCATAAGACAAAATAGTATAAGATAAAAAAATGGTGCTTTATGAGTCCACCAGAGTTGGACGGTGTTTGACTGAATTTATTTAAAAGATCTTCTAAGTTCTTATATCTTATAAAATATTTTTTGAACTTATAAAATGTTAGATTTTTTTATAAAAAAAAATTAATTGTTAAAGTATTTGGATAAAATAAGATATTTGAGCTTATAAAATGTTAATAATAACAATTTTGTAATTAATATAATCAAAATTAAGCTAGAATGCTAACACCTACAAAATAAGTTAGGAACTCTTTACTTTTTTAAAAAGAGTTTGTAAGCTTATAAGCTCTTTTTTAAAAAAAATTACCAAATACTTTTTGCCCTCTTATAAGCTCACCCAAACACCCTCTTAGTTCACTTGTCCCAATTGAATAAGTACTTTTGTTATTTATATTTATTTTTTTATATTAGAAAAAACTATTTTATTGACAAATCATAAAAAAAAAATTATGATCTTAAATTTATTTTATCTAGTGAATTAGGAAAAAAAAAATGTCAATCTATGCTTAATTAAAAAAATAATTAATAATACAATTTTCAGATTGGAATAAATATAACTTAATGAATGCAAATTTGAATTATTCGCATAATTTCATGATTTGTGAAATAAAAAAACAGAAAGGAAAGAAAAATAATGTACTTAATGTCACTCTACAAATTGAACACTTAAATGCTAAGCTTGAGTTTAAACTTGACAAGGTCTATAAGAATTGCATTCAAATAGTGATAATGAGGTAGTGAAAATAATATAGATTTATAATTATTAATTAAAACTTATTTTTTAATTTGTTAAATTTTTATTAAATTTTTGGGTTGAACTTATTTTCAACCTACTTCAATCCACTTTAACTATTTCAGCTTACAACATAATAAAACTCACGTTAGCCCAACTATAAAATCAACTCAACTTAATCCAACTCAAAATCATATGAATTAAATTAGACCCATAATTTATAACCCATTTTAACAGCTAATTATGACGCATGGACAGTATAAAAATATTTATATTAGATATGATACCGATCATAACCTTAATAGATAATTGGAATTGCTAATTATGATGAATGTTGTCGTGTTTGAAGCCAACGTGATGAATGCATATAAGTAGGGGTGTAAATGAGATAAGACGATTCACGAACGGTTCGAGCTCGACTCGATGAAAACTCGTACTCGACTCAATCTTTTTTAGGCTGAGCCGAGCCGAGTCCGTCAGTCAAACGAGTCGAGCCAAGCTCAATAATATTCGAATCGAAAAGCTTGCGAGTCAAAATGAGCTTCTTTATTATATATATATACACATATATATAATTATAATCTAGACCCATATAATAAAATCTATAAAGATAAGTAAATAATAATAATAATTTGATTTTTTATCTTTAGAAAAATATATAACAAAATTATTTAAAAAAATTATAATTATAGATTTTGTTTTGAGTTTAAATAAACTCGAGTTAATTTAAACCTATACTAGTTCGAACTCGAGCTCATCCGAGCTTATATGAATTGAGTTTTTCTGTTTCTCTATAATGAACTTTATCAAGTCAAGCTCAATAAGACTCACTGAGCCTTCATCTATTCCAATGAGAGTCAAGCTTGAGTTTAACGATTTAGGCTCGACCAAACTTGAACATGTGAATTAATAGATGAATCGAGCTTGAACTTGCGAAATTCGAGCTCGGCTCGACTCCTTTACACTCTTATCATATAAGCCAACGTGAAGTATACATCCGACTGCAAAATTTTTGAAAAAATCTTCAACCATAGATGTTAACAGCTTCTCAAACTAAATTCTTTATTTTCATTTGAACAATATGGTACTATTTCATACATTCTAAAAAATTTATGAAAAATTGAGTTTAATTAAAAAAAAGAGTATAAATCCCGCGCTTAAGCACTTAACTCACATTGGTATAAAATCACAATTAATATATGCCTACATAAAATATTTTAATTTGTGAATAAGCATATACGAACTTTTTATTAATTAAAAATGAAATCCATCTACATTTTTATTATCTAAATTTTATCGATTAACATCTAAATGTTAAAATTTTATTTTATTAAATCATTGTACATTTATTTAAGGAGTCAAATATCCTCGTGAACATATTCAAACATTGGGGCAGCAGAAAATTCACTAAAATTACCAAAAATAAGGGTAAATTGCACAGCACCCCCCTTTGATATTCGGAATTGGTTGATAATCCCCCGTAAAATAAAAATTGGCAAAAAAACCCCTATGGTTAGTTGAACGTTGCACACTTGACCCAACAGCCTTCTTATTGTTGTTTGATGTTCATTGAATAGTAAAAAGACAAAATTACCCTTAAAAAAAATTATTTTTTTATACATTTCAAATTAATTTAGTAAAGGTATATGTTTCTATTTATACTTATATATAATATGTATAAATATATAAGTCTATGCATAATAATTTTGAAAAAGTATATAATATAGTTTTTACACTTAAATAATATATGTACATGTATAAATTTATCTATAAAGATATTATTATTTATACATGTGACATATATCCATATATAATTTTTTTTTAATTCTTTTAGAATTAAATAATACATAATATTTATAAAAATTAAATAATATATTTTTTATTTATAGTTACATATAAAATATATGTACATCTATAAATATAAACATATATGGTTTTTATTTATACATATAATATATATAGTTTTTTTCTTCATTTCAAATTAAGTAATATTTATTATATGTAAAAGTATAAAATATATAATATTTATAAAAATTAAATAATATAGTTTTATTTATAATTACAATATATAGTTATAGTTACATATAATAATTATAAAAATTATTTAATATTCATTATTTGTAATAATATAAAATATAATTTTTATTTATACTTATCTACATATATATAAATTTATCATAACATGTATATATATAAAATTATATATAACATATATATTGTAGATGACTATATATAATATATTATATAACATATGTATTTATATATATATATATTATCATCACCCCCCACCCCAACCGCCCCGCCCTCCCCCCCACCTCATCTTCCCCAAAGCCGACGGGCAGCCATGGCTACCGTGCATAATGGCCAAGTTTGGCCAAATCTAGATCCTTCTTCTTCTTCTTCTTTTTTTTTTTTTTTTTTTTTTTTTTTTGCTGTCGGCAGTCGATTGACGAAGTGCCGGAATTGACTGCCGGAATGCTGGCAACCATGGCTACCTTGGCCATTGACTATCATGGCAGCCAGTGGGTTGGGGTGGGCGGTTTGTGGGGGTGGGATTTACATTTATTATATATATGTATTATATATTAGGTTATATATTATATATATCTATCATATTATATATAATAATAATATACTTATTTATTTTTTTTAAAGATATTATATAATTTAATTTGGACCGTTGATTTCTTTAAAAAAAAATCTAACGGCTAATAAGTGAGGGGTATGGTTGTCTTTTTACACATAAAATTACATGCCAAATCGCGCACACCTGCACGTGAATGACACCTTCCTCCCAAGGGTGCTCATTGCATGATTTTAGAAAATATAAGGGATTTTTTGTTAATTTTTACTTCACATGGGGTTATCAGTCAATTTTGAATATCATAGGAGGGCGCTGTGCAATTTACCCCCAAAAAATAATTACCCATTAACCCACATTGCAAATTAAAAAAGGTTTGAGCCTTTGGGGCAATAACTCTTCTCCATGGAAGTGAAATTTGTCAAACCTAGGGGGGCCATTAATGAATTTAGAAAACTTTTGGGGTTGAAATTGTAACTTTTTCCCCAAAGTTTTTGGGATATGAAGAATATCCCTTTAAATCTCTCTTTTTATGCTCCCTCAGACAGAGACCCAATCAAGAACCTCAAACACAATGATATAGAAACCTCCAAAATTTCCTTACCATTTTCAGCTGAAAAAACATTTATCTGTTCTCAACAAGCAACTCTGAGGAAACCCTTTTCGTAAGAGTAAGCTATTTTCTGCTCTTTCCTTTTTTCTTTTTTTTTTTTTGGGCGGGGGGTTTTACTTCAGTTGTCTGAATTCATGTTTCCTTGAATCTTGATAAAGAACAGCTAAAGTCCTGTTAGTTCTGGGTATGGACTGGGTACTTAGTAGAAGATGTTTACTGATTTTCCACACTTTTAGTAGTGTGTTCTTTGTGATTATGGATAAGTCAAATGGCAATGATGAAAAGACAAGATTTTTTGAACTGGAAAAAGTTTTATCTTGAACTGGACAGATTAAGATTTACTATAAATGTTCAGTTTTAATTTCCCTTAACTTCGACTTGTGTTTTTGGTTTAGAATTGCTACACATGCTGATGAGTGTTGATCAAGATTCTGAAAATGTAAGAATGTCCTAAACTTTGAAAACCTGTTAAATGCTGCATCAATATACTTTCGGACATTAGCACCTAATGTCTTAATGATTCTGGAAGTTGGACATGGGTTTTCTTGAGGATTGATGGGGGGTGTATATCCTAATGGAAATAGAGGAGTCTCTCCTTTTTGTTCAGATGGATTCGTACTCGGGCTGTGTATGCTTGTTCACCTTTCTATGGTATATTTAGAGATAGAAAAATATGAAAAACTTGACTATTTGGATGTTAATCTGCACTCTGTGTTTTGGTTTTCCAGGTATTGATACAAATTTGTGGGTCATGGCACATCTACTTTCTGTAAATATCTCCTGTGGAAGCATATCATGCCGTAAACCATTGAACCAATGCCCAATTTCATCCTATGCATCTGCTAGTTTGCCAATTTTTAGCTCACCCTTGAGAAAATGCTCTCCCCCAGCATATAGATCGCAAAAATGCCGTACTATCTATGTGAAAGCAGTTTCGGTGGGTCGAGAATCCCGGGTGCAGCCTGCATCCGGTTCTCACCAGCCATCTGGTGAAGCTTCTGTCCCAAAGAAAGTAATGGTAATTGGTGGAGATGGTTATTGTGGTTGGGCTACTTCCCTCCATCTCTCTAACAAAAACTATGAGGTTGCCGTTGTTGACAACCTTGTTCGTCGCCTATTTGACCACCAGCTAGGTCTCGACTCTCTTACGCCCATCTCGTCTATCCACAACCGCATCAGACGGTGGAAGTCTCTCACCGGTAAAGACATCCAACTCTATGTTGGTGATATATGTGATTTTGAGTTCTTATCAGAGGCCATCAAATCATTTGAACCTGATGCTGTCGTCCATTTTGGAGAACAAAGGTCTGCCCCTTACTCCATGATTGATAGGTCAAGAGCTGTATTTACCCAACAGAATAATGTCATAGGGACACTTAATGTTCTTTTTGCCATAAAAGAGTTCAGAGAGGATTGTCATCTTGTGAAACTTGGTACTATGGGAGAATATGGCACTCCAAATATAGACATTGAGGAGGGCTATATAACAATTACACACAATGGCCGGACCGATACTTTACCTTATCCAAAGCAAGCAAGCTCTTTCTACCATCTGAGCAAGGTCCATGATTCCCACAATATTGCATTTACTTGTAAGGCTTGGGGTGTTAGAGCGACGGATCTAAACCAGGGCGTGGTTTATGGGGTGAGAACAGATGAGACAGCAATGCATGAGGAGCTTTATAATAGATTTGATTATGATGGAGTTTTCGGAACCGCGTTGAATCGGTTTTGTGTACAGGCTGCCGTTGGTCATCCACTTACAGTCTATGGCAAAGGAGGCCAGGTAAATTACTTCTCAACTGGACATACAAATATGCGTATAGGTGATTTTAGTCCGGACAACATTAATGTCAGTTGTCTTTTGAGTCTTATAGGTGTTATTTTAGACATGTGAATGAAGGTTGTCTTCTCATGATTAACTCCCCCATCTCCTCCAAACACACAAAACACATGCACTGTGCCTGCATATACATAAAATAATTGTCTGTACTCAGTTGGATTCCACAGTATTTGCTTGCTGTCTTAAAAGAGCAGAGGTGGTGAACTCATTTACAAGATATTGTAAAATGATGAATTACATACTTCACCCATGGGTTGTTGAAATTCTGGTCTATAACCTCATTCTTTTCTTGCTGTGGAGAGATTCCATGTTAAGAGATGGAATAAATCAGATCCCTTCCCCTATTCCCCCTACCTATATAGATCTCTAAAAAGAATAAATGCTCTTTATGTCTCTTATTTTGGGTATGCCATCTTAAATGTAGACAATGTCATAACCCTCTAATTTTTTCTGATACTCTTTGAATTGAACAGACCAGAGGATATCTTGACATCAGAGACACAGTTCAATGTGTCGAACTTGCTATAGCCAATCCAGCGCAGAGAGGAGAGTTCCGCGTCTTTAATCAGTTCACCGAGCAATTCTCAGTCAATCAACTTGCTGCGCTCGTTACTAAGGCAGGTGAGAAACTCGGCCTTGACGTGCAAACTATCTCTGTACCCAACCCGAGGGTGGAGGCTGAGGAGCATTACTACAACGCCAAGCATACAAAACTGGTGGAATTGGGGCTTAAACCCCATCTTCTTTCAGATTCTCTTCTGGACTCATTGCTCAATTTTGCTATCCAATATAAGGATCGTGTTGACTCAAAACAGATAATGCCCAGTGTTTCTTGGAGAAAAATTGGTGTAAAGCCAAAGACTGTTGCAGCATAAATATATAGAGAGTCCTCCTTTTGAAATAGTTAGCAAGTTTTGTTTGTATCTTTCTAAACCTTTTTGTTGTTGGCCTGATCTGTTGTATCTGTAGTATTACATAAGCCACTTTTCTGAGACTCCATGGTTTCTATTGAAGCTCTATCATATGTTTTTACATGCAATTATTTATGTTGTACATATGTATTGTTTTGATTTCTCTCTTGGCACTGAAGTGTCTACGTAAGTTGAGCTGTTGTTTGCACTTAAATTCAATGAATCTTGGTGGTTTAGGCTCGGTCTTTGTCTCTATGGACTTGGTAGTGATCATGGACGAAAATTTCTCGACGTTGGTAAATGAAATTAGTTGGCCCGTTTGGTTTTATTTTCATTTTTCATTTCTGTCGTTTTTAAAATTTAAAAAGTTAACTATTGGAAATGAGTTTATATTTGGATAGGTTGTTAGAAAAGTAATAATTATTTGGTTTTAATAAATTATAGATGGAGAGAAATAGAAATAATAAAATAGAGAGAAAAAATATATTTATTATTAAGAGAAGATATATAAGTTATTGGAGAATGTATTTTGAAAATGAAAATAAAAATGATATTGAATAAAAATTTATAAAAAGTTATGTGTTTTATTTTTGGAATAATAAAAAATGTGATAATGTACTTTAAAAATGAAACCAAACAAGCCCTTGGGGGCCCAGATGCATCGTTCAAGCTTGTAAATTGTGCTCAATCAAGTTTGATCTTTATTTCGAGCGGTTTATATTTAAACTTGAGGTTAAAATTGACTTGAGGCTCGCAAATTGATATGTAGTTTACTCTTTTAATTTTATCATATATATACTATATTACTAATATATAATATAAATACATATAGTGATTATAGTTTGTAATTTTTATGAGTTTGTTAATGATTATTTATAATATTTATGATAACTTAATAAATGCTATATTTTATAAATTTGAATTATTAAATTTTTCATAGTTTTATTAAAAAAAAAATCGAGCTTGAATTCAACTCACTTAAAATAATTGAGTTTCATCAAATCGAGCTAAGTTGAGCTCAAATTTAAAAATCAAGCTCGTCGAATTCGAGCCTTACATATACATATATATATATATATATATTCCAAACTCAAGCTGGAGATTTCTCCACAAGCTGGCACCCCTAATTGGATTTAGTGATACCAATACAGCATTATATTGCTTAAAACTATCAAAGCCTACTGATCTATACATGTAAACACCTTTTTGTATTTCATTATTTTATGCAATAATGATCAAATATTAAAACCATGCATATGAAAATATAAAAGATATGCACAACAATTTGCAACCTTCTCCTTTTGACTTAATATTCCTCTTTAACAAATTGCAAGTGATACTTTCTAATGATGATGAATCCAATTTTCCTGACTTTCATTTTTGCTACCTGAGGAAAATATCTGAGATTAATTCCAACTCCATGAGGGGGAAAAGGGGAAAAAGTCTATTCAATTTTATGGTCAGACAAATTACAAGCAAAAATTAAATTGTCCAAATGTTCTTCAAAATGACAGCTACACTTGGGGTATGGAGAATTCAATGATATTTATTCTACAGCTTCTATTCATTTCTAAACTTACACAATCAATCACCTCAGTAGAAGAAATCCCAGCTTCAGTTTTCTCAAAAGGAGTAAGAGCTTAGCCTGTAAACAACAAACTAACCATATATGCACATTGGAGCTGATGAAATATCCAGCAGGTACCTCAAGCAAAGATCTTCCAGGTAGAATGTTACTTAGTGTAACAGTGGGCGAATTTCCACACTAGGATCCGACAGGGGCGATGCCTTGTGCCTTGGCTGCAGCAGTAGCCGCAGCTGCTGCTGCTGCTGCAGCAGCGGCAGCTGATGCAGCCGGGCTGGGCGTGGACGGAGGAGCAGAAGCATTGGATGGTGAGTTACTTTGTGTAGCAACGATTGGTTGTGGCTGTTGCTGCGTTTGCTGAGAGTTTACCTGAGCAAGCAGGGTTTTGATCTGGCTGCCTGTAAGAGTCTCATGTTGAAGCAAAGCATTAGCAAGAGCATGAAGCTCCTTGTTATGTGTGGTGAGAATGAATTTAGCATTGTTGTATGCCCTTTCCAAGAGTTCCTTCACTTCCTGTTCGATGAGTAGCCGAGTCTCAGTGCTCATGCTCTTACCGTTATCATCGTAGTTGTGGGTGACGACTCCCACTTTTTTGCTCATGCCGTATTTTGTGACCATCACACGGGCCAAATTGGTTGCCTGCTTAAGATCATTTGATGGACCTGAAGTAACTTCACTTTCGCCAAAGATGAGTTCTTCAGCGACTCTTCCCCCCATGCAAACATCAAGACGAGCAAGCATTTGCTTACGTGAGATGCTGGTCTCGTCTTTGTCTGGCAATTGGGAAACCATTCCAAGAGCCATTCCTCGCGGGACAATAGTTGCTTTGTGGACCGGTAACGCCCCGTCAGTGTGTATGGCTACAAGAGCATGACCTCCCTCATGGTACGCTGTTAGCTTTCGCGATTCTGGAGATATTACAGCTGACTTCCGCTCGCTTCCCATCATGATTTTATCCTTTGCATGCTCGAGATCCGCCATGGTCACTGCTTTAGCACCATCCATTGCGGCCTGGAGAGCAGCAACATTGACCAAGTTCGCAAGATCAGCACCTGAGAAGCCTGGAGTTCCTCTTGCAATGATCATGAGATCAACATCCTCTGCTTTGAGAACCTGCAAGACAGCGTGAAAATTGAAGCAATGGCGGACTCTTCATGCAGAAAATTAGCAGTTGGATACTATCAGTGCATAGGTAGAAATGACGGCTGATGTCAAGTGTCAACCATGCATGCTTATGCATTCATTCTTGAATATATGAAAAACAGTTGCCATTTGGAGATAGAAGAGGCATCCATAAATCATTAAGGTTCTGAGAGTGAGATGATAAAGAGATAACACAAGCTCAGGTCAACTTGCCCACATAAACTTAAATCCAAGGACTACTCAGAACCTGACCCATGGTCAAGTAAGAAGAAATTACCTTTGACATGTGTGATTCCAAGATCTGCCTCCGCCCTTCCACATCAGGATTTGGAACAACAATATGGCGATCAAACCGTCCAGGCCTGACCAGTGCCTTATCCAATGACTCTGGAAAATTTGTTGCAGCAATCACAATAATCCCCTCATTTTGTTTGAATCCATCCAGTTCGACAAGCAACTGATTTAAAGTCATCTTCATGTATAGCTGATCCTTTGGATTGCGGCTTCCTCCAATGGCATCAATTTCATCAATAAAAATTATACATGGTGACCTCTTTTTTGCAGCAGCAAAGAGATCTCTCACTCTACGAGCTCCGACACCAACAAACATTTCTTCAAATTCACTGCCACTGCAAGAAAAGAAAGGAACGCCAGCTTCTCCAGCTATTGCTCTTGCCAACATCGTTTTCCCAGTGCCAGGGGGACCAACAAGCAGAACACCTTTAGGAAGTTTGCCACCAAGGCGTGTGAAGCGCTGCAATGACATGGTGGCTATAATGAGAACCCACGTATTTTTCATATCTTAGCAAAAATTATGCCACCCACCTCAAAATAACCCCTTTCCCCAACTAAAGGGGGAAAAAGATTGCTGATTATGGAGAAAAATGCAACAGCTGAAATAATAAGTCAACTCAGCAAAGTCTTACACCATACTTCGGGTGACTCACAGGTCAAGAAATAATATCTCCTTGACAATGTGCCTCAAATACCTGTCTAGTAACTCAGGTTTTATGGCAACACTGGGACCTATGCAGATGTAACTTTAAAATATTATCTTTCTTCAGAGTGTGTGCCTGAGAGTGATAGAGAAGTTTAGAGAATAATAGACCTGTGATTCAATTACCTTAGGATCACGAAGGTAGTGGACAATTTCTTCCAGCTCCGCTTTTGCCTCATCAACTCCCTTAACGTCACTAAATTTTGTATTAGATTCCATACTGGGTTGTGCTTCTTCATGTAAACCAAGCCCTGTTAAAAGCAAACAACGACAAGAAGTAGAATACTTCTGTTTCAGTCAGGGATGCAACTGAATCACACAGGAGAGAAACCCAAAGTACGGAATGATATATGATTACCTTTACCAATTCCTCTATCCTCAATGAGTGCCCCAACACCTGATATAACAAGGAAGGCCAAACCCAAAGCACGGACTGTGCGCCATAACTGCTCCTTGAAATTCCCTCCTTCTGCAGTCACCATGTGTATAGGAGCACTTGCAGTACCAAGGATTCCTTCTTTTGAAGATTTCCCCACGTTTCTAAGAGCTGAAAGAGCCCCAATACTTTCTTCGTCCATTTGTGAGCTAGCGCCGCTCGACATCCCTGTAAAGAATCCAGGTCAATAAAAATGATACCTAGGGAATCAAATCCAAAAAACTGGGAAACTCTCACGTGCGGCTCAAACTAGTATGAGAAGGAGCTCAGTTGCCAGAGCTCTTCCAAAGAGGCTAATTTATCTAGAAATGACATATGATATGTCAATGACACCAAAGGGGCATTAAATGAATGCGATTGGGATATTGATGGAATATAATGAAATAGAGTTGAGGATATTTGATTCTTGTCGGAGTGGTACAAGACCTTGTTTCTGAGCAGAAGAACCTTCTTCAATTTCTTTCTGGGCCAATAAGGACTAATGAAGCATGGGGATCTTATTGGAGTTGGGACCTAAAAAATGGCCCCTAAAATCAATTAGACTACGATTTCAGTCTTTCTTTTCTTTTCTTTTCTTTTCTTTTATTCCCTAAAGCTAAGATGGAAAGTTCGAAAGCCGGAATTTGTTACATGCTCACCTCTGTGCAGGGCTTTAAGCAGCTCACTTTCATCAAGCCGATCGACCTTAACCAGTGCCTTGACGTATTCAGCAAGAGCTGATGGATTAGAATGCAGCGAAGGTTGACTCTCAAACAACCTTATGACTGCCTCGGGATCATTTCGATGATAAAGCTCCTTCAGATATGCAGCATCACTCGATCCATCAGTATCACGCACTCTCCGAGCTAGACTTCCAAAATAACTTGATCTTCCTAGTGTATTTGCTCCCGAAGTTCTTGAAAGCTTACCCACTAAAATAGAAAATTAAAGAAGAATGATCATGGCCAATGCTGAAGCAGAAGATGACAAGTCAAATTGAAGAAAAACTACAGCATAGAACAACTGAACAACTGACATGCTTTGTATAACTATAAATGAAAGACACTATCATTTAAGCAACAAGTTCATAAACAAAAGTCAAAGCAACGCCTTGAAAATAATCCATGCTCTTTCCTTGGACACTGCTCTCATCACAACTAACACTATCCTGACGTCTATGAAATGGAGTCCATTGATCCTATTAGCTTCGCCAAATGATTTACTGAATATGAACACATTGTGAACATGGATAATCTAGCCACCGCATCCTCCATGCTTTTTAGAAGAACATTTGAATGCTTCTTTTGCGATAGGACTATAGACAATTTCCAATGCAAGCCCATATGAAAAGAAAGGATGATTGAGGTTCATCTAACAAAGCTAGATGATTACGAATCCAACAGTTAGACAATAAGATAAGATATATTCATCACAAGATGCAGTAATTAACCAAACAACTTCACTAGATCATTCTGAAGCCAAACTCCTGATTTGAATAACTTCTAAGCAATGAATCACTAACATGTCAGGAAAAAGAAAGTGAAAAAACTCAGAAAAGCAAACTCAAAAACTATAAACAGATCAAAAACCAATTAAACTGAATTTGATCAAGAGTGAAATATACCTCCCTCTCTAGCGTATGGTGAAGCCCGATAAGGCCTAGCAGCCAGATTGCTTAACTGCCTTAGCTGGGATTCATGTCCTTTGACCTACCATAACATATACCCCAAATAATAAAGTAAACACTCGCAAATTAAACAAAATGAAACCTTGAATCTAAAATGATTACATTCAGATGGGCATTTCAACAGAATTCAAAAGCCATACATGAAAAATACATCAAACCACAATCCTATGCGGAAATAAGGAAACCTCCCAAGAGCGCCAAGCTTAGCCAGAGGAATTGATAAAAATGCTATCTTTTATTCATAACCTAATCCAACTCATTTTTTGGTGACTAAATCCATAAAAGATAAAATAAAATCAAGCTCCCATTTCCTAATACAGCTAAAACCAACAAAATTAACTTAAATATTTACCCCTCCAAACACCCACAAAAAAAGAATAAAAAATTACTTAAGAAAATGAGCAGAAGAACTTCAGATTAGGGTACAAATTCCACAGAAACAAGAAATATAGCATAAAATAAATTTCCCATTAAGAATCAAATATCTCAATACATATAAAAATCATTTCATATCAGACACAAGCGGTTAAAATTTTTGCAACTAACCTCACTGAGCAGGCGCCTCAAAGCCATCTCTTTTTGAAGAAAAAAATAGAAAAAATTGAAAAAGAAAATAACGATTTTCCCTTGTTAAAATCTCCTCTCTCTCTCTCTCTCTGATATCTATAAATTTGGAAATCTCGGAGCCCAAAAGAGAAGGGTCGGTGAAAATGGGGAGGAGAAGAGGCCAGAGAAGAAAGAAAGGTCGCCACCGGAGGCTCGGAATGAGCAGTACTGATATTTTTCAGTTTTAAAAGAATAATTAAGTAAATAATATATGAGTTTGAAGGAAAAATGAATAAATAATTAGTATCTTACTAATTATTTGCTTAGCTTGATAATAATAGCAACCAAATGTAATTTTTACTTTGTCTAATTTTCTTTTTCCTAACTTTTTTAAAGAGTCAACTAAAAAATGAAATTTAATTTGTTTTTTTATTTCACATACATAGGTAAACACACTAAAAATTTATTAAAACTTAATTCTCAAACATCATACATATAAGTATGCAACAAAACTCGATCACTCACTTGAAATTCAAATTAAGTAGCTAGATTGAGTTGTGGAAAATAAATTTATACAATTTTAAATTTTAATTTTTAAATAATTGCTATTTAAAAATATATTTACAAATTATGAGAAATTAAAATGATTTTGATTTAAATTATCATACATCTTCAAAATAGGAATGCAAACATATTAAGCCAACTCGTGAGTATGATGAATTGGCTGAAAAAAAATTCGAGCTTAAACTAAATACATATGTTTCTAGCTGAGTTCGAGTCAAATAATTCTTGTTCGTAAGTTTACGAGCCAATTTTTTTTTTAATTATACATAAAAAATATAATAAAATATATTAATTTTAAAATTTTTATATAATTTAATTTTTGAACTTGAGTTCTCTCGAATTCGAGCCCGAACTCGAGCTCTTAATTTGTTGACAAGTTCGAATCTAACTAATCAAGTTGAGCATGAACAAGAGCTTGAACTTCTGAAAAAATGATTAAAGTTCAACTCGGTTGCATCCTACTTCAAAAATGATGAAGAGTTAAAGCCCATCGATTTTTTTTAATGTAATTTTATGGGTTGTATATTAGGGTGCAAATGAGTCGAGTCAGCCCGCAGCATCACGAGTCAAGTTGAATCGAGTTCGAGCTCTAATTTGAGTCTATATCGAACCATTTGTATTTAGGTTCAAGGTTCGCAAGCAAGTATATAATTGAATATTTTTTTATTTTAATCAATAAATAAATATATATATATATATTATATTACTATTTTATTTTATTTCTCGTTCGAGCCTATAGTTTTTTACAATTTATTTGCTAATTCAAGTCTTATCGAGTTGGGCCTGAATTTTTGTCAATCCGAGCTCGAGCTTAAAATTTTAACCTCATTGAGCTCAAAAAATTTGTCCAAACTCGACTCGCCTCGACTTGATTCTGCCTCTAGCCGTATATGAAGTGATACAAAGAACTTTTTTTAGGCGTAACAAAATTCATGTTTATATAAAAATTGGATTGATTTGAATTTATCAAATTTGGACCATATAATTTAATTAGTGTTGTTAACGGGTTCGATTTATATTGGATCTGCTATATTCAAATTCGAACTCGATTATCAACATTCATATATGAATTTGATCCGAAATCCTATAGAATCTTTATTAATCTGTATTATATTTGAATCCGATTGATATTCGAAATTCAATTAAAAAATCTGACTAATTTGTTGTTATTTTTATTTTTTCTCCTTTTTTCCTTTTGAATTTTATAAAAAACATTGTGTTTATAAGATAAATATGTCACATTTGAAGTTTGAACAACTTTTTATTATATATTAGTCCAAAAGTTAAATGTCTAAATAATAAATTCGTATTTCACATTATATTAATGTATAGATAAACTATTATATGTTATCATATTTGACATTTTATTAATATCTCTCTTATTTCTTAGGTTAAAGACTTAATATTAATAATATAATATAGACGTTAATATAGATATTAGATCAATATAATATACAAATTTTATTTTAAAATTTTTATTAATATTATATATAAGAATATTAATTTAATAAAAAAAATATTAAAATTTGGATTCGGATCTTTAACGGGTCGAATTGTTTATTTTCATATCCGATCCACTTATTTAAAATTAGAAATATTTATAATCGAATTTGATTTATAGAATATTTTAATTAAATAAAAATTTTAAAATTCGGATCGAATTCGGACTAAAATCTGATGCATTGACAACCCTAAATTTCATATAGGTTTATATGGGCCTAGCTATTAAATTGGGCCAAAATTTAGAACCAAATCATATGGCAATTGTGGAAGCCCATCTCCAAATATTTTGGGTTTGACTTGGGCTAAAATCTACAAATCCAATTGATCCAATCCAATTTCTCAAGCCCATTTCGAAATATTTTACTAAAACACATAAATGAAATGGAATAAATCCAATCCAAGAATCAATTTTTATCAAAACTATAATTTTATATATCAATCTCATGTAAGAATAAATGAACCATGTATATACCAACATTTAAATGCTTCAAGAATTCCCTCATGATCTATGGTGTTGTAGGATGGTTTCCTTTTCAAAAATCAGGGTGATGTTGGGCTTTTGTTTTTAAATTTTTTTTGAATTGAATCAGACATCGAATTTGCAAATGATCATTTAAATGTTTTTATAGTTTTGAGAGTTAATATTTATATAAATTAAATTTTTTATCGACTTCAGCCCACTTAAGTTGGATCTTAGTGGGTTTAATTGATGGGATCATTGGTCCTTTATTTATTTATTTAATTGATTTTGGCACCTTATTTGCTTTTTTCTTTTTTAACTCTTGAATTTTATTTTGTTATACTTTATTTGGCTAAGTTTTCTTTAGATATTCTTAATGAAATAGTTAAGTTGCATTGGTCAGCAACATACATGAATCTATATTCTCAAGGTAGATATAGTTCATGTCTAAATTTAAAAAAAAAAAAATTAATTTTTTTTTTTTTTTGTTAATTGAAAAAATAAAGAAGGATTGACCATTATCACTATATGGATTTGAAAGATAAAAGTAGGGGTGGAAACGAGTCAAGCCAGCTTGCGAGCTTCACGAGTCAAGCTGAATCGAACTCGAGCTCTAATTCGAATCGATCTCAACCTTCAGTATTTAGACTCGTGGCTTACAAGTCAGCTCGCGAACTAGTATATAATTAAATATTATTTTTTATTTTATCAATAAATATATATTACATTACTATTTTTTATTTCGAGTTCGAGCTCAAACTCGAGCGTGCAGTTTTTTACAATTCATTTGCCAATTCGAGCTTAAAATTTTAAATTCATTGAGCTAAAGTTTGAATTCGAGCCTAATATATGTATTTCGAGTTCAAGCTTGAAAATTTTGCTAGGACGCTGCTTGGCTCGATTGTACTCTAGATAAAAGAATTAATGTTCAAGCTAGATAACAATGAGGAATCTAATGAAAATCTTGTTGGGATATCAAATAATTACATAGTACTTACTATATTAAATATAAAAAATATAGCACCTAGAATTATGGTAAAGTTTGGACGAGGAACATTGTTTTTGCTAAAGTTTTATACAATAAAATGCCAAAAAAAAGAAAATAATAAATTAGTCCAAAAAGGTTAGATATTTTGGGTTAGCCAATTGCACATTCAACTTCCATGCCCACGGAACTAATCAAATAATTAATAACCTAATGAAAGCAACCTAATAATTGAGCAAGAACGATTAAATAAAATGAATTTTTTCCGTTAGGAAAAATACAATAGTTCGTACTTGTTGATTAGGACAAAAGAAAGGTCCGATCTTCATTTTATTCCACATAAACATAGGAAAGGTAGAAGTACTTCAACCTTATTGATAAATTGGAGATCGGTAAGTAATACTTAGAAGTGCAAGATAACTCTCTTTAAGGAATTCGACAAAATAACAACGTAATTTCGAAGTCATATGTAGGCCCTGAGCGATTATTAATATAAAATATATATCTATGCAAAATCATAGGACTGTATATGAAAGATGCCTACTTAGTGTAGGAAGGTCAAAAAAGTTGGTAACCGTTTATTATCATTGTTAAATCTTTGATGAGATGAAAAACTACTGTTAAGCTCTTTGACAGTATAAAAAAATTAAGGCCTCGTTTGATTTTATTTCCAGAGCCCTTTCCAGTTTCTAGTCATTTCTAAAAGTTGAAAAGTTAGTTATAGATTTGAAATGGAAATGAGAATGTGTTTGGATGATTTATTGGAAAGTAATGATTAAAATATGTATAGAATTAAAAAGATGGTTGATTTATATTTTTTTATGTTTAAGAATGTGTATATTTTAAAAATATATGTATATTTTATTAATTTTAAAATGATAGTTGATACTTTATATCGAATCAAATTTGAATTTGATTAATGTGATAATAGGATAATAGGGTAAGTTCAGAAAAAGTTTGAAATTGAAAATAGAAATAATTTGAGTAAAAATAAAGAGAAAGTGATAATTTTTAATTTTTATTTTTCGAATGAAAATGAAAAGGGTTCCTGAAAATAAAACCAAACACCCCGTAAAATTTCCATCACTCCTCTCTACCCATGGGGATGGAAGAAGGAAGCCTGGAATGTCCTTTTACTAAAGAATTGGGGTCACACAATTACCAGCTCTCGCAACTGTACGTACAAATAAAAGAATATTTTCATGTCTTTATTTAAATATACATTCACTATAATGTTTATTTATTTTAACTATACATTTTTTTAGCAAATTCTTAAGTATCTTAATAAAATGTTTATTTTATATTATGTGGGACAATTAATTAACCATAGAGCAAAATTTCCATTATTTTTTTAATATAAATTGCACGTGCCAAAATTAATGTCAAAATGACCATATCCACAATAAAATAAGCATTAATGAAGGATTATCATCATACCAGAAATCCTATTTCCCGGGAATTTTATTAAGGTTGGCCAACCTGTAGTTAGGCTAGGAATTGAATTAGAAAAATACTTAAGGCTAGTTTGATTAGATTTTTAGGTTATCTCATGATTATTTATTATGTAATAATTTGTGTGATTGTTTTATTATTGTGGTATAATTTGGCTGGTATAATAAATAAATCCATGGAAAGCGGCAGATTAATTTATTATGAAAGATGCACATATAAACACGGGCTTTTGGTATTCATGCAGGTCTCAGTATTTATTGTCACTCCAACCAAATAAGGTAGGATAAAAATATTATATCTCACCTTGTTATCCCAACCAAACTAGCCCTATGATTTGTGTGATTTTTTATCATTGTGGTATGATTTAATTCGTTTGATAAATAAACCCATGGGAGGTCGCAAGTTAATTTATATTATGAGAGTTGCACATATAAACACAGGTTTTTGATATTATCACTCCAACCAAATGAATGATAAGATATGATAAAAATACTATATCTCACCTTATCATTCCAATCAAACTAGTCATAGGGCTAGTTTGCTTGGAGTGATGTGATTATGACTGATATACAAATAAATGGATATATTTTAAGTCTATCAAGATAAAGTAATATAATTTTACGTTTGATTGGTAAAATTAATTGAAAAGTAAATTAAAATAAAATATATGATTTTACGATTATAAACTTTTTATTATTTATTTTAATATATCTTTTTATATACTAATCAAGGGCAATTTGGTCTTTTTGAATATTATCCAATTCAAGAAAAATGTATCAAGCCTATCATCTCTTAATTCATATTTCAACGTAATACATTGCCAATAACTTATCATAAGCCCTATATCAAGGCAAACGAATAATAAATTATGAGTGATTATGTATCTATCAAGTATAATCAATTAAAGCAAATAAGTCTATGAGAGATAATTATATCAAAATGATAATTATTTATTTGGCCGATCCTATGTAATTAGGTAGCTACATTGATCATAGAAGTTTAAATACGTCTCCCATGCACTTGATATCACTAACAATAGTAACACGTTATTCTTGTGTCCATAATTTTTTTTTTTTTATCATGTAAAATATTGATCTTAATGACATTAAGGACGTAACTATCTGACATAGGTTAGGCCATACAGATATTATCTTATACTAGCAATTTAGGCACATTCGATATATTCGCTGAACTTTTATAGTATACAATAAATTAAATAAATAATTTTTAATAATTTTAATATATTTGTTTAAATTTTTACATACGTTGTGATATACTACCAAAATTTAAGTATCTAATGTGGAAAAATTGCTACAAAATTAATTTTAACGAATATAATTTTTTAATTAGAATCAACAAAAACTATTAATTATCAACACGTAGCATTGTATTTTTGGAGCATAACAAATTAGTTATACATTATAATTTATATGAAAATTAATATATATATATATATAAGAATGATCATCAGTTACGGATTTGCCATAGTGCGTTTTAGCTTCGAGAGCATCAGATTTGAACTTGGTTAGGATAATTTCATAGTCAAAACTACAAACTTTTAGTATCGAACTTTGGATTGACAGAACGTAGTTCATATCCTAGTTTTTTTGTAGTAATAAAAAATAATAATAAAATAGTATTCGTATGTTACAAAAATGGGTGAGTTATAAATAGTAGTTATTATATAAGTTGTAGTTATAATAATTTTAAAAAAAATGAGAGCATTTTAATTAAGCATATCATTAAAAAACACATTAAAAAAAGGAACATATGCTTTATTAATAATATAAATATTAGATATAAATCCTACGCAATTACCCCTTACAAAATGCTTTTCTAATTCAATTTATAGCCTATGTATGGGTTGACAACTTTATAGGAAATAGGAATTGGGATATATGGTCATACTAACATCCTTCATTAACACGCAATTTACATGAATAACATAAAATAAAAAAAACATGTTTTATTACTACACAAAGAAAACTTGTCTAATATAATATAAAATTTAAAAAATACTTATAATCCTATCCAAGAAATATAATTAACCACTCATCATAAAATAAATTCTCTACATATACAACATTACTATAAATTTTGTATTTTTAATAAATAGTCACTACCTCATAATATAAAATAGATAAACATCGAATATTCGACACCTACAAAAATAACTTATTTCAAAAAAAGAACTAAAATCTATAGACCATAGGTCTAAAGAATTAATGATTACCCTAATGATCATTAACATTATGCCTTTAACAAAACACATTTGCTGTTCAAATATTCAAGTTGATAACCAAGTACTCATTATTTATTCATCGTACACAGTACTATATTACTGCAATAAAGATTTATACACACACATACAAATATATATGTCTATATATATATATATTATTTATACACATTCACATCAAGAGTCCGTTCAGGTTCGAACTCCTAAAAATTTAAGTATTTACTGTGAATAATTGCTATAGAATTAATTGTAGCAAATATGATTTTTTTAATTATGATCAACAAAAATTATTAATTATCAATCTGTAGCATTGTACTTTTGAAACATAACAAATTAGTTATACATTATTCATATGAAAATTAATATATATATATATATATATAAAAGAATGATCATTAGTTATGAATTTGCCGTAGCGTGTTTTAGCTTTGAGAGCATCAGAATTGAACTTGGTTAGGATAATTTTATAGCTAAAGGTACAAATTTTTAGTATCGAACTATGGATTGACCGTAGTTCATGTCCTAATATTTTTGTAGTAATAAAAAAATAGTAATTATATGTTATAAAAATGGGTGATTTGTAAATGATAGTTATTATATAAGTTGTAGTTATAATAATTTAAAAAAGAAAAAGAGCATTTTAATTAAGTACATCATTAAAAAACACACTAAAAATGGAACATATGCTTTATTAATAATATAAATGTTAGATATCAATCCTATGCAATTACCCCCTTTCAAAAATGCTATTCTAATTCAATTTATAGCCTACCTAAGGGTTGCCAACTTTATAGGAAAGAAGAACTTTTTTATTATTATTATTATTATTACACACATGCAATTTACATGAATAACATAAAATAAAAAAATAAAAACCGTGTTTTATGACTACACAAAGAAAACTTGTCTAATATAATATAAAATTAAAAAAAAAAACTTATAATCCTATCCAAGAAATATAATTAATCACTCATCATAAAAATTTTTTTCTACATATACAACATTACTATAAATTTTGTATTTTTAATAAATAGTCGCTACCTCATAATATAAAATACATAAACATCGAATATTCGACACCTATACAAATAACTTATTTCAAAAAAAGAACTAAAATCTATAGACCCTAGGTCTAAAGAATTCATAATTACCCTAATGATCATTGGCATTATGCGTATAACAAAACACATTTGCTGTTCAAATATTGAAGCTGATAATCAAGTACCCGTTATTTATTCATAGTACACAGTACTATATTGCTGCAATAAAGATTTATACACACTCATACAAATATATATGTATATATATATTTTTATTTATTTATTTATACACATACACATCAAGAGTCTATTCAGGTTCGAACTCCTAATCTCCTATATTATATAAGAGACTTATGCCGCTAAACCACATGTCATTCAACGCACACACACACACATATATATATAGCATTACAAGTTAAATTAAACATCTGTCTTGTTCGCAAAAAACTATATAGTATGGAGATATCTGTAATAAGGGTCTTTTTCTTACACATTATCTTGATGTTTTATGGAGTTAGAGTTGAAGGTTTTTATGAAGATGGACGAAATCTTGAAGAAGAACCAATAGAACAGTCTTGCAGAACTGCATTCCATTTGCAACCCCACAAAAACTGGATGAATGGTAATATTTTTCTGTCCTTAAAATGCAGATTTTTTTTTTATTTTCTCCAATTATTTTTGCTAATAATGTTCTCTCTCTCTCTCGATTGGGGGAATCTGATGATGCTTGCCAACAAATTTAAAGATCCCAATGGTAAAGTTTTTTTTATACATTTCTGCATTCATTTTCACTGTTCTCTCTGCTGATATATTTGAATTCTTTTAGTTTGCATCTCCCTAAGATGTAATGATCAAACTGTAATATTTAGGCTGGATTGGTTGTGTTTTTATTCTCATTTTTTGTTTTCATCGTTTTAGAATGCGTTTTTATTTTATTATTATTTTGCGTGTAAAAATAAAAATGTGATTGGATAAAAATTGTGAAAATTTTGAAAAAAAATATATTGAAAATAATATTTTAATATAATAGTATTAGTTATTATTAATTAATTAATCGTGGGTCCTATTATCTTAAAAAGATATAGAAAGAAATAATTATTTAACAGGTAGTGGATAATGATGTGATGAAAAATTAGTATTAAATTTTATATGGGTCCCATTGTCTTGAAATGATAGAAAAAATATTTAATTAGTTAGTGAATTTTAATTGTTTTTAAATTAGTAGATGTTATAGGTTTTTTATAGGTATGAAAATGAAAATGGATATGAACGGTGTTTTAATTGAAAATGGTACAAATAATGGCATTTTCTATTTTTGAAATAATGTAAAACGAGAAAATGTTATTCTAAAATACAAACAATCTGACACTTAACCTTTGTGTCCTGTTTTATACTCGTTAGTTGTCTTCTTGAGTATCAAAAGAATTTGGCTAATAACTAAAAAAACAATTAGGACAACAGTTACGTTGAATTTACAGTTGATGCTAAAAATTCGTAGTTTTATTTATGAAATTAAGCTAGTTAACTTCGAAGAAAATGTTGTTACAGTTAACTCTCAGTATGATTAATCTACAGCTGATGATTATTCTTTCTGTTGGATTTTGTAGGGCCAATGTATTACAAAGGAGTCTACCATTTGTTCTATCAATACAATCCATATGCAGCAGCATGGGGAAACATTTCATGGGGACATTCTGTTTCTTACAACCTTATTGACTGGTTTCATCTGGACAATGCCATTGATCCAACTAAGCCGTACGATATCAATGGCTGCTGGTCTGGCTCTGCGACCATTCTTCCAGGAATCCACGATAAACCCGTCATTCTTTACACAGGAAACACATTTTCAGACCAACAGGTTCAGAATCTTGCAATGCCAAAGAATCTGTCTGATCCCTTTCTAACAGAGTGGGTGAAATCTTCACACAATCCATTGATGGCTCCAGTTGATGGAATTGATCCAAAGTTCTATAGGGATCCCACAACAGCATGGCGGACATCATCTGATAAAACTTGGCGCGTACTTGTTGGAACTCAGATCAACGGCCATGGAGCCGGGATTCTGTACAAGAGTTCAGATTTTATCCGATGGAGGATGGCCGATAAGCCCCTCCATTCGTCTGATAAAACGGATATGTGGGAATGTCCGGACTTTTATCCCGTTAGGAAAAATGGTAGACATGGGCTCGACACATCTGCTGATGGTCTGGATATTAAGCATGTCTTGAAGGCGAGCTTTAGCGAGCTTGATTATTACATCATAGGTACTTATGATCCCAAAACGGATGGATTTGCAGCTGATTTCGACTTTATGGATGATAATGTCCAGTTGAGATATGATTATGGTATTTTTTACGCGTCTAAGACATTCTACGATGAACCCAAAAATCGAAGGATACTTTGGGGATGGGTGACTGAGGCTGATAGTGCATCTGATGACATTAATAAAGGATGGTCTGGTCTTCAGGTACTACTGCAATATGAACAAAAACTCTTATGTTGACAAGATTAAGAGGGTGTTTGGATGAGCTGATAAGCTCTTCAAAATATCTTATAAGATATTTAAGAGTTTATAAGTTGATGAAAAGTGTTTGGTAATTTTTTTTAAAAAAGAGCTTATAAGATTCTAAAATAAGATGTTTGAAGCTTATAAGCTCTTTTAAAAAAAATAAGGAGACCATAATTTATTTTAAGATCTTAACAAGCTCCTTTATTTTTAAATATTTTAATTACAAAATTGTCATTATTAACATCTTATAAGTTCCAAAATCTTATTTTATCCACAGACTTCAACAACTTATTTTAAAAATAAGATCTAACATTTTATAAGATGTTTTTGGAGCTTATAAGATATTTAAAATAAGTTTAGCCGAACACCCTCTAAGCCGTAGAAGAGGGCTTCTGATTCTTTTTCCTTTTTCCCCTTGCAGTCGACTCCAAGAAGTATTCTGCTAGATAAAAACGGAAAACAGTTGATACAGTGGCCTATAGAAGAAGTTGAAAAACTTCGCGGTGGAAAAGTTAGTTTAACGAATAAAGAGATCAAGAGTGGGAATGCATTGGAAATCAGAGGAATTACCGCTTCACAAGTAAGCCTGATTAATTTTTCAATTGACTATAAATATATCTATCTCAGATTATTTGATAATAATATTCATTCCTTTTCTCAATCCCATAGGCTGATGTAGAGATATCATTCCATTTACCAAACCTAAAAGGCGTTGAGTTGATCGACGAACAAACGATCAATCCCCAACACCTCTGCAGCCAGAAGAATGCATCGGTTAAAGGAGTCTTTGGGCCGTTTGGCTTATTAGCCTTCGCTTCAAACGACTTGACAGAACAAACTGCTGTATTCTTCCGGATATTCAGAAACCATGGCAGATATGTTGTGCTCATGTGCAGTGATCAAAGCAGGCAAGAACACAAGTTTTCTTCATTTTCTTGACCTAAATCTTAAGATTTCCCCCCCACCTCTCCAAGTTTATCCTATCAACTTTGAATTGCAATACTTTTCAACAGATCTACAACAAAAATACAAGTGAAAGAAGCAATTTTCGGTTCGTTTCTTGATGTGGATCCAAGTCAGAGAATCTTCCTAAGAATCCTGGTACGTGGGCTTGTGAATATACTTATAATTACTCTTTATTATCTGATAATAAAAGGGTAAATTTCCTTCATTTTTACTTAAATTAAAAATCTTGTGCAGGTAGACCATTCTATAATAGAGAGTTTTGGTGGAGAAGGAAAGAGTTGCATAACTGCTAGAGTTTATCCAGAGTTGGCCATTGGCAAAAACTCCCACATTTATGCATTTAACTATGGGGAAAGAAGTGTAAAGATCTCAAGGCTTAGTGCTTGGAGTATGAAGAGAGCTAAAATTGCACAAGTGCATCAAGAAGAAAGTACTAAATGAGTTTGGGAAACACAACACTACATGGCAATATGAAGATTGAGTGAATAAATTATCTCTTTGATTTCACTACGGCTCGTTTGTTTTGAATGATGTGATTAGAAGTGATATATAAGCAAATAGATAAATTTTAAGCTCATTATGATATAATATTTTAATTTTATGTTTGGTTGGTAAGATTAATAAATAAATAAATTAAAATATAATATATAAATTTCCTATTATATCCTTTATACTTTTTAACAAGTTTTTCTCAACTTTCTCATTCTTCCTTGTTCTTAGGAACATGGTTTAACTAAAAATAAGATAAAAAATAAGTCTTATTAGATCTTTGTAATTTTTATCATACCTAATCAAGCAATCCCCCATTTGATCCATTTTTCAAAAATAATAATAAATAATATTGAGCCTAGAATTTTTCAAGGGTTTTATTAATTGAAACAAACATTAAAATATGCTTGATTAAATACGTATCAAACATAATCAAGCCAAGCAAACAATACCTCGTGGGGTTCTGAATATCAAAGTTCGAAATTTTAATATCCACTAACTATCGTTTAAGTTCAATTCAAAATAATTTAGCAACTGCACCGACAAATAATAGAACAGCATTTAGCATACAAGTAATGTAAGCAATCAAGAATTGACTTTTATTTCATCCTTCATATCATGCTGCTTTGAGCGGCTTCTTCCTTGCCATAATGGTTCCAATATTTTCATGTACAAAGGGTTAAGATGACTGCTGAACTTTCAAATAAATGTTAAGGTGAATAATAATTTTTTGTGGAAAATATATATTCTTTTATATATATTAAGAAAAGATAATTACTCTTCCTAATTACATAAGCTTCAATATTATAAACAAACAATACATCTGACGAGTATATTGGTCAAAGTTTTATAATTATATTGTTCCATATGAATTACACTTTTTTTTTTTTTTTTTTTACACTTTCCATATGAATTACTTAATTGTAACCACTAATTATATTTAAATATTTTTGAGGTTACATCTACTTTGAATTTAATATGCTCGTGAAGTATGTGTTGTGTATGTATTACATTACTCATCCGTTGATTGAAGATTGAAAAGTAATATTTGAAAGGAAGATCTACTTAATTATACTCTTAATTTTCAGTTTGGATCTTCTATTTCACTCCGTGTTTCACCTCCTATTTTAATTTGATGTATATATACCAAGTGTATCTGATTTTCAATTAATTATTTTTATAAAAAAATATTTAACATACTTGTAATATATCTATAAAATGGAATAGAAGATCTAAACCGCTTAATTTTTTATTTCATATATATACTTTATATGGTAATTGATTGAGAATTATCCATTAAATTATTTATCAATACCTTAAAAACATGAACTTTTTACTTATAATTTTCATGGATTGAATTATAATAAAGTACTTTAAGTCAATTATTCAATTTTGTGGTGAGGTTTGTGGCGAAGTACATGTGTATAAATTTTAAAAAAAAATTATCAAATATTTCGTAGAGTGGTCTATGATCCAATAACATCAGTATCCCACATGTAAAAAGTCAAGAGTTTGAATTTAACGAACTCTTGATATACGTGTGTATAATTTTTTTTAAAAAAAGGGTCAATTATTCAATTTGAATAATACTTTTGAAAGATCTCTGTTCAAAGTATAACAAAGATGCCACATTTAATCTCCCTTCTACGCTCCAATCAGCAAAGCTTCGTTGAAAACTAAGCAATCCCCATCAAGAAATCCACCGCCGCCCTATCCAACTTCTGTATAAATCCATCTATTTACAGATAAAGAAAAGAGGGGGGAAAAACCAGAAAAGAAAACTCTTTCTGCCATAGACGGAATCAAAAGAAAAGAGCACGCCAGCGAGACCTCGTACATTGTTTGACTTTAGCACAATTATATACAGAATCAAGAAAGCCCATATACAAGTTAGCTTGGTTTTCCCAATCAAGACACCTGAAATAAAATACAGAATTCAATTCCAGAAACAAAACCCAGATACAGGCTTTTTTGTTCTTTTTTTCTTTTTCTTTTCTCAAGAAACGGAGCTCATACATGAATAATTTTGATTTATTTAGCTAGACAAAGAGAAAAGAGGGGAAAGTTTAAAGCTTTTTATATTTTTTTGAAGTGCCCTTTTTTATCAAGAAAGAATGGTGGGAGCGATGGAGGAAGGTGAGGCGGGTGAAGAGAAGAGTGGTGGTGAGGTAATTTCAAGAAAGCAATCTGGGTCGTCGAATTGGTTGACCAGTTTCCACAGAGATCTCACGGCGGGGGCGGTGATGGGGGGTGTGGTGCACACGATTGTGGCCCCCATAGAGCGGGCGAAGCTGCTGCTGCAGACTCAGGAGAGTAATATGGCAATCTTGGCTGGTGGGCCCACCAGGAGGTTCAAAGGGATGGTGGATTGCATTGTCCGTACGGTGAGGGAGGAAGGCATTTTGTCCCTGTGGAGAGGCAATGGTAGCAGTGTGATCAGATATTACCCCTCTGTTGCCCTGAATTTCTCTCTCAAGGTAATATTGAAAATGTTTCAATCTTTGTACTTTCAGGAATGATGAGTGGTTGGGGTAGAATGGTGTTAATACTTTTATGATATTTAATCTTTGTTATTGTTGAATATGTGGCAGTAGGATTTGATTTCCCTTTAGTGGAAAAGTTAATTCTTAAGGATGCCTAGTTCTTTCATTACTTTGCTAAGAAGAAATGGTGATCATGTGGACTGCTGAATGTTATCTTTCATAGGGCTTAGTTTTTTATGATATCTTGAAAACTATGATTGGTAGAGTGGAATTTGGCTTGGAGTTGGAATTCGTGATAATCTAATATACTAGATTGGCTTTCTTATAATTGAAATATTGATCTCAGGGACTGAGGTGTGTTCTGAAATGCACCCCTGTGTTAAACCGTACGAGTTATAAGCTCATTTTGGGTGGTTTTTTGTTTAAGGTATGAATGCTAAGAAGTGTGTTGCAATATGATGGTGCCAAGTGGCACTGATG
The DNA here is from genome assembly GCA_018894105.1 of Jacaranda mimosifolia. NCBI lineage: Eukaryota > Viridiplantae > Streptophyta > Magnoliopsida > Lamiales > Bignoniaceae > Jacaranda > Jacaranda mimosifolia. The sequence continues at coordinate 42,465,753 of CM032119.1, forward strand.
AATAAAATGTAGAATGTATTCACTTCAGGTGGTTGTTTGGTTATGGAGAAAAGTAAGTGAAATAGTCTTAAATCAGATCATTACCAGAGATACTTGGTTATTGCTGGCTCCACTTTGAGAATGTTATATGGTGAATATATAATGGGCAACAATCTAGTGTAATACTTGAGAGGGTGCTGGTGTTTCCATTATGGCCAAAAATTATCAGGTCATGTTAATTTAGAAATTAATAGATGGTTTATGACATGCCCTTCTGTTTGAGAAGGGACTGAAGTAAAAGTTCTGGTGTCTAGCATTACTTTTACCGTGTCCATACCTGACAGTACAAGAATACAACAGTAAATTGCAGCCAATATAATAGCTGGGTTTTTTTTTAAATAGCCGTCCTTGTTTCATGAATTTCCTCGAAGCACACTCTTGAATTGTATATGCTGTGCCAGTAATTTTAATTTGAGTAATCTTTAGTTAGTCAGATTGAGATAGCACTCTATATTCAAGTGTGAAATTGACAGAGATACTTACTTTTGGATTATCTTTCAGTTATTGAAAAACTCTGTGTACAAATTCGCCTTTTGGTTATATATTATTGTCCCTAATAGTGACAGTTAATAAATTGGAAAATGTTTACCCCTTGCCTTGAAGTCCTGTGGTTCTTGGAAAGAATCAACCAAGGAAGGTGAGGGATGAGAAGGTGTGAGGAATAGGGCTTTGCCTGAAGACCTAGGAGGACGATGATGTTAGGATAACATTTCTTGTTGGGCGTATAATTTAAACTTACTCCCAGAGTTGTAGCATGTTTGGTCCATGAGAGAGAGAGAGAGAGAGAGAGAGAGAGAGAGATTACTGATGCCGTAATTTCGAAATAGGAGCTGAGATTGACATCGGTCTGTAAATGCTCTATGTGCATTAGAAGGATGCAACAACCCGGAATGACTAATGATGCAAAATTGAGTAAAAATTGACTACACTGGTATACTATGAAGTTTGTCGGTTCACCCGAAACGACTAAAAATGAAAAATTGGGTGAAAATTGATGGCGTTGGAATGGTACAAAATTCATGTGGTTCACTTGAAACGACTACAAATAAAAAATCGCTTGAAACTACGAAATTTATCCAGTTCACCCATGTGCTGCTGTAGTTGCAGAACAGGAGCTGACATTCAGATCAGTCTATAAATGCTCTTTCATGCTGATGTTCAGTCTTTAATCATATTGTCGCGAATTTGCTTCAGATGTCAGAACATTTGCTAAGATATGTGTGATATCAATAGGGTAGTTACCTGCCTACTTAATAACTGACAGAAGCTTGAATTCCCTAATAAAGTAACTTCAATTAAAAGCTTCTCGCATGCTGTGGTTCAGAAGATGAGCCTAAATTAGCATCCCTCTTAAATGCTCTTGATGTTGATGCTCAGCCCCCAATCTTATCTGCATTTATTTGCTTTAGAAGTGCAAACTGACCAATTATGTAGAGCATTGATTGATATCTTGCAATGCTGATTACTGTTGTTTTCTTCAAGTCCATTATTACAATGGAATAGGACCACACAGTTTAAGATGGAAATTCCCACTTTACAAGGATGTAAAAGAAGTTGAATTTTATATGAACTAATGAGATGGAGAGTATATCCACTTTTACGATCTTCTGTGACTCTATAGTAGATCTACCATGATGGGCTCTTCGTACTTTAGACATTGTGAAACATCATTGACTACTTGAAGCTATGTGAAGCTTGGTGGTTTATGGGAAGTATTATTGCTCAAACATATTCCAAATGGTAACTCTATTTCATGTGCCTAAAATCAAGTTCAGTAATCTCACAATAAAAGGATACCTAGCTTAAAAGACGTTTGTAAAGTAAAAATTTTGTCAAACAAAGTATAAAAATAGCAACAGGGCAATAAGTTGTCGTAGTTTGAGCAATAGGATGTAATAAGATGGCATGGTCCTGATTTGACCTTGTGTATCTTTTGGCAGGATCTCTATAGGAACATCCTGCGTGGAAACTCACGAGAAGGTGATTTTTTATCCGGACCATCTGCCAATTTCATTGCTGGAGCTGCAGCTGGGTGCACAACTCTGATCATCATCTATCCACTCGATATTGCACATACACGCCTTGCTGCTGATATTGGAAGAACTGAAGCTCGCCAATTCAGAGGCATTTTTCACTTCCTGAGTACCATAAACAAGAAAGACGGAATTTGTGGGATTTACAGGGGACTTCCTGCCTCTCTGCAAGGCATGATTGTTCACCGTGGTCTTTATTTCGGTGGTTTTGATACAATAAAAGAGATGATGTCAAAAGAATCCAATTCAGATGTTGCATTGTGGAAACGGTGGGCTGCTGCTCAAGCAGTAACAACAGCAGCTGGATTGTTGTCATATCCGCTTGATACTGTTAGGAGGCGAATGATGATGCAATCTGGCTTAGAACAACCAATGTACCAGAGTACATTGGATTGTTGGAGGAAAATATACAAGATAGAGGGTTTCACTTCTTTTTATCGTGGGGCTATGTCAAATATTTTTAGAAGTACAGGCGCAGCCGCTGTTTTAGTTCTGTATGATGAGATCAAGAAATTTATGAATTGGACCGGATTATAGCAAATTGTTTCATTTTTACTCACCTACAGAGATTTATAAACCCTGTTGCCCTTTTGGCAATACACCCCATTTTTTGCCTACTTGAATAAAGCCTCGGGATTTACGAGAAATTATTGAAAAATATTACCATTTACTTCCTCTATATCTTTCGTAATTATGTTTCATCTTCACATGGGATTTTGGCTGCCTAGTTATGCAGGGAACTCTAAGCATCTGCAGTTGGTCGATCCATCAGCTGAGTTCTTCGCATATATCTCAGGTCAGAACTTACACCTCTGCACTTACTTATCGGTGTTGAAAAGTTTTCACTAAGTCTAGAATGCGTACTTTATATTATAACAACAAAATTCTGCTATTAGATTATCGAAGAAATATGTACTTGCATCACAAACCTAAGCTGATTATAGAGATAAAATAGTTGAAGTCTTTCTTGTAACTTGCTGTGATTAATGTTGGAATAATTGTAAGAAGAACTAAATGAGAGAAGAATGAGATATGACTGATTATGAAAAGAAATCAGCAGCCAAAAGGGCCAAAAATGAACAATAATCTATAATAGGGAACTGCATAATTGTTTGCTTTATGTTATGTTCTTCTATAAATAAAATGCACTTTAGTCTAACATAAAAATAGTTTCTTATTGGTAAATGATCTAATGTTTGAGCATTTTATGCCAGCAAAGATGGACCAGTTAGGTATGAGTAGGGAAAAGCAACTAAAATTAAAGTGGGAACCCCATAAAGAAGCCAAAGCAAACATGACTTCAGCTATGATAGAGAAGGGAAAGAAAAATTAAGCATCTAAAGAGGCTTTTGGAACTCTAGACTTAGTGGAGTCAGAGTGAACCAAACATCAGCAATAAGAAAATCCCTTTCTTTCTTGGAGTGGGGGTGATTTTCACTTTTTCTCCCTAAAAAACTCCATAAAATATACATCCCATTAGTGCCTTTGTATGATTGAGTATTTTAAAAACCTTGTTTGGATTCCTTTTGCAAGACTTGAGTTGCAGATTCTATTGAGGTTAAGCTGTGAGATTCTATGTGGGCCTTTCTGGTTTTGTGCCTTCTCAGCTATAAAATGGTTGCTATTGTGATTCCATTTCAACCAATTTCACATGTTTTTAGAACATTTTCTTAGCAATGGAATAATAACATGTAAGGGATTCCTCGGTTTGGGCCGAGACAGCAATGTAACTCGATTATTAACTGTAGTTCTTTTTTTGCCCGAAAAGATACCACCGAGGCTTCTTCTACTTCTAATAAGCCATGAATGGATTAAATTCGAATGTACTCAAGGAGTCCATAAAAAAGCGATCCCGTCTTGTTCATCCGGTTCAGGTAAAGACTAAAGATCTTGAGCCCGGATTCAACAAAAACCCCTAATGGTTGTTATTGTCCCACAGCTCCTAAACTCCTTAAAAATTACACCAAATTCACACACTCACTGGCACACAGTTTTGAATTGTGGGGTTTGCTGTGGTTCACTGACATGAAGTGGGGTTGAACTCTTCCTCTGATAATGGACCTTTACATATCCTATTCCTTTTTCCTTAATTTGGAAGAGATCTTCTGAAGTAGGGTTTAGCATTCATGGGCTCAACCCATTTCTTTCTTTAATAGCAATAAGTAAATAATAAATACCAAATGGAAGGTGCATCCATTGAATACCTGCTTTAAATATGCTGCTGCTGAAGTCAGGCACTAAATACACTTACTTTTCTGGTATTCTCTTTGTAATAGATTTCTCAACTACTACTGACCTAGGAGGCTTCTGGTAGGGCTGGATCTCATTTGTTGTCTTATGTAAAAAGTGTCCTCATTAAATATGCTGAAAAATTGAGCAAAGAGCAGCTTGATGAGTCATAACTTTTAGAAAGAAAATAATAAGTGGATGACTATGTAATAACATGTTTAATTGTTATTTATCGTGTTTTATTATCGATGATGTCTAAATCTATTATTGCTGGCTATGAAATATCCAACTTATTAAGTTAATTTGTCCTGCAAATGCTTGTGATGAGAAGTTTTGCTTTTATAAAAAGGTGCGTCGGTGAGTGTAAAAAGCGAAAGTTTTATAAATTATTTCAAGACTTTAGGACTCCTTTGACAGAACAAGACTACCTAGTTTTATCAGTTATAGTTTTAGGACGCGTTTGATACAGAAAATTAAGGTAATTAACCCTTTCAATCTATGTCAATAGCTTATTTGATAGAAGAGATTATGGTGAAAGGTCAAGCCAAAATTGACTCTGAGCCCATACTGTTCACGTGATTGGTGCCAATTGTCATCTCATGATTGAAAGTGAGATTATAATCTAGCCAAATCAACTAAAAAAATGCGTGGATGAATCTATTCCTCATTTTGACGCAGCTAATTTTTAGAGATGGACAAATGAGGACAAGAATAGAATTTAAGAAAATAGTCTTTTTCAATCTTTCAAATTAAACAGGAATACAAGATTATAAAATTTATAATATGAACTACAATCTCTAATATCAAACGTATATATTAATTCATTCAAATAATTTCTAATTTTATCAAGTTAAAATTAAATGCGATTAATAATCTTTCGTATCAAACACGGTCTAGTAAATTTATAAGCATAGTAGTACTATTGTCTTGGAGTGAGTTGTTAGTGCATAAACAGTAGAAAAGTATTCTACAGTTTAGATATCTTCATCAAAGTCTTAAACTTCAAGTTGTTTATTAATCAAATAAAGCAAATTGAGCAATCTCAGCATTGTCTAATTGACAGCTGACAATCTTGGACTGAATCATATGCCTAACTCATAATTATTGTCATTTTCTGTAAAAACAATGGGCTATTATTACTTACTAGTTTTATCAACAAAACATAATCATGAAAAGGACCAAAAAAAAAAAAGGAAAAAGAAAAAAAAAATACAAAAGCTTGGTCTTATGAGTAGACAGAGAATGGACAGCAGATGGATGTCATTTTGGGCCATTTGATTTCATTTTCAACTCTCATTTTTATTTTCTCCTCAAAATAAAAAATAAAAATTATTACGGTCTTACCATTTTCTCAAAACATTATTTCTTACATTCTCTTTTCATTTGCACCTTATTTCAATTTCTATCACATCATGCTAATGTTGTAGCCTTTTATTTTTTATTTTTTTTTATTTTTACTCATTTTTATAGAAGTAACAGGTAATATTTATTTAAAGATGGCTCTATTTTTTTATCAATCCTTCCTTTTTCAGTAATCACTATTGTCCATATTCTATTGGAATTTGCTTCATTTGATGGGATGTTTCTTACACTACTCCCAAATTATTCTACGGTGAATTGAGTATTTGTGATCGTTAAATTTGTAGAGGACAAATGGTAAAAAATGTCTATCATTTTCACCACTTATTCCTACAAATTCAATAGTTATAATTGGATCGAATGCAATACATTTTGTCTAACTAAGAAATTCACCCCTACCCCCTTTCTTTCTCTTTATTTCACTTCCTATAACGCATCTAATTTTTGATGGAATTTATCATGTGCAATGGTATCTAATTCGAGAAAATTCATAAATGCAATGAAGTCACCATTCTAAATATGAATTAAATACACAAAGAAAACCCATCAAAAGTAGCCTAGCATATGAGTCACTTCTTGTCCATTGGAGTTGCTTGCCAATAATAAATGAGCTAGTACCAACCTTCTTTATGGCTATATTAAAAATTATTAAAAAAAAGAAGGAAAAAATTTCTCGTTATTTAAAATTAAAACTAATATAATATTAATTCTTTGATCGAGTGGTATCATCAAGTAGTATCACTCTCACTCTGTCATATCAATCATTTAATCGAGTGATACTTTATCTTATTTTAAAGTATAACCCCAATCAAAGCCAATTATATACCCCCAAATTCCATTCAATCACATCGGATAAAAATATAAAATAAAAATATAGGAGGCAAAGATCCCATTTTCTAAAATAAATGATGGTAGTTGAAAAATCAGTCATAATTTTTAAAAAATATATATATACCCATCTGCATAAATTTTACAATTCATTTTAAACTTAAATTTAATTTATTCACAATTAATCATCACAGAGTGAATTAAATAAAATAATTAAACATAATTTCTGAAGTTACTAAGGAATAATATCATTGAAATCTATTATTGCAACCATATAATTATATTTTTTATCCTAATCACAAGCTTACAACAATTATAATAATAAGAAAACTAGGAGGCATAGTTGTAGTAATTTCAAAAGAGGTACTCTCTCCTTTTTTTTTTTTTTTTTCCTTTTTTTTTTGGTTATTCCAATGACTAAATTACAATAATAATACTATAATTATCACATTTTTTTTTAATAATTTTAGCTAATTCAAAATTCATTTCTAAGAGCACCAACTTCAACGAGCTTAGGCACGAGATTATTACTTAAATGCAACGCCACCAAGCTCTCCACACCACCGACACACGCGCCGCCTATGTACAACGCCGGAGAGCCAGACACTCTGCCGAAGACGGCGGAGGAGGAGTCCAAGTTGCTGTTGTGTTTTTCAAGTGCGGTCATCTCGTCTTCTTCCAATTCGATGACGGTAGGGTGGACGCCGACGGCGGAGAGGAGGCACTTCATGACGTGGCACATGAAGCAGGAAGAGCGGCTGAAGATGATCACGGAGTTCTCGGATATGAGGCGTCGGATCCGCATCTCGGCGGACTCGGCGAAGTCGATGGCGAGTGGCGAGGCGGTGGTGAGTTCGAGGCGGACGCCGCCGTCTTCCAGCTGCCGGTAACGGCGCAGGCCTTGCATCGCCGCGGCTGAGGAAATAATTGTACCGACGGGGGCGGGGGGGAATAAATTAATGGGTACTTGGAGAACAAAGGCGTGGGGAGTTATTATATATGGAAATAGCAGAGAGAGGTGGGGGAAGGGAGGTGACGTGGGCTTACGAGGACTTTGGTAATGTTTTTATTTTTAAGGGGCTGTTTGGTTTTATTTTCATTTCTAATTTCCATTTTTATCATTTTCAAAATGGTGAAAATTAATTAGTGAAAATGAGTTGAAAATGAATTTATATTTGGATGAAATGTTTGAAAATATAATGATTACATTGGTTTTAATAGGTTATAGGTAGAGAGAGATGGAAATACTAGAATAGAGAGATAAGATATATAGGTTATTGGGAAAAGATATATATAGGTTATTGAAGAATGTGTTTTGAAAATGAAAATTGAAATTATGTGGGGTGAAAATTTTTAAAAAGTGATGATTTCTATTTCTGAAATAGTAAAATTGGTGAAAATGGGGTTTTGAAAATAAAACCAAACACCCCCTTATTTTTCAAATAGTATATTTTTAAAATGTGAAAAGTTAGTTATTGAAAATAGATTTGCATTCTGATAGTTTGTTGGGAAAGTAATAATTATATAGAATTTAGTAGGTTGTAGGTGGAGAGCGATAGTAATAATAAAGAAGAGATATAAGATATATATGTTATTGGAAAAAGATATGTATGTTATTGAAAAATATGTTTTGAGATGAAATGGAATATTAGTAAAAATGATGATAAATTATTGTAAATTTATTTTTAAATAGTAAAAACAACAGGAAAAAAAAAACATAAACAAACAACCTCTTAGACATTATTGACACTCAATTAAATATATGTATTTTTAGTTTTTTATATATTTAAAAGTATCTATTAATAAAAAAAATTATCTATAGTGATACATGTGAATATCATCAAAGGAAGTCTTTTGTAGAATAATAGTGTTCGATGGAATCAATTTCATGATTTTTTTGTCAATTGTTGAACATCAAACTTTTACTATACGCCTACATGGAGATATTGCTCGACTTTAAAAAATGAGCTCTTAAACGCTTTTTGGTTGTGAAAGTTAACTTTTATACTAATTACATTTTTTATGAGCTTAAACTCGTCAAAATTATAGAACTTTCCTTAAGTGGGCTTGGTAGCTCTTTCTCATTAATTATAATGGTATGTTTTTTATTAGAACTTTACTTTTATACCCCTAAGATATAAATCGGATATATTAAATAATGATAGTCATGTATCTTTTCGAAATTCTTGAAGATGAGATGTCTGATGATACACAGTTTTGTTTCATTCAGGATGAACGAAGCCTTGAGATAATTAAAACATTGTCATTCTCTAATTCCATTACGACGTCCGTTTATAGGAATAACGATTCTTCTTCATAGATGATATCTCTCAGAATTGGTTCTAATTATTTGACGATTGATTATATATATATATTATATGCGTACAGACACGCATATACATATGTGTGTATGCAATTAGGCCTCGTTTACTTTTGTAGATGGGATGTAAAATGAGAGGATGGAATGAATGATGAAATTATTTTATATTTTTTATATTATATTTACTATGTGGGATGAGATGAATGATGAAATGGAATAATTAAGTTGATCGCTTACATGGATGGATTAAATATTTGGGATGATATAAGAAATTACTAAAAAATCCTTTGTAGACAAAAAAAAGAAAAAGAAATAAAAAAATGTAATTCACACTTTTGTACAAACATGAGGTCAAATTAAGTATTTTGTTTCTCATCCCATCATAGCTAAGATAGAGAAAGCCTCCATCCCTTCAAATTGGTTGGATTGCACATATCAATTTGTTCAAACAGTTGGGGGCCATGAATTTCATATCAGTCCCACATCCAACAAAGTATGCAATGGCTTGTAGTAGATATATGTTTTCATCCAAGTAAATATGCTCAAGTAAACAGGCCCTTATAATGCTCGTGATGATGAAGGAATTATATTAATTTATAATATTATATGATTAATGAAAGTTATCAGCAATAAATGTAATAATATTGTTATATAATTGACTATATCTCATTATATTTAATTTGAACGAAAAATAACTTATAACTTTTGAATCTATTTTAAAGTGTCTTAATTTGGTTGAACTTTTGTGTCAACTTTTTGTAGCACTAAGGCCGTGTGATCATAGATGGAGGCAACAACGGCTGACAGAGCAGTTGCTCCCCTCAAAATATTGAAACATAATTTTTTATATTAAAATTTTTAAAATATTACAATTTTATTATCCCTCAAATTATAAAATTATCCTTCTTTTTATTGAAAACATGCCCTATTTTTATCGTATCAATTATTTTAAAACTACATATTTTAAATTATTAGTATATATGATGAAATAATAATATATATATATATATATAATATTTTTGATAATTTAAATTTCCATCCCCCATAATGAAAAATTCTGGCTTCGTCCTTGTGTATGATATAGTCAATTTGCACCAAGGTGACCTAAAACTTAGGTGTCCCTTTGATTATATTTTTATTTTGTATCTCAATTTTTAATATTTTCATATTTACAAATTTTATTATTTTTGGATTAATATGATGAAAATATTGACAAATATTTAATGTTTATGTTCATTTTTTAAATTCTGCATAGCTTGCAAAGAGCCTATTTTACGTAAAATTCAATTAATTTTATTAATATGATAATTAGATATGTAACGAAAGTTTAATTGAAAATGAGTTAAAACTAAAAAAAAAAATTCTAACCAAACAGTCTCCAATTGGGATATTTATGAGAGTGGGCCCCAGCATTGGCGCCAGTGACGTCATCTGACGGATCAGAAGAATTATAACAGATGCAGCAGGTCTATCCTCTGCAGTAAACCTCATCGCAAAAAGCTGCGTAGTCGACACGTGTCGGATCCGCCGTTTTCCTTGATCGAGGGGAGACAGCCATCACACGGCGTCAGCCATTTCGCTTCTTTAGGATTGCACGGATCTGAGCCAATGGTATTCCGCCACGTTGTTTTGCCGGTAATGGGAGTGATGGACTTTACTAACCATGCCAAGGTGTACCCATTTATAATAATTAGTGGTATATAATATATATAAATTCCTACATCTTATAAAATATTTTTAAAGTTTATCAAGAGATCAATTAGTTTTAGCATCGTTCTTATATTGATATGTGTGATATTTTAAGTTGAAACTCTAATAAATTATTGGTACATATAGGGGTTCAATCGAATTGAGCTGAGTAAGCTGGAAAGAAATTTTCGAGCACGATATTGACCTCAAAATATGTATTAAGCTCGAGTTCGAGTTCGAGTTCAACTCGATAAAAACTCGAACTTGATTTAATTAAGTTCAAATTGTCAAGTAAATTGTAAACAATTGTAAGCTTGAGTTTGAGTTCAAAATAACTCAAGTTCAACTCGTGAGCCTCACGAGTTGGCTCAACTCATTTTCATCCTTAGGTACATGTATGCACGTATATATATATATAAATGGAGTTATAACATTTTAGATTTTATTTTAAAAATAAGCTCTTGAAGTGTTTGAACTAAATAAAATTTTGAAATTTATAAAATATTAGTAACAATAATTTTAGTATGAGAAATTTGTCATCACACTAAACGTTTGCCCCTACGAGATATTACCCCACAAACATATAGTGCGAGGATTTTGTCCTATGAAAAGGTGTTAAAAACAGTGAGAAAGAGAAAAAGGTTTATAAATTGCGTCAAGGTTTTCATTTTTGAGAAATTAAAAAAAAAAAAAACTTAATATTATTAGAAGCTTCACAATCGAAGAACTGGGAAAGAAACATATGGCATTTGGTTTTCATAGACGGCATCATTTGACGATAACTAAATTTGTCTTAGACATGATATGTCCTGTTTTTGCAAGTTATTTCACTTCAACAAGTGAGATGAAGGGATTTTTTTTTAACGTGAGACAAGATTTTGAATCATCATTAATATAATTACGTAAAAAATTATGAATTGAATAAAATTTTATTAAATTAAATCAAAGTAAGTGTATTCTTTCATAAATTAACATAAATTAGTAACATTGGACAACTTTCACATAATAGAGGAAATATTATCTTAAGTTGGAGGAAGCGTACTCACAAGCACATGAGTGCCCCAGAGGCCACGGGTAGTTTGAGTTTGATTTGGCTGAAGGTTGCAAGAAATTGACAAATGATGATCCTGACGTGATTCGGAAATTTGTACAGTGTCAGTTTATCATTGTAAAAACAACCTATTTTTTCACGGAAAGTAGTTTTGATAAGTATTACCAGAAGTAGGCAGTATAAGTGCCGGTTTGGTTTTGTTTTCATTTACCCACCCCGGAAATGGATCTTGGATGGGTCTCGAGTTTTAATTTTTAAATTCAGACATGTCCCTTTAGATATTATATATATATATATTAATTTTATTTATTATATGTATATTTTATGTGGTGTATATTTATATATGTATATATAAAATGTGAATATTATATATATGTTCTATATAAAAAGAAAATAATATTGTCATATTAAATAACTTATACATTCAATATGTATATATAAGTAATGATAATATTTGCAATTTATCATTTTTCGAAGACCAAAACATGCATATATAAATATTAAAATAATAATTTTTTTGTTAATAATATTATTTTATCATATTATGAAGTTATAGTGATATTATTTTTTTTTAAAGAAATATTTTTAATTTTTTTAAACATTTTAAATGGGTTTAACAGATCCAACCCGCTATATAAGAGTTCGGTGCAGGACAGGTCTCGAGTCCATAAAAATCTTGGCATGGTGGGTCTTGGGTTTTGCCAAAGCCCGACCCATTGTCATCCCTAGATTCGATCCAAATTCAATTCGTTGACATCCCCATCTATAAATTCCATCCTTCATAGCCAAAAACGATAACTAAGCAATGTTTTTAAAATCGGACCGGATAATGAACCGATGACCTTACTAGTCAAGGTTACTGGTTCGACCAGTATGACGCAATAATAATGTAATAATTATATTTAATTTTATAAATATATAATATTTTAATATTACCAAAAAATAAAACTTTCAATTGATATAGAAAGAATATTATTTGAAAAAAAAATTTCCACTTGCTTATCTTTTAGTACTTTTTTTAGAAAATAATACTATTTCACAATTAGTCAATTATAAATAAATAAATAAATAATATTTCACATTAATTTAAGTAATCATTCGTTTAGTACTTCAACTCCAAGTAAAAATAAATTCTTCTACACTAAATATTCAACATAATTTAAGAGAGATTAAACAAAAATAAAATAACAAATTAAACATAAATATTCACATGTATCTACCAATTTATTAAATTTCAAAAAAATAAATTCATGTTTAAAAAAATTACATGACCAAAATCTTTAATCATCATTTTCAACTCACAATTTCACTTTTCTTTTTTAATTTTTTTTAAAAAATATAAAAAAAATAAAGAGAGAGAGAGAGAGAATCAGTTTTCAACCGGTTTTGACCGGTTCAACTGGTTTTTGATTGGTTTTGACTACCACTGGTTTTTGATTGGTTTTGACTACCATTGATTTTCAGGCTTTAATCGGACTGGATAGGCCATCGGTCATCGATTTGATCCGATTTTCAAATCATTGCATCTAAGGATTCATTTTTTGTCTCTATGTGGGCGCCTTTTTGGAGCAGTAGCCCATCATTCAACAATTTTTGAAAAAGACCTTTGATCTAATTCCGTGCTACGTCACTATGATTATTATATTATTATATTCCTTAAAAAAAAGAAAAAGAAAAAGAAAAAACCAACTTAAATCATGGGTTTCCACTTTCCAGGCAACTTATTGAGAGTGGAAGTTCATATGTCATCTGATGAGATGGGAACTATGGTATGTTGAACAACTTTTAAGGCGTGTTTGTGGGATGATGTTTGCATCTCAAATAAAATAAGCTACAATTATAACAATTCCTCATTTTTCTAGATTTTTTTGGTAGCCTATAATGCTTTTTCTTTTCTTTTGAACCACAAAACACCATTATGGTTGTATGATTCCTATTCCTTTAAAATTTTGACTCTTTGACGAATGAATCTGATCCAAACAAGGAATATATAGACTATATATGTATTTTGATATTTTCAGTGAACATTGGAATCCTCAAGATCCTTTATTTTAATAGCCAATAAGAATTCTTTATGGGAAAGTTAATACTAAGGTCAAATAAAATTACATTTCACTTAATACTTAAAAAAAAAAAAAAAAAAGAGGATTATGACTGATTGCTCGATTATTTTCTTTTATGAAACTTGAACCTGCAAGCAATTTATTTGCAGAAATGAAAACTTATCGTCAAATTACATTTCACCTAATACTTATCGAAAAAACAATTAAAAATTTAATTTAACGGGAATTTATACAGTGACCTTTTGCTTTTTTTGGAGAAAAGAACTTTGAAAAGTAATGGTATTAATTCTTTATAAATTAATTATTAATTTAGTTGCCAACATAGGCAAATCTACATAGAATTATTCGAATAAGCACATAAATGATAAATCAAATGCTGCAACTAATGAAGAAAATAAAAATAAAATAAAAAAACCCCTCTAATTGGGCTTGAAACGTATTGACTATTGAGCAACATCCATAAAGCCCAATCTAAAAATATTGATGAATTCCAAACTAAAGCCCATTACAAAGGACAATAAGTCCAGTCCATTGTACTAGATAATGGCCCAAGAGATGGATGATTTTTACCTTCTTTTTTTTTTTTTTTTCACATAAAAAACATTTTCTCCCCCTTTTTCATATATTTTCTTTTTCATAACTAATCGAAACAAAGGTAATGTTTGGTTATGTTTTATGTTTAAAAGTAAAAACAAAAAAGAAGCCTTGATTTGGAGTTGAGACTATAAAGTTAACTCACACACTCTCAATTTTAAATTTTAGATTTAATATATTTAAATTATTATAATAATTTATAATATGAATTGTGAAATTTGGATTGTAATGTTAGACATTATCATTTAAGCTCTTTATGTTTTATATTTTGATATTTTATTAATTTTTAAGTAATATATATAATAATTATGACGTCATGGTTCAATTATAATTCAATTACGTTCTGATCAATAATTAAACCAGTGAACCGTGAATCGATAATTTTTTTGATTTAATCAATGATTCGATTTTTCGAACCCTAAGAGGAAGAAAGGCTCAAATTAGCCCACTAAATGGAAGCTTTAATCCTTCCCTTAACCTCAAGAACTTTCCAATCTTTTCTCTAAATCATGAGAAGCTCCTAGATATTTTTACCAAAATTATAAAATCCCAGATAGCTACAACGCAAGCTGTTGCTGACCCAGCAAAATCCTGGACAGTTTCTGCACAACAGTGGAACTGATAAATATCCAAGAAAAAGTACCCCCACTTTCTCAGTCTCTAGAACCTTCCGCTCGATACCCATATATGATCGACACTCTCTCTCCCCTCTTACCACCTGACATATGCAAGCAAGAAAGATAGAGTGGCTTATTTCAACTACCAGTACAAAACCCATCACAATAAACTAAAAATTCAAGGAATGGAAGGTCTGAAAGTGAAAATAGAAGAGGAGTGCACCACCGCTACCACCTGCGGCGGCGGCGCCGCAGGTGGTGGTGTACCATCATCATCGTCCTCTTCTTCTTCTCCTCCTCCACGGCCAATGGAGGGGTTACATGAAGTGGGCCCACCTCCATTCTTGATCAAGACCTTTGAAATGGTGGAGGACCCATCAACAGATGCGGTGATCTCATGGAGCAGGGCCAAGAACAGCTTCGTTGTGTGGGATTCTCATAAATTCTCCACCACTCTGCTTCCCAAATACTTCAAGCACAGTAATTTCTCCAGCTTCATTCGGCAGCTCAATACGTATGTGAGTATTTTTCATAATCCATTATCAAATCTTCTTCTTTTTCATTATTTTTCTTCATTTATTTGCTTCTTTTGGTGTAATTTATAATAAAATTGCTGTTTATTTATGGTTGCAGTGCGATTGGATGATTAGGGTTCTTGTTTGGAGTTTTAGGATTCTTGTAATATAGCTCTAATTGTTCACGTTTCTTCTTTTGTCGGCTCTAAGTCTGAAGTTTTGCTGTATGTTCTTTTCTGATTCTGTTTATAATAGTAGTCATTTGATGTAAGATAATTCTAGATTGGAGGAAAATATAAATACCGAATTTAACCAAGAATATTACAGAGTTTAGGCTGTTTGACTGGCATTTTCTTGTTGATTATGTTTGCTCTTTGGTCTGAAATTGTTCACAAAGTGAAGCAATTTCATGCTCATAACATAAATGCAACATTGTTTATTATGTTGTACTGCATTTTTATAGAACAAGAATTAGAAAACTCTCTTCATGTATAGAATTCTCTCTTCTTTTTAGTGTTCTAATTTACATTAATCTGATCATGTTGTATTTATCTCCCATAACTTTCCGGAGGTAAACCGGGAGTTATGTGGGAGTTGGGGATGAGTTATAAATCCCTCCAACCTCCCATTTATCCACTTGCTGCGATTAGTAGGCGGGTCAGCAAATGGGTTGTGTCGGGTCACTTAGGCGACCCATTATACAACATACTTTGGTGGGCTGGGGGGGTGGGTGCGGTCGGGATGTGGGAGTGGTTAGTCAAATTTCTTGAAGCTAGTTGAGGGTTGAGCTTTATCCTCAGTCCCATTAGTGTTAAATTCTGTGAGTTGATGCCAAATAGCTCATTTTACCAATCTGTATAAATGACATTGTAATTTAACAAATATTATGGCTTTTCTTCTATATTTAGACCAAATCTTTATTGTTTCAGATCAGCTCCTATGCTTCCAGTCATGGTGGTTCTGACATGTTAGCTGTTACTGGAAGAGACTCCCGTAGGTTATTTACTCTGTTTCACCATCTGAAGTACTCATATATTTGGGCTGTCATAATAGTACTTAACATATATTTGGAAATACATAACAGGGTTTCAGAAAAGTTGATCCAGATCGATGGGAATTCGCGAACGAGGGGTTTTTGGGAGGACAGAAGCATCTCTTGAAGACCATCAGAAGGAAGAGAAATGTAATGCAGAATGTGACACAACAAGGTGGGAGTACTTGTGTGGAGTTAGGGCACTACGGGATGGACGAAGAGCTCGAGAGACTCAGACGGGACCGGAATCTGTTGACGGCCGAGATATTGAAGCTTAAACAACAGCAGCAGAACTCAAGGGAGCAAATCATGGCAATGGAAGAAAGAATACGTAGTATGGAGAGAAAGCAACGACAAATTATGTCTTTTCTTGCTAAAGCCTTCCAAAGCCCTGTGTTTGTTCAGCAATATACGGATAAATATGTGCAGGCAAACGATAGAAAGCCCATTGAAGTAGGTCACAAGAGAAGACTCACTATGAGTCCAAGTGCCGAGAGCCTGCAGGAAGTTGAGCTTCAACCGGAAGTAGAAAATCTCTTTCCTGCTGCAATGGATGATGGCTCTAGCAGTGACATTATGGGCATTCCAGCCGGGATGGTGGCCTCCAGTGGCGACACCGTTTTGAATCATGTGAATGAGAATTTGTGGGATGAGTTTCTAAGTGATGATCTTGTAGGTGGTGATGAGGGGGAAGGAGTCTTGGCGATTGATCAGCCGTCGGATGTGGAAGTGGAAGAATTGGCAGCCAATACTATAGATTGGGGTGAGGACTTACAAGATCTTGCAGAGCAATTAGGATTTCTTTAAGCTAATGGTTTGAAGATTCTAACCAGCTGTAAGAATTTGGCTTCTTTGGGATCCACTATTCTTTTCCAGTTTCTGATATTACTATGATTGATGAATGTTTGTATTTCAGTCATGTCCTAGAGATTATGGGTTTGGTTGGTGGCCAAGAATTAACCATCCTACTTCTTGTCTTGGTGAAATTCTTATAGGTTGGTGGCTTTTTGCAGGATTACTATAGCATTCTAGATTGGTTGTTATAGCAATGGTGATCATTTTTATGTTGTTTTTTTTATCTTTCATATGTTACATTAAACTGCCAAGATTGTATTTTTTACCATGTAATTGTTTCTATTTTGAAATTTTAATTTAATTCTTTACACATTGGGGTCGATTGAATGAAACTGTATGATATGCAATGTAAGAAAAATTATGGCCACATCATTAAATAAAGTGAAACATTGATATACTCATTATACAATTTGAAGATTTGGAATCCACTTGATGACATGAGTCTTATTGAGTTGGGATGGTCTCCAATGGGTCGTCGCACTCGATCAGCTGTATACCGTTGGATTGGGATGGAAGAGTAGCCCAGCACCCTTTCTTCCTCAATCCAACGGTCTTCGTTAGTCCTGATTGAATTGAATACATTGCACTTGAATCAATCAAGAATATAGTTTGTTATGCCCTATTTTGCAGAAATTGTACTAATTATCAACTTAAGCTAAGCAACTGCAAAACTTATGCAACAGAGGTTGCTTTTGACTTTTGCCGAGGAGGTATGTGCAGCCACATCTTCATCATATCGTACGCTGTGAAACCTATTGCAACAGAAGGAACAATCTGCAAGAAGAAGAGTGAGTTCTGTTAGTACAGTTGATCCCATGAGAAATCCTTTATTGTTCCAGCACTTGGCTAATTTTTCCAATGGCACCAGGAGACAACTACCTAGTAACTTCTATGTTTGCCTAATTAGCAACAAGAACCAAACCTAGGATTTATTACCTTGATATAGTTGATGCTAAGTCCAGCAAACAATTGTCTCCAACCTTGGTTGCGGACAATAGAAACGAGCCCATCTGAGGTGCTTCTGTATATAACACCACCTTGTGATGAAGGTTGCAGATGCTCAACCTGAAATAGCTTAGAATTAGTAATCGAGAAAGTGAAAATTTTGAGGTATATACCAAACTCGACAATCAGAAAGGGGAACAAAACACTTTATCATCTAAACTATGCGCGTTCTTGCACAATGTCAAGCAATTTTTTTCTCTTTTTCAATAGATTACTGTCTAAACTATACGTTTTTTCCACCTTCTATTATATCACGAATTCTGCTGGAGTTCCATCACAGGATCTGCACATGACTTGTAAGTGGCCATTTTTTGTGCAAACATAAAATTTGTGGGCATATGAGGGATGGGAATCCTGGCAAAATATTTTGCCTGGCAAGGTGACAAAGTTTAGTTGGCAAAGCGTAAAAATCCATGTAGTTTGGATGACAATGAGTTTTTTTCTTCACTAGTTAGACCACATATAAAGTATAGTTTCAGCAGGATTGCTAAGCAACACACAAATAATCGGACAAATTATACTTGTCTATTGCATCGTAGATGACCATTTTCTTCGCTATTTCAACTGATAATGGGAATGCCCATCACTATAAATTGAATCAACAACAAATACTAAGATGGAAGGATATTGAACTACCTGCATCTGCCTCCGGACAACATCTAACGGATATGTGAAAGTCTGTCCAAATAGACCGGCCAGAGCTCCACAAGATAGTCGCATTAGAATAGACTTCTGGTGTTCCTCAGGAACGTGCCTTTTAAGTTCCTCGTAGACGTAAAACTTCAGGCCAGCATATGGAAGTATGCCAATGAGTGTTGGACCTGTACGAAACACGACTTTTCTTATCAATTTTGATTAAAATATTAATGGAAAAGTGAAAATTATAAGCAAAGAATTCATTTTAAGCTTCAAGACATTTTGTCCAGTTCCATGGAGAAGAACTAGATATGAAAGAAGCATTACATGTTAGTAGATAATTGTAACTTGTACCATATTATGACGACTTATGAGAGTGATTAATGGGTTAACAAGAAAATATAGTGAAACGAATCAGAAATCAATTCTTTAATATTGAAAAGTCGAGTATTACGAATGAAATAGAGATTGCAAGAGTAAATGTTCATTCTCAAAGATTTCCTTTCTTTTTGTTTTTAGTTGGTAAACTTGGATAAAGGGCAAAAGAAATAAAGATTTCTTAAAAAAATTAGAAAAAAATCCATTATTTATAAAAATGTTCTAATATCCATTCAAAAAATTCAATTTTGAATCCTTTTATTTGCAAGGGCTAGATGCGAAGAAACGTTCACGGCCAGTTCTGGGAGGCATCATTCATATGAATAAATTAATTAAATCAATGTAGATAAACTTGTACCTATGCCTCGATAGAGGGCTCGTACTCCCCCTTCTTTGTAGACTCTCCCTATCACATTTCTAATTCCACTGTAAGCAGGATTGGCATTAATTTGTCTCGTCCCGTGCTGCAAAGTTCCTCTTGTGTCTACAATCTAAAAAACAGTTAGAATTAGATAAAAGAAGTGAATATCTTGTAGCTTTAGAAAAATGAAAAGACCAAGTACCTGGTAAGCGAGTTTGGTGCGAGCCAAATCTAACGGATAAGTGCATAAAACTGCAGTACCCCCAGCCACAGAACCAGCTAAAAGATCCACAATTGGCCCTGTTCCTAAAGCAGAGTAGTTATCCAAAATCCATGAACGGTACCGCTCATAGGTCATGAAGTGCAATGCTGCATAGGGAACAATCCGAATTACGCTAGCCCCATTGCCTCTGTATCATCAAATAGAACAACCCCGTATTGGTATTTTCAGGAAATTCTACATGAACAAGAGTAAAAAATGACGGTTTAAAGCTTACTTATAAAATCCAGCAACACCTTCATGTTTCAGTAGCTTCTTCAGTGAGTGGTAGATCCCTAGAGAATGAAAGCCTTGTGTTCTAGTCTAGAAGAGCAAAAATATCCTTTTTTGAATTAAGTAACATAGTAAAGAATAGATTAATCAAATATCCAATGCACATCCTAGGAATCCATTCTATATTTTTGTGCAATATATAGAGTCTTATGGAATGGAGCTATATACTAGAGAACAAGTATAGTACATCATTTCTGCTGAATAAAATCATATTTAGAAGTAAGTATAACAAGTAAATGGGGTACTCAACGCATCAATATCCAACCAAGTCCTAAGATATTTGTTTACAACTACTATTGAGGTATTGCTAGTTATCCTTTTCCAGCTTTCTTATACCCATATTAGGCAGTTGCCACAAGTACAAGAATGAGTATTCTATGCTTATACGAACAATTTATGTCTTCAACCAAGAATATAAAATCAATTCAAATAAGAATAAGAAAACTAGTATCACGTCCAAGCTCACAAGCCCTTCGGAGATGAGAATTGCAACCACCAAGTGGATCCTAAAAGTGGGCAATGATCAATATGTGTCCAAAAGGAATATTCAATGGATGCACACAACTTCTTTAGGCAATGCTTATAAGGTCGTCACTCTTTTAGTATTTTTAGTTCAGTAGAATGGGGCATCACACCTAGTGTCCAAGCAAGCAAGAAAGGGGTGTAAACTCACAAAGATGGTGTTACCCAACGAAGAAATAGAAGAAAAGAACAACCAGAAAACATAATCTTGAGCACTTTGAACACATAAAAGAAATGGATCCTATAGGCTACAATAATAGGTTAATTGCCCCAAGTTCCCAATGTCACCAAGTAGCAAGCAATCTTTAGCTACCAATACTTTCAATCCCTTGTATTCTATAATATCGGCATATTATCATCGACGGAACAAATGCATCCACATGAAATTTGGTATCAATCACTCAAAAACATTCGGTTATCAAATCGATCTAATGACACAATTTTGATATCCCAATATCAAAATTCACACAAAATGATCTTCTGAGGCATTCGCAAATTGCAACACAATATACATGACCGAATTTTAAGTTAACTTCTTATTCACAACCTAAACAAACCATCAAATAGAGAGTTAAGAATGTATATAACATTCACCTGCAAAAGTATCTTAATTCGTTCCAACGGAGCAACTGCAGTTTTAGCAGTTGCACCGGCAGCACCTCCAGCAATCAACTCCTTAACATAGACAGGAACACTGTCAATATACTTGACCTCTTTATGACCAGAAGTTCCATCTGAAAATCCAGCCACATTTGATGATAGAGTACTTCCTTGTGAAGAGCCCATATTCTGAAATCTTTATACTCCTCCAATTTAATCACCAATTTTTTTTTCTTTCCTTCTCTATTTTCCAATATACAAAAGAAACTTCTTAGTTCTTATCCACCCTGCAATTGGTAAAACTCCTTATCCCATCTCTCTCTTGGGATAGAGAAACAGAATACTTTCTGCCCAATAGGCAGAACCAATGGCCTGAGAACGAACTCTATGTTCACAAGCCAATTCTCTTCAGCAGAATTAAGATACATCAATCAAATATATGACAAGAATGAAGACAACTTCACAATCAAAACACAACCGCCATGGATTCAACAAGATGATTCAAATCAAAGCCAAATCTTTCTCAAGAAACAGAACACAAAATTCAATCTTTTTAACCGAATCTACACCGGATATCAAATCTTGCAAAATTGAATACAACCCAGATGATAAAACGGCCAAACCGGAGAACCCAATAGAAATTTCTTGATAATAACCAAAACCAGACCTGAACCTTCCTGTGGAGTTAACTATTTCGGATCTTAAACTCAGGAAAAAGCCTCTCAACTTGAGAAGACGAGGCTTTTCTTGGAAATATAGAACTCACTCTATTGTTGAATTGTTCTTCCAAGATTCGGCTAGTTTTATAATAGTTTTTTGTTCTCGTATTTCCTTGTTTCTTGGAACGTGCCCTTTGGTTTATTTGACTGAAAAGCTTTGCAAAGAAAAAAGGAAAATAGGAAACGGTGAAAGAGCAGTAGAGACGTGGAGAAGGGCCTCCTTGAAAACCGGTTATACCAAAGAAATCCGACCTAAGTAGAAGTACTTCTCTATTTTGATGAACACCAAGAAATCACATCTAAAGCTTGATTTCAGTTCGGGATGATCTTCTAAGATTTGGGGTTGAGTCATAAATGTTGGGATCATGATGTAGTCGAAAGCCATATTTGATATAGAATTTGGATAATAATGACTGTTGTAATAGTGGGTGATTGTATGAAATTGAATTATTTATTATTCTGTTTGATTGGAGAGATTGGCGTATAAATTATACACCATTCAAATATTTAATAATATCATGTGATATGTTTGATATTCATTACAAATATTGTTTTTACTAATTTGTTTCTGTTATAGTATGCTTAATAGTTCACGTTTCATATATTATTTTTTTGGAGTGAATTGCAATTTACACTCCTGTGAAATTTGAAATGAGCACAAAATCCTTTTATAATAAAAAAACCACATAAAAAAACTTTTAAAAAATTATATCATATAAAATAATTTTAATATTATATATATAAATAAAAAAATTAAAAATATATAATTAATAATTTTATACTTGGGATGACTTTAAAACTAAATGTATATTATATCTATTAATTTGTTAGATCTAATATTATTTCTTATGATCAAAATATATATTTTTCATAAAATCAACAAAGATATTTAATTTAATATCACTAAAATATCACTTTAATTGATCAACAATACCAACTGAAAATTTAATTGAGGACAAATATTTTTTAAATAAATCAATTAATAAATTATAACATAAATAAATATATAAATTCATTAAACTATTGGATATTCTACAAAAATAATTGGCCAGTGCAATAATACCAAAGTATCCATTCAATTTGAATTTGACTTATTATTTACTTTTTTTTTTAATTAAAATTTCGTGTTAGACTTGGCATAAAAAGAAAAAATCCCAAGAGTACGAAAAGGGGAAACTTGTTTCTTGTGCTTTGCCTGCTATTGGTGAATCTTCACGATTTTGTGAGGAGAGGACAAATATGAAATTTGGCTTCTCCAATTGAAGGTCATATTTGACAATTTACTTTTGAAATCAAATTTCAAATTGGGCGTGATTGGTAATCTCCAATTGAAGGTCAGATTTGACAATTTACTTTTGAAATCAAATTTCAAATTGGGCGCGATTGGATTACCAATCGCACCCAAGGAATCCGCTACAGCAATAGGCTCTAATGTCTTCTACAATGGCGAGTCAAGTACAAAATGCGGGCCAGCCCGCAGATTCAATCTTGCATATCAAACTATCAATTACACAAGATTATCTGCAGCAATTGGGGCTATTACAATGTATCAAACATGCCCGAAGTAAAACTAATCTATATTTAAAATATATATAAAAAAATTAGTTTATTGGACTGGTTTAATGAAATTTTTCTTGGATTGAAAAAGGATTGGGATGATAAATTAGAGTATTTATAAGTTAGAAGGTGTTTGGTTAAATTTATTTAAAATATTTCATAAATATATGCTTATAAAATATTATATTTTATTTTAAAAATAAGTCTTTAAAATGTTTGTATAAAATAAATTTGAATTTTATAAAATATTAATAAATGATAATTTTATAATTAACATGATTAAAATTAAAAGAGTTTATTAAAATTTTAAAAATAATTTTAAAATTTCTTATTTTTTTAAAAGAGTTTAAGACCCTAAGGTCTTATTTGGAGAGCTTAATTATAAGATCATTTTTTAAGAATTTAGCAAATATTTCATAATATACTCTTAAATATTTTATATTTTAATGAACTTAATTATAAGTTCATCAAAACACTCTCTTAGTGCTATGTGGCAAGTTATAGTAGTGAGGTGACTTATCTTGGAGTTCTTGTGGTTTAAAGATGAGAATTAACGAGGTATCTAGCTCGGATAATGAAGACCTAACTTATATACACCAAGCTTTGCACAAGAAACTTGGACTTGTTTGTTTGTAAATTGCCAAAATATTTTTCAACTCTCAAAATACAAATAAATAACTCATTACATTCTCCAGTCTTACTATCCAAAATATATCCAAAAGGGGCCCAAAATATCATCCCAATTCATTTTCTACTCATTCTCAGTATCTATCCCTCTCACTTTTTGCCCCCCCACCCAATCTGTATATACACATACATAAATAATTTTAAAATATCAATTTCACTCTATCAACTCAAAAAAAAAAAGTTATTGATGTGACATCTTGTTCCCTTTCAAAACACAAACAAACAAATAATTTTGTTTCCTACCACACAAAACACAAACAAACAATCGTCACGTTTCCCAACCCCACTTTTCAAAAATCATTTTGCTAAAATATTTTGGCAAAATACTCCAATTCATAAACAAACAAGCCCTTTGTCTTTTGAAAATATTATGTTTTATTCTTAAACTGAATTTAATACTGTAGTTAATTCCAGATTTCAAAATGACATATATCCATGAGAAATCCATCAACTTTCAAGAATATTTCTTAATGGAAAAGGAGAAGCACTTTATTACAAATAGCCACAATGATGCTGCAGACATGGAGGTGGTGCCAAGGGCTGCAACAGAATTGTGTAAGAAGACTATTGCCTTCTAAAGATTTCAGATTGTGCAGACAAAGAGATGAGTTCCTTGTGTTAGAGCAAATCTTGGTTATGAGTTCATCTGTTATTGTTGTTGGTTTAAGTTTTGCAAATGTTGAGGAGTTGGTTGAATATGTTAGGAGTATGAGGAAAATCAAGAATGTGTTAAGCAATGTTTTCAAAATCGGATTGGACAAAGAACTGGCGACATTACTTATTACTGGTTCAACTGGTATGATGTCATAATGACATAATAATTATATATAATTTTATAAATATATATAATACTTTAATATTAACAAAAAATAAAACTTCCAATGATATAGAAAGAATATTATTTGAAAAAATTTCAACTTTCTTATTTTTAAGTACATGTTTTAGAAAAAAATACTATTTCATAATTAGTCAACTATAAATAAATAAAAAATAATATTTCACATTAATTTAAGTAATAATTCATTTCATGCTTCAACTCCAATTAAAAATAAATTCTTCTACGCTAAATATTCAACATAATCTAAGAGATATTAAATAAAATAAAAAATAAATTAAACATAAGCATTCACATAAAACTTCCACTTTATTAAATTTCAAGATAATAAATTCATGTTTCAAAAAATTACATATCCAAAATCTTTAATCATCATTTTTCAACTCATAATTTCTCTTTTCTTTTTTACATTTTTCTTTTTTTTTTTTAAATAAATTTTTAATTATTTTTTTTAAAAAAATGAACAGGCCAAAAACCAGTCGAACGGTTACTGGTTTTGACCGGTTCGAAATGTCACCGATTTTTATGTTTGAATCGGATTGAATTAGCCTCCAGTTACCGATTCAGTCCAATTTTCAAAACATTGATGGTAAGAAGAGAAAGGCTCATTCTTGTGCTTCTTGTTTGATTGTTTTTTTCTCTTGTTTGTTTCAATGTGATTTGCATTTCATTTGTGTGATTTTGTCTTTCAATAGTTTAGCGACTTTTTTTCGGTTTGGCAGAGAAGTAAGAAATGTATGAACAATGGCAAAATAACTTGTGACCAAATGGTCAATAGATCTGCGCCTTTTTAATGGAATCTGTTCGATTCAAAAGTACGATTCAATCGTATCATTATCGATGGAATATACGTGGCATCAACTCTTATTCACCTCGAACAACATGACGTACATGTTAGAATCATGTAGAATCACTTCCTATAAAATCAAAAAAAATACCTTCATAAGTGACTTTTGGATGGAACCAACATCAAAAACTACTTCGATCATCACCCAAGTATACAACCAGGGTAGCGAACGACCTCATCTTGCGTGAACAAGCGTTACCCAGCTCACATCCCTTTGTTCTTATATAGAATATTATAAATAAACTGATTTTTTTCTGGTACCATTATTATAATCCCAAATCAAGTACCTTTTTTGAAAAATAATGTATAGTTAAGCAGCTTTCCTAATCCTCTAAGTCTCAAATAATTTGGTGGAAGTAGCTGTAATAGTATTATTAACAAGTAGAACCAAATAATTTGATAGGAATAGTCGCTCAACCACACCACATAGTTTGAATGTTGACAAAAATTGCATGAAAAGAAAAAAATAAAATAAAGATAGTATACATTGATCTAAATTAAAAAAACTTGATTTTCTTTTTCTTACATAAGTTATATCATGAAATTCTTTCTGGGCATCACCATATATAGGAGTCTCCCGTCTCTGTAGAACGTCCAATTTGAGGAGCGAACTCGTCACCACAGCCCCACCGAAGCGATAGTAAGCCGAGGCTTCTCCATCATAGAGGTGACTGGTTAATGGACTATTACCGCAAGTGAATTCAAATCTATGACCTTCTTGTAGGAAGTAATGGGTCATATCCAATTAGACTACCACCTCGGTGGGAGTTATATCATAAATTGATAGTAACCATACAAGCTACATATGATTATGGAAAAGTTGGAAAGATTTGGAAGCTAATCTCACTTTCCAAAATAAAGCATTTTACATTTTGCTTGGGCATTGGCTTGATGGCAAAGAGAATTAATTTGTTTTCTCAACCATTAGGCAATGTTTGAGAAATCAGATTGGTGACTGAATTGGTGACCTTATTGGTTATTGATTCGATTAATTCAATCGGTTTAAACACTGTTCAATTAGTATGACCTCATAATTATATTTAATATTATATAAATATATAAGAAATATAAAAAAAAATACAAATATATATAAGGGAGAAAATAAAAATATTTATTAAACTTTCTACAAACTCCATTCCACAATAGTATCCATATATCAATTTAAAATATCAAATCATGAAGTTAGTCTTTCCAAAAAATATCCTTATATAATTTATTATAACTTACAAGAACTATAAATACCAACTCAAATAATATAAAAATTTCAAAGCATAAATTATGGCAAATATTACAATAGGCAACAAAGTCAAAATACACAAATCTTCAATTATCTTGAAGCTTAGTTCTTGAATTTGGGCTTGAAATTTGAATGTTTGGGGTTTGAATGAGAAAAGGAAAGAAGAAAAAAAAGTAAAGAAGTTTGACTTCTTTAATTTTTAATTTTTATTTAAATAAATTATTAATCAATTTAAAATAAAAATCAGTTCATCTTATCAATCTTTTTTTACCGATTTGAACTGATTTTAATCATCAAATCGAATCGAAATCTTTGCCGGTACCTAATTGACTTTGATCGATTCGATCCGATTTCTTAAACATTGCTATTAGGTTCAAATTTCTTTGGGACATAGATTACATGCATTAATTTGTATACTTTTTCACCAAAGTTTGTGGGCCACTATGTGTGTTAATTATATCTTAATTATATATTTATTTGATGTGTATAATTGGTGTATTATTGTACGTGTTCGACATGCTTATTAATATATAATTCAAGAGTACTGCCTACATTCCAATCATTAAAAAAAATATATACAAAAAAGGCCCACGTACATATAGCTACATAATTAAATAACTTTCAAAAACAATTTTACCCAATTATTGCACATCTTATTTAGAGAATTGATCAATTTAAGGAATATCAAGATTATAAAACCTACCATTCAACAAGTAAAAACAATTCAAGAACTAATTAAACTTAATGTAAAAGGATTATATGTTCAAAGCTTGTTTGCTTGGATATATAAGAATAGATAAGATTCATATTCTATTGCATATAAGTTAGAAATGATATATAAAATTATATAATTTATTGTTTGTTTTGATTTTAGAAATTGATGATATCTCATATTTGATACTATATAATATTTAATTTTAGAAAGAGTGGAAAATGAATCAGGCTATCTTGGCCTGATCCATAAACCAGCTTAACCCATGATACCTTGTCGGGTCGCAAATGTATCATGGGCCATAAAAATACGAAGCAAATATAAAATAAAGTTTGAAAATTGATCTATCAGACCTTAACATTTGAAGCAAACAAGCCCATAATATATTCCATAAATATATTGTAAAAAAATCCTCATTATTCATAAAATAATGAAATTAAAAAAAAAAAAAAAAACAAAAACAAAAGAAAGAAAGAAAATAGCTATATAAGAATTTATATATATATATATATATATATATACACCTATTTTTTTGATTGTTCTTCCTCATGATCATTTTTATCAGTCCACGAATTCTGCCTGGAAAAAGACATCGAACTCACGTTGTTCTTCCGATGATACGTAGAAATTCTGTTCCCATTTTCATCGTACAAAATGGCGTCATCATCTTCGTGCGGGACCCTACATTTCTCTCCTAGGATTATCGTCTTCTTCCAAATCGAATCCTCGTGTTCCAATTTCTTGTTCCCCGTCGTCCGCGGCTTCTCCTCCCGCCGGGAAAGGCCGCCGACGCCGCCCAGTACCCTCATGCTCATGCTCGACACAAGCTTCGACGCGGCGGAATTCGATCGCTGGTGCTGGTTGTGGCTGCAGGACACGGTTCTCAGATGCTGCGGCTGCTGCCTCCCAGGAGGCGGAGGCAGCGGTTGTTGCTCATCGTTGGACGCCGGTGGTTGAGCCGCCGTGTCCCTCTGGTGCTCCTCGGATCCGCTGGGAGATGGCCCTGGTTTTGTGGATGCATCTTGTTCGAGATTGTCTGAATTTTCTCTCTTCAGGTTCTCGTCGTCCGGCGGCGGCGGCGATTTCTTGCCCGTTAAGCCGCCGCAGAGGAAGGAAACTGCAGCAAATTATTGCAAGTTAGTATGTATTAGATTTATATGATTGTATGTATATATATATATATCTTACCTATTTTTATTCCCATGGTGGAGGAAGAACAAGGAAAAAGAAAAATGGAAATTTCTAGATTGGAATTTTACTTTCTTGCAAGAAATTATGGAAAATTATATTTGAATTATTGTTGTTTTTTCTTAAGAATGCTTTCCCGAAACAGATTGCTTGAATTCAGGGCCGTGTTGGAAAAGTTGAGGGCCAAAAAGGGTTGTTGGAATTCCTATTTTTGTATATATATATATATATATATATGTAACATTCAACCGGTAAATTAGTTAGTTTAGGCACGTTTGGTTTCATGTTAAGGGTCATTTTCACATTTTTTTACTATTTAAAAAATGAAGCACATGGATGGGCCTATTTGGTTTTATTTTTATTTTCAATTTTCATTTTCATTATTTCTAAAATTTGAAAAGTTAGTTAGTGGAAATAAGTTGAAAATGAATTTGTATTTGGATAGATTGTTGGAAAAGTAATGATTATGTTGGTTTTGATAGGTTGTAGGTGGAGAGAGATAGAAATAATTGAATAGAAAGAGAAGTATATATGTTATTGGGAGAATATATATAGGTTATTGAAAAATATATTTTGAAAATGAAAATAAAAATGATATTTGTTGAAAATGTGTAAAAAGTGATGTGTTTTATTTATGAAATAGTAGAAAATGTGAAAATAGAGTGTGGAAATGAAACCAAACGGCCCCAGTTTACACATTTTCATCCAACATAACTTTCATTTTCAAAACATATTCCCCAGTAACCTATATATTTTCTCTCATTTTCCACTTACAACCTAATAAAACCAATATAATCATTATTTTTCCAATAATTCATCCAAATACAAACTCATTTTCAATTCATTTCTACTAATTAACTTTTCAAATTTTAGAAATGATGGAAACAAAAATAAAACCAAACAGGTTAGCTAAAAAATAAATTTATATTCCAAGCTTATCATTATTACATAATGAATGTTTAGGATTGATAATTTTTATGTTGAGTGTTTAGTTGGTGTTAGGCTTGTTTTCATTTCAACTGGTAGGTATTTGCCCCGTTTTGTTCGTACGAGGCAGATTGGAAATTCATACCAAATAGGGTGAAGTGGGTTTTGATATGAATTTCATGTGGAAGAACGGGATCGGATTTAGAACAAATCTGTTTCGTTTCGTTTTGAATATTTACACATATTATACTATATATTTTTATTATTGACTTGTTTTGTATTTTGAGTTTTTATTAATATATTTGAATATTGTTATATTGATTGAACTAGTTTTATGAAATTATATTTAAGTTATTAAAATATGATTAATTAGAATTTTTTTTTAAGAAAAAAGTTAGTACAGAGTAGATGGAGCAAAATGGAAGCAAATTTTACTTATTTAGTGTGGAATAGATTGGAGTTTTCAAACCTAAAAGCCACGGAGTGAAGCGAGGCGGGTTCGAGTTTAGAAAAATTTTGTCCCAACTTGCCTCAATGTCGTGTTTAAATGACGTTTTTAGGGGTGTTCAAATCTAATCTAATTAAAAAAAACTAAAAATTGATGAATCGATCCAAAAAATAAAAAATTGATCAAAATCAAACTTTTTTTAATTGAATTGGACTTATTTTCTAAAAATCGATTGGATTGGATAGGTTTATCGATTTTCAATTTTAATCTCAAAAACCAATCCAATCCAAACATAACTGAAGTTTATATACTAATAATATAAAATATATATATATCTTAATTGTAAAATAAACAAATAAATTAAAATAAACTAAATTTAGGATTTTTTCACTTTCAAAAATTAAATGCATATGAATAATTATTGTGGACTTATAACTTTATAATTGCGTATTCTTATATAGTTTAACTTAATTCCACAAGATTAATGTGATATGATAGCTAAATAAAATTTACAAATCGACTGATTAAATTAATTTAATTATCAATGGTAACATGTCGAATATTTCAATTAAAATTTTAAATTAAAAAATCGAATTAACCGATCCAATCCAAATTGATTTAACATGAGTTGGATTGGATCGAATTTACAATAAAAATCTAACCAATCCAATATACATTATATAGTTTGGATTGGTTAACTTTTTATTCCAAAATCGATCCAAATCAAACTGCGAACACCCATATACGTTTTCATTACACATGTAAATGTAAACTTTAGATTTAAATTCTAACAAATTCATAATATATGTATGTACCTAAATAAAAAATTATTATAAAAATGGACCAATCCGCAATTTGGTACAATTCAATTTAAAAACTTTGGCTTTGTTTGGTTATGTTTTCCCGAAACAACATTATTTAGGGGAAGCATAACCAAACATATCTCAATTTTTTTCCAAAATGCACATTCTTCAATATATACATATATATATTATATACATCATAATATTTTATTATTATTCTAACATTAAAAAAATTACTTAATTCTATTTTCACCCCCCAATACCCAACAAAAAAGTATTGATTTGACTGTTACAGTAAAAAAAGTCTCTCCCAAAATATAAACAAACATAACAAAAAATAACTTTCATATTCTTCAATAATTTATTTTCTCAAAATACATAATAAACATATAATAAAATCAGATAAAAAACATAACCAAACATTCCCTTCGTAATTTTAACATTATTTTGTCATTTGAACTAAACCTCGTTAAACGTGAAGTCTTTTTTTTTTTTTTTTTTTTTCGGTCTTAGATTTTCTTTTTGGTTGGGTGGGGCCTGGGGGTGTGGACATATGGGCCCTTTTCTTTTGTTGGATGAAAAATAGGTGTGGCCCAAATGGGCTAGCAAAGAATATCAATATAAGACTACCAAAGTGGAAAAACATGTTGTATCCATCTTTTAGTAAGGTGATATTCATATTCTCATTTATTTATTTATTTTTTTTGAGAGAATATTCTCATTTATTAATACATGTGAAAACACAAAAAATACCTACCCTACACAAGAATGACAAAAATACAAAAAAGGCTATTAGAAATGTGCCTAACTACTATGATGTAATTCAAAATTTTTATTTTAACTTATACTTTTTTATTTTATAAATTTTGTAATGCTTTATATAAAGTGCAATCGAGTCAATTCGAGCTCGAAGAAAATTTTCGAGTTCAAATCCGTATTCGAACTTGGCGAGTATAATACTTTGAGCTCTAGCTCAAATTAGAACTCAAAATAAAATTTAATAAATTATATACTGGTCTGCGACAAAAGAAATATATTTGATAGATCGGCTCAAAATAAAGATCAAACTCGATTTAATTGGATTTAAGTTGAAAAATTTAAACTCGAATTGAATTAACTCAAGCTCAACTTGTGAAGTTTGCAAGTCAACTCAACTTGTTTACATCCGTAGTTTTACATCTTTATGTGGGCCCAAGATTTTCACATGTGACAAAATGCCTCCACCAAAATGCATTTATCTTCAGAAAGTTGGTGCCTAAAGCCTGCAGAAACACAAAACTATTTATGCATGGATGTCAAATGTTTAATGATAACCATAAAACTGTCCAATTTCTATTTATTGGTGTACTATAAAAGGTAAAAAATTATTTTTTTAATTTTAATTTTTGTTTGTTGGTTAACCAATTGAAAATTCAAAAAGTCAAGTAACTATTTTATATGTAATTAGGTGGATTCTATGGTTAAATTTTAATTTATATTTTTAAATTTTATATAGACATTTATATATTTTATTGATGATGACTACTACAATTATTAAATATATTTATTTTTATAAAAAAGAAAGTGACTTTTGCCAATGAAAAGATAAAGAGAGGCATCAAATATCAAATCAAATGAGCTAATAACAAACTGGAAAGGAAAAAAAAATAATCAGAATTTTGCTATGCCAATAAAGTATGATCTTTGATTTATTCAATCTTGCAATTTATTTTAACATAAATTGTTTTAATTGAAAATTTCAAAAGCCGACAGAGATAGAGTTTGTGGGATTCTAATGTTTTTCTTTAATCATTAAAAACCAGTTTTGCAAAAACACACACAGTGACACACACACACATTAGCCGCAGACACGTCTGGAAACTTTGTTGATTTCCTGGGCTCAACTCAAGTGCTTTATTCATTAAATCAAGAAATACCCAGATTGTCTTTTTTTCTTTTTTTCTTTAAAAGAAATTCTTGTCTTGTCTTTATCATCTCTGCTTTTTCAATTATGGGCGTATACAGTAATTAGTATATGCATATATAGGAGTTAAGACAAGTGAGGGACTGTGAATTTTTGTTTGTTTTCAGTTTTCAATTTTTAAGTGTATTTATATAAGTAAAGATTGAATATTTTTTGGTGGGCAAGAGGGTTGAGTTGGAATGGAGAACAATTCAAGGAGCGGTAGCAAATTCAAGAAAATCTGTGTATTTTGTGGAAGTCATCCGGGCCACAGAAAAGTCTTCAGTGATGCTGCTATTGACTTGGGAAATGAATTGGTTTGTTTCTTTTCTAGTTTTTCTTGGCCAAAAAAAGTCAATCTTTTGATTGAAGTTTTTAACAAAGTTGACAGAGGTTGACATAAAATTGACTTTTTGAGGTCCTTACTTGGTTGATAAGAGGATTCTTGGAAATGTTCTTGGTGTTATATATTGCCTCTTTTGGTGAATCCTTTACTTGGCTGATAAGAGGATTCTTGGAAGTGTTCATGGTGTTATGATATTACCCTTTTGGTGAATCCTTTACTTGGTTGATTATAGGATTCATGGAAGTGTTCATGGTGTTATGGATGAATTTGTGT
Source organism: Jacaranda mimosifolia (assembly GCA_018894105.1). Taxonomy (NCBI): domain Eukaryota; kingdom Viridiplantae; phylum Streptophyta; class Magnoliopsida; order Lamiales; family Bignoniaceae; genus Jacaranda; species Jacaranda mimosifolia. The sequence continues at coordinate 42,499,554 of CM032119.1, forward strand.
TGATTTGTTCAAATGGTTTTCTTTAGTTTGGCATTTGGATTCTCATGATTTATGTACTTTCTTTGAAGTGTTCAATTTTGGCTCAAATGATAATTGTACTTCGTGATGGTAATTGCAGGTGGATAGAAAGATAAATTTGGTGTATGGAGGTGGAAGTGTTGGGCTAATGGGATTAATATCCCAGAAAGTCTATGATGGTGGCTGCCATGTTCTTGGGTAAGGGTTATGAAAAAAAATGACTTGGAAATGTGTTCTTGAACTAAAAGTGGCTTCTCCTGGTTAATACAATCGCCTTAACTTGATTACTATTTGCTCTAATATGCAGAGTAATTCCAAAAGCTCTAGTTCCTATTGAGGTATATCTTCATAGATTTTGCAACTGCTTTTCATTATCTTGTGTCGAATCTACCTTTTAAGTTGGTTTTATTTGGTTTCTGTTCATATGTTGGAATTGCTTTTCATTATTCGGATTGGTGGACGGCTAGTGAGGCTCTTTCTAATACTTAATCGGCAACTTTTTCCTCTTACCACAATACTTAAGTTGCTGATGACACTTTGTTCTACGATTGTGTCTACTGTATTTAAATCTTTATTGTGCCGATGATGAAATCTGATTGAGTTGGATTTTACTGTTATTTGTAAGTTTTATGGTTGACATTTTAAGTTTTACAGAGATCACAGTCATCAAAGGCGAGCGCTTGGCTCACCTCAGGCAACCAGGCGAGCCAGGCGTTGCCTTGGCGCCTGTGGCAAGGCACCCCAAGGTGGGCGCCTCGCACGCCTCGCCTCAATAAAAAAGGCGCGCCTCACCCTTTAAGGCTTAAACTGAGAAAATAAAGAAACAAGAACTTTAAAAAAAAAAAAAAAAGGAAAAACAAAGGAGACCCTCTGCCATGGCTGCCACCACAATCTCTGCCGATTTATATATTTCCTATTATGAAGGAAAACGTGATAGAATTTACTGAAGTCGTGCTCGTTTCCAATGATGGATATTGTTTTTATCTCATCTGTTAAGGAATTAGTTACATTCAAATAAGGCACTGTGGATATGAGTTATGTGGACAGATATCAGGAGAAACCGTTGGAGAGGTGAAAATTGTTTCTGACATGCATGAGCGTAAAGCTGAAATGGCTCGGGAGGCTGAAGCATTTATTGCTCTTCCTGGTAAAGATTTAGAATCAAAGCAAAACATGCTTTACATAAGTTCGTTTTTCTTGTATTTGTTTTATAGCTTTGCATATACATTTCTTGAAATTTTAGGAGGATATGGAACAATGGAAGAGTTACTGGAGATGATAACTTGGGCACAACTTGGAATCCATAAAAAACCGGTGATACATCCGTCCTCGTCCTCTAGTTCATATGAAGTTGATTGTTTTCTTTTGATATGAGACGATTATTTGGACAGGTTGGTTTGCTCAATGTTGATGGCTACTACGACTCTTTGCTCACATTATTTGACAAGGGTGTCGAAGAAGGCTTCATAAAGCCTGGTGCTCGGCGCATAGTTCTTTCAGCTCCTACTGCCAAAGAGCTGTTAACAAAGATGGAGGTAATTTCACTTTGGAATAAGTAATTCTATCGAATTAGCTCCTTTTTCTTTTTCTTCTTTTACTCAGTTAAAACTTCTTAAGATGCATTAATCTGAAGGATTATTGTACCTCATGAATCATCACGGAGCTCCATGTTTTAGCAGCTATATATATATTATACTTTTGGGCCGTCTGATTTGTGCAGCAATACACCTCTTTTGGCGACCATGTCGCCCCTCATGAAAGCTGGCAGATGGAGCAACTGGGTAGTTACCCAACAGAAAGAAAATCGTGATGGGAAATTCTTTTTCGTGGTAGGCCTATTTCACTGGATAGATAACCCTGATGTGATTCATTCTGGTTGCTTTGTGTTAGAGAGTCTTCATCTGGGGCCACTACATAATGATGCATTAAAGTGTGGCCTCTTAATTCTTTGTGATTTGAATCCCGGCATGATTTCTCCTTTCTGTTTTGCACGATTTAGCTGCTGTTGGAGTGATAAATCAGTTCATATTGTCAATTCACACTTTGGATTTTTTGAAACGCTAACAATTCTTACAAAACATTATATCATAGAAGACATCTGGGCTGCACATTTTATGGTCCCACCAACCATAAAAAGGTTTTATACTCAACGAACCTCTGATTATTACTACGACCAATGTAAGAATGCTCAGTATATATGTTAGCTATATGAGCTAAATCGAATTATTGCCTTGCAATTATAGTCGTTATATTGCTTGAAGCAATTCTCATCGAACTTCCATATGCTGATTCTTGAATATAAGCTAGTTATAGTTGTGCTTTCTGCATACTTATTCCACGAGATAAGTCACTTAAAAGAACAGTCTGTAACAATGTCATGCTGAGAAATGTTGGATTTGTAGGATATTTTTGCCATCTTGTAAGCTACTTTTAAGTTGTTTTTCTATGAGCTCTTTTCCTATGAACCAAATCACATCTTTAGGGTCCATTTTGCTGACCAATTCGTTATCCCCTTGTGCATTTACCATCAGACGTTAATCCTATCATCGGATGAAAGTCTAAACCCGTGCACTAGACCATAAGGTGGAACCTAGACTTTTGGGGCTAAAACACTATTTTGCTAGGGATAATTATAAATGTGAAGAAAATACTTAGTTGATTATGACCATTTGTACATAGTGGGAAAAGCATTTGATTTACTACAATGTTGTAAGAATTGTGAGAAACGACTTACCCCAGATCACTAATACATCCAAGACATGTTAGAATCAGTTTGACGAAATATACTTAGCCAACTCCATAAAAGCTATCTATCCCCTGGAATCCACAAGTTGTTTTCACATATACGGAAAAAACTATTTGATGTCGTCTCCCTTAACTGCAAATCACATGCTTCTCTGAAGGAATCAGGTGCTTGAGGGGGCCAATATGGTCTGTCTAGAAGCCCCCATTTTGGAATTTTTTGATGTGATATTGTGATTGAACTTTAGTGGGTGCCATACATCCTTTTCTTTGAGAAAAAAGGTCAAAAAATGAGTTTGGATTGTCTTATGAGTTTTCTGAGGTGGCTCCCTATGCCACAGGGAAGAGGGCCTTACCTAATTTCAACTCTCTCCGCCCATCGAAAAGCCAACTACTGTTGTCTTAGAATCCTTGAGAAGTGAGAATGTTGTTTGAGGTTATGTAAGAATGTTTTTGGTAAGTTTGTTCAGTGTACTAAAACTTTTCTTCTATTTACAGGTTTTAATAAGCAATAGATCGATCGTGACGATTCTAACATTCCATGTGCCAACTGGAAGTGCAGCTAGGGCATTATGAAACAAACCAGAGACAATTGTAACATATTCATGTGCCCCTGTGAGTACATCCAGGACATTCAGAATTGGTTCCATTGGATGATATGACTTGTCTTGTGTGATTCCAGAACACATTTGATCACTTGTAGTTCACAATGAAATAAGAAAAGTTCTTGTTTGCTGAACTAACCAGTATGGTCCCAGATCATATAAAAGTTAAAAGTTAACACATGCTGCACTCCTGGTTTTAAAGTTAATAATACTTTGTGGTTGACACATACATGCTACGGTGATTCAGGTCGAGATTGAGGTCGAATTTGATTAGTTTATCTGTATCTTTCTAGTCATGAGGTCTAGTCGGACGGTGGGATCAAGTACATGGAACACAGACTGCCAGGGGTCGTTGGGTAGGTCTCAACTATGGGTGTCAATTTGGGTTATAACCCATAGGGGTTGGGTTCAACATTTCAGAAATGGATTTGAGCGGGTTGGGTTTTAGATGGATTGTATCGAATTTGGTTTCAAAATGAATTTTCAGTGGGTTCAAAATGGGTCAACTCAAAAAATTTAATTAATTTAATAAATTATCTTATTATGTTGTAAAATTGTATATTAAATAGAGTGTAGAAGGCATAATAATATTACTATGGTCTTTTGAATTGCTTTTTTGAAATAGGTAAATTAAATTAATTTTTTTATTTTCTATTAGAATCATTTCAAATCCAACCAAACCCACAACTCAATCCATTTTAAATCCAACCCCTATTTTAATTCATATAGAACTTAACTCATTTTAAACCCAACCCATATAAACAAAAACTAAATTCAACCCAATCCACCCACTTATCACTACTGGTCTCAACTATAAACCTTTGATGATTAATTCAGACATTGATATAACAGTCAAACTAATGTAAGATTTTCAAGTAGAAAGCTTAATTCTTTATAATGCAATACTTCCAAAGAAAAATAGAGGGTTACCTTCCATTGTAAATTGACAAACTTTACTTGCAAGCATATGGGATAAAATTGATTTAAATATTATTCAAATGAAATCATAGATGCTCTAAATAAAAATATGGTGATGTTAAACATTTCTTTTTGGCTGTCGACGAATAATATCTCATTTTTTAAATTAATTTTTTTTTCAAAAGTAATTTTTATAGAAAATAATAACAAAATCCCATGAATTCTTCTTTACTCAATAAAAAACTTATTTTTTAGCTCCTATATAAAATTTTGTGCAACATGAGAAATATGTTTAATTATCATAGCAAACCAATTTTAGATATTATATTTTGGTGTCTGTGAATTCCTCAAATATTATATGATATTAAAATCTGAATTTGAATAAAAGGATAACTAAGTATATTCACTATGTAGAAATTTGTGAATTGGCGAAACAACGAAATTTAAACCTATATGAAATAGTTTTGGGAAAAATATTAAAGAGAGAATTTTATAAAAATGCATTTTTTTTCAATAAAAAGATACCTAAATATATATAACTTTTTATGACCCAAAGTCAGATACTGTAAATTTAGTGTCCTAGGTTTAAATACTTAAAAATGTGAGGACCCTCATGCAAATAATAATTTTCTAGGACGATCTACGTAAATTAAAAGAAATTATTGGGCCAAAAGAAAATAAAGGAAAAATAAACAAGCCAAAATAAGAGGAGAAAATCAAATCGCCACCCCTCTTTGACCCCCTCCGCCGCTCGCCGACGACCCTCCACCTGCGGCCGCAAATGTCGCATCTTTTTCAGCCGCATATACATGAACAGAATATTCTACTATAATCTCTTTCTTACTTGTAATTTCTTTTGCTAATTGATTGAAACAGCTTTGAAAATGGCTTATGGCGGCGCTGCTGTAGCTCCAACTGCGCCACCAGGTGGCTCGACGACAGTGAGGCAGGTGAAGCTGGACAAAGAATGTGAGCTGAGAGTTGAAGTCAGTCCTGATTCTCCGCTTCGCCTCCGGTTGCTCAAAGGCACTGCAGAGATTTTTGGAACGGAAATTCCGCCGGAGAATTGGTTGACTTTTCCTCCGAGGCTCAAATTTGCTGTATGCATACGTACACTTGTTTTTTTGCTTGCATCATTTGGATTGTTATGTTTGAACTACTAAATTCTGGTTTATACTTTATATATACTTATACATTGTTAATTTCGTAGTTTTGATTGAAAGTTGATTGAATGCATTAGGTTTTTACTTGGTATGGTGCGACAATTGAAATGGATGGTACAACTGAAACTGATTATACAGCAGATGAGGTATCTTTTTGGTTCTCTAACACTTACCATAGGATGTTTTGCTGCTTACTCTGGGTCCGGTAGCTATTTAACTGTTTTCCCATATACCCTTTAGACACCCATGATCAGCTATGTTAATGTGCATGCTGTGCTGGATGCTCGAAGAAATCGTGCCAAAGCTTCACCTAGTGATTCTGATGCTTCTCAGGTACCATTATGTATATGAGTAAACCAATAAAGAAAGATAAAGGGATAAAGGGTTCTTTTACTGATCCCATTTGTAATGTTTTGTACTTCTGTTCTCAGTATGATGCTTGTATTAATATGCATTGAAAACATTCCTGTTTCTTTACTTTGTATCTGTTCGTCTATGTGTGTGTGTGTGTGTTTCTGCTTATCCTTGATGTTACATACAAATGTATGCTTTCGCCTTCACTTTAACTCCACATATACAAGGTCCTCTGCTTAGAAAGGACTCAAATCTCTGTTAAGTGGCATTTATGTCTGACAATTCTGTGAGGACTCTTGAACAGGGAGAAATCCAGCAATTTTATACCCCTTCTGGCATCTGTTTAAAATATATTTTACAAATAGTTTTTCCCCTTTCTGTAATTCCATCGAGGTTTTTTGCCTCCTATTCTATAAAAATACAATAGATGAAGTAGGATCCTTTAAGAGGGAGAATTCCAGCAATTCTATTTGTCTCTGTGAAAAGGGGTTTTTTGGCACTAGCAATTGATGTCATCAGTTATGCTTTGGCATACCTTCCTGAATTCAGTTACTATCTTTTTCAGGGACCAAGGGTTATTGTAGTGGGACCTACAGATTCTGGAAAGAGTACACTATCAAGGATGCTTCTTAGTTGGGCAGCTAAACAAGGATGGAAACCTACTTTTGTAGATTTAGACATAGGACAAGGATCTATAACAATACCTGGATGCATAGCTGCAACCCCAATTGAACTGCCTATTGATCCAGTGGAAGGAATTCCTCTTGATATGCCTCTAGTTTATTTCCATGGCCATGTGACACCAAGGTATGGAGTCTGCACTGAGAACTTCCTGAGTTTGGTCTTTTTATTGCTTATCCTCTGTTCTTGCAACTGGTCGCATTTATACTACATGCTGCTTGCTTCTTGCTAGAATCCATCTTTTCTCAACTGTAATTTTTTTCTTTTCAACTTCAATTTGGTGCTCGTCAGTGTTAATGCAGACCTTTACAAAGTATTGGTGAAGGAGCTTGCTCAAATTTTGGAGAGGCAGTTTGCAGGAAATGTTGAATCTAGAGCTGCAGGCATGGTTATTAATACCATGGGATGGATCGAAGGTGTTGGTTATGAGGTATTGGACTTTGATATATTTTTATCACTGCATATGGCTTTGGTGAATTAAAGACAACATTTTCTCAGTTACTCTTTCCTTTTGCTTTCTGTTTTCCTTTTCTCTTCTTCGCAGTTGCTGCTGCATGCAATTGATACGTTGAATGCCTCAGTTGTTCTTGTTTTGGGTCAGGTATCCAGTTGTTCTGACCTACACAGTTGATATAGGTTCGATGACTATGATCTTAATGCAAGTGATGAGGACTCTTCATCTGAATGATTAAGCTTTGCTTTAAACATGTTATTTGTTGGCTGTATTTTACTGTCACAGAAGGGTCACAAGGATTGCTCCCTGCCTGTATTTCAAAGGCTTTTGGGAAATCTTGATCTTGATCTTCTTCTTGCTTTCTTGTTCGTGAACATTTTGCAGGAAAAGCTTTGGAGCATGCTTAAAGAAGTTCTGAAAAACAAAGCTAATGTAGATGTGGTGAAACTTCAGAAGTCTGGTGGTGTTGTCTCTAGAAATGCAAAAGTCCGTCAGAAGGCTAGGGCTTTCAGAATACGTGTATGCAACTTCTAGATGGGATTGTGACTTCAGTTTGAACTATTTGGATTTGATGTCATGATCACTGATTTTGCAACAGATGCATTGCCTTTTAGCACAGTTTTCTTCCATTTTGAATTGTTCCTCTTTTGTTTCATTTTGACTACAGGAGTACTTCTATGGCCTTGCAAATGATCTTTCCCCGCATTCTAACATTGTGAATTTCAGTGATTTGTGCATCTATCGAGTTGGTGGTGGACCACAGGCCCCACGTTCTGCTCTGCCTGTTGGTGCAGAGCCAGCTGCAGAGCCTACAAGATTGACCCCAGTTAGTGTCAACCAAGACTTGCTGCATCTTGTCCTAGCTGTCTCATTTGCCAAAGAACCAGATGAAATTATATCCAGGTATAGCAATTTCTCCATTTGAATGTTCTGGGCCCTCGGACTAAGCATCTTTGTAGTTAGACCCGTGTGAGACTTATTTTTTCGCTGAGAAATCATCCACAAAACTCATCCGAAATAACTCATATAAGCATTATGGAAATGAGATGCTTTCCTTTTATCACTCCTCTTTTTTTATTTTCGTACTTGCTAAATTGGAAATAAGTGAGAAATTCTCTCATTTTTCGCTTTTTTCTTCTTGGCAGTAACGTTGCTGGGTTCATCTGGATCACTGACATAAACTTTGAAAGGTTTAACCTGAACTTTTTCTTCAAATGAATCATGAATTTCCATTTTTGCCTCTAACATGATCTTCTTTCAATGCATCCCACTGCAGCAAGAAAATAACATATCTTGCACCGTCTGCTGGAAGTCTTCCAGGTAAATATTTGATCATGGGAAGCCTGACATGGTATGAACCTTGAGCATGCTTTGAGTTTGCCCTATCCTTGCTTTAGGAGCTCTGCCTTTCTATTGTACAATTAATTCATGTGCTTTGCACAGTTCTGATTGTGTTAGTTCAGTGTTAAATTATGGTCCTGGGCATGTAATTCATCCCATTGACCGTTCAGAGGGCTTATATTATAACCCTTAACTGTTGTAAATTTTTGAGTTAGGAGATTATTATCTTTTGTTATGATTTTCTGCTATACATTCTTCTTTATAATGTCTTGAAATATATTAGTATGGAATCAATTTAATATCGTATCTCTGGGAAGACGCGGCTGATCTATTTCATGCATTTTAATGAGGTGTTATTATTACAATCATAGGTACGCCAAGCTTAGTGTATGGAAATGTTGTACTTATACATAGAAGGGATAGCATGTGGTATGAAATTCATTTTAACTTCTTTGATTGTTAGTTTCTATTCAATCTAATACCATGTTAGATTCAAGAATTTATGTCGAGAATTCAAGTATACGGTATTAGTTCGATCTTTTGAAGGAATTACCCGTAACAACGAATTTGTAAAGTGGTCTCTTTATTATAAAGAGATTTGTTGTTTCTGATCTTACTTTGCCTTAATTGATATTTGGGCAAATAAAAATGCTGTCGTATGATAGCATTTCCTTTTTGCATGTCCGTGGAATTTTGGAAAATCCAAAAATTGTTTAATATACAATTTTCACTTTGGTGTGGAAAGTTATGAATTTTATAGATAGAAATGTGCCATAAATTGGGTCATAAAATAGCATTAATTGCTTTAAGCAATTGCATGCATCATACTTTACATTATAACCTTTACATTGCTCTAAGTAATGTCATGCAAGCATTTATGAATTATTAAAAGAAAATCCAAGTAGCATGCGTAGTGAGCTTGAAGAACATTTGCGATGGCTACAAAACTATTTAATCTTTTCTAAAAAATTTAATTGATATGAAATTATTTTCTTCTTGTTAAAATTTAATATCATACATGAAAGTTCTAATTTCACGAAGTATTGATCTATCGACATACATGATGAAAGTTTTTATTCTTACAATAGAGCTACTCTAAGAGTACTATAAATCTTCAAAAAGGAAAATTTCAACTATATTATGTGATTACGTTGATCAAAGTTCATTTATTCAATTAGAAATCATCACTGTTTTGAAAATCGGATCGGACCAGCCGGTCAGATTGGGGACTGATGGTCAATTCGGTCCAGTTGATGCTTGAAAATTGGTGCCGGTCAAAACCGATGAAAATTGGTCAAAATCGGTGCCGGTTCAATCAATTTTTGATCGATTAACTACTTTTTTTCTTTTTTTGGAAAATTTAAAAATTATTTTTTAAAAACAATAAAAAATGAAAAAGAAAAGTAAAATTATGGATTGAAGATGATAATTAAAGATTTTGGACATGTAATTTTTTAAAATATGAATTTATTTTTTTGATATTTAATGAAGTTGTAGTTATATGCGAATGTTTATGTTTAATTTGTTATTTTATTTTGTCTAATCTCTCTTAAATTATGTTGAAGATTTAGTTTAGAAGAATTTATTTGTACTTGGAGTTAAAACATGAAATGAATGATTACTTATATTAATGTAAAATATTATTTTTTATTTATTTATAGTTGACTAATTGTGAAATAGTATTATTTTTTAAAAAACATACTTAAAAATAGGTAAGTTAAATTTTTTTCAAATAATATTCTTTCTATATCAATTGAAAGTTTTATTTTTTGTTAATATTAAAATATTATATATTTTTATAAAATTAAATATATTTATTACATCATTATGACGTCATACCATATCGATTGAATCAGTTGAACCAGTAATCAGTAATGTTATCGATTATTTATTCGGTCCGATTTTAAAAACATTGAAAATCATATACATATCTTTTAAATATTCAAATTACATATTTACCTATAAAATAAATGCAAGATCTGTTGGGATGAGTTAAATTTATAGGTTGAAATTTTGTGATACTTAAATTGGTGCATATGAAATATCTTTTGAAAATTCAAATTTATTTGAGATAAAAATCTTTCACTGTGCTTGTCTGTGAGAGCAATCTCATTTCTTGTATTTTTGACACGCGAGACACTTGGCAAGTCTTGATTGCTTATGAGATTCAACCCGAGTCTTTGGAATACGCATACAGTGATGTCTAAAGATAGGGGTCCATTGGGCCACCCCTTTTTAGGCAATTTCTTTATGATACATACAAAATGACTTACAAATTTATTTATTCATAGCTGTTCTTGATTAAATAAAAAATAATATTGAATTTATTAATATCTTATTTTTATTCAAATAAATTTCGTATTTGAAAATTTTATATTAATAATCAATAAATTTAATATATTGAAAAAAATTATTTTATAAAAATATACCGTCAAATAATTTGGTATTATGCTAAATGGTGTAGAACATTTTTTTTATAACAAATTAAGTCCTACATATTTTGCAATTAAGCAGGTAAGGTGGAATTATATTTTTGTTAAAATAAAATTCCAAAAATATCTTATTCATATAGTAGTTTATTATTGAAAAAAATAAATAAAATTTTTGAAATTCTTTTTAAATAAAATAATTTATTTTTCATTTAATTATCCTCACAATCAAAGCAGAATAAGCAGAAAATTATTTACGTAGGAATCACTTAGTGCCCCTTAGGTTTTGTTTTCAAAACCCCTTTTCATTTTCAGAAAACTATCAACTTCTTTCTTATTTTCACAAATATTTTCATTTCATCATATTTTCCCAAACAAATTATTACACTCTCTTTCCATTTTCATTTTTTTATTTTCTTCTATTCATATTTGTATAAATTTTAATACAAAAACACCACAATTTTCAACCCTACATAGCCATTACGTTTTAAACAAAACTTCCAAACAACATTTCATTTTCAAAAATACATTTATAACTAACATTTTACTATTCTTTTTCACTAGAAAATGAAAATGCCTCCAAAAAACAAATCCAAACTGCCTATTAGTTCCCATTTGCCCGTTTATTTTTGTTTTCAAAGCCTCTTTTCATTCTCTTAAAAATGAAAACATAAAGTTATCAATTTCTCCCACATTTTCCAAACACACCGTTACACTCTTTTTCTATTTTTATTTTTTATTTTCTTCTACTCACATTTGCATGATTCTTAATACAAAAACACTACATTTTCAAATACAAATTATTTTCAACCCTACATAATTATTATATTTTAAACAAAATCTCCAAACAATATTTTATTTTCGAAAACACATTTATAACTAACTTTTCACTATTCCTTTTCATCAGAAAATTAAAATACCTCCAAAAAAACAAAACCAAACTAAACTTACCCTTTTTTTTTCTTTTTTCAATTCCATATTAGTAGTACGGACAGTGAGAGTTGGCATAAATTCTGCCAACTTAAACTCATAACCTGTGGGCAAACAAGAGAAATTCTGTATTATCTTGTAAACACTCGATAGAAATACAGCATATTGCATTGTAATTCGTTGGAAGTATGGAATATGGGCAGGCAAATCAACTAGCCCTTCCATACTTTAAAAGCAGACGCCAAATCTACAAACTCGAGAAACGCCAAAATACTTAGTCCAACCACAACAGGAACCAACTCAAACTTTTTACTCATCATCATCTCCACCATCATCATCATCATCATCATTATCATCATGATCATCGTCAGCTCAATCTTCATCCTCTTCTCTGCTTCAGCAGCATCTGGATTCACTGCTTGAGCAGCATCTGGACGCACCCCTTCAGGGATCTGAATCAGTATATCAGACTTCTCTCCAGTAGCAGCATTCACAAGTCCTCCATTCTTCTCAACACGGTAAGTTAACTCTTTCCCATCCAATGAACCATCCATATACACAGTCGAATTTTCATCAATCTCCTCCCCCACAAGCATTTTGGATAACTCCATTACGACCCTTTTCTGCAGCCATCTCCTTATGGGCCGTGCACCATAGACCTGCAAGAACAAATAAGTATGATTAGCTACGGCTTATTAGAAAGAAAAAAAGAGTTCAATACAAAGCAGTAACGCAACTGCAAACCGTTGTTGTACTGACCGGATCATAGCTTTCAGCCAATATGACATCCAGGGCCGCTTCAGTAGCTCCCAAGGTGTTGCTCCTTTCTGCCAAGCGGCTTGCAACGTCTTTCAACTGGAGGCAGCAGACCTTCCTCAGCTGGTCGTGAGAGAGAGGATCGAAGACCACTACTTCATCTAGACGATTGAGCAACTCAGGCTTGAAGTGTTTCCTTACCTGATAAAGGTCAAAATTCAAGTAACCACTTTTACCAGAAAAAGGACTGAATATTTAAAAGGATAAACTACAGGACAGAAAAATCAGCTTACCTCTTGCATCACCATCTCATGAGCATTCTCCATAGTGCATTTTCCCATCAAAAGATACTCAGCTCCAAGGTTTGACGTCATTATTATCACAATATTTGTGAAGTCTACTGTTCGACCTAGGCCATCAGTGAGCCGCCCATCATCTAAAACTTGCAACAAAATGTTGAATAACGTGTGATGTGCTTTCTCCACTTCATCGAAAAGGATAACACTATAAGGTCGCCTTCTCACAGATTCGGTGAGTTGTCCACCTTCCTCATGACCGACATAGCTGAACAATGCATAACATCAGTAACCAATCGGCTTCTCATTATCAAATAACCAAAACTCAAGAATAAAACTTACGAAGAACTCAAACTTACCCAGGAGGAGCTCCAATCAATCGAGCAACAGAGTGTTGCTCAATGTACTCGGACATGTCAATCCTAACCATCAAGTTGTCATCATCAAAGAGCTGCTCAGCCAAAGCCTTAGCAAGCTCAGTCTTGCCAACACCCGTTGGCCCCAAGAAAAGGAATGAACCAGTTGGTTGTTTTGGCCTTGCAAGCCCGGCTCTTGATCTCAACACAGCCTCTGCAACAGCAGTCACTGCTTGATCCTGCCCCACAACTCGTTGGTGCAATCTATAAGCGAGACCTATCAGTCTCTCCTTTTCATTCTGGCCAAGACGAGCGACCGGTATATCAGTCCACCGACTCACAACTTCTGCAATTTGATCTGGTCCAACCGTTTCTGTAAGCATTCCATTCTCGCTTGGAACCGCTTCCAGCCTGGAAATAGCAGCATCCACTTCCTGGATAGCTCCATATTTCAAGTCTGCAGCTGTTACAAGATCATATCTTCTTTCAGCTTCTTGTAAGTCATACGAGAGATTATCTCTCTTTTTCTTTAGCCTTCTGAGCTCATCAATTCTTTCCTTCTCTTTTCCATATTTCATCATTAGTGGTTGTAGTTTATCCCTCAGATCATCCAGTTCTTTCTGCACCTGAAAATCAGTTAGATGTTAGATAATGCAGCAGTCAGGTGAACCTTTAAAAGCAATATAAATTGTTCGTGACAAAATACTCACCTCAACAAGCCGAGCTATACTAGCTTTATCTTTTTCCTTCTCAATAGCATGGAGCTCGACCTTCAACTGGATTCTCTTTCTTTCTAGATTATCAATTTCTTCCGGTTGACTATCAAGCTGGACTCTCACATTTGCACAAGCCTCATCAACTAGGTCAATAGCCTTATCTGGCAGATGTCTTCCTGCAATCAAGTATCCAAATGTAAGATAATTAAGAACTTCAACAAGAGAGCAAGCCCATACTCCAGTTCAACACTTGTGCTGTAACGGACCATAACGGACCAACTCAATCTAACGCATCCCACTAGATCAAAAACATTAAAGGAGCAAAAAAAAGAAGGTTACTAGTCATGTGAGGCACACCTGTAATGTATCGAGCTGACAGTTGAGCTGCAACGACAAGGGCTCGATCCTGAATTTTAACACCATGATGCCCTTCATACTTCTCTTTCAGACCCCGCAGGATAGTGATCGTATCAGGGACACTCGGCTCAGCCACATAAACTTGCTGGAATCTCCTCTCAAATGCAGCATCTTTTTCAACATATTTCCTGTATTCCTCAAGAGTTGTTGCACCAATACACCTCAATTGACCCCTTGCAAGCATTGGCTTAAGCAGATTGGCAGCATCCATGGGTCCCTCAGTCCGTCCAGCACCCAGAACCAGATGAATTTCATCGATAAACAAAATCACTTTTCCTTCAGCTTCTTCAACTTCCTTAAGAACAGCCTCCAATCGCTCTTCAAACTCTCCCCTATAGCTTGCTCCAGCAATTAATGCTCCCATGTCCAAAGCTATAAGCCTCACATCAGCAAGACTGCTTGGAACATCACCACTAACTATCCTCTGGGCTAATCCCTCCACTATTGCAGTTTTACCCACACCAGGCTCTCTAATGAGGACTGAATTATTTTTAGTCCTCCTTGAAAGTATCCTGATAACTCTCCGAATTTCTTCATCTCTACCAATGACAGGGTCAAGCTTTCCAGCCTGCTCCACAAGGTCACGGCCATAGGTCTTCAGAGCTTGAAATGTAGAGTCCCCAAATGCACCCTCCACTTTTCTTCCTTCTTTCCCCCTCAATTTCTCAACTTCTGCTTTCACCTTAGCAATGGTTGCTCCTGCCTCTTTCAACAGGTCTTGGATTTGGGAATCCCCCAAAAGGCCCAAGATCAACTGATCAACTGCCAAATGGCTGTCACCACGGAACTTTTGCAAGGATAGCGCTTGTAGAATGAGCTCGATCAGTGAAGTACTCGGACATATTTCATCAGGAGGTGGCGTTTGAGAGGGCAGATTTTTCATAGCTTGGTTGATAACCCTCTCTACTGCATTTGCAGCTTCATCACCCCAACCAGCACTGGCTATTGCCTGTCGGAAAATGCGATTAGGATCAGACAGTAAAGCTGCCGCAAAGTGAAGATGGGTGACTTGAGCATGACTAGCACTCATAGCCAGTGCATGAGCCCTAGCAAAGGCCTCATTGGTCTTGTGGGTAAACTCACCAAAATTCATTGCTAGAAAGATTCTGCAAAAAGGGACAGCAGACCAGAATTAAATAAAAACATCTCGGCAAATTCTGAAGAGTCAATGCACATTTCCCCCTTCACATTTTAAAACACAAAACTAAAATTTACTTAAAATTCAAATTTTAGAACCAAGAAAATGCAATTGATTATAAATAACATCATCTAGGACATCTATGAAATTTGTAAGTCACTCCAAGATCAAAAATCAAAAAGTAGCACTAATGCAGCAACCAGAAAAGTTGATTATCTTGAGACAAAAATGAAACATTCAACATATGCTATATATGCATGCCTAAGGAAAAACGTTGATGATCCGAATCACTATGCATTTCATCTCCACCTAAACAAAGGCTCAGATGTACATTAAGAACTGACCATAATGAACAACCAACGGATGGAATTAACATAACAATGCATTCTTCAACACCCTTAAATTTACCAGATCAGAAACTCCGATTTTAATACCCATACAGAAAGTTTACCACAATAACCAGCGATCCACTTCCATTCTTGGATCAAGTTAGCTAAAAAGATAATAAAAATAGGATCTTGAATTGCTTATTATTATGAGCGAAACCCAAAACTGTCACTCTCTTTTACTCTCAACACAGAGCACCAAAACAGCGTAACATCAGAACCCAACACCAGGAAATCAGAAAAGAGAAAGAAAATCACATAATGCATAATCTTCAGAGCATGTAAATCATACAAAAATCCTTAAAAACCAAAAAAGAAACACAACGATAGCAGACCACAGGAGTCTTACCTCTATGGGCAATGAAAAGTAGAATATGACACTGCCATTGCATGGAAGAGCAATCTCATTTATTGGCTCGTCTCGAGACACCTGGCAAGTTTTGATTGCTTATGAGACCCAAGTCTTTGGAAGTAGACAGCAAGTTAGACCCAAGTCTTCGAAGTATACAGTGGTGCTAAGAGAACACTTTCAGCCTACTTTCGTTGAATTTATTATTATATTTGACCACCTCTTGTAGGCAATTTATTTATAACACATATAAAATTAGTTATCAATTCATTCATTAATAACTATTAATTAAATAAAAAATAATATTAAATTTATTAATGTTTAATTTTTATTCAAATAAAATTCGTATTTGAAAATTTTAAATTTAATAAATTGAAAAAAAATATTTTATAAAAATAGATCATCAAATAATTTGGTAATATATTAAATGGTGAAGAACAATTTTTTTTTTTAATAACAAATTAAGTCCTACATATTTTGCAATTAAGTGGGTAAGGTAGAATTATATTTTTGTTAAAATAAAATTCCAAATTTTGAATTCCATTTTTTTTTCTTTTTCTTTTTTTATAAATTTGTGTTGTCCAGAAAGGAGCGCCATAAAATATCTTATTTATATAGTGGTTTATTATTGGGGAAAAATAAATAAAATTTTTGAATTTTTTTAAGTAAAATAATTTATTTTTCATTTAATTATGAATAAATTCAACAAATTTATAATTTCATATTTGACTTAATAAATTATTAATATTAATAAATTTAAATATATAACATTAATAACTTTTTTAAATATTAATATTCCAAACAAATCCAAAAATCAAAACTTATAAAACAATCTCTTTATTTTAAACAACTCTTTCAAATATATCTCAACAATAATCTTATAATTAATCACAATTCCATGTCATATTAACATATCACATTAATATAATTATTACACTTTATCTCACAACCTCATCTTTCATTCTCGTATATCTAAAACACCAAAACAACCCCAAATTTTTAAAACACAAAAAATGAAGACAAATCTTACAAGTAATCACAACCTTTAATTTTGAAAAACTCGAACTCATCTAATAAGATAAAAATCTATTATTATGAATCTTTCAAACTTATCTGATAAATTTAAAATAGGGAAACCTATTTATAAATCTCCAAACCCACTTTCACTTTTGTGTTCAGTTCCAACCCACCATTTTCTTAATTTTAACTTCTCAATTCAAAGTCCAATTTTGAGTTCACTCACCACCTACTTAAAATGACTTAAATGGCCTTAGTTCAATGTTTTTTTTTTTTTTTTCCTTTTCTTATTTCCTAAACTCTCTCTCTCTCATGTCTGTTATCTGTTTATCTTCCCGCAATGGAAGAAGCTTCTTTCTCCTTTTTTTATTTTATTTTATTTTTTGTAATCAGCAACAACATAGTAGCAAGAAGCAATGCTACTTTGTTTCTATTTATTGCCACTTTATTTTGAGGTGGATTGTATTAATTGTGCATGAAAGAATGTAAGAATTCGTGAATTTAAGTGTAATAAGAATGTCTTCGAGTGGCCCAAATGCTAAAACTCAAGTATTAGGAAGTTGAAAGTATAATGGAGAACTCTATATTTTGTCAATTTATGAAGGTATGAGTTTGATAGAATTATTACTTCATATTGGGAAAAAATGTCCCGGAATTAGTTTTGAGCTCAATAAATTACAATATTTTGCTCCACATCAGAAAATGTATGTCATTTTAGAAATTGATAATGATGTTTTGAATATGATTCGATTGCATATTTTGCTTAAAATGGGCATTGTTAATATGATGGTTGTCTGAAAAAATGAACGAAAAGATGTGGAAGGAAAATCTGTTATATGTATTGGTAAGTTTCTTCATATTTTCATTGCATTAATTCTTTGCTATACTTCCGATATGTTTCGATGAGTACCTGATTGTTACATGTTCTTCCTCCTTAATAAGATACTTTATTTATACATACCAAATTCCTGCAATTTAGTACTTCCACTTTGATACTCCAATACTGCTCCTCGATCTGCACATTAGTAGTTGTAGGAATTTTGAGATGATAGATCATAATAAATTGTGTGTTGTGGATTTATATAGTTGGATCTATATAAATTGTGTATGTTGTAAAACAAGATGATAGAATACATTGCAAAATGATACGATATTTTGGAAGCAAGGTTGTGCTTCTATTGAGTAAAAGTCACTTTCCTACCATCTAGTCCAAATTAATACATCGACAGATTTGTTTACTGTTTTATTATATATTTGTACTTGTATTACCATTTTTCATTACTTATTAAATAATACTTTGATTGATTTTATTTCTCTTCAATTAGGAAAAAAGGGTACAAAGAAGACAAAGAAGATGGATTATAAATAGACAGTATACACGCCCTTATGGTAGTTGCTAAGTTTGTCCTTGTTTGGAGGATATGTTAAATTGTAGAATTTGTACTATATTGTATGTTAATCGGAGAATTTTTATAGATTACTTATGTTCTATACTTTGTAAAATATGGGCATATCGTATTATCATTTTAATGTGAAAGAAATCATGAACGAATATTCTTTTTAACTATTGGGAAGGTTTACATTAAAACTATTATCTAGATTTATTTTTCATTTTATTAGTAAGAGTAGCCAATATTAGCAGTTATGTACTCTAGAACTACTTTTATGTGCTTAGTTTGTCAATGTTGTGTATTTATTTTTTGTATTTATGTACTTGCTTTTCAAAAGCCAAGATGAGGCTCAATTTGATATGTGAAACAACACATAAGACACTCTAATGCGACAAAAAGCATGGTTTGCTGAAGAAATAATTTGAATAGACACATGTAGAAATGTTTTGGAACACAAATGCCTATATCCAAAAGCATGGTTCGTTGAAGAAATAATGATACGCCATGGTCTTATGATGACACAATGGCTAGATTATGCCGAATTGAACTCGATCCCTTATGTATTGAGAATGATATCGAAAATCAACAAAAAAGTATCCAGTATTGGCAATTATGTACTCTAGAACTGCATTTATGTGCTTAGTTTGTCAATGTTGTGTACTTATTTTTCATGTTTTTGTACTTACTTTTCCAAATGCTAATATGAGGCTTAATTCGATGTATAGAACAACAAATAAGGCACCCTAACAAGACAAAATTGTGGTTTGTTGAAGAAATGGTTGTGATAGTATGTGTTAAAATGGTTGGAAATTCAAACGCACATTCAACCACTTGCGCTCTTATTTATAGTAGTATGAAATCATTTATATATAGTACTAGAAATCCCTAATGTTTTGATAATAATATGCCATGGTCTTATGATCGCGCATTGCCAGATTAGGCCAAATTGAACTAGGTCCCTTATGTGCTAAGAATGATACCAAAAATTCACAAAAAAGTACCAAGTATGGGCATTTATTTACTCCAGAACTATGCTTATGTACTTAATTTGCAAATATTTTGTACTTATTTTTTGTGTTTATGTACTTGCTTTCTAAAGATCGAGATGAGGTTCAATTTGATGCATGGAACAACACATAAGATACCTTAACGTGAGAGAATCTTGGTTTGTTAAAGAAATGGTCGTGATAGTACGTGTTGAAATGATTGGGAACTTAAGCACACATTCAACCACTTGCGCTCTTTTTTATAGTAGTATGAAATTGTTCATATATAGTACTAGAAATCCCTAATGTTCTAATAATGGTACGCCATGGTCTTATGATCACATAATGGCCAAATTGAACTAGATCCCTTATGTGCTAAGAATGTTACTGAAAATTCATGAAAAAATACATAGTATAGGCATTTATGTACTCCAGAACTACATTTATATACTTAATTTACAAATATTGTGTACTTATTTTTTGTGTTTATGTACTTGCTTTCCAAAGGCTGGATGAGCTTCAATTCGATGCGTGGAACAACATATAAGACACCTTAACATGATAAAATCGTGGTCTGTTGAAAAAATGGTTGTGATAGTACATGTTGAAATGGTTGGGAACTCAAACACACACATTCAACCACTTGGGCTCTTATTTATACTAGTGTGAAATCGTTCATATATGGTACTGGAAATTCCTAATGTGGAATGACTTCTATGACTAATATGCCATTGTCTTATGATCATGCAATGACTAGATTAGACTGAATTGAACTTGATTCCTTATGTGCTAAGAATGATACTAGAAATCAGTGAAAAAGGACCCACTTTTGGTAGTTATGTACTCAATAACTGTGTTTATGTATGTAATTTGTTAATGTTATGTATTTATTTTTTTATGTTTATGTACTTGCTTTTTCCAAGGCCGCAATGAGGCTCAATTTAATGTGTGAAATAATGCATAAGACCTCGACATAACAGAGCCGTAGTTTGTTGAAGAAATTATCGTGATAGTACGTGTTTTATTAGTTGGGAACTTAAACACCTACATCTGACTACTTGAACTTTCATTCAAAATGGTATAAACCATTGATGCATGAGGCAAATGTATCCTCCTGACGCCACCATGGAAAACTAGTGGACCTATCATGATTTTATGAGTCTTAAGACTAATATGCCATGGTCTTACGATCACACAATGGCCAAATTAGGCCGAATTGAACACGATATCTTATGTACTGAGAATGATACTAAAAATCAAATAAAAAGTACCCACAATTGGCAGTTATGTACTCCAGAACTACATTTATGTACTTATTTTGCAAATATTGTATACTTATTTTTCGTGTTTATATACTTGCTTTTCAAAGGCCGAGATGAGATTCAATTCGATGCGTGGAACAACATATAAGACATCCTAACGTGACAAAATCGTGGTCTATTAAAGAAATGATCATGATAGTACATGTTGAAATAGTTAGGAACTCAAACACCTACATCCAACCACTTGTGCTCTCATTCATAGTTGTATAAACCATTTATGCATGAGCTAAATGAATTCTCCTGATACCACCAACGATAACTAATGAACCTATCATGACTATGTGAGTCCTAAGACTAATACGTCATGGTTTTATGACCATGCAATGGCCAGATTAGACTGAATTGAACTAGATCCCTTATGCTATGAGAATGATACCGAAAATTTGCGAATAAGTGCCCTATTTTGGCAGTTATGTATTCCAGAACTGCGTTTATGCACTTAATTTGTTAATTTTGTGTACTTATTTTTTGTGTTTATATACCTAATTTTTCTGCTTTCATACGTGTTGAGTTCTATTACTTATGTACTTATTTTGAGCTAACATATAACATATATATCTTTACCAGCATCTATTTATAAATAAATTTCTAAATTATACTATAATTGTAAACACTATCCATTTCTAATCATCCAAAATACACAAATTACAAATGTTATCCAGTAAGAATTCAGATATACTGAAATACAAAATAACAAAATAGTCAATTCATCCAAATATCATTCTTCTCCCCTAGAATACATTAAACAATGCTCATCAGTCAGAATTTTTACAGCAATATATGCTCAATATGCATCTATAGAACATTCATTTGCATAATGCCAGAAATCCTTCGTGTTTCCTGCATAACACTTAGCCCAAAGACATACGTAAAATCCAGAGTCTAGGTCCCCATTTTGTTGGCGACTAAAACATATCTGGACTTCTTTTGTGGCACAATATACCCAAAGTAGTGTTTTAGATATCAAGTCAAAAACTTAGCCTGCAAAAGTATTTGTTATTTTTTATTCAAATACTTGGATGAATGTACCACAAATAAAAGCAAACTTACAAAATCTTTTACCGTTGCTTTCACTTGGGGAGACCAGGATAAGTTCGTCTGTATGAACTTCTTCTAAGTTGCGTCCAATGCAAGGGGGAACCAATAATAGTGGCTTTTAATGGGGAATCTAATAAATTGACACTTGTTCAGCACATCTAAATTCAGCTCTTTCAGGAACTTGCGCGTGCTCAGTTTACTAATAAATTTTGGAATTTCATTTTGTTTCATAGCACGCCTCTTATTTGCTTTTTCAAATTCTCTCAAAATTTCCTCCTACCAACAATTAATGTTAAAACTTGTTAAATCAAGTTATTTGTAGTTGAAAATACAAAACAAACACTACATAACTGTATGTACGGAGTCAAACACCAAATATTGTGATCACATTTTTCTCTAAATGAGGGGTTGCACAAGATCTTCTTGTAGCAATCAATTAAATATGATCTCAACTCTTTTTCAAACAATAGATTGTAGAACATATATCCTCCAATTTGAAGATCAGGTCCCTCCCAAACAGTAACACTACAACAATAAATTATCATGTTGCTCAAATCATAAAATTACTATAAAAAGATAATGTATACCCATTATAATTACTCTATTTTATCTTGTTGCAAATATGAGTCAATAATTTCTCTCTCTCTTTATCAGATATCTTGGACCGCCCTCTAATAAGTTCGTCCTCGAAATTGATTAAAGAAATCCTCAATATTTGATAAATTGGAGTCTACAGATCTAATTTCTATCAACTCAGTATTTTAGACATCCTTCATCTTCACCTATAAAAAATGCAATACACATATCCAGTACTTCAGTCTAGCTATGTAGTATTTTTTTTTAATGCAATTAAATATTTGTCTCACTTACATCAAGTACAAAAACTCCAAAATGCAGTATTTAAAACTTTTATACACGTACCTTCTCCTTCTTGCCACTGTTCGTATGAGCAATCTACTTTACTCTTGTCCTTCGTGGTGTGGTGCTAGATGAAACATTGTCCATGTCTTTTTTTTTTTTAGGTTGTCTCACCTCGGTCTCGCATACTTTTCATGATAGAAGCTATGATCACTTCTAAGGGTAGAACATCTCCTAATTTAGGACTTTTAGGGTGAATTCCACTATCATTACCTTCTTCTTGCTCTTCCACTTGCTCATCTTTTTCATATTTCTCTTGCTCTTTTTCTTCCTTTTCTTCCTATTCTTTTTCCTCCTCTTTTTCTGGCTCTTTTTCTTTTGACTTCCCTTTATCTTTCTTTTTCTCAGCTTCAACTCCAATAGCAAATCCTTTATTCTCAAAAATGAAAAGTCTTTCTTTCAATAATTCTACATTTTTCTCTTTCTATTTCTCACTTAACATTCATCACAAGCCATACACATCAACAGTTGGTTCTCCATAATGTATTCGTAACAACAATTCTCCTCATCCGGGAACGGATAAATATCCACAACATGTTCAAAGATTACTCTACAAGTTAGTTTTTAATTTTATATGTATATAAAACTATTATAACAATAAAGATAAGGCATATAAGTTATTACCATATTTCTAGTAGTCGTCTTGAATTTTCCATTTGTATCAGCAACTTTCATGGGGCATCTTACTCTCATATCATCAAAGAAATCGTGGAAATGAACGCAATGAATTTATCGTTACCAAGCAAGGAATACGTTCATAAACCCAAGCTTGATATTAAAAAGAAGAATTTTGCAATGTTGATAATAAGAAATATTAATAGTAACAATGCCATTAACTTACCACTGGCTAATACTGCATCCATCAAAGTATTTTTTTTTGGACATCTTCATGTTTCACCTCCTAAATGCACCAAAATCTCATCATGCAAAAACTTAAATTCACCAACTCCCCATGCATAAAGGCCAAAGGAAGATAAATCATCCATATACGGCAGAAGGAATCTAGGCGTCGAATAATTACTAGTTGGAAACAAAATATAGTTGAAAACCAGTAGTATACATATCCTACCAAAATTATCTATATCCTGATCACTATGCTTTTCTGCCAACTCATTCAATCTTTTATAAATCTCCACTCATATGACATTCTTATTTTTTTTTTTCCTTCAAATTATTATTTAATAGTTTCTAACTCTATCTTTATATCAAAATTTATAAATTGTCTTACGTGCTGCAACCCCACAATAATAGAAAAGTCCCTCACAGTGGAAGTCACTCGAGCTATGACTTTCAACTGTACAATTAATACATGAGCTTAATTTGCACAGTTCTGATTGTGTTAGTTCAGTGTTAAATTATGGTCCTCTGCATGTAATGCATACCATTGACTGTTCAGAGGGCTTATATTATAACCTTTTACTGTTGTAAATTTTTGAGTTAGGAGATCAGTATCTTTTGTTATGATTTTCTGCTATACATTTTTTATCATGCATTTTAATGAGGTGTTATTATTACAATCATAGGTACACCAAACTTAGTCTATGGAAATGTTGTCCTTATACATAGAAGGGTGTCCATGTATGAAATTCATTTTAACTTCTTTGATTTTAGTTTCTATTCAATCTAATGCCATGTTAGATTCAACAATTTATGTCGAGAATTCAAGTATACGGTATTAGTCTGGTCTTTTGAAGGAATTACCTGTAACAACGAACTTGCAAAGTGGATCTTTTTATTATAATGAAATTTGTTGTTTCTGATCTTACTTTGCCTTAATTGATATTTGAACAAATAAAATTTTTTTCGTATGGATAGCATTTCCTTTTTGCATGTTTATGGAATTTTAGAAAATCCAAAAATTGTTTAATACACAATTTTCACTTTGGTGTGGAAAGTGTCATAAACTCTATAGATAGAAATGTGCTATAAATTGGTTCATAGAATAGCATTAATTGCTTTAAGTAATTCCATGCATTATACTCATCCATGAGCTATTTGAGAAAAATATTTCAATAAGCTTTACATTGCTCTAAGTAATGTCATGCAAACAATCATGAGTTATTAAAAGAAAATCCAAGTAGCATGCATATTGAGCATGAAGAACATTGAGCAATAGCTATAAAATTATTTAATCTTTTTAAAAAAATTTAATTGATACGAAATTGTAATCGTAATGCTAAAATTTAACATCATTCATGAAAATTTTATTTTACAAAGTATTGATCTATCAACATATATGATGAAAGATTTTTATTCTTACGAAAAAGTAACTCTAAGAGCACTGCAAATCTTCAAAAAGAAAATTTCAATTGTATTATCTGAATACATTGAGTATGGTTTATTTATTCAATTAGAAACCAACCACATTAATATTTCTTAAATATTTAAATTACAATATTTATCTATAAAATAATGCAAGATTGGTTTCTTAATTTTGGGATGAATTAAATTTACAGGTTGAAATCTTGTGACACTTAATGCATATGAAAACACCTTTCGAACATTTAAATTTATTTGAGGTAAAAATATTTAGTTTTGAATACATCGAACTCATCTAATAAAATAAAAATTTATTATTATGAATCTTTCAAACTTATCTAATTAAATAAGAATATATATTTACGATTATTTTGAAATTATTTGAATGGGATACAAATCGATAGTTATGGATATTTTAAATTTATTATTATTTGGACAAAAATAAATAAATAGTTTTTGATTTAATTATAAAATTAAAGAGTCAAAGTTGGGTCAAAATTGTGTAATTATTATTAAAAGACCTTTCAGTTGATTAAATCAACGACATTGTCCTCACAAAGTTTGAAGTTCGAATTCGTATTCAATAAATTCTTAATATGTACGTGTATATATATAAATAAAAAAATATACATATTATAACATAAATAAGCGAGACACTTCAAATATATTGCGTAATATTATAGAAATAATGTCTCAAATATGAATTCAAAATATACATAAAATAAGACATTGGTCTCATCAAAACTCTATGGAAAAAAAAACAAAAAAACAAAAAAACAAAACAAAACAAAACAAAACAAAATTTGACAATATTAGTTCCTAGGTCGCAATACAAGTAACTTTTCAATTGTTTATAGAAAAATCTAGTGGGTCCCACCTTTTTGATTTAATTCAAAGGGAAAATTAAAAATAAAATAAAATTCTCTTACTTAATAATTAAAAGAATTTATTTATTTATTTATTTATAATAAAAGGATAGAGCTTCGTTTCCAACTGTCCATGGACTCTCATTTCACCTATAAAAACTTGTTAATGTGGGTGTATACGTTTGTTAGCCTTATTTCTCGTCATTTTCTTTCTCTTCAGGCGGCAACAAAATCCCTTCTTCAAAGGTTATTTACATGAAACCTTGTACCTTACGAAGTGGGTTGCACGTACAAACGGGTTTCTCTTCGTTGTTCGTGTGTTTTTCTTTGGTTGCATGTTTGAAGGCGGTGAAACTTTCTTGCGGGGCTTTTATTTTAGTGTTGATTGTGTGTAGTGTGTGTGATCATCTGGGTTCTTTTTATTTGTTTAAGTTCTTGAAACTGGTTTTTACTTCTGCTGTTGTACTCGGGATTTATTTCTCCTGTTCTACTTTATATATCTTCTGGTGTGTTGCCAAATTTGGAGAATTTCGCTTTTGCAGTGGTGTTTTTTGCAAGAAAAATTTTGGGCAACTTTGCTATTTACATAATTCATAATCCCAAATTTTTGGCTTTTCTTGCTGGGATTTGTGATGGGTTTCTGTCTTTTTTGCTTCTTGTTTTTAAGAAAAAAATGTGAGATTTTAATAGCTAAAATTTTCACCTACAAATGTTCTTTAGTTCAACAATATTATACGTATTTTTATGTTTTTGTTCTATTCTTTGTGGTTTCCTTGTATTTATGTATTAGCAGCCCTTTTTTCCTATTCAATGATGTTTGGAAAATATATTTAAGCTTCCAAAAAGTAGCAGAAATTCAAGATCTTTGTTGTAATTTATTCTTGAATTTTAGTATTAGCTGTTCCTGCCTTGGAGTTCTCAAGTTGTCTGATTGATATCTTTCCAGAGCTTCTATTATGGGTTATTTCTAAAGAACAGCAACCTGTGTGGCTTGTTGATCTAATTTGAGTTTGACTTCTATGGTACATGGATAATAATCATAACAGCAGTAACACTTTGTGTTTTAGTCTGGTATTCTAATGGATAGCCATGAAAAGAATGGTAGCACACAAATCATTGACAGTAATGTAAGTAGAATTCAGCAATTTACAACTCATAAGCTTATTCTGCTTGCAGGTCTGAACAATGGGTCAAACACTCTGTTGTGTTCAAGTGGATCAGTCGACTGTTGCTGTGAGGGAATGTTTTGGTAAATTTGACCAAGTTCTTGAGCCGGGCTGTAACTGCTTGCCCTGGTGTATTGGATACAAGTTGGCCGGTAAGCTATCGCTGCGTGTGCAACAGCTTGATGTTCGTTGTGAAACAAAAACGAAGGTGATTCCTTGCTTTTTCCTTATAATGAAGATGAGAATTTGGCATGTTTTGTGTGTTTTCTGTTGTGTAATGAGTTGGTTATAGCCCCTTGTCTTTGAATGAACACCAGCGACTTTGGTTGAAAACATTATGATTTTGGGAATATGCTATGGCTAGGTCTAAATATTGTCTAGTGCAGCAACTTGGATGATATATCATAACATTGACTTGTACTTGAATCTGCTTAATCTTCATTTTGTTGATATTCTTCCTCATAGTCGTCCATTGCAAACTTAAGGAAGATTGTTCTGTCCTCTTTCATGTTTTACTATTCAAATGATCTTTTGGTTGACATTATTCGCTGTTTCAGGATAATGTCTTTGTGACCGTTGTTGCATCCATCCAATACAGAGCTGTGGCGCAAAAAGCAGCTGATGCATATTATAAGCTCTCTAACACAAAGGGACAGATCCAAGCATATGTTTTTGATGGTATGGTGATGATTTTTATATTCTTCCCACGATTTTTGCTCACATGCATCAGTGAAAGGTTTTTAGGTTCCTGGTGAAATTATGGGGCAAATGCATCATGATT
This sequence comes from Jacaranda mimosifolia, assembly GCA_018894105.1. Taxonomy (NCBI): domain Eukaryota; kingdom Viridiplantae; phylum Streptophyta; class Magnoliopsida; order Lamiales; family Bignoniaceae; genus Jacaranda; species Jacaranda mimosifolia. Next base: position 42,527,347 of record CM032119.1, read on the forward strand.
TTGAGATTGACTATTTTATTTTCTTTTTTCACATCTTCTTATTTGTTCTCTGACTTCTTGTTCATTTTTCTCTATGAAGTTATAAGAGCCTGTGTGCCAAGATTGGAGTTGGATGCCGTTTTCGAACAGAAGAATGAAATAGCTAAATCTGTGGAGGAAGAACTTGAAAAGGTTCGATCCTTTTGACATCATATGGATTCAACAGCCACATTCTTTCTGAGTTTTTTGAATCCATTTCATCCCTTTTGCTGCATGTGTAGGCCATGTCTGCTTATGGGTTTGAAATCGTCCAGACCCTCATCGTCGACATAGAACCAGATGTTCATGTAAAGAGAGCCATGAATGAGATAAATGCAGGCAAGTATATATACTAACTGAATTTTTTCCAAGAATATACTCAGAATGCGAACTCATTTTTCTCTACAAACTGCATACTTAGGATTTCTCAAATGATTCGACTCTTGTCCTGATCGTATGACAGCTTTCCCATAGCATCTTTAAGTGCATTTTCGATGATTAGTTTACTCCTTATAGATATTCTTTCGATAAATGATCACCGTGAGTCAAACTCAATAGAATTTGATTAGTTCTTTGTTTTGTTGCGGATAACTGAACCAAAAATTCTCTTTTTCACCATCAATCGAATCACTGTTCAGAACCCAAAATTCTATTTATCATCACTCCAATCCCCATTCATTTTTTCTTTTCCTTATCAATAAATAGATCTCTTTACTCGTATGACTTAGATGTCTTATGTTTCTTGAAAAGAGAATGAAAGAATTTGTAGGTTAGTTAAAGCTCCTTATTAAGAGAAATCCACATAGACCTGCTAGTTTTTTCAATGGCACAAGAGCTGCTAGGCTGAGAGTTGCTGCAAATGAGAAGGCTGAAGCAGAAAAGATTCTGCAAATCAAGAAAGCTGAGGGAGAGGCCGAGTCGAAATACTGTCAGGGCTTGGCATTGCCCGGCAGCGCCAAGCAATCGTTCATGGGCTGAGAGACAGCGTTCTGGCCTTCTCAGAGAACGTGCCAGGGACTACAGCAAAGGATGTGATGGACATGGTTCTGGTGACTCAATACTTTGACACAATGAAGGAAATTGGAGCTTCCTCAAAGTCGTCTGCAGTTTTTGTTCCACATGGTCCTGGTGCTGTCAAGGATATCGCCTCACAGATCCGCGAGGGTCTTCTTCAGGCCGAGAGCGTAAATCATTAGACTTGGTGAAATCTTTCTCTACAATCAAACCTGGGATTATTTCTAAGGTTTTTGTTGAAGTTTGCTAGTTTTAAGGATTGGAGGTATTTCAGTTTAAGGTAGGCTAGGTTCTTGTGTCTATTCATTTGCTTGGTAGGCTTTTCTTCCCTTGTCCTCTTTCCTATGGATTAATACTACAGCTTTGAAGTAATTCTTGCAAGGAATTTCTATTGCACAAACCAGTTAATTGTACATAATTCTTTCAACCCACAAACACAACAATTAACAATATAAGGAGATCAATCATTTTACTATACTTTGCAATAGGTGGTGCTTTTAGTACTATACATGACTCAAAAGAATGGGAAATTTGGTTTGTGATGAAGAAATGAATGTTTTAATTCCTTCACAAGCCACAAATACATGCATATATGTGCTGAAAAATGAGTATAATATGGAGGGATCGCAATCAAAAGTGTAATATTTCATCCTGGAGGTTCTTGCTCCCTACCAAAATGCTACTCCGATTGAATTTTCAAGAATTTTCAAAATACAAAATTTGCACCTTCAAAATTTTCAATTTAAACAATTCCATAACAACCCAAATGATGAGTAACATCATAATCAATTAATGACATCTACGTCAACTAGTCATACTGTAAAATTTCAAACCCAATCTGAGTTTCCATAATTTAAAAACGCTCCAAAGCTCGCCTCAAACATCTCAAGCCATGACTAATTTAATTATAATTTAACCAAGCCCCGATTCCTTAATTGAAAAAGTATTTCTCTTATTTGAAATTGATACCTAAATTTCTCTTTTTTTCATTTTATTATGAAATTCAAAAGTTCGGAATGTTACAAACAGTAATATAATTATAATATATATATATATATATAATAACCTTATACAGATTCGAAGGAAGGTGACTGTTCGTACCAGCCCCTCTCTCAATCTATTCCTACTCAAGCACAAACATAAATTACAAACACATAGACAACTCACAAGCAATTTCAACATAACACCAATTTATAATCCAAGAGAAGCATCATAATTTAAATAAAGGACAAGAATATGTCCTCAAGCCAATTGAAACTAATCCTAATGCACTCATATATCCTCAACCCCTTCTCTTCCCCAAGATACAAAACAATGCAAAACATACAATGCATATTACACCTAATCAACATCAATCTATCACATTAAATCCCAAAAATTGGTGCAAGAAAAAGGAATACATAAAACTTCTTGACAACATTTTCATTAAGTACAAACATCCAAAAACAAGAAAGTCTTATCATTGTCAGCAAGATCCAACTTTTATGCTGACATCCCATGAGAGAACATTTTGATGCATAAAATAACATCATAATTCTTCATTCCAAAACAACAAAAACAAAAAGGAACACTATATAAAAAGTAACATCAAATTCTTACCACAAGAGTTGTCTGAAAATTACCACCATCCATGAACAACCTGAGTGTATCTATCCTTAAGCCACCTAAAACTTTTCCTAAAAGAACCTTTGACTTTTCCTTCAACAGAGTAGACTTTATAGCTAGCAATCCTCTTCTTCCTCTGAAACTCAGGATCAGTAAAACTCCAAGAATTTGAAGTTGAAGTTGACCCACTAGTGCTCTTCCCCTTCTTAAGCTTCCGCGGTGGCGGCGCCACCGCCGGCGGCGGCGCAGCATAATAGTATGAAGGAGAAGAAGCATAGGAAGCACTGTAAGACCTGAAATCATTAGGCCTATTTGTAGAAGGGGGACCATAGTAAGGCTCTATTTGCATATTTTCATCACTATAGAAGTTTGATCTGTAATCCGCCATGGATTTCTTGGAGTTTCTTCAGATGGGGTGGGAAAAAGTTTGGGTCTTGAGGGAATTTTTGGGTTGGTTTTTTGAGAGGAAACTGCCAGAGGAAGAGAATTTGAGTGGTGGTTTATTCTTTGATTTTGAAAATGTGGTAGGATTTGATTCTTGATGCCTTGTAATTAATATTAATATGGGGAATTGGTTTTGTCTTAAGAAATCCCAAGCTTGGACCAGTCAAACACAAGTTCGAATCTAATATATATACATACATATATATATATTTCATGTTGTATGCATGTAGGTTAATTTATTTAATTTTTTTTTAATTGCACTTAATGAGAGTATATTATATGAAATATGAAATTAAAAATAAAAGGTTCAAAGGGATGGCTTCCTTTTATTTTGAGAATATATATCACACTCAATTCATATGTATCATTCTCTACATTGAAATTATGAGTTTGAAAATTTGAGATGGAAAACATGTGGTTTGAGTTTTGGTTTCTAGAAAATGCAATTTTGTTTTTGGCTCTTGGATATATGGATAAATAGGTATGGTTGTAGTATGTTGAATATGTTTTCTTTCTTTTAAATTTTTGAAAAAAAAAATATTTAAAAATATTATGTGGGTGTTTTTGAAAGTGAACGGTTGAGAAAGTCGTTTTCATATCTATTTTTATATAAATTGCTCAAATTTAATTTCTTCTGAGTTTAAATTCATATTTGAAATTCTAACAACCTAAAAAGATTTTAGGGATCACACAATATTTTTTAATTAAAAATATAATATCGTACTAATCTCATGGATTACAATAGTAGCAATACAAATTAAGTATAGTATAATAGTTGAGAGTGGAATTATTATTGTGATTTGTCTTGGAAAGCTAGTATTATTATTTTACACCCCTAATTTATGGGTACATATGTTGGTTAAAGTCGCTTTTTGAATTTTACAATTATGTGAAAGTGAGAAAAGTAGATGCCTTGAGATTATGAGCATCGTTGACAAAACAACTTGACAAATAATCAAATGGGGCAAAGAGGGTCAAGTATTACTATTAATAAATGACAATGATACTCATGAAAAAGATAAAATAAAACCTCAATTATGGGAAGCTTAGTGCCTTTCATTTAAACATATAAGGCCGGTGGGTCATGATTATTTTTTTTTTTTTATGCTAAAAAAAATTTCATTGCAAATCAAAACAAATTACATCAGTTAAATATGTAAGAATATCATTCTCCCACATATTTTTGTTCAGACAAAGAAATAGAAGTCCTAACAAGGCAATAGGCCGCCTGATTCATTGAACGTTGAATAAATGTAACTCTAAAGTTTGTTAGTTCACTTAAAAGAGCTTTATAATTAGAAATAATAGTATCAAAAAAAAGAAAAATCAACACAATCCGCTGTCATAGCATCCATTACTACGTGCGCATCCAGGTCAAAGATCACATTTGAAAATCGACGATCTTCTACCCAACTGAGAGCCTCCCTAAAGTATATTGCTTTTGCTAAGGAAGGAAGAACAACCGCTGTAAATAGTGTTGCCAATGCAACAGTAACCACTTCCTGCTCGTTGCGAATAATTCATCCCGATCCAAATCTCCCCTCATGATTCTTTACAGCCGCATCCACGTTACATTTCAACCAGCTGATGGGAGGGCAAGACCATCGATCACTAAAAACCTAAGAATGCTTATTGGATTTCTGGTTCTTTTCTGCTTGGGCAGATTGCCATTGCTGCAATATGAAGAGCCAAGGAAAAGAATGAGGTAAGAGCTTTTCTTTTTTTATATATACATACGCACATCAGGAGTCAGTTCGGGCTTGAACTTCTGACCTCCCACATTATGTAAGAGACTTATGCCGCTGGGCCACTCGGCAATTGAGGTAGGAGTTCCAGTCTTTGATTTCCAGATCATCTGATTATGATTACTTCACAAGCTCCACAAGATCATCAGCACTGCCATTTTCCAATGTTACATTGTCTAAGCTCCTTTCTAGCCAATCCATAAAGAAGTTAACATTAATAGAAAGAGTGTAGTCAAACTAACCTGATTAAGACCAACTTTCAACTGCCAAAGGGCAATTGACCAATACATGAAAAATACTCTCTGTCTCAGCAGAACAAATTGGACAATCAGAGTTCACATTCAATCTTTTGGAATGAAGATTATCCAATGTTGGAAGTGCATTACATCCAGTTCGCACTTTCAGTGGCACCTTGAATTTCTAGATTTTCCACCAGATTCTTGATTGTGGTAAAGTGTTGTAATTGGCACAATTGTGCCTAATCACATGTTTAATTAATTTTGGATGGATGCCAATTATGGTTGGAATTCAAAGATAATTATGGTGGTGAAATTGGTGTAATAGAGGAAGCGAAATGGTTAAGTGTTATGTGTTGAGTTGTCCTACATAGGAAACTTGAGATAGTGGAGACTTGCTTGTGTATTATAAAACCAAGTGGAGGAGTTGAAGGGTTGATCACATGTCCCACATTAGTATTATAAACTAGTGTGGACTAGTTTATATTGGATTCAAGTAATAATGCTTGATAAAGTGTTCTTTAAGGGGTTCATATAAGTAGACCACACGCGCGCCGCCGCTGCCGCTCGGCCCGGCTCCGGGTCGCGGGTCGCGGGTGTATATCTCAGTCTCAGTCTTAATTTTTTGGACGAAATTCAATTGGAATTTTGAATTTGAAAATTAAAATTCAAAATTTGAACTTAACTGTTGGCTTGATCATCGGATAAGGGCTTGATCGAGTCATGCACGTTGGAGATCAGCCGGATTCTTAGGGATAATGGCGGATATGGATTAGGGTTTTAGTTAGTCAAACCCTAATTAGCTCTTTTCAGCCGTTAAACCCTAGGTGAAATTAGGTTTAGTTGTTGGTCCATTACCTTCTGCCGGACTTAATTCTCCTCTATAAATAGACTGCCTCTGGCAGTCTTGAAAACACACCAAAAACGCCGAAGGCAGTCTCTTCTGCTTATGTTCTTACGTTCTTCCTTTCCCCCTGATTATCCAGACACTTCCTCTCATAATTCCTACCTTCTGATATTCGGCTAAATATCCTTATATTCTGGTGACTTGGCTATCTGATTCTGATTCCGGCGACTGGGTACTGTTCGAGGTGAAAGAGATGGAGTGCACCTGATTGTTCTGGACCATCTCATCCTGGGAGGAGCAGCGTTGTACCGGTTGCACTGGTGAGTCGGGGCGCTCGTTTCTTCAAGGCAAACAGAATTCTGTGATTTGGTCGTCTGATTGATTCTGTTACAATACAGGATCCTTAAGCTAAGTTTTCCTTTAAATTTTGTATCTATATTCAATTTACTGATAGCATGCTTTACTATTTTATTGCCTCGATTGATATATAATTTTGGATTTTTCTGGACTCGTATCTTATTAAATGAATTATTTCTTGCCTTGAATTTATTGTGCTTATAATTCTGATCACGCATGCTATATTTGAATTTAATTATTCTGATCACGCATGCTAAATAATTGAATTTCAATTTGATAAAAACACACGTTTGTCATCTTATAATTATCTAATTATATTTTTGATAATTTGAATTGTGATATTCTTTTATTCCGTTGCACTCATGCATGTTGGAATATCCTGCGATCAACATAAAGTAGATAGATTCTCCCGAGTTTCACTTAGTTGCTTGTAGAAACTCTTAACAGATATAATTTCCCTGGTCAGATCCATACATCATCACACCACCTGTTGCTCAAGGGAATGCTCAATATGAGATTAGCATCTCTTTGATTGAATAAAGAGTGTCCCACTTATTCTGCCCTGAAATCATAAGATACCAAGCACTCCCATTCATATCTTGCGGACTTAAATCCGAAGAGATGAAATCTTTGTGAATATCTGGCAGCCATGGATCTTTACCTACCATAATACTCTCCCCATTTCCAACTTTGCGAATACAACCTCTCTTGATAATATTCTGAGTAGGGATGCAAACGAATCGAGTCAGCTCGCGAGCCTGACGAGCTGGCTCGAACAGTGTTCAAGCTCAAGTTCGAAGAATTCAAACTCGAGCCGAGCTCATATAAGTTTCGAACCAAACTTGAGCCAAATAATTATTGTTCGTAAACTCGCGAGCCTATATTTTTTATTTGAAAAAATATTCATATATAAAAAATTAATAAAATATACTAATTTTATTTTTTTTTTATAAAATAATTTAACTTTTCGAACTCGAACCCGAGCCGAACTCGAGCCTATAACTTGATTATGAATTTCGAGCCTAATGAATCGAGTTGAGCCCGAACAAATGCTCGAGCCGAGCTCAAGCCTCAAGTTCCTAAGCTCGTCGAGCTAGAGCTCAAGCTTGAGCCTGAAAAAATGGTCAAAGCTCAGCTTGACTCATCTCGTTTGCATGCCTAATTTTAAGTAGCAGTATACTCTGCTACACATAGCTTGGATTAGTGGGTCATGATTACTTAATAGAAATATGATGTTATAAAATAAAATACTAAAAATATCATATATAATTTAATAATTCATAATCCACTCAAATATATAATCAGATATTTCATGTCATTCACTGAATATATATATATATATATATATCACAATGAATTGTAAATTATTGCATAAAAATATGATAACACCGTATAATAAAATATCTACATCATAATTCGATTGATATATATCTAATCAGAGCCTTAGTTGCATAAAAATTATTATTACATGAAATTGAACAACAACCAAGAAGTTACATTATTTGAGACAAGACACATAGATAGTATTAGTAATTTGTCATTTACCTATTGAAGAATGCAGCACAGCTATACTATGAATGGTAGGTTGCAGAGAACAATCATAAGAGGCAACTTGTCTTAAAGAGACTTGCTGGCTTAACTGTGTAATTGATGTATGGTTCTTTTGAGAACAAAAGGGAAAAGGACACTTTTACTGAGATATAAGTCCACAAAATACATTTGTTTGACAAGTATTGTTTGGTGGGAAAATTTGACATCTTCAAGTTGGCATTTAACATATATTTGCTTTCAAATTAATTTCAACTTTCAAAAGTAGGACCTTTGAGAGTGGTGAGTTCACATGGATTGTGGAAATGATAAATGAGTATTTCATTTCAATACTTATACTCTTGGTGTGGTTGAAGGGTTTTATGGCCAATGTCCACCTTTATCCATGTTATGCTTTTGAACAGGGAAATTGGGATTTTCTTTCTTTCTTTTTGTGTGTGTGTGTGTGTGTGTGTTTGGGGGGGGGGGGGGGGGGGTAGGGTATGATATTGATCAATTATGTTTTGAAAGCAATTTGAAGGTCACTAGAGGAGGATATAACACAAACATTTATGATCAAAATGCAAAATCACATAAATTTTGAATTCGACACACCCTATTTAAGAGAAAGATGAGTATATCTTGCTCATTATCATACAATCATTAATTTATAAACTTTATGTAGAATTAATACTTTGCTCAGAAAGTCATGTACTCCTTATTCATTATCATACAATCACTAATTTATAAGCTTAATATAAAAACAAATATTTGCATTTTCCCATCTCATGAAAATTCCAAAAAAATTGGGTATTCCTTACTCATCATACAATCACTAATTCATAAACTTCACATAAAACTAATTATAGCATTTCTCATCTCATGATAAACCCTTTTCGCAATTGGGCATCCTATTTGGCCAAATACCTAACGACATCTCCTTGTAAATATTGAAAGAACCGGACAATGAGTGAATACCATGTACTCAAGATCATGATAAAACCAAATTGAAGGGTTTTATGGCCTATATCCACCTTTATCCAAGTTATGCTTTTGAACATGGAAATTGGGATTTTCTTTCTTTCTTTTTTTTTTGGGGGGGGGGGGGGGTGGTGGTGGTTATGATGATGATCAATTATGCTTTGATCCATTCATTTTAAGCAATTTGAAGGTCACTAGAGGAGGATATAACACAAATATTTATGATCTAAATGCAAAATCACATGAATTTTGAATCCAATACACCCTATTTAAGAGAAAGGTGAGTATATCTTGCTCATTATCATACATTCATTAATTCATAAACTTCATGTAGAACTAATACTTTGCATTTCCCATCTCACAGAAAATTCAGAAAGTCATGAATTCCTTATTCATTATCATACAATCACTAATTTATAAGCTTAATATACAACAAATACTTGCATTTTCCCATCTCATGAAAATTCTAAAAAATGGGGTATTCCTTACTCATTATACAATCACTAATTATAACATTTCTCATCTCATGATAAACCTTTTTCGCAATTGGGCATCCTATTTGACCAAATTACCTAATGACATCCTTCTTGTATATATTGAAAGAACCAGACAATGAGCCAATACTATGTACATAAGATCAAGATAAAACCAAATTGAGGATGCTAGAAAGACTTGCATGCATAACATAAAGTAAAATCCAACCTTAAATGACTCAATATTAAAGTCCAACACCACCCAAATCTGCAGTTATTTTTGACAATTACAACACAAAGAGCAAAACAAAAATTTTGGAACAGTAGTTTGGAACTGCAATAAAGTTGGGAGATAGAAGTCCCCTCTGCAAATTTAATGGCACTTAAATCTCCCAATTAAAAAGTTCATTACACGTTAAACTAACCTAGGAAATAAGGAAATAGGTTACTTGAACCAAGGAACATTTAACGTCGGGGGAAGCAAAACCGCATTAGAGGAGATCAGCAACATTGGCTGGAAGCTCCTCAACTACAACGTTATAGAACTTTTGTATGTCGAAAAGCATGCGATCATCATCTTTAGTGACAAAGTTTATGGCAACACCCTTCCTCCCAAACCGTCCACTTCGTCCAATACGATGTAGATAGTTCTCAGGCTGAGTCGGCAGATCATAATTGATGACAAGAGAGACTTGCTGAACATCAATACCACGGGCCAAGAGATCAGTGGTGATGAGAACTCGGGAAGAACCAGATCTGAATTCTCGCATAATTATGTCTCTTGTATTCTGGTCCATGTCACCATGGGTGGCAGAGACAGTGTGATCACGGCCGCGCATTTTATCCGTGAGCCAATCAACCTTGCGCCTGGTGTTAACAAAGATGACACTCTGAGTGATGGCCAAGGTCTCGTACAGATCACAGAGTGTTTCTAGCTTCCATTCCTCCTTCTCGACATTAACATAAAACTGCTTGATACCCTCGAGGGTTAGCTCATCACGCTTCACAAGAATACGGACGGGCTTATTCATAAATTTCCTTGTGATTTCAAGAGCCTCTGGTGGCATGGTAGCAGAAAATACACCAACTTGAATCTTAGGAGGCAGCAATTGGAAGATATCATAGATCTGAAAGAAAAAATCCCAGGCATTAGATGCAAAATATTGGACTAGCAGCACGTAAATAAAATCACTTTAGAGGTCAACTGCTGGAGAAATGAGGTGCAGAATTTTCAGAGCACATAGTAAAGTGAAAATTGTGATCAAAGCGACAAATAGTAGCTATAGTTTTGTGTAACTACAGAGACTATAAGTGAGAGACTACAAAAGTAACCTTGTGAGAATATGTATAAAAACATAACCTCATCCTAACAGCCAGCTAGATTAAAGCACAAATAAAAGGCTAAGTAAAGAAACTAAGAGGAAGACCTGATCCTTGAACCCTCTGGAGAGCATTTCATCTGCTTCATCCAACACAAACATTTTGATGTAATCAGGGCGAAGCGACTGCCTTCTCAACATGTCAAACACACGTCCAGGAGTTCCAACCACAACATGAACCCCGCTGGAAAGAATACGTTGATCTTCACGAACGCTGGTACCTCCAACACAAGCATGTACCTTGACACCAAGGTAATCACCTAGTGCTCGCATGACCTTCTCAATTTGCTGTGCAAGCTCACGGGTGGGTGCCAGAACCAGAGCCTGGCATTCAACTATGTTATAGTCCAGCTGCTGCAGAATTCCAGAGCAGAAAGTTGCAGTTTTCCCAGTTCCAGATTGAGCCTGTTGGATCACATCAAGTCCCTTGCAGAAGGGAACAATCCCTCTTTGCTGAATTGCAGAGGGCTTCTCAAAACCTTCAAAACAACAAGAATAAGAAGTTTTTTCTCTCTAACAAGAAGAATAACAAGTACTTAAATAGCATCTACAGAAAATGATATTAGTCAGAAGAATTCAGTTATACACATGCATCAATATTATATTACATCAGTGAGGCACTACTACTACTTGCTCAGTGATAAAATATATACAAGTAGCTTCATCACTTAGCAGCCACAATGACCCAATTGCACCAGAGATGGTACGAAAATGGAGGAGGCATAACAGACGAGATGAATCCAGCAAATGACTCATCAAGAGTTAATAAAACATTTAAAACAATGTAGCATGTTCCTTAGTTTAACTTGTTATGTACCATAAGCATAGATGCCCCTAAGAAGATTTTCCTGCAAGCCCATAGCATCAAAACTGTCATACACCTCATCATAACTTGTGAAGAATTCCTCGCCATCAGTTCCAAGCCTATATTATTAAAAGAGGTAAGAAACAGTCATAACGAACAAATCTTTAAGCACTCAGTTGCTGAAAGTCACAAGAAAAGAGGAGAACTCACAGCTCATTCATTTTTGCATCAAATTGGCGAGCATCAAATTGAGAACCTTCAGGTGCCGTTCCAGCCATGACTGCAGTAATGGAAAACAAAGGAACAAATGAGCTATGCATTATCAGAATGAAAAGGACAGTTCCTCTGTTGCAGAAGAAAGCAAGCTAAATTAACTAATATAAAACATATAATCACAAGTCAATACTCATCAATGTTGCGACTGTCCATAACATCAGCTAGCACATAATGGCAAATATAGTTTAACCGATTCCTAGATATTTCTGGCATAACGGAAGCTAATTATGCAAAAAGAATCAAAAGCTGAAGCTTTAAGAAAGATATTAGCCAAGCTAGTTATGAAGAAACCAGGCCCAAGAAGGCATAAAAGACGGTTCAATTACACTAAAATAGTGGAAAGGCAGGTACTATCTGAAGTGCGTAAGACACAACATAGACATCAAACAGAAACATAATCACATTATAGAGGAAAAAGAAAGAAAGAAAGAAAGAAAAGACGATAAAGTACTTGTACCAAAGAAATCAGTGACACAATGTTCAACATTCCCAATTCACCAAAAACAAACTTGTATGGGCAAAACTTCCCACAGTTCTGCCTACAAGTGTAGCTCAGAATGCAGTCTAAGAGCTAATAATATAATGACAACAAAAGCAAACCAGAGAGAAAGCCACCAAGACACTCGCACAAAGTCAGATCAGAAGTATGTAATCCAATATTTCATTGAGCTTCAAAAGTCATCAACTTCAAAAGGTGTAATTATCCAGGAGTCATTTGCACAAGTAACATGTAATATATATATATATATAAATATATATATATATAAATATATATATATCCCCCAAAACACCAATTTGTAGCACAGCTATTCACTCCGCCTCACAACTGCAGTTCAACAACTCCATCAACAGCATAATTTGAAACTTCGAAATTTAAAAAAAAAAAAAAAAAAATCAATATCAGACAAGAATCGGTACACGACCATGTTAAAAAGAGAAATCGCCGAACAGTAAACGAATCATACAAACAATTAAAAAACCAATTGAATAACAGCACAAACTAACAGATCTTCTACAAAAGCAACCGAATCAAATCAAGCCTTCTGAAAAAACAAAACAAAACAAAACCATTCCATCACCGATTAAAAACAATCAAAACATCAATCAATCATCTAAAATCCTACATAGATATACACACAGAACCACACGCATACAGAGAAACATATACAGATAGAACTGAGTTTCGATCAAACTACCTGATAAAACCTTGAATCGAACAAAGATCTGAGGAAGAAAGAACTGACTGAGAGAGAGAGAGAGCGAGCGATTTAACTTTTGCTTTATTGCGGCGATGTTTTTCCGAAACTCCTCGGATCTACGCCGCGGAGTTCAGGAGTTAGACAGTGTAAAACAGGGTGAGATAAATTCGCTGTGTTTTTAGGGGTTTGAATTAAGCCTAGAATGCCCTTGTCTTATGTCTTTGAAATTACTATTCTACCCATGTCTCCTCTTTTATTGCTCGACGACGTCGTTTCTTGAGAATTGGTAAGAATAGTTGGGCCGGTGGGAGATGGGCCAAGTGTTTACACTGGGCTCGAATTTTGCCCACATCGATCCAAAAGGCTCGCATGGAAAGGAGTAGTCAAAAACAGATATAAGTGCTGAGTGCAGTTGTTAATGAGTCGAATTTGGATCAAATCATGTTGGATTCAAATCCGAATTCAAAAGTAATATGCCATATTCAAATTTGATCTGAGATCCACTGAATTTGTAGTTGGTATAGCCATATCCGAATCCAAATAAAAGTCGAATATCCAAAAAAATTCAAATTCAAATACTTCAAAAATCATCATATTTATTATTTTTCTAAAAATTTAGTAGAATTCAAATTCAAAATAGTCATCCTTAAAAAAAAATATACAATAGATTAATGAATAAATTTTCAAGTCTATTGATCACTTAAAAGGAATAATAGAATCTAACTCAATCACATTCATTCACCAGATTATTACATTTTAGGTTTTGTTGTTGATAATAGTATTTATTTGGCATTATAAATACATAGTTATACTTGATTCTCAATCAATTAACTATAGACTCAAATTTTTATTAAAAAAAAAAAACTCATTTTGATCAAATCAAAATCTGCATTGCATTCTTGCCATATCATGGTATTCGGCTCCTACTCATTATTCTTTTTGCATTATTTTTGTTATAAAATAGAGAAACAAGTGATGTAATTATGATGTAAATAAACTCGAAATCTAACAATTTATATGAAAAGCACCTGATTAGATATATTTCATAGGAATTCATTACTTCATTCACCTAAATGTCCACATTGGCATTGCTATAGGACCATGTGTATACTTATGTATAATACTATATATGTATAATACTAGATATATTCGAATTCAGATTATTAACAGATCGGATCGAGCCATATCCATATTCGCTCAATTTATTTCAGATTACAAACTTTTTTAATTGACTCATATCTGTCGAATCTCTTATCCGTTAAATATCCTAAATAATCGAATCAAATTGAATTCGGATTAAAATCCGCTGCATTGACAGCCCTAGATATAAGTTGTACTCACTAATTTTGCACTTTAGCCATTTAAATTGTGGATTTTAGTGAAAATACATAACATTATATCTATACACATACATGTATGTTTAATACATGATAGGATAATTGTTGTAATTAGATTTTTTGGAATGAAAAAGTTAGTGAGAATCTACCTTTTGTTTTTCCTTATAAGAATATTTCAACATACAATCAATTTATTCTGCGATTCAATTTTGTTCTTATTAGAAAAAATATATGGAATTTAATTAAGAATAATTACCTTGAATTCAGATCTTAGGATTGTTTCACTGATTTCTTTGTTGATACGTTCACCTTACTTTTAGGTCTAAAATTACTGATAAGATTAGAGCAGTTCTACAACTTAAATACATTGTGTTGTATGTTCCTACTCAAAATAGGAATTCTTGTGCAAGTAGAATTCTATGTTGATGTAGGTATGCTTTTAGGAAATAAGAGGATTTCTTCTACTTCTTCTTCTATTATGAATTCTCTCTTATATTCTTTCTATTTCCTCTATTTTTTGGTATAGAGAGTTTTCTTTATTCAAGACACACACTCTATTTGATGTGCTTGCTTAAGGAATTATACGTAAGTGAAGAATAAAAAATTATTAATTACGCATCCAATTTTCTTTATTAAATTGTTTGCTTCAATGGTCAAGTGACATCAAGTTTTTCCTATTATGTTGGAAGTTTTGTGTTGCAATGCGAATGAGTTCTTTTATGCAATTTATGTGTACATTTGGTTGTAGAGTTCGTACTTTCATTTTTCTTAATTTAATAATTGAATTCTATTGACTTATTGTAAAATTAATCTTCTTGATTTGATAATTGGATTCTATAGACTTGTTGTAAGGATAGTTTTTGTCATTTGTAATGTTCTCTTACAAAAAATCACTTGATTAGAATGAAATAAAAAATGTATTTTCCTATTCTAATCAAGCCTCGCACAAAATTGAGATCACATCAAGCCATACTAATCTAACCCACAAACCACCTTAGCCCGTGATACTATATTAGGCTTATAAAATATCATGGACCATAAAATTATAAAACAAACCAAAAATAAAAGGTGAAATTATATCTATCATGCCGTATCTGACCAAGCAAACTATCCCTCAGTGGAACACACACGCAAATGGATTTAACCTCTCGTTTGGTGGATCCACCTCATACTATGCATTCATCAAGTGGGCTAATTACATTATTCTCCCTGCAAATTGAATAAGCTTAATTTGATCTTGATTGTAATACAAATAATTCTCTGGGCATCATAAATTGTCTATCGAAATTAAAGTAATAAATCCCCTAATATTTGCATTTTCTCTTTACATATATATTGGAACAGGTACTTCATAGTTGGAGGAAAGTGCAATAGAGAAAAACAACAG
The DNA here is from genome assembly GCA_018894105.1 of Jacaranda mimosifolia. Classification (NCBI taxonomy): domain Eukaryota; kingdom Viridiplantae; phylum Streptophyta; class Magnoliopsida; order Lamiales; family Bignoniaceae; genus Jacaranda; species Jacaranda mimosifolia. The sequence goes on from CM032119.1 coordinate 42,542,977, forward strand.
ATCTTTGTTTCTTGTCCTTACAACATTATAGATGCTTTCATATGTACTTACAACTTACAACAGATGTTGCGTTTATGTCTTGCAATTGTAGCTTACATGTCAAAGGTGAAATGTCCTATGTAAGTGACACAGCTTCTGCACGTCTTGTTAATTGAATAAACAACTGTTTGGTTCTTTTTTTTTTTTTCTCCTTTATTTATATAGATCAGGAGTCTGTTAAGTTCAAACCTCTAACCTCATACTTTATGTGTGAGACTAATGTCATTGGGCTAAAGGCAACTTGCTTAGCAACTTTGCATCTCAAAAGAAGTCCAAAATAAAAAATCCGCCCCATGCAAGAATCCTGCAAGAATTATAAGAATGTTATCGGTCTCAATCATGGAATTGAAATTTTGTTTTACTTCAGAATGCGAGATGTCATAGCATAGGATTGAGAGACCAGCAGCCAACACATACAACTATGAATACAAAAGATTCATACACTTGATACATATTTAATCACATGGATTATACTTTGATATCTTAAAGCAATTGAAATAAATTATCGTGCATAGTTTGTATTTCATGATAATTGTAGCTGAAAAAGTGCATTGCATGCATAGAGATTTAAGGATTTCTATATGATTTAAGTGGTGGAGTCATCTTGGAAAGCATAATCAGGACAGCAGAAGTACCTCACCCAAGGGGAAAGAACGGAGTTATCACATAAGACGATCAACATAGTTGGCTCTAGGATATTTGCTCTTCAGCTGCGGCCATTGCACAAACAATTGATCAGCCATCCGTAGTTTGTAAAGAAGCAACCCACTCAAAGATAGCCTCCTAACTCTAGCAATGCTCTCAACATAGAAAATCAATGACCATCTGATCCCAAAAGCCTGAAAGTTGCATTATAACTTGATCAACAGTTCCAATTTCCAAGAAAAAGAACGATGCCTCTATTACCCAGCTGGATGTGCCAGGCATAGACATTATAGTATTATACCATGTTATCTTGCAGAAACAGAGTCTAAGTATACATTAATAGTAATACACCAAGTCATGGCTCCTAAGAATAAGGCCAAAAAAAACTTTCAAGTAATGCAAACCTTGAAAAAGAATGCAATTACACAAAGCGGTATACAAGTTCCAGGCCCATTGCACAAAATCTGCAGGGAAAGAATAAATCAAGCAAATGAAATAAAGAGAGAGAGTTTAAAATTTTAGTGAGAAAGAAGTCACAATACCACTTGAGGTCTGATCTTGATCATTAGCCACAATGCATGGGTCAGAGCAATCAAAGTTGTGCCTACTGAAGTTATATACGACTGGCCAACCTCACGACTTCGGTAAATTTGCATAAAATGAGAAGTTCCCACCAACTCAGTATCTGCCTAACATAACAAATTTTCATTTCAGAGAGCATTTGACTCATTAAATCAGGAGCAAATATAAGAAGACAACACCAAGGGATATCCGAAGTGTCCCAAGACCCAATTTTTCCTTTATCACCCGGCAAACATTTTTGCGTGCAGAGCCAGACGGGTGAGGCTATTACTTTTCAAATCCATAGCAAAACTTACAGGATATCTTTAGAAAACCTTCAAATTTTCTAACCCAAATGCGAAAAAGTGGAGTATTTTCAATAAAAATTCACGTTTCCAGCCTGATATTCGGATTTATGTTTCAGTAAAAAAGGGGGTTTGCCTGAATTGAACCCAGAAATAGCCATATAATTCTACAACAGGAAGACTGACAAATTCATGCAGTAGCCAAAAATATTTTACTTTGTCCATCAAGGAATCCTCCATCACACGAGCCTTCTGAAGGCTCATATTATCAGTCGCAGCAGCAATGTAGTATCTTGGCTTAAACCTGTCCATCTGCATCACAGCCAGTAGATTTAGCATCTCCGCCGTATGACCACCTAGAATTAGGATCAAATTACAAATGAAGGAATCAGCCAAAAGTAACAACAAAATTCAAGAATGTGCCTGCCCATATTGAATTAAAGCTTCAGAATTAAAACTAAGAATCAACTTTATTCAAATTTAACAGAATCATCAAGAATTACAATCACAGAACTGCAATTCCATGCCAATAAATATAAGATAAATTAAAAACCCTGAAAACGAAGAATTTGCTCACCTGAACCCAGAATTATCAAGGTACTGAGAGGCCCAGGTGGTCTACTATATAGGGGTTTGCAGCTCCGGTATATCACATACACAATCCGGACCAAAATCAAGGTGGAAGCACCAATTATGAGCAAAATTGCAGCATTTAGGAATCCCATGTCAGAAAAGAAACAGCAATCTCTATTACCCATCGGCAAAAATCTTCTGTAATTCAGTAACCACCTACTCCTACATTACAATTTATATTGCTGAAATCAGTAATATATTCACAATCAAAGCTAGATAACTGAAGTTTTGATCAATTTACCTGACGAAGAATTGAATCGAACATAGATACAAGGGAAAACCAACTGAGCGAAAAAGCAATTTAGGGTTTTGAAATTTTGCGGCGATGCTTCTCCAAACTACTCAGATCGCCCGAGTTTTTAGAGGTTTTGGTCGAAATTGTTGAATTATCGAATTAGAGTCGGATTGTTTGTGTGAATATTTTCTCATTTTACACTATTTTTAAAATAAAAAACACAATTATTTATATTATTTTTTAATAAAACCATAATTTATTTTCATTTTCATATTTATAAATCATCATTTTCAAATCTATAATATTTATTAATTTAAAAATAATTAAAACTCATTTCAAATTTATCATTAAAAATAATTAATTTTTTTTATCATTTCAAAATAATGGGATTCACATAAAATTTAATACTAATTACCCATCACATCTAGGGGTACTATCGAGCCGAGTTTGAGCAAAATTTTCGAGCTCGAGCTCGACGAACATAAAATTTTAAGCTCAAACTCGGCTCGACTCGATTCGATAAAGTTCAAATTGACAAAAAAATTGTAAAAAATTGCAGGCTCGAGCTCGAACTTGAATTCAAAATAAAAAAATAGTAATATAATATATATATTATTAATAAAATAAAAAATAATATTTAATTATATATTGACTCGCAAGTCGGCTTCTAAGCCTCGAGCCTAAATACAGACAGCTCAAGATTATCTTGAATTAGAACTCGATCTCGATTTAGCTTGAGCTCGCCTCGTGAAGCTCGAGAGCCGGCTCAACTCATTTGCACCCCTAATTACATCATTATCCACTAATGTATTAATTAATTATTTCTTTTTCTATCTTCTCAAGACAGCAAGCCCTCAATCGATTAAGTAATAATAATGAATACTATTATATTAAAATATTGTTTTTAATCCACCTTTTTTCAAAAATTTTATAATACTTATCCAATCACATTTTTATTTTCACATACAAAATAATAATAAAATAAAAATACATTTAAAAATAATGAAAATAGATAGTGGAAATAGAAGTACAACCAATCCAACCCCTAGTTTTCAATCTCAGTTTTAGATTTCAGGGAGGTGAACTCAACTGTGTTTTCATCACCATTTTTCATATTATTTTGGACTGATTTATTGTGAGATCCCTAAGATTTGGGCCAGGCATAGTTGTTGAAGAATATGGTTTTAATAGTTATTGGTTTGCTTTGGGCCAAACTGGCCTGATAATTCAATGTTGAAAAATTAGCATTAAAGTAACTCACCACAACAAAAACAATAGTAATGTTTGGATTTGAATTATGTGTTTTGGATTATATATTTTGGGAGAATGAGTTTTGAAAGTGGAATTGAGAAATGTGAAATTTGTATTGGAGAAAGTGATGTATGTTTGTTTATATTTTGGGAATAGTAAAAAAATTATTTTGAAAAATTTTGATATGTTTGTTTATGTTTTAGGAAGAAACAATTTCTACTATAACAGTCAAGTCAATACTTTTTTATTGGACTTTTGGGGTGAAAATAAAATTGAATGATATTTTTATTATAAAAATAATAAAAAAATATATAATATGTATATGTGATTATTGGATATGATTTTTTAATTGTAAAAATAATAATAAAATATTATAATATGTATATATATGAAATTTTTGGTAATTAGTTAATTGATATGAAGGGGTATTTTAGGATTAATAGTGATTGTTTTGACAAAAAAGTAAAAAATATGTTGTTTTGGCAAAATGTAACCAAACATAGCCAATAAGATTAGTGACAGTTGGAAAATGCAATACCACTAACCTATGACAAATGACATTTGATTAACCAACCAATCTTAAAGTCGAGCGATGAATTGGCTGGCTGACATCGTTTTCAAATTTATATGTCTGAAGTTTGAAATCTGAACCTTAAAGAAATTTTAGTGGGCATATATATATATATATATGTAAATAAATAAAAAAACAATTTGGATTATATCTAGACCTTAATTTTAGTGAAGAAGACAAAAAAAAAAAAAAAAGGGAGAAGACGAAAAAAAAATGGAAGTTGATAACTATTAACTCAAAAGGGGAACTCCTCAAAATGCTATTGATGGGTGTCCGAAGTGCAAGCGGCGAATTCAAACTTGATTGAGATAGAATTGAGTGAATAAAATTCTTTGGGTGTCATATTTTGACCAAAAACTTTGATTCCTGTGTTAGATGATTCTAATATTTTTTATTATGTGCTGTCCAAGGTTGTCAAACATGAAAATCGGACTCGATATGAAAGGAAGAAAAAGGGACGTAGAAATAGGATCGTAACATGAATCACATTATTTTATTTGTACTGCGTAAATTATATTTGAACATATATATACATGTTTATGTACATAAATAAGAAAAGTTCAAAAGAATTTCGTTTCAAATATGAGTAATGATGCCATCCTAAATATTCCCTATGAGCTGACCCGTAATCGAGATGATTCAGTGAAGGCTTCTCTTTCCCTTCCAACAAACAAAGGCAAGACTGAGTTGACCCATCTGCAGTAGAGAGAGATGGGGAAGAGTTGTCTAGTCAAGAGGAAGAATTGTCAAAAAGAGCTGCCAAAGCTGCAATCAAGAGGAAGAGTTGTCCAAGCTGCAGTCAAGAGGAAGAGCTGTCAAAGTTGCAGACAATAGAGAGATGGGGAAGAGCTATCAAAATTGCAGTCAAGAAAAGGTGAAGCTGGGCTTAGCCCTTTCCCTGATCTTAATTCAGCTCGGCCAATAGGACAATCTGATGAAGATGCAGAGGAGTTCCCGAAATTATAGGAAGTGGTTAGAGACTGACACACATGTGGCTGTCAAACATGCCTTTGTATAGATCATGACTAGTAGTGGGCAAAATATTAGGTGTATGGGGTATGTTAAACTAAGAAAGTGGGATTCTCAGAGGTATTTAAGCCTTGTTGTAATCCAAAGTAAAGGGAGAATGTTCAGTTTTTCCATAAAAAGTTGAGAGTGATTTCTTTCTTCATTGGTGCTATTTTATTTTCGCATCAAGTAAAAATATTAATTATGAAAGAATATATTACATAGGATATACTAAAGTAAAAATACGCAACATTTGAGTGTGTGTGAATCAAGTTAGAAGTTGAAAATGGAGGAGATTACAGTTTTTGTTGTTTTGTTTTCTAGTTTTTTGGGGTTTTTTTAGTTTTGTTAGTTTTTTTGTCATATTTTGGTTTATGTTCTTGTGTTGTTTCTTTTTTTTTTTTTTTTTTTTTTGGTGGGGGGGGGGGGGGGGGGATTGGTGTTGCTGGACCATTGGGTTTTGTGTCATTTTTGTTTTTAGGGCTGGGTTTTGTTTTTTGGATTGATGGTTGGGCCAATTTTTTCATCTTCTTTTTACTCATTTTTGACTTGAAATGTGGAATCGTTTTGAATCGTCAATGTTATCGATTTTATGATTCAGCACATAATTTTATTCCGAGTTCATAAAAACGTGTTTTGAATGGAATCGGTATGATTATATAAGTTAACTCGCAATTTTGACAGTATTGATTATACCACTTTTGCACTAAAAATCAAACATTACATGCAAGCTCTCCTTCTATCGCATGATGGGGAGTGACTTTGGATGTAGACCGAAATCTGCAAAGATCATCCATATAAATTGGCCAATTTAACTCATCTTATTTTTCTAATCTCTCGCGGCCAAATTTAATTAATTCTAAATTTTGTTTTTATTTATATACGTACATAATTTAAGGTTATTTGAATTTAAATTTCGAACCTCATAAATATAAATATAAGAACAATAATATTTGATCAATTTTATTTTAATTCATTAGAAGAAGAAAAAGGGAGTCACATGGCAAGACTACCTAGTGATGTAAACTGTTCAAAGATTTGAATCAAAACCACATAGATCATGCAAATCCGCAATGCATATGCAAGTTTGACTCATCTCGATGGAATGAGCCCAAATGGTTAACCTCATTTAGCTTATCAAAATATTGTATGATTTTCTACCACAAATTCAAAAAATATTAATTTCATTAGAGCCTTTTGTATTAGTATTAATTTTCAAAAAAATATGTGAAGCCCATGTCCAAAAAATGTAAACTAAAATTGATGATGATCAAGTCTATTGTCAAACATGAAGGCATGATCACATTCAAGTGATGTCCTGCTCACGTGTATTTGTAGAAGTTTTGTCTTAAAAAGGTATTTTGAAGGGTGTTCAAGTATTGAATTGACCCGACCCGATAGTATCCATTTTGGGAACGTCTAGTGCCAAATTCACTGAATGGGTAAGTCGCCAATCCCTGGACTATGTAATGTACTTTATCCGCTGGGTGACGAGTTGGCATTTTACCAGAGGTTTTTAATCTATCATTGTGTGATTCCTGTTGAAGTATATACTTTGGGATGGGTGCAGGACGAACGATGTTAAAGCAGATTTTCCCGTTCATTAGATAGAGAAGATGATCAAGATTTCATGATCCGCTGTCGAACTTATTCCAATTCCAAGAATACCAATGCGATCTAAGCTCTCTCATCAATTCCTCGATGTGGACAAGGCCAGTTAGCATCATAATCCCTAAATAAGGGTTTCAGAAGAGGTACATGACCATCATTCCTCAAAGACAATGTCGAAAGATAATGACAGACGCCTCCAATTACATCGTTCAGATAATACCTTAAAACTTTCATATTTAACAATGATTTGTTAATATAAGATAACATTAGATATCATCATAAATAAAAAATATTCGTTCGTCCAATCAGGACAAGCCTAGAAAGAAGATAGGATACAGTCACCCAAAAAAGTATGCAATAATGTCACGTGTTGAAGTATGAGTGCATCCATGTCTCACACAACATTCCCGTTGCCGAAAGTGTAAGAAGAGAAAGATAGGATGAGAAGAGAAGATGCCAGAGGGTTTGAGTCTTTTGACCAATCACAAAGATTTTATCTTCCCACTAAGATTCTTGACAATCAAAAAAAACCAAGTGGTTGGAAACAAATACCAATTCAAATTTCCTTCTTCCTCCTCCCACTCATACAAGCAAGTATTGGTTAACTTGATTTAATAAAGATAATTTCAAATATAAGTGTTTATCTTAAAAAATAATACCTTATTTAAAGTGTTATGAAAATTGTCACACACACACCGGTATATATGTGTGTGTGGATACGTATAGCATCAAGGATTTATTAAAAGTCAAACTTTAAATCTAACACGTATAAGTATAAGGTTGATGTCACTCGACTTGACATGCCTTTTTCACTTGATATGAAATGTTAGCATTTCATTCAAGGATGAGATATCCCATCTATGAACAATAGTTAGACTCAAATCGAACATTTTACAGTGGCGGGGGACTCCTACAGTAATGACCAGGAAGGATTACTACGCTAGTTGCCCCTCTCCTACCTTTTTTCTAATAAAAAAAAAAAAAAAGAAGATGTCCCATCTATGAGGTAGGATGTCTTAATCCAATAAAACTACCTAAATTGTCCGATTGTAATTATATTAGGGATGAAATGCATAAAATACTAAAAGAAAATTTCAAATTCAGGCACAATTTTTTACCAAAGATGAAGTTTGATAGGGTTTGACCAAAATATTCTGATAAAAATATAATATTTTAAATAATAATTTAATATAATATTTATCATGAGACGATGCACTAATATATCGATGATTAAAACATCCAATCTATTATGCTAATATTTATTTAATAATTTAATTTCAAACATATATTTTATCACACTTTTTATGAGTCGTCTCTTGTCCCATTTAAAAAAGTTAATCCCACTTGAAAAAAGAAAAGGTAAACGACCCAAAAAAGGAAAAATAGGAAAATGGGATTGGGTGGTGTATGGATGAAAGCAATAATAACATAGGCTTACATCCTCCAATGAGGGAAAGTGGTGGGAACTACCCACTTCCATAAAGGGAAAGTTTAATGTCCCATTCCTTTGTACCCACTCCAAGTCATCATTGGATCAACAAACTATGTACAAGTACAATTAGATGGACTAATCACCTTACTTAATTTAATTAATTACATGGATTATTGGCTAATGAACCCATGTTAAGTACTTGCTGAGAGAGCAATTACTGTTCATCATGCAACCCTCACTGTTCAATCATTGTATGAATAACCATAATTTGAGTTACTTGTAAGGAGATTAATGTTAATCATAGTCATGTAATGATGTCTTATTTCACATGCCTATATTGATAATATAATTAGGCATTTCTCACTTATTGTAGTAATAAAGTCGTTTGATATACATTCGATTCCTTTAAAAGTTTATAAGATATTATAAAATATTTGATAAATTTAGCGAGAGTTCATAAGCTCCCAAAGTAAAATGTGATCGAGATTTGATAATTTTTGTTAAAAAAAAGGAGTAAATTTTTTTTAACTTATCTTTAAAATTTTAACAGACTTTTTTAATTTTAACAATATTAATTATGAAAAGTTCATTACTAAAATCTTATAAATACCAAAAATATTTATGAGATGTAGGAATTTATAAGAATTTGTAAACAAATCCTCTTATTTAATTCAGCTCGAATACACGATATTTATAAAAAAAATATTCATGAAGGTTGTTTGGAGTCTTCCCCCTCAATACATACACAATGTTGCCTGTACAGAATGATGAACTATATTTACTGAATACCATCGAATCACTAAAGTCAACTCCTACCTATGCTAGACGATTGAGTTTGCAGTCAAGCTCCCTTCCATCTTAGCATTCAAGGGCCAATTTCAATTCGATGTGGGAAACCTTCCCACGCTTCTATTTTCGATAAATACATTTATCCTTCATTCTTTCTAGACTTTCGATAAAAAGGCTTGCACTCTATAATAATTGTCTACCTAAGACTGTACTGAGACAAGATTAGAATTCTTAATTTTTCAAGAATGGTATCTCACTAATGGCTCAAACCCTCTTCCTCAGCAAAACACCTAATCAAGATAAAACGCTTAAATTAATTAATCCCCTATTAGCAAAGTGACTTAAACCTCACCTTTAAGAGGCTAAATCAAATCTAGATGATTGCCTTAGTCCCATAGGATCATGATTATGTGAATGCATTATAAAGTAATGAAGAAAACACAAACTAAAGTTTTGCTTTAATTTAAGCAACCAACCAAATGCATCATTGTTGCAACATGACATCTCAAGAGAATGTGAATGTGAATGTGAATGTGAATGTGGTGGGGAATGGATAGTGAATTCCCTCAATCTTTGCCTTAATTTGTACCCATTATTTCGAACATTTTTTTACTTGTCAACATTTAATTGATTCTTTAATATTAATTAATTAATTAATTATATAAAGCATATATACTTTAAGGTGCTTTGGGAGTCGTATAAGATCTAAGGCGTGGATTTATGCCACTCAATCTGTGTTCACATTCTATTGGTTGGAGTTCATCTGCAGCAGCTTTATCTTTTTTGCCTTTTTTATCTTTTTATAAAGAAAGGCCCTCCCTCCAACCCTGGATTAATAAATTAATTCTTTTTTGTTTTCTTTCTTTTCTTGTGTTTTATCTTTTTCTTGGGTCTTTAAAAGACTATCGTTGAATTGATAGAGAATGACAGAAGTTCGTTGAGTCTGCAATGCTAGATGCACAAGTTATTAGAGTGTTGAAAAATATTGAACGATTAGTTTACCTAAAAGTATAGATTGTTTTTAATATTTTTAGTGTGTTCCTTAATTCACGTAGGGGTGAAAATATAGTATATGAAGTTCTTTTCTGTAGGATGGAGGTGAAATCTGGTTCGACTGGCTCTGACACTATATTGGATGATCACCGCAACTAAAATCTTAAGTTGTTATAGATGAAAGATATTTAATATTTAATATTTATAAGATATTCGGCTCACGTGCAAATAATATTTCTTTAGGGTGAATTCAAACTGAAGGCCTCTTATCAGATGCCATATTGAATTACCATATACCTAAAAATTCAAACCGTTGAGTTGAAACACATTGAATATTTAATATTTAAGTACTTCTAATGCGCCCACGTGAAACTATTTTTCTTATATAAATACGTGGTGGTGAGATTCGAACTCAGATATTCCTTCTTTAATAAATACAGAATGGTCATTTTCTTTTAAATTTTAATTAAAAATAAATAAATTTTTAATATTCGTCAATACAGTCCTCTTAGAACGATTCAGTTTTATATCCCATGACTCTACAAGTACAACCGGACAGAATAAAAGGAGCAACCAATAGATCAAATCAACCATCAATTGTCATTTCTTAGCCATATATGGCTTGTTGTCATAATATCTTTCATATCTTTGATACTGTAGAAAAAGGGGCACAAAAAAGAAGTGCACAAATCCATTAAACTATATTATCTATATGTGTGTGTGTGTGTGTGTGTGTGTGTGTGTGTGTGTGTTTATAAAATTAGAAAGCAAAAAAATGGTTGACGTGGGCAAATGCATTGTCCTCAAATGGGAATCATCCTTAGTAGTTTGTTGTTAATTGTCAATATGGCAACTCAAAAAAGAAAGTGAAATCCCATTCTTTGGAAAGGTTCGATGCACATCCAAAGATAGGCCAAAGGAGGCATATATCTCCATATGTCACCCCCTTCTTTGATTTCATATATACAAATTTGATGAATTGGGTGAACATATTCTTCCACATTCAAAAAATTATACTATTATTTTAATGAGAATTATTGTTGGATCATTCATCACCTTATTCATATCCTTTGTCCACTAGAACCAATGTTGCCCAAAACATTCTTAATTATATTTTTTGTGTCTCACCCATTAAACTATTTTTCCATATATAAAATTAAAATCCTTTCCGATGATATGTCATAGAGTTGGACTTTTTCTATTTACAGGTGATATCTTTTTACATCATTGTATTTTATTTATATTTATCAATCATTTTTTGGGTAAAATTATAATTTTCGTTCTATAACTTTACTTGATTTGCATTTTTGCCCTAAAAGTTGTAACATTGTAATTATAGTCCTACAAATATTAAAAAAATTGTCAATTTTGATCTTTTTTCGCTAGAGATTGAAAAAGTGGCTGGAAAAGCTGACATGACTCGCCTCCAGTGTGCCCATTTTGAGATTTTGACTTGTTGGCAAAAATTCAGTTAACATGACTTGATTAGTTAAAAGAAAAAGATAAAAAACAATGCCAACTAGATATACTACATATCTTTTTGTATATGCACATATATACATTTATATATACATACATATATATATATTATATAATGCCCCCGCACCCCACCCCCACCCCTCGCTAGGCTGCCATGGCCATGGCCAACCATGAGCCAAGTGGCTTATCGAGCGACCGTCTGGACAAGCTAGCCATGGCCGGGGTAGCCTGTTGCGGCCATGGCAAGAGGCCACCTGATTAGATCTAGCCAGGCAGTGGTCATGGTGGTTGGCCCGAGGGAGGGGGGGGGGATTTTCTTCCTTTTTTCCTTCTTTTTTTTTTTTCAAAAAATTTTCACTTTTAATTTATTTATTTTTAATGAGTAATTAATTATAAATTATATATCAATATGTGTGTATTTTTTTAAATTCAAAGATGTGCCAATTAAGCAACAAAAATGATAAAATAATCCAACTTAGCCTTGTCACCTAGACAAGTTAGCTTTTATTTTTTTCCAACCAGGCAAAAACTCCAAATGACCACGCGCCCGACAAGCCAGATCAGGTTTTTCGATGACTTTCCCTTTTTCGATGAAAAAAATGACTAAAACAATAATTTTGTTATAATTATTGAACTAAATTATAATTTTACAACTTATGGAGCAAAAACGCAAATTGAATAAAATTACTGGACGAAAATTACAATTTTGTCATCATGTTTCACTTCTCTTCTTTCTCCTTTTGTTAAATTAATTTTTTAGAAGTATAGTCCTTTACCCTCTCTCATTTGAGACATCTTTTTTTAAAGAAAATAATTTACTAAATGTGCTTCCCCTTGTGAGAAACTCCTTCGTACTTAGAAAATGAATCTGAAGAGTTTGAGACCTAAGATGCTTAACTAAAGCTAAACTAAATGCAGGAGAGAGACCAAAGGAAATCAAAGGAAGAAGGATTTCAAGCCAATTGACTAAATATAGATTATGGTGAATTAACATAGGACTTTCTATATGTAGATGGAGACATTATCCAAGAGTTAATTCGTTCAGAACTCATGTGTTTACTCCTATGGATAGGGATGGCAAAATAATCCTCAATTTTAGGGACCCTCGAATTCTCCTAAATTCGGGAAATTTTTTCTCACCGCGATGGGAATGGGGATAAAAATTCCCTCGAGACTAATTGGGGGATAGGGATGGGGATTACACTCCACGTCCCGCGGGGTCCCCATCCCCGTCAAATAATTATAATGTTCTTAATTAGATTTATATATAAGTAATATTTTTTATTATTTTAGTAATGTCATCTAAATTATAATAATTAATGAATCATAAAGTATAAATAATAAAAAACATATAATTTAAATCTAATTTTTATTCCTAAATTTTAATTCTTATTCCTAATCTCTAGTTCTAAATTTGGTAATAAGTTGATAAAGTATGATATTTCGGGAATCTCCATAGATCCCCATAGAGATTCGAAAAACGGGGACATGGGCAAAGTTTTTCCACAGCGGGGATCTAGGATGGGGGCGGGAGAGTAGCTCCTTGCCCCATTCTCAACCGGTGCCATCCCTACCTATAGATAAGGCGGAGCTATCTTGGTTCAACATTATAACACATATGGTTTCAGCGCTACTACCACAACACTTCAAGCCCACCTTTCCCTAAAAGATTATTTATATTATGAAAGAATGATAGTTATAATAGTTTGGTACAAGTGTATTTGTTGTGTTGTTCGTAGGATATTCCAACATGCATAAGTGCAACAAAATAAAAGAATATCACAATTCAGATTATCAAAAATTTAATCAGATAATCATAAGAGGGCAAACGTGCGTTTTTATCAAATTGAAACTCAATTATTTAGCATGCATAATCAGAATAATTAAATTCAAATATAGCATGCGTGATTAGAATTATAAGCACAATAAATTCAATGCAAGACAGAACTCATTTAATCAGATATGAGTCCAGAAAAAGTCAAAATTACATATCAATTGAGGCAATAAAACAGTAAAACATGCTGTTAGTATATTGAATATAGATACGAAATTTAAAGGAAAATTTAGCTTAAGGATCCTATATTATATCAGAATCAATCAGACGACCAAATAACAAAATTCTGTTCGCCTTGAAGAAACGAGTACCCCGACTTACCAGTGCAACGGGTACAGCACTGCTCCTCCCAGGATGAGATTATTCAGAACGATCAGTTGCACTCCATCTCGTTCACCTCGAACAGTACTCAATCGCTGGGATCAGAATCAGATAGCCAAGTCTCCAGAATATAAGGATATTTATCCGAATATGAGAAAAGGGATATTTAGCCGAATATCAGAAGGTAGGAATTATGAGAGGAAGTTTCTTAAAAAATCAAGGGGAGAGGAAGAACGCAAGCAGAAGAGGAGAATTAGGGTTGGCTAAGGGTAACGGGCCGAAAGCCAAACCTACTTTCTGTTACGGTTTAACGGCTATTTAGTGCGAATTAGGTTTTGACTAAGTAAAACCTTAATCCATATCCACTATTTTTGAATTTCGTCCAAAAAATTAGGACTGAGACATTCGCCCTAACGTCGGAGACTCGGAGCCGAGTCTGGCAGCAGCGGCGGCGCGTGCGTGTAGTCCACTTATATTAACCCCTTAAAGAACACTTTATTCAGCATAAACTAGTACACACTAGTTTATAAAGCTAATATGGGACAAGTGAAGGGTTGAAAACCCTTCAACTCCTCCACTTGGTTTTATAAGTCACAAGTAAGTCTCCACTGTCTCAAGTTTCCTATGTGGGACAACTCAACATGTAACACTTAACCATTTCACTTCCTCTATTACACCAATTTCACCACCATAATTATCTTTGAATTCCAACCATAATTGACATCCATCCAAAATTAATTAAACATGTAATTAGGCTCAATAGTGCCAATTACAACATGTTGTTCTAACATTCTTGTCTTAACTAAGGCGTTCGAAAATCAATTTTTACACTCATTACTTGTTACATTGATAATAAAGTCATACAAAAAGTGAAATAGAATTGAATCTTTCATGCTTGACATAAATTTAAACATCACCATGTATTATTTCTATTTATCACGCTTATTTCACTTCTTTTCTTTCTATTTATTTAAAAGAATTTTTTTAAAGAAAAGAAAACTATTATCTATATATTTCTGCACATGTATGAAGTATGGTCCCATGGATTACTTATAGTGACAAATGGACCAATAAAAGCCGTCAATTTATTACAGGCATATATATATATATATATATATCTTCTGGAATGTCACTTATTATATTGCCCCTCCAATAGACCTTCCGGCGTGTTACTTTTTAAAGAAAATTGTAATAATTCCACATGGGCGCACGTTTCTATGTGTGTGTGTTGTTAAACAATACATCGTCCGTGCTGTGTGTTGTTAAATATGGAGTGAAATAGAAGATTCAAAGTATTTTTTCTTGTATTTTTATGTAAAAAAAAAAGGTGTAATATTCACGAAAAATTGAAATTTTTACTGATAAATTTTATTTTTCAATTTTTGTCTTGTATCATCAAATCTTACCTTATACAAATATATATATATATATATTGGAAAGGAGTGAAGCCACTTGATTTTTTTGTAATGTACAGACTTGATCCTAATCAATTGTTCTCTGATATCGATAAGGTTCCTTGTGAGGCACCTCATTATCTAGATGAACTATAAAATGCTGCTCAAGAGATTATGGTTCTTGACAAATTTTCCCAACGTGCGCTTCCGTTTCAATATTTTAACCAATTCTGACGAAGTCATATCATAACATTCTCGAAAGCTAAGCTTTTCTCGATAGTAAAGTGCTTTTCTTGATAGTAAAGCCAAGTCGAGCTAGATTTTAAGGAGGAAACAATGAAGGATAGATAAATTCGATCTTGATCCTAAATAAAATGCAATTATTGATCTCATCAAGTTAGAAAATATAAGCTTTGTTGGGATCGGCCCTAGCTAAATCTTTCGTGCCCAAATCAAAAACTGGCTTGAGAAATACCTCAACTTCGAATAATCAAAATGCTTGCCTGGAATTTCATAATCACTGTATATTTATAATAGAATAAAATACACGATGGGACATATACAAAGTCATATATTAAAATGTGAAGTGTCAAACAAGTCCAAAATCATAAATGACATCTAGTCAAGATCCAAATTTGAATCAAATCACATATGACCCGAATATATTATTTTAAAAAAAATATACAAATATTATCCTATTTATTGAATATAGTTTATGTGTTTTGATCTTTCGAGCCACTTTACGTGTCTACTCGAATCAATACATGTGTTTGAATTTTTTACAATAAATTTCAAGTTATTTTTTTTAACTCAATACAACAATGATTTTAATTGAGTCAAATACTACTTGAGCCCAAATAGCTTATACAATCATTTATTTAGTCAATCAACCTCAAACCAAATTTCAAGCAAGTTTAGAAATAGATATTAATTCGAATGTTATATAGTAGTTTGATTTATTTCTCAATCTTATAAGTCAAGCCTCTTAGAATCATTGTTTCAAGAGTCAATTAGGTATATTTTTAAACTCTCACTAGCAATGATATACATAAACTTAGATAGTGTCATCATGCACTTAACCAAATGTGACACTTAAAGTGGATATATCTTTATTGGGTATGATTTTGATTCTCTATTACCGACATCGTCATGCGTTTTACATAAATAAAATATATATTTAAAGTAATGATAATTAACAATATAATAGCAATATACAGTAATATAACAGTTTGATATAACATCATCAACCATAACACAAAAATATATTCAGCCAAAAATATATCTCCCAGTCAATAAAATTAAGCACAATTTTCTCCATAAATACACCGGGATCAATAATTTCCTAAATAAAACCTATGCCAAAATTGCAATTTTCGTAATATAAATTTGCCCACTTTGAAATTTTATCTTATAACTTATCGAGATTCAAATTTAGTCATGTATGTTTTATAAAATTGTCACACTTATTTCAATTTTATTGAAAATTCACAATTTAGTTAGAATTAAGTACATGGCACACTAAAAATTATGATCGCATTATCAAATTATATATGAGACATTATCATTCGAACCAATGATTGAAAAATCAGACTGGTTCGGCCAGTTCAATCGCTTTGACCAAGAACGGCCAAGATTTCGGTCCGATTTTATATACGTAACCAGTTTATTAAAAAATCGGTGTTAATCGGTGTAAAACAATAAAAAATCTGTCCAACCGGTGAATCGATTTTATTTTAAACCGATTATTATTATTTTTTTTAATAAAAACTAAATAAATAAAAAGTAAAAACCCTAAAACTAACACATATCTATATGTGTCTTGTTTGGGAAGGGATGGGATGATGAGATTCATCACAAGAAGATAACACACAGTGAATGTATGAGATCTTGGGAGTTGCCAATAAAATATTTGTGCAGTCAGAGGCCCATAAAAAAGATAAACCCAAATTTATTCCACCGTTGAACTTTTCCATTCCTATATAAAGGGGCAATCCCACCCTCTTTCTCCCACACATCAAATCAAAAGCAGTGCTCCTTTTCTAATGGAACAGTGTCCACTATATGTGATACCTACTCTTTACTGTTTGTGGGAGGGTTTCCAAATTTAGGGTTCTTCCTGTTCTGCAACACCTCCTTCTTTTGGTCTTCTTTCTGTTGTATATATTTACATACATATATCCACCCACACCTTGGGATGTGTGTATGTGTGTGTATACTTATATATATATATATGTGTGTGTGTGTAGATATATATTTTATTTTCAATTAATATGGGATCCTTGGATTGGTTATAAGGGTAAGGGAGGTGACAGAAGAGAGTGAGCACACATGGTGTTTTCTTGCATGAATAAATTCTACATGCTTGAAGCTATGGGTGCTCACTCTCTGTCTGTCACCCCACCACTCTCTCTCTCTTTCACTCTCTTTCTATCTACACACACATACACACAATTGTGTGTTTTTTTTTTCTGGTTTTAAAATAATGCTATATGTATCTCAAGCACTGATCTGATGTGTTCTTGTGGATCCCTTTTTTTTATTTCACTTTCCTTTAGCATTGATATGATGATGTTTTCCTATCTGTGTCACTTCCAAGATTTGATGGGTTCTTTCCAGAATTATAGATGATTTTATCAGTACTAATCCCTTTTCTTTTTATGGAGGATGGGGGAGATCATGGAAAGTTGCCAATTGAGGACAAAATCAAAGTGTTAGGGTTTCTTAGAAGGGGGGGGGGGGTTGGATTTGTACAAATCCCACAAAAGTTTGGATCTTTAGAATAGCCCTTAATTGCAAGTTGTATTTTCAGGTCTAATTGGTTCAAAACACTCCCAATTATTGCAAGCTGTATTTTCAGGTCTAATTGGTTCAAAACACTCCCAATTGAACCCTCTTTCTCTTTTCTTGCTAATCACATATAGGTCTTAATTTGTGGTTGTTTTAGTAATTTACTAGTAATGGGCACTACTTTAGTGCTCTCCCCACATATGTATTGTCAGAATCACATACCAAAATGACCAATAGAGTTTCCCATAATTTCTTGTAGCACCAAAGCTTGACTTTGTTTCTGTGATATGGGCTGGTGGAGAGTTATAATCATTCTGTTTCTGTAATGAAGGCCTGTTGAAATTTCCCATATATGCATGTACATTAGGCAAGGCTGTCTCTAGCCATTTCTGTTCTTCTGTTTGAAGGGTGGTTAATCAATTTCTACTATATATGTAGTTCCTTCTCTGTTTTAGTCCCCACCATCACATACACACACACTCACACACACAAAAAGAGGGCATTTTGAGGGCATAAAATTGACATATAGTATGGTGTAGAGTCATTCTTGTTTGAATATTTTCTTTTGTTAATTTGTGCTTTTCATGAATGTAAATGATTAGAAATTATATATATATTTGCAGTCACAACTTTACCTCTATCTTCATCTGAGGATTGCAGTTCTTTGAAGCTCCAAAAGTGGGGCAATTTTACTTGAAGAACAAACTGCAAGGAGATCATCAAGTATGAAGACAGTTGGAAGGGAAAAGCTATACCCCATTTCCATTTTAATTTCCCAAATTTATTAATTTAGGGTTCCAAGTTTCATTCTTGATTCTATCTAGCATGATTAGGGCAAAGAATCTACATATTCTATTTATGTATATATTTAGATTGTTTTTTGTAATGATCCCATAATGTTATACCCACAGTATGTGCAAGTGTAATGATTGAAGCCACATGCAAACAAGTGGTCTATTGTATTTTCTTTGCTGAATATTGCTCTTTCATACTTAATAAAGATAAAAACATGTTTCAGTTTTCATATATCTGTTGACTGTTATAAAAGGTGAGCTGTTCTTTATCATTACTTCCATTGGTGCAAGAAGATGGATTTCATTCTGTCAACCTCAATGTCGACTAACTGCAACTGTAAAAACTGTTGCCTAATATCTGCTGTACACATGTAAGTTTAGTGTGTGTTGTGTGTGTGGGGGGGTGGGGGTGGGGTTGGGGGGTGGCTAAAAAGCTGCAAGAGCCATCATTCTACAGTGGAGTGCATATGGTACACTCGGTCCACCTATGACCCTAAAAACCATCCGCTCCCTATAAATTCAACAATTATGATTAGATCGAATGCATTGCACTCAATCCAACTAAGAATTTCGCTGTTTAACTCAGTGAATAGACGATCTATGTTGAGAATATAAAAGAAGATCCCAATACACGACTTGGAGCCATTTTTTATCTTCTTTCATATTCTATATTTGTGATTCTTTCCTCCATTTACTTGATCGACGATGTTCAAGAATCATTGAATGATCATCAAAGTTTGTGATTATGCCTTTCTTGAAAATAATAAAGTTGGTTCTTGATGAGTGATCAAAATTCATGATAGAACATTGGAATATCAAAATTTTCTGACGGCTGATAAGATGTGTCAAAATAAACAGTGTGTTTGTGTGTGTTTTTATGTGGAGCACCTTGATTGAGCTAACTTGAACCGGTTTTGCATCTTCATTGTGAAAACTTAGCACATTACGGATACCCCACATTTTTGCATGCTTATACATATATGGGACTTATAGGACAAGAAATGACCTGTCTGTGGGAATCTTTACAATAAGGAATATTTATTTGTTTTATTCCTTTTATTATTTTCTCTTTTCTTTTCTTATACCATTTTTATTGAGAACAGATTAGAAACGATATTTTATCATTAAAACAATATCAGATTCGCTATAACATCATTACAAGTGTTATTACAACACCTCATTTTGATTATAATGTCCAAAAACCTAAGTACAAAAAGAATATCAAAATGCTGCTACTCACTATTGACTAAAAAATAAAGATCTCCCTCTCAGAATATCTGAAATATTTAACGAAGAAATAAGACAAAAAAGTGTTATATGCAGCTATAATTACAATAACTGAACCAGTATATGAGGGTCATTTTCATGATACTGGTGATTCTTGAACATCAACCTTTGTTGCTGGCTTCTCCTTTTGTGGAGTGGTGTGGTTCTGTCCTTTTTCCTCTAGGCCGGCACTTGCAGTTCGTTCGATACTATGAAGGACTCCGTTTTCCACAGTAGGTAGATTACTGTTTTCTGATATATTATTGTCGTCTGCAGTACGGACAGGTTTTGGTAGTTCTCTTGAGGGTGAGGATGCTAATAGGCGACCTATTCCATCGAACAAATTCTTGGCATCTGAGATCAGAGCGGCTCCACCTGGGTAACAACGGCCAAAGCATGTAGCACAGTGTGGAAAAGCAACCTGCATGGGGCGAACGAGGTGCAAGTCGTTATTTGAAGAATAGGGTCATAAATTTGCAGCTAAAACTACAATAAAATTTTGTAAAGAAGTTCACCTCAATGAATGCTTGGCACATTTTTATGAAAAGTACAGACTCGTTGTCTCTGAGCATCCTGGTTGTATTGTATCTCAGAAGAGAATCAGAAACGGTCTGCAAACTCTTAACTAGTTCCTGTGCGAGTACATTTTTCAAACTTAATGGAGCGCAAGGACGTAGTTCATTCATTGCTGCAGATACACCTGTTGAAATCGGAGAGGGAAATTAAATTAACATTAAATTATTTGCATTTATTAAATTAAATGAAAATGTTTAGGGAGAATCTAGTTTAATGTTGCACAAATGTGAAATGAACTTTTAAATTTACCATTGATGAAAACAGCAAGAGGTGGATGCTCCATAAGATTTGAAGGAGGTGTAACATCATCAAGACTTTCTTCACCCAAACTAGTGCCAGGGAAGCCAACTGCTGGCAATGGGACCCAACGATGAGAATCCAAGACTAACTGGATTAATTGAAACATTTGTCATAAATCTTCACAAGAATGATACTATTTTGTTGTGAAAAGACCATAGAAATCCAAATCATGTACAGAAAGGCAGGAAACTATACCTGAAAATTTTCAACAGCTGTACTCATATTCTTCGAAAACAAATTAAGAACCGCTCTGTTGAAAAACAAAAACATCCATATGAGAACTTCCCACATGCCAAAGTATGTAAAAGACCCAAAATTGCTCAAATGTTTATTTACTCTTCAAAGAGGGGGGGGAGCAGTCCTCGGAAATCCAAACCAACCCAACCAAGGCCCATAGCACAATACTGTAAACCACAAGTTGAAACCAAAAGACATCATTAAGTGGTTCTCTTAAAGATCATTTCTCATAAAAACAACTATTGAACAAACAAGAAACAATCATCATAGTGACATGAAGATAAAAGCCAAAGGGCAAACTTTTAATCCACTGATGTTCTATTTCACTGTAAATATATTCTGTTAACTGACACATATAAGCACAAGTAATGCCAATAAGTAGTTTCTAGGGAGGGGTGATTCACTTTCCTTAGCATTCTTCTTAAAGGTCGAGCAATTTTCATTTTATGAATGGATCTTGTTCTAATCAGAAAACAGGGTCTCAAGAGGATCAGAAGGCTCCCTACCAAGCCACCATTGAAAATTTTAAAGGTTACCACTTCCAACCGTTCCTCTGTTTCAAAGTCCAAACCATGAGATAAGCAACAAATGACCCTGGCATGTCATCACCAAAGTTAATACAGGGGTAGAAAAGAATAATAAGTAAATCTCACCATGCATTGATCCAAAATATTTGACAGAGATCCACCATCAATTATCTTAGGAAGCATAACTTTAAGTGTCTTCAGGTGCAGGGTGATCTGATGCATGGCCCAGTCAAAGAGAAGGCCACCATCATAATTTTCTTCACTTCCTGATGTGTCATCAGCAAATATGGCTCTGTACTGGTTAACAACATCAAAAAGATGCATTCTGTGACAACTTACCATCCCTTTTAAATATTCATAAGGATTTCTCTGGTCTAAATCATCAAGTATGCCAGTAAGCCAGGCTTCACGGCATCTTAAAAACTGCACAGCAGAGAAGGATCCTTGATCAGAAACTAATACTTGGAGAAATAATGGGATCCCTTGACTAGAGATGACAGATACTAAGATGAAGTAAAATCAAGGACAGAACCATGATACCTGTAGACGCATTTCATACTCACTGAAAACTCCTATTCGACGTAAATACCCGATTATGCGGAGGCATTCTGGCAACTACAAACAAAATTGTGGTTAATTCGCATTAGGGCCCAGAATTCTATATGAATTATTTTGTGTTCAGTGAACATGCTTAATTTAAAATAAGACGTATTACCTGAATGTTAGATCTAAGTTTCTGGAGAAGCTGAGAAAGAAGAGACTGAGTGGTCTGCTGAACTTCAGCAGCTAGAGCCTGAATCACAGGAATTCTTTTTTGAAGGAGAAAAAAGAAAATAGTGCCTCAATGAATGCTTCAATATAGTTGAAAAATGAAAAGAATTGTGTGCTGCTAGCAAAAGAAACTTACTTTGGGTGCATTGTAGTAAGTTTTGCTACAAATGCTTCTAAGTCAAGGGCTTCATCAGAATTTCCATTCCTTACACATCTGTATCAACATGAGATCTAATCATTCTTTGAGAACCAGGAAATCCACAGTTAACAATCAAAATCAAGAATATCAGATATAATTGTAGTCCACAAATAAGCTTGGGGATATACGTGTCCATCAGCTGAGGAATTTCAAGCAAATCAAGCAAAGTACTATGATTTGCCAGCAGCGTTTGGTTCATTTTCCTTTTGTCCAAAATCTTTTCTGCTGAATCAACAAATTCAGTGCAGCCAGACATTAGATTTGGAATTTCAGCTAACTGCAAAAAGCGGAAAAGCACCAATGAATCTCCATAAATTTTTTACTATCTCACTTTTAGAATACAAGCATGATGAAGAAGCAAAGAAGCAGCACGCTGACACCAGTATTTACATGTCTGGTGCTATCTCAAACATTCTAGCCTCAAAATTAACCCCTCTCAATTCATATGTTCTATAGATAGCGAGTTACCAAAATACCAACTATTGTTTCACATAAAGAATACACATATTTATCAACCTTCTTCTCGCTCCATATTTTTATTTTACCTTACGAGAAACAGAAGAAAAACAAGATCTACCCGAAAGTATCTGCTCAGCCTTTAAAAATGACCCACTTAGTCAACATGAAGCAATACTGGGGCTTATGAGAATTATCTTTAGGCTTTAAATGTCCATAAGTATTAATTCCAAGCTTTCACCTTTATCCTAAGTCTGACCTCATTAATTGGATATAAGGCAGGTGTGCTTTCATTTAATTAGAAACACAAAAATGGTGAAAGAAAATCCTTCTATCCTTGTTATAGTCCAAAACAATCAATTAGCAGTTCATGAATTCAGTGGATGCAAAGCTAAATGACTGCTAAAATAATTTTCTCCTTCAAACTTACTATAAAACTCCAATTTTTCTTTTGCTTCATAGCAGAACTAGAGAACCTTTAAATTCACAATTACACCAGCTTTACTATAATTTTTACTGCCACCATCATTGTCCATACTCGAGAAGCTTAAATGGAATTCCAATTGATCAATTCATGAATCATAACCCAAACTCTATCAACAATTCACAAACATTACTACAACCAAAATGCCAGCTCAATAATACACCAATTCAAATAAAGTAAAAAACCCAAAAAAACTCATTAATCAAAGGAAAATACCAGAGACTCGAGATGCTTATCAATAGAAGAAACCTCCTGTCGGATCTCGAGCAACGCATCTGCCGCCGCGATGAAAGCACGGTAATTGCCCACCGCCACCTCCTGCATCTGCCGCTGTATTCTCTCCGCATCTACTCTCAACAACTCCGGTTCCTTAAACAAAAACAAAAACAAACAAGATTTCAAATTCCAAATCCAAGGGGCGTAATTAAGCAATCTTGAGAGTGTGGGGATACCTTGTGGAGACGATCCAGAGTGAACGACAGAAGTTCGGAGACATAGGGCAGCTGCTCGGCGGAGGCGAGTGGGAGAAGATTCGGCATCACCATCGACACATCGTCATTTGCCGGAGCTTCTGGTAACGCCATTGCCGTCATTTTCCCGAGCTCAGAGTTGGACCGATCTTTGCTAGAGATATGTGCAGTGGATTTTGTCCAAGCTAAATGAGATAATTCCTTGGGGTCAATATAATATTTCCAATATTATAGGGGCATACTTAAAATTTTTAAACAAAGTAATATTTCCTCACCTGAGGTTTGTGATATTCTATTTTGACCCCTTAAATTTTATTGTCAATATTTAATCAACTCTATTAGGCTAAAGAAACCTTGTGAACAAAATTGTGTGCATTAAGAACAAAAAAAAAATTATCTAAGTTGAATAAAATTGTGAAAAATGAAAATAGTTATGAAGATAAGAGGAAAACTCAAATTTTAATGAACAATTGAGGAAAAAAATTTGATATTTAAAATGCAATAGTGTAATATAAGTATATCACTATTCTAAGTTTTATTGTACAATTATTATTATTTATTTAGAGTTTTATGTCTATATATATGTGAAGAAATTTAAAAAATAAAATGAATTTTTTCGACCATCAAATGTACATCAATAATTAAATCAATATGTCAAACCTTTAAAATATAAATAATTGCATCTTTTAAATTAATATATTATATACAATCATAGAAAGTCATTACACAAGTAGATCAATACATACTAGTGAATCTCGAATCAATAACCACTGAATTATTGAGATAGAGAATGAATTTTTCAGAAGTTGGGTAAAATTTAAATTGAAATGAAGAGAACAATTTTAATACTGTGTTGGTAAATCCAACTTCTTAGACGCCGAGCACAGAAAAGCGATATGAAACTTTGGGTTATGCCATAACATAGAGAGCCATTCTATTTAGTGCGAGACAAAATGAAATAAAATGGGGCAAGATGAATGAATTCAAAGAAATTGTTGCCTAATGCATCATATAATGTTAGTTTTAGTTTATTGAAGTAATTTGCTTCTTGCTCCTACGTCAATACGTAATATAAGGGCCCATTTGTCTTCAATTTTTACACCTATTTTCATTTTCTTCTCAAAATGAAAAAGAAAATGAAAATAGAAATTTATCAACCTCTATACTATTTTTTCATACATTTTCATTTTCAAAACATTTCTTTTTACATTCTCTTTCTATTTTCATACATATTTCCCCCCTATTATAACATATATCTACTTTTTTATCTTCCTAATACTTCTCAAATATCATTCACTACAAAAATATTATTTTATATTATTTTTTCAAATAAGTACACATCATATCATCAATTCAAATTCAAAAATTTTCTTCATTTTAATACACAAATACTTAACATCAAAATACATATCATTTTCACATTTATATAAACTATAATTTTAAACAATATATCCAAACACAATTTCATTTTCCAAGACACTTTTTTTACTAAGTTTTCAGTATGCATTTTTATCAAAAAATGAAAATACCTCTATCCAAGCGGGCCCTAAGTTTTCCTCAAAGCACCAAAAAATAAATTCTAATACTTTATAAATAATTTCAATTAATATTTTAACACACTTCTCATATAAATCTTACATATGGAGTATGATTAATTAGTCAAGATAAAATGTTTCTTGTTCTCCATCAAAAAAAAAAAAAACACAAAAAAAAACTAAAAGAAATCCCTTCTAATCATTTTTGCTAAATACATAGAATAAATTCACCTAAATTCACACAAAACTTGGAAGAAAATCAACACCACCAAAAGAATGGAACCCGGATGAAGAGGAAGAAAACAAGAAGCTTTGGATGCGTAGAAATAGTAGTAAGGATAGGAGAAATTCCGCTGTCCCATGCCCGGCGGTCCCATGTTGCCTGGATTGTATACATAAACGGAAGGAGGTGTTGGAAACGCGCCGCCCCATGGTAATGTGGGTGCAGGCGGAGGAATGGCGCCGCCCCCCGAGACATACGACGGTGGAGAAGGCGACGGATGAGCTGGTGGAGATGTGGCCGGCGAGGGAGAATCAAAGTAGTACTGCTGTGGCGGCGAATGGTGGTGCACTGGTGGCGGTGGAGGCAGCGGCAGAAGCGGCGGTAGAGGCGGCGATGGCGATGATCTTGGAGTTGGTGGTGCAGAAGGCGGTGGCGGTGAGCATATGACGGGGCAAGTCTCGCAGTCGCTGATGCATAGCGAACCTGCTGGTGGGGTATTGCCTGTTTGGCTTTGGGCTTGAGATCTTGAAATTGAAAAGGAGATTATTAGGAGAAAAAGGAGACATTTTCTTGGCATGATTTCAAGAATTCTTGAAATTTTCATTTGGGTTTTTTGTTCAAAGTGTGCATGAAAGATTGGAAGTGAAGTAGAGATTATGTGGTGGTGAGGCTCATTAGGTTGTTGTGTTCATGTGTAGTATGAATTTATATAGACCAATTATGGGACCTAGAATGATGCCTTTATTGAACAACTTATAGGCCATTTGGATTTTTTTTTCGAAAACATTTTCATTTTTTAGTGAAAAGAAATAATAAAAAGTTAATTATAAAAGTATTTTTGAAAATAAAATATTATTTAAATATTTTATTTAAAATGTAATGATTATGTAGGATTGAAAATGAGTTGTATTTCGAAAATGTAGTATTTCTGTATTAAAAGTCAGTGCAATTATGAGTAGGAAAAAAATGAAAAGTAAAAATAGAAAGAGAGTGTAAGAGTTTGTTTGGAAGAATATTTTGAGAATGAAAATATCTGTAAAAATGGATAGGAAGACGATAGCTCTCTGTTTTCATTAGAAAATGAAAATGTGTTCAGAAAACCAAAACAAACGGGCTTTAGAAGGGGTGTGTGAATATTGATGAGACTATTCTCTTGCCACTTACTAAAGTACCTATATGTGCACTTCTTCTGAAAGATTATGATCGTGGTTTGATGTAAGTATGAATTTTATTTTATTTTTGACTGCAGAGTGATGGGACATTTAACTTATAAACACAATTAGGTATTCAGAATTTGAGATCATAAAAGAATTAAGGTCGTACTGATATCATTGAAATTGCACCCATGATGTCCGAGTCAATAGAGTATAAGAAGAAGAGGAAAAAGAGAGCTGAAATTGTATATAAGATGCTAAGAAAGTAAGAAAAATAAGTGTTGATTGAGTACTTGTGACTATGGATTTCATTTGGGATCTTAAAGTACTGAGTTATCCATACCTAAACGATGGGATATGTAGATCACTAAATATTAATTAAGTAAGCATTTTTCACAATTTCAAGGACCATTTGATAATAACATATTAGGTTTGTTATGAATGATAGTTGGAATGCAATCCCCATCAGTGAAAACCATTGTTTGTCAAAAGGAGAACAGTGATTTTTCCTTGGCCTGGTCTGGAAAAGTGTGTGTAGAAAAGTCACAGTGATCAGAAAATTAAGTCATGGAGACAAATTTCTTGCTTTTTGACTTAAATGAAAGGAGGAACTGTTGTGTGTTGATGATGATAGTTTTTGCATTATATTGTCTTTTTAATGGTAGACATTTGGGGCTAGTTTGGTTGTAATGAAAAGATGGGATAAGATATTTTTATTTCACATTATCATTCGTTTGGTTGAAATGACAATAAATATTCAAACCCACATAAATACCAAAAGCCCGTGTGTATATATGCAACTCTCATGATAAATTAATATGCCACCCCCTATGAGTTTATTTATCATGTTAATCAAACAATACAACAATGATAAAAAATCACACAAATTATCACATGATAAATAATTATGAGAAAACTTAAATTCTAACCAAACTAGTCTTGGAGTTTGGAACCTTATAACATAATCCTTAACTCTATATCAATTATGTGATTAATATAAGTCATTATGTCCTTAAAATCAACATAAAAATGTTACTTATCCATTTTCTAAAGGGAAAGAGGATCCTAAGTAGATTGGCATAGGCATTTCTAACTTTTAATGTGCTTTTCCCTAGACACAATCAATTTCCAACTTTTTATTGTGCTTTTCTCTTGTCACAATCTACCTATGTGGGCACCAATTGGGCCAAAGTTTTGTTCCACTCTTAATCCTTTTCTGTTTTGCAGGCGGTACCTTTCTTATGGTGGAGGACTTTGGGGGTCATCACTTTTTGGTTTTCAATCCCAAGTAAAGAATTTCATCTTCCACTGCATATTCTAATTCAAGGAGCTCCTTTGTCTTATGATAGTTATGTGTTGTAATTGGACAAATAGAATGTTTTATCAGCCAAGATTGAGTAGCATGGCATGGATTAGATCAACTATGCATGTTGAAGATATCCAAATCCGTCGTCGGACTTGCAAATGCGGATTCATAAAGATTTGAACTTTGATATGTTATCGTACTAAATAAGGCAAGTGTTGAAGACACAACTTGGCCACTTGATAAGGGTTTGAGCCTTAGCCATCTGCCTTACTAGGTAAAGAAATGTTGAAATCATAGTTTCATGAGGTATTATTACACCAACACGATTGATAGAAACTCTACTATACCCAGCCAATTCTCAAGCAGCACCACAACAAGCTTCTATTAGAGGGCTTTTAAATATTTTGAAAAGATCTACTAGTTGAAAAAAGGAGGACCTGTTGGGGGCATTATCAATGGATGAAAGAGGAAATAACTTATAAATTATTTCAAAATTCTCAACTCTTTAATGTGGGATAAGATCAGATATCATCATCATCATCATATATATATATATATATATAGCAACAACACTAAATAGAAAACATGTTAAAAGTTGTACTCACAAAGTACTACCACTGTTTTTATCAAATGATTCAACTATACCATATCAATGACAAGTTGACATACATAATCAAATGAATACAAGGAAACTCATATTCAAAGTAACTCTCACTATTTTGGACATCTCCTATTGTAAACCAAAAGAAACTCTTTGAGCACAACAAATTTCAACCCCCTCTAAGGTATTGTATCATGGCCAAACTTTTCAAGGGTCATCTTCCACTTTGTTTTGTTCCCATGATTTCCATTCAAGCCTTTCTCCATCCTTCACCATCCCCAGCCCTTCTGTTTGTGCTGCATATTCCTCAGTACTAAACAGGAAAAATTTATCATCTTAAGAGAAACTTCCGCGAGGACTTGATCTACGCGAAAAGCTCTTCTGGCTTGATAAATGTTGCATTCCAAGTTCTTTTAGCCTATTAAGCTCTGGAAGTATAACTTTAGCAAGGTCTGGCCTGTCTTTCTTTCTCAGCTCAGCACATTTGAGGGCTAGTTTTGCAAATCCAAGAGCCTCATCGACCGGCCAATCAGGCACCGTCGGATCAAGCAAATCAGCAAATGTCCCATTCTCAATGGCTTTCTCAACTTGATGAGTTAGCCCCATTGGAGGCCTAGCAGTTATAATTTGCAGCAGCAGCATCCCTAATGAGTATATATCAGACTTAGTCCCTAACTTACCTGTTTGCTGATACTCTGGATCTATATAACAAAATGTGCCTGCAGCAGAAGTCATGTGATATTGAGTAACACTATCTGCAACCGAGGGGGGAACTAGTCGAGCTAAGCCCACATCACTGATCTTGCATGTGTAATGACGGTCTAATAGGATGTTGGCCGGCTTTAGGTCCCGGTGGACAAGGGGCTCAGGCTCGGCCCGGTGGAGAAATAAGAGCCCTGTTGCTATATCAGCAGCAATCTTGAAACGGATCCCCCATGGGATCGGAGGGGTGTTGCCCTTTCGAAATAAACGATCTTCTAGGCTCCCGTTGTTCATGTACTCATACACCAAGCATCCATATTCGGGACACGCCCCCATGAGAAGTACCATATTTGGATGTCTCATGAAACTTAGGACTTCTACCTACATTGGTTTCATCATCAAAGACAAATAGTCAATGTCCTAATGATAAACAGACATTGGCAAAACAGTCGCATACTCGATATTTCAAAATACTTGTTTCATCATTAAAGACAAATAGTTAATGCCCTAATGATAACAACCATTGGCAAAAACAGTTAGATTCTAACAAAATATATCTATCTATATATATACCTCTTGTTGGAACTGTTTTCTCCCTTGTGCAGCATCAGGTCTGAGAATTTTGATGGCTACTCTGGTGTGATCAAGTTTTCCTTTAAAAACTGGCCCATAACCTCCCTCGCCAATTTTCATGGACCGCGAGAAGTTATTGGTGGCTGCTTCAATCTCCTCAATAGTATATTTTCTGTAACGGATATCGTTGTTTGACAATATATCAAGAGCTCTATTCTTTTCTTTCTTCTCTCGCTTGGCTTTCATCTCAGCGTGCTTTCTTCTCAGCGTTTCCTTCTCGGCTATTTTCTGTGCCTTCATTGCTGCTTCAATGGCGGCCCTGCATTTCGCTTTCTCCACCTTTACAAGCACATGGGCCGCCTCCTCAGCAAGCCGGACCTGCTCTAATCTTTGCACTTCATCAACCTTCATCTGTTGAAGTTCATTGGCCTAAAAAAGTTACCAAGACATAAACTTCAATGTTGCAAAATGCAGCTTAATATTTTAACTTCATACTTACTGAAGACGACGAATTCCTCTTATGATCAGTTGTTTGTCCCACAGAGCTATCTAAAACTTGCACTTTCGCGATGTCCGTTGATCCAGGATTGAGTTCAGAATCTGCTAAATCAACATGGACGGTTTTCCAATCACAGGATGGATTTCTAGTCCACCTATTGGAGATCACATGATGGCCATCAAGAGATGAATTCTTGGACAATCTAGTGGACAACTCTTGATGCTGGTGCATTGATCCATCAGTTCTCTTAGAAGTTCCCCTGCTTCAAAAATATTGGCACAAAATAGAAGGAAGAAATCAAGAACAAATTTTCCTTTGAAAACTTAAACTTATCACTAGAATACCAATACCTGCAGCTATCTTCTGGATTCAACTTGACAGATCCCTTTCGGGACAGGCTTGGAGACAGCAGGCCAGGAGGACTCAAACCGATCATCCGTCGTCCTGCTGGCCGGACTGACTGTGTCTTCCCTTTTGAAATCACATACACGTTGCAGAAATCCGGTGCAGCCTTGTTTATCATCGTCGGCACATCATAAGTCCAGAATTTCCTGCTTTAGGGCCTCAAATACATATCATTGGAGCTAAAACTGATTGTCGTTTCTATACAGTTCGAACTATTTATGGAATATTAGGCATCAAAATTGCAACAAAATAGTTGAAAAACCTTGTGATAGGACTCCTTGATGAAGCGCCAAGGGCTACATTCGTGATACGGTGGCTGTTGATGTAGTCTAAAAGCGTGTTATGCACATTCATGCCTTCCAGGATGACGACTTGCATTACTATCTGCAAGAATCTCAATGTCCCAAGAATCCAAATACTGTTAAAAATCCCTAAAGAACATGTGACGACACAACGTTTCTGCGTGCATAAATTTCACTTGCCTTTTTGGGAACACAAAGAGCACGAAACTGTGAGAATATATCCTCCATGGATTCACCATCTGCATCGCCATTCAGGCCCTCTGCAACCCAAATGAGAACATAAAATGCCAAGAATCATTGCATGATAAAAATGCATTAGATTGATGAAGCAAATAAAGAGGATACCTACGCTTATGCAAATTTCTGGTCCTAACATGGACCAAAACGAGAGTTGCATTGGTCACAAGAAGATGTTCAATTGTCCATCTAACGGCTGACGCACTGTGTTTGTCTTTATCAACGGCCACGACAATAGGGTTGCCATCATGTGGAAAATTGGGTGCCATTTTCGCTATATTTTCGTATGAATTATGTTGTCAGGTACGAATCTATCATTCATGGACATTGATAAGATCTATCCATTCAATAGATTTTATGATGTCATAATTCTGTAAGAACGGCATAGTTCTGTAAGAACAACGAGAACAAGGTTGAAAGGAGGAAAAGTTCACGATAGATACCTAGTCACTATTCAAAAATCCACTAAATATTTTATTTCGTGCATGAGATTAATAATTCTTAGAGAGGTGGTGGTACAATGGGGGTAATGCCACTAGTGTAGCACCGTGAGCACCACCATTGCCGCCGTGATCACCACTTCCCTTGCATAAATTTTCCGACCAAAAAACTAAAACAAATTGTGGAAGGGAAGATGCTATATTTTTCTTATTTTCATGTTTGGACTAGAATTTTTCCATCTTAGTAAATCTATGTGTACGTGTAAGTATAATAACGTTAATTTACTTGAGATTTACTATTTTTGTCACTCTCAATGTTCATCCACTAATTTGATATTTATGGGTTTGTAGTGACCCATGTTTTTATAGTGGGTTCCAAGATTGTTACTCTATGGCTTAAGAAATAGATCTTCTGTGCATCCACATCTAATTAATAGACTCTGTTAAAGAAGGGATTTTGGGTCTAATTCAACCTCAAAAGTTAATTCAAGAGGTTAGGATTATCCAAAATCATATATAGATATCACAATTTATTCATTTCATCGATATTCTGTTTGGTTTTATTTCGATTTACAATTTTCATTCCATTATTTCTAAAATTTGAAAAATTAGCTAGTGGAAATGAGTTGAAAATGAATTTGTATTTGGATAGATTGCTAGAAAAGTAATGATTATGTTGGTTTTAATATGTTGTAGGTAAATAGAGATAGAAATAATAAAATAAAAAGAGAAAATATATAAGTTATTAGAGAATATGTTTTGAAAAGGAAAATGAAAATGAAAATGATGTTGTGCGAAAATGTGTAAAAAGTGATGTGTTTCATTTCTAGAATAGTAGAAAATGTGAAAATGACACCAAACGGCCCCTAACACACCCCGCACAAACTCAATTCCAAAAGTTAGCTTCAGAGGTGAGGATTGCCCAAGATCAAATATAAAGACCATAATTTATTTATTTCACCAATGTATGACACTAATACACCCTAAGCACGCCTAGAAATGAACATCTGAAAAGTAGAAGTACATGAAATGGATAACCCAACAATAGAAATGGATGGTTCTAATACCATGTTAAAAAGTAGACATTAGACCTAACACACCTCAAAAGCTAGTTCTAGACGTGACAATTGCCCAAAATCATATATAAATACCACAACTTATTTATTTCACTGATTTTGGATACTAACAGACACTATTAATTAAATTTTACGGACTTGGGGGATTGAATGCTTCTTACAATACCACATGTTCTTGTATATTTAAATTTTGTGAATGTCCTTGGAAGAAAGAAAATTTCATGTATATATTTGAACTCGATTTTGAAGTAAGGTATCGTGCTACAAGAAATTGTTAAAATCGTGATGAGAAAAGAGAAAACTAAACTTTGAAGGTTGGGATCTAAGTTTTGATTTAATTTATTTTCATTTGCGCCTAAGTATATAATTAGTGGGCTGATAATCAAATCATGTCATCTCTTTCTCACTATTTATGTTTGCCTTTAAACTAATTATTAGGATGCCTTACTTTATTGTTGGGCTTGCTAATAATTAATTGATCCAACTCATGTAATTGGAATCTTCACTTGTTCCTTTAATTAGATATGGTCTATATTGAGCTTCTCAAACTTGATCTAGCCCATTTGTTTTCATTTTCAAGCCCTATTTTTATTTTCATATGAGAATGAAAATTGAAAATAAATATATTTTTATAATTTTTTTAGAAAAAGTACACATTTTATTCTCAAAATTCTTTCTAAATCTACCTATTACCTTATTATCACATCAATCAAATTTAAATTTGGTTTAATATAAAGTATTCACTATCATTTTTCAATTAATAAAATATATAAATTAATCTACTTTTCAATTTTATAACATATTCTAATCATTACGGTTCAATAATTCATCCAAATATATCTCAATTTTTATTTTCATTTTATAATTAACTTTCCAACTTTTGAAAATGCATAGAAACTGGAAATGCCTTTGGAAATAAAACCAAACGGGTTGATTTTGTCTGTTTGGTATTGTTTTCAAGATCCATTTTCATTTTCTCTTAAAAACAAAATTGAAAAACCTATCAATTCCTTTCCTATTTTCACATGCATTTTCATTTTCAACACATTTTTCCAAACACTCTTACAGTCCGTTTGGTTTTATGATCATTTCCATTTTTAGTCATTTCTAGATATTGAAAAGCTAGTTATGAAATGAAAATAGAAATTGAGATGCATTTAGATGAAATATTAAAAAATAATGATTATAATAGGTTGTATGATTGAAAAATATGTTAATTTATATTTTTTATGTTTAAAAAGATTTATTTTTTAATTTAAAATAAAATATATGTATATTTTATTAATTTAAAAATAATTGTGAATAACTTTACATCAAATCAAATTTAAATTTGATTGATGTGTAATAGAATGATACGGTATGTTTAGAATGGATTTTTTGAAGAAAATGTATACTTTTTCTAAAAAAAAGTTCGTAAAAAACGGTTTGTTTTCAATTTTCATTCCCACATAAAATTGAAAAGGGAACTTGAAATGAAAGCAAACACCCTGTTACACTCCTGCTCTCCATATTCACACATTATTTTCTCCTACTCTCTTTTGCACGACTTTTAATACAAAAATACAATAACATTCAAAAATAATTCATTTTCAACCTTACACAATTATTACATTTTAAATAAAATATGCAAATAATATTTAATTTTTAAACTCACACTTATAACTAATTTTTCACTTTTTTTTTCACCCAAAAAAATCTCGTACTATAATAAATTAATTATTGATTGAGAGCACTTTGAACTTGGGAAAATGCACATGGTTTTGTTTGACTACACCATATGTTAATGTCTCAATTTCTGACAATGACAGTCAAATGAGTATGTAATATAGGACATTTTGCTGTAATATTAAATGCTGTCATTTAAGTCTTTCTTCCTCATTTGTTTTTTTTATTTTTTCTAGAAAACGTGTAGATTATTTTGCAAATTTATACTAAAAATAATATAAAAAGTCAGAGTCTACGAATTTTGGGCTTAATTGGGTTTGTCGAAGAATTGGTCAAAATCTCCTTCGTGGCAAAGTCTTCGTTGGTGATCCAACCAAATTTCTAGAAAATTCTTGAGCTATTTACTTGGACATTATTGAAATATATTTTCGAGTATTCGTGTTTATATATAATAATATCATAAAATAAAATAATAAAATAATATTATCGTGTATAATTAAATTACTCGTAATGAATTTTTTTATTGAGTAGTATTTCACATCTTAAAAAGAATTCAAAATAATGCCCAAGATGAAAGCAAAAGCAAATCCCATTTCTTTGGAATAATAAGGATTTTTAAGTGATATATAGATTTTAATTCTCCTTGAAATATAAGGATCTATATTAAGCTTATAAGTATTGTCAATTCATTTAAAAGTTAGAATTGCTATTGAAAAAAGTTGATTCTAATGTACAAAGAAAGGGGGAAAAGAAAATAATAATAGTAATTTAGTCCTATGCACCTGCCAATATATTCAAATAAACGATTATACGATTGTTAATTATAATGATAAGCAGTATTTGCCTATTGTATGACAGATTGAATGATATAGAGATGCAAACTAGATAAGTCGAGTTTTGACAATTTTTTCAGGTTTGAGCTCGACGAACTAATGAAATTGAGGCTCGAGCTGGTTTGAACTTGACTCGATTTGTTTTGTCAGACTGGAACTCGTCATTCAACTATAAGCTCAAGTTCAAACTCGAACTTGAAAAGTTATTTGTTTTATAAAATTTTCTAAAATTGATATATTTTATTATAATCTTTTATATATAGGCTCGCAACCCAACTAGCGAAATTACGAATGAGAATTATTTGGCTCAAACTCGAGTCAAAACCTATATGAAGTTGGTTCAAGCTCAAACACTTTTCGATCCAGCACAGTTCATCTGCATCCTTAGTATAATACATTGTATCCATAATTGTAAGGATTTAAGTTGAACTACCAATTTTATCAAACTATTAAAAGTTTAAATTGCAGTCAAAATAATTAATTCTAATAAAATAAAAGGACGAAGTCGTATCCCTAATAGTAAGTATCTCAATTAAACTATAGATACCCTCAATTCATTCAAAAGTTTAAACGAATGATAAATATATATACACACTAATAAAATAAAAATGTGATACCGTATTCCTAAATACCATACAATATATTTTTCTTCACGATCAATTTATCAAAAACGACTGTTAAACAAACATATTTGAAGTTTCATTTTCACAATAAATGTATTGGAATCATATTTTCTACTTCTAGAAAAGGAAAAACTTCAAAAAAGAAAGTAAAATTTTAATTTTTCTCAAAAAAAATAGCATGGACCAAAAGTAAATTTGAAAAAGAAAATAAAAAAGAAAAATTCTTTTCACACTTCTCATTTGTAGTAAGCACAAGGAAAAGGACTAACAAAAAGAGGACTTCTTTCGGCCTCTCACCATTACGTTGAAATTTGGGTGATTAACATTCAACTTTGGAATTTTGCCAAATTCTGATAATCTGATAAACATTATATTATAATTCAAAATTCAAAAATTTCAACTGGATTATAAAAAGCAGCCAAATCTTATCTTGATTATGATTATAAATTAAGCAATTAAGAAGTAATGGCCCATATATTAATTTGGGCCGACATATTTTTCTTTTTTTTTTTTTTAAGACATTTCAATGGAATTTGGATAATCTCAAATCTTATTTTTTTGAGTTGAAAGATAATGTAATAATTTGGTGTTCTTTTTAATTAATAATTAGTAATGATATCTTATTCGGACTATCTGACGTTAATTATTGCAAACACATAATAATATTGATGAAATCTTTTAATGATAAGACTTGGTCAGCATGCAATTAAAAAAAAAGGGAAAAACATTAAAATAAAGTAAAACTTTGACATGACTTAGGTGACTTTTGAGTCGTAAAGTGGGACTTATGAATTTTTACTTTTATTTTTATGAAATCATTGCTAAAAGTATCAATAAAATGTGAATTATTATATTAGTATTTTATCATAATTTCAATTTAAAATTTTTAAGTGCATAATAAATGGACGTCGATCTTCGATTTAGAAATGATTAATCTTAATATCAAATTCGGAGGCTCTAAATTAAATCAAGCGCATATAACTAATCTATTTGATTCAGATTGATAAAATTATAAATTTTAATGTCGAGATTTATTGTAATAAATCGATTAAATTATTTAAAATCTAAATTATGAAACTTTACCCTAAATTAAAACTTACTTAGTAAGCAGTTTTTTTTTATTTATACACACATATTGAATATTCGTTATATTTGAATTTGACTTCACATTTTTATACGTAAGATTTATATCATTGGATCAAAGGTCACCCAATAAAAATTGAAAAAAAAAAAAAAACAAGTATTATTGTTTAACAAATTATAATGGTTGTGTTTGGTTATGTTTTTTATTTGATTTTATTATGCGTTTTAGAAAAATAAATTATTGAAAAATGTGAAATTTATTTTTTAATATGCTTGTTTATGTTTTGTGGAAGATATTTTTTACTGCAGCAATCAAATAAATACTTTTTTGTTTGATTTTTTTGGGCGAAAATGGAATTGAATAATTATTTTAATATTAAAATAATAATAATAAATATATATAATATATATAATATATGTATGTATATATTAAATAATATGCATTTTAAAGAAAAAATAAAGATATATTTAGTTATTTTTGTGAAACATAACCAAACAAAGCGAATATTTTTTTATGGAAAAATTCCAATAGAAAAAGCCGTTACGTACGAAAAAAAAAAAAAAAAAGATGCATCCAAAAACGCGTAGCCTCATTTTCTCAAACTCTGTCATCTTCGCCGAAGTTTCTTCAATCCCAAGGCTCTGTTCAAACTTCAAACCAATCCCGTACGGTCTCTCTCTCTCTCTGTATATATGTATATATATCTGTATGTATAGATTTGTACCCACAGCACCCACAGCAGACAAGCCTCGTTTTCGAAGTTTGACATTTTCCATGGGTTCACATTTCCATTCACGCATTCTATCAACAACCTGAACTTCATGTCTGTACATATATATGAGGCTCCCATCTTTCACATACAATCCTATTGCCTCTCTTTTTTCTTTCTGGCACTTTTCTGGAGAAGCCCCATATGGAGATGACTGAGAACAAACAGCAGCAGAGCAAGAGAAGAAGAAAAGAAAAATATACTGCTGATAGCGTTGGAATTCTTGATGCAGAAGTGGACGACAAGCAAGTGAAGGTAAAAGGACTGAATGAGATTATAACTTCTTTGGTTTTGCTAGAGGATCAGGAAAAGAACGAGCTTGAAGAGGCGGAGAAGGCTAATCAGGAAGAAATGCTTCAATTTGAAGAAAATCATACCAAGAAAAGCAAAGAGATGATGGATTATTACTCCCAGCTGCAGGATTTTCATAAAGATGCGGAAAAAGCTGAAGGGACGAGGAAAAGAAAGGCAAAAGCGAATGCTTTTGCTGCTATAGCAATTGGTACTGCTGCAAGTGCGGCGGAGGATTCTGTTTCTCATGATAAAACCGCCGGTGTAAGTGACAAAACTCCAGGTGCAGCCGGGCCGCAGAGGCGGTTGTGGGTTAAGAACAGGTCAAAAGATTGGTGGGATCAATGCAATAGTCCTGATTATCCGGAGGAAGAATTTAGAAAGGCATTTAGGATGGGGAAAGATACATTTGATTTTATATGTAATGAGTTGAGCTCTGTTGTTGCTAAGGAGAATACTATGTTGAGAGATGCTGTCCCCGTCAGGCAGCGTGTTGCTGTCTGCATATGGCGGTTGGCCACCGGAGAGCCACTCCGGCTCGTCTCCAAGAAGTTTGGATTGGGGATATCCACTTGCCATAAGCTGGTTCTTGAAGTTTGCTCAGCTATAAGATCAGTTCTGATGCCAAAATATCTTAGGTGGCCTGATGAGGATGGTTTGAGGAGGATCCAGGAAGAATTCGAGTTGATTTCTGGGATACCTAATGTTGTTGGATCAATGTATACCACTCATATACCCATCATCGCCCCAAAGAATAGTGTTTCGGCTTACTTCAATAGGAAGCATACCGAGAGGAATCAGAAAACATCTTACTCCATAACAGTCCAAGGTGTTGTTGATCCAAGAGGCGTTTTTACTGATGTGTGCATTGGTTATCCTGGCTCAATGCCGGATGATCAGGTGTTGGAGAAGTCTACTCTTTTTCAAAGGGCAAACGCAGGGTTCTATAAGGGCGTTTGGATCGTTGGTGGCTGTGGTTACCCTTTGATGGATTGGGTTCTTGTGCCGTATACTCACCAGCATTTGACATGGACACAACACGCTTTCAATGAGAAGATTGGGGAGATTCAAAAGGCTGCTAAAGAGTCGTTCTCAAGATTGAAATCAAGATGGGGTTGTTTGCAGAAACGAACCGAAGTTAAGCTTCAAGATTTGCCTGTCGTGCTGGGGGCGTGCTGTGTGCTGCATAACATATGTGAGATGAGGAACGAAGAGGTTGATTCATCGATGAAGTTTGAGCTAATAGATGATGAGATGGTTCCTGAGATCGGATTGAGATCGGTGAACGCGATGAAGGCGAGGGATACAATTGCTCACAATCTTTTGCATCATAACCATGCTGGGACATCATTTCTTTCTTAGCAGAAGTTAAGGAAAGAAAGCCAAGAAAGTTGTAGCCTTCATTGTTGTAATTCTTGAATTGATGGCCTTATACATTTGTGTTGTAGATTTGTGCCATAGTTAGTCATAGTAGAAAACCTGACAATTAGAAATAATTAGGTGAATTATTTTAATTCAAGGCTAACTCTTTGATCGCATTGCTATATTCTTAGAGGATTAGTTGTATGTTAAGGTTGTCATAGAAATCATGATACAATATGCTATTTTATGTAGAATTAAATTTGACATTATGCATTAGACGACATATAAAGACTTATATTCAGATTTTCGATGTCCTTATTACACACAATCAAATAATAAATATATAAGTTTATGATATTTTAATTACATACAATCTACAGATGGGGTCATAAAGTCCGATGAAGAATTATTATAAAAGTATTTACTCTATTATAGATAAATATTGTGAAAAAGATACTATATAAGCTGTTCATATTGAAGATGGAAATTCATATTAATTATATTTAGTAGCTAGACTAAGAATTCATGTCATATAACCTATAATTTGCTGTGCTGAAAAGGACAGCCACAAGATTTGTTAAAGCTGCCGACGTGATCTTGATGGGAATTTGAAGGTCACATTGGGTGAAATTTCAAGAATATGTTGCTTTTGGATTTGGCAATGTTGATTGAGAATGTTGTTCTGGTCCTACCATCTCCTTTATTAGAAAAATAAAGCAAGTTGGTTTTCTATTGTTCTGTTGGTTTGCTGACAATAAGTCAAGCAATAGGGAATCACTTTCACACGATGAGCTATTTGTTGGGTGGTTGTACAAATGTACGAAAATTGCTCCATGAAGTGTCAAATTTCTATATAGCACTACCCATGTCTCTATATGACGGCAGAATGGCCTCAAGGCGCGTTTTTTCTTTTTGTTTTTTTTGGGGAGGGGCAATCTGCGTAGCCACCCTCCCTGGATGTAATTATAAAAATTCTCTACTGCTATGGAATGTTCGATTTGAGTCATAATTATTGTTCAAAGGGGGAGTCTACCAACACAGCCCCACCAAAAAGTTAATCCGCCAAGGTCTTTCCACCATAGAGATTATTAGTTCACAGACTACTACCGCAATCAGATTTGAACCCATGACCTTATTGTGGAAAGTAATGGACTATATCCAATTAAGCTACCACCTCAGTGGTCCTCAAGACTCGGTTCTTATAGGCTGAGCAGAGCTGCTAAGCTAGCAATCTGAATTTTTTATTTCATTTTATGTTTTATCTTCTATTTTATTTCGTAGATATATATCAAATGTATTAAATAGTTTATTATATAAATAATTGATTGAAAATCAAATACACTTGACATATATTCATCAAGTTAGAACATGAGATGAAATATGAAATGAAATAGAAAATCCAAAGTGCAATATGAGAGGATCCCCAAATAAGTGTAATGAACTGAGTCGACCCGATTGCTAAAGAACTATTCATGATGGGTGGTGCATGATTTTAAAGCAAAACTTTAAGGAATTGGGATTCAAATGGAGTAAGGGTAGCAATTCAAGTGGGTCGAATGGATCAAATGGGGGTTAAGGTTTGATCTGTTTCTTAATGATGTCTTGTTATAATTTGTGCTTTTCTAGGGCAGACCCAAGTCATACATTCTTATATCGATCTCCAGAGCAGGCATGGATACAATTCCACATCATGCATCAACCTTTTCACCTTAAGAAGCAAGTGCACAAACTAACCTGAAAAGTTCACAAACATTCTAATGTTTCTCCCTGCTCCTACATTCCCCCACCCCAATACATTTCCAATATTGGAACGTGAGCTTTTTCTTCAAGAAAAAGTGTACCTAACAGAGAAGTGTTATGCTAATACTCATCCACCAGCCGACTTAACAGTCGAAATGCAACTGGGGAAGTTTAACAGCACTGCTTGGAGGAGACAATACTTGTCAGCACATGGGGCTTGCCTCACCATCACCGCAAACCTCCAAATCGTTGTGGATCTTGATCAGATGGTAGGCGAAAAGGAAAATGAGCAAAATGGATCCTCAGTACAGATGAATCTGATTTCTTGTCATCAAACTTATAACCTGCAGGTTCAGAGGCTTGATAAGAACAGGGATTATAAACAAACATGAGATTGAAAAGGCAATTTTGTTTCAATACTTGTAAGGGGGCTGCAATAGATATTCCTTTAATAATTAAAAAGCCCAATCAATCATCCAAGGCATGTATGATTGGGATATTAGAGGACTGTTGTGTACTTTGATTTAGTAATATAAACTGGGAGATGAATATCCAACCTTGAAGGGCTTCCATAGCAGTAAGAGCACATTTTGCATCAGTGAACTCGACAAAACACAGCACCATGGCCTTGTCTCCACGCTGCCCAGATAATTTTTGGTTGAGGCAAGAGGAGAAAAACCAATAGAACAAACAAAGAGATTAATATTGATGTCAATTTAAAGTATAGCACCACATTGGTTCAGGAGGATATATTTCCAAGAGATAATGAATTCAAAGAAACAACATAAAAACTTCGCTTCAAAGAGTCAATGACATATATCCAAAGCCTGCAATATGTTTTCATATTCTTTTTCTGTTTCTTTCATGATGTAACTTCTTTCCACATTTTAGTGTAGATAATTCAAATTTATCCCTCCCAGCTATTAATATTATAATGGGCAGATGGATGTCACCAACCTAAGACTTCATCTTCATGAGTTTAACAAAATTATGCCACAGGCAGAACATCTATACTGGGAGAGTTTCTGATCAAGATAACTACAAGAATATATGCAACTACCATGTAGAAAATCCGGTTGGAAAGTTTCCACTTTCCAATTTTTGCAAAATTCAGCACTCCATATTTAGATCATGGACAATTCAATGCTGCCCATGGTGATGTACACAGTATATTTTGCGTTCATACTTCATATATTTGTAACATGGGTTCAAACATTTGTGCAATGTGTGGTTACAACACATGTAATGACAGCAGCCATATAAAAGAACAGTCTTAACCTGATGTATATTATCTAGTAATAGAGCATTACTACAAAGTAAAATGCAAACTTACACGTCTGGGCTCCTTATGAACAACTCTAAGTTCCCTAAACCCAATAAATGGCCGAAAAAGATCTATTTGCAAGTTAAGGAATAAAACTGAGAATTTAACATATGCTAAGTGAAGAAAGAGAGCAAGCATCTTTTGATTTTCATATCTATCAAATACACTTCCTTATATCTGATTTTGACTCTCTCTGGATAAATATATACTATCTGGGATGTTACCAGGAACAAACTCCAGATACAAGAAAATGAAATATACTCATTGATGAAATGCCAGATGACATTCCCCACTCCCACCCCCAAAAACGAGGAAGAAAAGAATTGTATTTTAAGGGCATTGCAAGAACCACAAACAAAGACACCGGTAT
Organism: Jacaranda mimosifolia; assembly: GCA_018894105.1. Classification (NCBI taxonomy): domain Eukaryota; kingdom Viridiplantae; phylum Streptophyta; class Magnoliopsida; order Lamiales; family Bignoniaceae; genus Jacaranda; species Jacaranda mimosifolia. The sequence continues at coordinate 42,586,059 of CM032119.1, forward strand.
TTGGCACAGAGAAGTAGAGACAGATAGAATTTTGAGATTAAACCACTCCCACCCCCACCAAAAATATATATATATATATATTCCAGCAAAAAAAGAAAACACATCAAAAGTAACTAAAATAGCAAGGATACGTCCTATTTCTCTTCTTGTACTGTCAGTTGGAAGCCCATCAACAAACAGAATATTTGACTCTGCAGCTGCAACAGGAGGTCCATTGGTCCTTATGATGGAATTGGGCCTTTCATAAGTCACATCAGGAATGCCAGGGCTAGTGCCTGTAGCAACATCTCGCTGGCGGACTAGCAGATTTGGATCCTCAAACGAAGATGGATAGCCTCTAAAGCTAGCTCCAGCAGTCAATCCACTGACACCGGGTTCAGAACGAATACCAGTAATATCATCAATGCCATAAGCCCCAGGGCGCGATGGTAAGATCTAAATCCAAAACAAAAATGCCACCTTGTGTTCATCACATGTTTCAACACCTACACAGATGGCTCAAAAAGGAAAATACTCACATCTTTCTGCAGAAAATCTGAGGAACCATCCCGCAAATCAATGGAGCTATAAGGATTATGATTGGCCAATGTTGATGCTTCGGATGATAAATAACCTGGAAAGCTTGGCTTGGGTATGTTTCCTGTTGCAGCAGAACTACATAACTACAAGTTCTCAATATATAACAAGACCCTGAGAGAAGAATATAAAAAAGAAAACAAATTTCATGAGGTAGCAACAGACCACATTTAGCAACATTCCAAATTGTAGTAAAATCAAATGGTGAAATTTATTTAAGCAAAACGGCCGTAACTGTTTTTTCGCACAATTTTATGTAAAATTCCCGGACTTTGGCAACTGAAGAATTGGTCATAACAGATGACACATACTTAAAAATGCCAGTTCGCTAGGGCTCCAATTATCTGAATTGCCTTTCCTAAATAGACATAATGCAGCTGAAGAGTTTTCATTCCAAATTTCCTTCTATAATTCAATCCACTCCTCTCCTCTTCACAGGTAAACTATCCATTATCAATTGCCCAAACCACCTCATAATTATTAAATTCTCGTCAGAACCTACCATGCTACTATTGCCTCGTAACCCATTTTCTTTTTTCCCATCGTTCCCAACCCCTTCAAAAGTAATCAAACTCGCACAACACACTCCCTAATCAAACAAGCCCTAATCTACAACTAAATTAGGATCACCAAGAGTTCAAATGACTAATTATTCGGACAATTAAACTTCTATATCACTGCATAAGATAAACTGAAATTCACAACAACTGGAACATCTAAGCTAATCAACAAACTCAAAGCTAGATACAACGTAAATTTCGGGTGCACACTAAGGTGCGCAGACAAACCTCTGTCGGCCGACGACGGAGGAGGGACGGAGGCAGCGGCGCCGTATCTCCAGTAAGGATCCCCCATTAAAATTAAAAACTGTGATGAAGTTGAATAGTTTTCCTACATAGGGTTTTTATTTTATTTTTGCATTTTCCTTGACAAGAAATGAGAAACGAAATGTTTTCACTAAAGTCGCTTGAACAATACCCGATTTTGCTTGAAAGATGTTGCGTAATTGCAATATGAACTAATCATATTATTAGTGTAATTATCTATTATCAAGTGAAAATAATTGTAGCTTAAAACTATTTTACTTTTGAATTTTTCGTCTCCTTTGTGAAAATTTATAAGCTATTATATATTCCTCGACTATAGTAAATATTGCAAAATCACAATATTAAGATTGCTCCTGTAGTATTAAAGAAATTATTTAATTTTTTTACGATAAGTTGATTCTAAATCATTTCTTTTTTAAGTGTTATCTTCAATTTTTAATATTTTTTTATCTGATTTAACCATCGAAAAATTATGATTGGATACAAATTCGGTGCCTCCAATAATTTATATGTATTTTCGAACTCAAACGTTCAAAGTAAAATTTACTATATTGTTCTTCGTGAACCACATCAATTAATTTTTTATATTATTATTAATTTTTTCTAAATATTTTTAGTATATGTTAGCATCAGTGTGCATACAAGTACATAAATTTTTTTGTTGCTCATATGCATGTATACTTAGGAATCACTAATGTTCAAATTTAGAACTTTGTCTATATTATTATAAATTGAAAAAAAATCTCTTTTATTTCTAAAATAAAAATTATGATATCAAATTTTCATATATACCAAAGTTACTATTTTACTTATTTTAAATATTCAATAAAACTTACATGTTCAAATAACCATAATTAATTTAAAAACTTCTCTAATCATAAGGCATCAAGCATAAAGCATTAAGCATTTTATGTATAATAAATGTGAGAATATATACGAATAATATGATTATTCAAAAATAATTATGTAAGTAGAAATTGCGTATAAAAGACCATTAATATATATAAATATGAAGACAATGTCACTGGATTAATTAACTTTTTAGTACATATATATACACACGTATATATTGACAATATCGTTTAATTGGATCTTAAGATCAGTTCACTAATATATGCTACTTAGTAGTTATCCTCTAAATTATCTTTCAAAAATTATATTTTAATAAGGTTCAATTGCATTGTTCACAAATTCCACATATTCACACACTCACATTATAAAAACTCCATTACTCTATTCTTAATTATCTTATTTATCGTGTCAAATGCCTAACACATCTTTAACTTTACTCTATAATTCAAATTATTTCATATATTAATTTTGAGTGACTTAAAAAGTATTTTTATATGTGCGCAAATACCATGCGGCAACTGCTGGTAATTAAAAAAAAAAGGAGAGAGAGAGAGAGAGAGAGAGAGAGAGAATATTTTATCATATATTTCACTTTACGTGAGCATGCTAAATATATGTTATTTAAAATTAAATATTTTTAAATAAAAATATTTTTTTTTATTGAAATAAAAGATTTGAATTGCTATAATTTATTTAATATTCCTGACATGAGGAATTTGAATTTTGTGGTGCTAAAAGAAAATGGTTAATAGCTATAAATTAATTAATTAAAATAAAACCTATTTTTGTCAAATTAATTCAAGCCTCACCAAACAAGCCCATAAATAATGCCAGCTGTCAAGTAAGATCCAGTTTAGGGCGGACCTGCCATTTGCGCCAGATCCGAACCTTATGAGCTGGGTCCTCATTCCCTAGAACCAGCATTCCTGCACCCTGTGATTCTAACTTGTACTTTTATAACCGAAAAATAGTTGCTGGCACATCAGATGCCTGTCGCAAGTGTTTTTCTTATTTAAGTACATATTTTCTGAAAAATAAAATTATGAGGGTTGGTGTATATATGAGAAATATATGACCGGGAACTGTGACGGTTAACATGACTCGTTCATTGTGAGGATTTTGCCATCAGTATGTATTTTTCGAAATTTAAGAACTCATATCAATGTTGACAAGTAGACAACAATTATATGCGTCTTTTTTAGCTTGAATACTAATTTAGTGGCACATTGACAATTAGTGCAAGGTAGTGTCATGCTACTAACTTTTCAACTAAGTACGGTGATTAATTGTGCAATTTAATAATTTATCTCGTATTAAATTAAATTACTACTATAATACTGTTGCTAGTAGAATAAAAACTAACTTGTTTTATGATAGTTGATACCTATTTCATGTTCATTTTGGTGGTTGAAAAATCTAACACTTAATAGTTTTTGCTTCACAATAGTAGGAAGATCCAACATTGGATGAACAAAAAGCAACATTATTATGTAAGTTTGGTAGTCATAGACAAATTATTCTCTAGTGACTTTTATAACATACATCTTCACAAGATATTATCCCTCCAAACTCATGATTGAGGATTTGGGTCTTCTATAAAGACATTTCAACATGTAATCATTTCAAAAAGTCATCGAAGACACGATGAAATTTGGTATCATTATTATCCATCATTTTCTTCATGGAATTTTGATCTATATAGTTGTGTTATTGTTATGATATAAAATATATGAAGGTTATTTGTAATACTTAAACATTGAATTGCCTATTTGCTATAGTGAAAGTCAAAATATTATTTCTTTTATTTGATTTTCTCAATTATTTTTTATTGTTTTATTTTATGTTATAAAAATTTAAATTTTACTTCTTATTATGTTATACAACAACATAAAAATAATTTATTTTAGAAAAATGCGTATATTGCTCATTAACACTTAAAACAATAATGTAAGTTAATTTGGTGATATCTAACAGCAAAACGAGAACATAATTTGTTAATAAGTATCATACAAAATGATAAAAATTTAGAGATCACTCAATTAATATCAACAAGTAGAATATTCTCATGGCTCAAGATCTCGTACTAGTTGAGATAATAGGATAAATAATATATAAAATACTTGTATATGTCTTTTTGATATTTACATATATAAATACACAAAGAGTTCGTTAAAATTCGATCTCCAAATTATATGTAAATGTAATGACGATACTATTAAATCTTATACAATATGTAAGCGCATCAAGAATTTACGGTTTAACTAAGACATTTAAAATAGACATTGTAGAGAATAAAACAAAGTTTCTTTATATATTATTCACCGTCACAACTGCCCCCCCGAAAAATAAAAAAGTCTTGACGTACAATCACTTTTAGCAAAGTGGTGCACGAATGTCAAAAGAACGCAAAGTAGGAGATCCGGTCCAACAAGATGAATAGTGCTGTAAAACGACGTCGGTCGCGCACGGACCTCGGAGGAATATAAAAACACACACTACACACACTAATAAGCACAAAAACACACACAGACACACTCACACATACAACGTATATATATAAGCACACAGTTTTAGAGAGAGAGAAAGCGACGAAACAGAGAAAATTTAGCGGAAATCTAGAGAGAGAGGAGACGAAAATGGAGGAGGGAGAGAACAAGAACAACGGCGAAGAAGAAATTCTGGGTTCAAGTTTGACAATGGAAAAAGTTGCCGCTGCGAAGCAGTTCATCGAGAATCACTATAAAAATCAGATGAAAAGTATACAGGAAAGAAAAGAAAGGTATGTTTGGATACAGATATGGAAAATGACGAGGCATGTGCTTGTATTATTTGCAACTCTTTTGACTTGGAAATGTAGTGCGGTGGTGGTGAATTAATTTAGTTTGAGTTGCGATTTGACTTCGTGGTTTACAAGATCTAGTGCTTGCTTTGTTATTTCGGGTTTTTTTGGTGTATTTATACTGTGGGTTTTAGGTTTTCAGATTATGGTTGGTTGCTTAGAATTAAGTTGTCAGATACACATACATGGTGATTTTTTGTGTGATTAATACTGTTAAAATTGGAAAGATTTTACAGTTGATCATGTAAAATAAGTAATGGTAATTCACTTTTAATAATTCTTGTTTTTAATTCACGTTTTAAGTTGTTTCCACTTTCAAGTATTTTGAGATTCTTGACTAATTCAGCTGGCACTCCTGCTGATGCTTAGATGCAACAACATATTTGAGGCCCTTGATAAAATGCGCATGGAATGTTCAATCATAGCTTAAAATTTTAAGATTTGTGCCTCTGAAATGGTTTCTCAGCTGGAAATATGAAACATCTCGAGTGAGAAATAAGATGATAATCAAAATGGAAGATTGACTTGAAGGAAATAAAATGAAGAAATAGTGTTTTCAGAATTGCCTGACCATAAGTTGCTGAAGCCTCAACTCCTTGTTTGCTTGTTTTATCCACTATGGCTGGCAAACTACTACCACTATCCACTAACAAGTAATTAGCACATAAAAAGCCCAATGAATTATATGTGGATCTGTTTTTAACATATGACCTATTACGTTATAAAGAAGATTTATTGAATATTACAATAATTATTACCAAAAGGTTTCTAAAATTACATAGATATATTATATTGCAGTTGGGTGCGATTTACATAAATATATAACCAAATTCACTTGCAAAATTGTGGTTTTCTAAATTAACCAGAGATCAACCCATGGATCCTTCAACCTTCCAATTGCTGTTTAGTTTGGATTGTGCCAATCAGTTGTGGTGGTTCAGCATTTTGTTGTCTATCCCTAGTAAGGAGCTATAAAAACTTTTGGCAGGCAATTCATGCAGACAAAGATGGTAGTGTCCATCAGGCATACCATTAGCCACTCCATTTCACATATTGTCATCAAGCAGAGTTTAAAGTGAGAGATGACATCTAAAGTGCCTTTCTAAAAATCACATAGATTTTTAATGTATTGCTAGGGACTGGTGAAGTGTATGGCTTAGTCGATTACAAAAGTTTTTTTTAAGTAGATCACCGCCACATCATAAGTTCAGTGCTACTGCATTTGGTAGACTAAAATATCTTTTAATTTCAAATTTTGTAAATACTTGTGAGATTCACACTGTAACATTCTGATGGTAACTTGGTTTCAAAAAGGACAGGCTATTGATGCTTGTTATATAAATGATGTTATAAAGGATGGTATTGGCCTGAGTGATTCTTGCTTTATGATGCTTTTTGTCATTTGGAGAAGTATTTAAGTACCTGCTAACTAATTCATCTATCAAAAGACAAAAAAGAGAGCAATGGCGGTTTTAGTGCCATGAGAACTTTATATGTATGCAAGGAAAAGGAACTTCTATTTTCTCTTCTTGTATTATTTTTTAATGGTCATAGTGAGACGCACATAAAAAGGTAGTGTTAAATCAACTTTCTAACAATGCATTCAAGCCGCCACTTCCACCATGTTTGTTCATTAAAGTTACAAAATTTTGAGCTAAACTCTGAAATTAAAATGTTTCTGCTTTTTCACTGCAGGCGATGGATACTAGAAAGAAAGTTGGCGTCTTCAGATGTGCCCAAAGAGGAACAGATAAATCTAATTAAAGATTTAGAGCGAAAGGAGACAGAGTTTATGAGACTGAGAAGGAACAAGATATGTGTAGATGATTTTGAGCTGCTTACCATCATTGGGCGTGGAGCATTTGGTGAGGTTGGTGGGATGCTTGCAAATCTATCCTTCTCTGTTTGTATAGGTTTTGATAGATACTGGATCATACAAATGCACATTTTTGTGCCATGTCGTAGAATGGAAATACATGTATCAAGACAAGCCTCCTCACCAACTAATTTTAGGTTCCTCCCCCCCCCCCCCCTTCTTGCTCCATTGCTTTATCTGCTGCTAATTAAATTTAATACTTCAGGTCCGACTATGCCGGGAGAAAAATTCAGGGAATATTTATGCCATGAAGAAGTTAAAGAAATCTGAAATGCTTTCAAGAGGACATGTAAGCAGAATTGAATGATCCTGTTGATCTTTATTTTCTATGGCTTTTTACATGATGTCTAATATAGCCGAGGAATGGACTCGTTCAGCCTAACACATGTTTAGCTTACCATGGAAGATAGTATTCTGAGCATATCTACATATTACTATAGCCGTTCTTTCCTGTTTGTCTTTTGTTAGGAGAATTCACCTGATTCTTTACAACTAAATAGAATATTTTTACCACTTCTCTCGATGATTCAATACTTCTGTAAGCTGGAAAGGTCTTTTTTATTTTTCCCGTATGACCAAGTTGTAGTAATTCACTTATATACTTTTGAGAAGTTCTTGTGCATTAGCAGCTCTTTACATCTAACATGTTCTGCTCCATAGGTGGAACATGTAAGGGCAGAAAGGAACTTATTAGCAGAAGTGGCAAGCCACTGCATAGTTAAATTGTTCTACTCTTTTCAAGATGCTGAGTATTTATATCTAATCATGGAATATCTGCCTGGTGGTGACATCATGACTCTGCTGATGAGAGAAGACACACTTTCTGAAAATGTGGCTAAATTTTACATTGCTCAAAGTGTGCTGGCTATTGAATCAATTCACAAACATAATTATATTCACAGGTTTGTATGATCTATCATTTAAAGTTTGTTGCTTTTGATGCCAAATTTTCATGTATAAAGGCTAATTTAACCTGCTGACTTCCCCCTCATTTTCTCTTTAGAGACATTAAACCAGACAATCTTCTTCTTGACAAGAATGGTCACATGAAGCTCTCAGACTTTGGTCTTTGCAAGCCACTTGATTGTAGAACTTTATCTACAGTGAACGAAAACGAGGCAATGGATGATGAAAATATAAGGGAACCAATGGATATTGATGGCCGCTTTCCTGATGCTGCTAATGGTAGTAATTGGAGGAGTCCTCGTGAACAACTTCAGCACTGGCAGATGAATAGGAGAAAGTTGGTAAGCAATCATAGATGAACTTCAAGGTTTTCCATTTTCTGGTGACCACTGGATTAGGGTCTTGTCCATTAGGCATGTGGATAAATCATTAACAAAAAGCAGAAAATTATCTGCAGCAAATATGAGCTCTTCTGTTTTATTGTTAATTACATTGCAAAACATGCTGATAGTGGTCAAGTGTTAATTTCTGTTTCCTAACTTGTCTGTTTAGCTGCATTTTTCTCTGAAACTCAAGTTATTAAAGGTTAAATCATCAATGCCATCTTTTGGCCAAGAGGGTTAACTGTCGTATAAAAAGGAGTGAGAGAAGGTTCTATTTCTTTTTCTAATATTGGTCACTTGGTTCATTCATCTCATCATCTGTAACTTTACATTTTAGGGTAAAATACACTAAGCCCCTATGAGACATGCTTCGTGCCACTAATTCCCCTCAACAGGAAGGACTGGAAAGTGTTGTAATTGTCGAATGGAAAATATGTATAGAAGTCATTGTGGGAGGACTAGAGGGGGGAATAATTGATAGAATTAAATAATTATGTGTTATCAGATGGAATGATTGCCAGTTAATGGGTGCTATATTAAATTCCACTGGAGAATCTGGAGTGGGGCTGAGGGTGGGTGCTGGAAGCTGGAAATGCTGGGGCAGTGGAAGCTGGTGGTAATGGTACAAAGATTGAGTAATGGTTCCATTCTCCTTCAGTCTGATTCCCCTTTCATTTGGATTTTAGAATAATAGGCATTGAAATTTCTGCATCGTCATTTCAGAAAGAAAAGGAGAGAACATATGTATGCAAAGGCATAAAGTAAATTTCTGCATTGATGGATTGCTTGGTCTGCATGATCTAATCATCTTCACTTTCCTGTTTTTAAGGCATTTTCTACTGTGGGTACACCTGACTATATTGCTCCCGAAGTGCTTTTGAAGAAGGGATATGGCATGGAGTGTGACTGGTCAGTTCAAGTTCAAGTATTCAGAACTACTTGCACTTTCTGTACTGCATTACTTGGAGTGATAGATGCCAAAGAAAATGAACTCTGTTCTAATTTGTATTTGCTTGCCTCCTTGATTGCCACATATGCATGCAGGTGGTCACTGGGTGCGATCATGTACGAAATGCTTGTCGGCTATCCCCCCTTTTATTCTGATGATCCTATGACCACTTGCAGGAAGGTACATGCTTTGGATATTACATGTCATAATTTGTTTTCTTACATCCATTTTCATTTTTGCTTCTAGAGTACACATGTAGCGAGTCTAAGGTGTGGCTATGGCCAATATCATCTTATATACTGCCGATTTTTTATTTCTATATCTTGAGTTCGATAGCTGAACCATACTGATTTGTGGCTAACTGAGAAAAGATGATTTTCCAAACATGCATGCCACCCATGGCAAACACTCGACTTCTCAAATTTTGTATATTTAACTTACCTCAAAATCGACAAAAAAGTCTTGGCCATATCATGCACGAGCCCATCATCTGGTGAACTGCCTCATTGTTGTGAATTTTAGAGCAACAAACTCTCCTATGTCCTGTACAGGTCAATTTTTTTCTCATTTGGTCCACATTGTACTGGGTAGTAAGATGAAAATGCTTGCCCTAATTGCAATTGTTCATGCTTTACATGTGTTTACTTCAGTTCATCAGAAAAATGTAGATGTGTCATTAACCAACTGAACATGAGATGTGGTGATGCTTCCTTGAGTTGAGAGGGTTATGAGAGTGTCGACCAAGTATTTTGCTTATGCTTGTGAGAGTAGCAACAAGAGTGAGAACAATGATTATCAGCCATCTGTTAACTGTTAGAAAGGAGAAAGTTCCCTCTGTTGATCCATTGTACATAAGCTCAGCTGCCTGCCAGTGTGTATTTAGCCAGAGAATACAATAACAAAGATGCATTATGTTTGGCTACGAACTAAAATTTACTGTTGAAGCGATAGTCTTCTGACAGAGTTTACAAATGAGTGCCAGATTGTTCACTGGCGAAATCACCTGAGATTTCCTGAAGATGCCAAACTCAGTCCTGAGGCGAAAGATCTCATATGTAGGTTACTCTGTGATGTGGAACATAGGCTTGGAACAGGAGCAGCAGCACAGATAAAGGTATGATTTGGCCAACATTGGCATCAATTATTCTCTCTTCCTCTCGCCATTTATATAAAAATGTGTGCAGGTTCACCCTTGGTTCATGGATATTGAATGGGATAAACTATATGAAATGGAAGCAGCCTTTAAACCAGAGGTTAACGGGGAGTTGGACACCCAGAACTTTATGAAGTTTGATGAAGTACACTCTGATCTCTTTACCATTGTTATGTTTCCCGATTTCTATGCTACTTTGGAACAGTTATTTGATGTATATCCACTTTCAGTTCTGTAGCGAGTATTGTAAGTTGTGACTAAGTTTCGTGAATTTTTATTCAGGTTTAGATGTATGAGGTAAGTTAAATGACTTTCTCAGTTTCGGTCCACACTGATGTCACATCTCATAATCTTTAAACAATTGCATGAATGTGGGGTCCATTTGCGTATGTTGAAGCGCAAGGAAATTGAGACTTGTGCTCAATAGCCTTCATCAACCAACCCTCTATAAGACCATGTCTCTCTTTACGTTCTCTTTTACTTCCCCTCCTCTTGCACCAGGGTTCTGTAATTCGATTCTAGGGGACTACTAAGATTTTGAATCCAATGGCATGCCTAAAAGTCTTTCAAGATGGCATCTTCAATATGAAGATGGGTATTAGCGATCTTCAGCTGTGTAGTCAGCAAACGTATTTTTGTCTATTGCATTCTCATTGTACTTGTGCCTGTGTTAATGCATGATATTCATCTTCTAGTGTCTTTGACATTTTTATGCTAAGCAAATTCTGTGCTCTCTTTTTGGTGTTGCTTCTTCAAACAAGCCTCATGAACTTTTATCATGTTGAACAGTTGGATCCTCCAACAAAATCAAGGTCTGGCTCAGGACCCTCACGAAAGGTTTTTCTTGCTCTTTAGATAATCAATTTATTGGTTATGAGTTTCCCTAATATACACGGTGTTGTAAGAATTGTGTAGTCATTTTGATTTTTCTTATTCATGTCAATTTACCAAATATAATATTGATTGAATGTTCTTCATTTTTAGTTTCTCCTTGTTTAAAATGGTGAATAACTTGGCCCTCATGTTACATCAAACAGATGCATCTTACTCCAAAAGATTTGAGTTTTGTGGGCTATACTTACAAGAACTTTGATGCTTTCAAGGCAATGCGCAATAAATCAGGTAAGCATTCTCATGATCCTGAGCTGACACTAATATTCGTAAGCGAGGCTCTTTCCTCCAACATAAATTTTTATATTTTCTTGGTCTTATTTAGACATATGATATGTTCCTCCTCTAAAATATTTATATCTTCACAGTTTTCTTTTTCTCATGATGGGAAACTTGCACATGTATTATATAACACAACTAAGAACTACCTGCAAGCTGCATTTTTCGTTTTTTTAATTCCGAACTTCAGCAGGAATATATACAGATACATTTCTATTTACTTTGGCAAGTTTTGCAATTGATGATAACAATACAATCTCTTTTTAGGAATATGACTGAAGCTTCATAATATGGTACTTCACACTGAACATCCTAAAACACCTGCAAGCATGGCCTCGCAACCTTTGTTCTTGGGTTGTGATGCATGTCATCCACGAACTTCTTTAAGATTTAGAATCTTGGTTATTCCTGGAGTAGATACAGTTCTATTACAGGGTTTCTCCAAAGCCCAGGCAATAGGCCTAGCAGTAATTCACTATCATGTTCCTTTCGGCTATTATTTCCCTAAGTTATTAGTGAGAGTCATTTATGGTTTTGTTTCTTATTAAAAAATTATAGTTCCTGGTTGATACAACAATTCACAACCATTTCCTGTGCAGATCATATGGGAAGTACATCACCCAGCCAGTCATCAATTGACCCCATGTTTGGTAAGACACACATGTTCAAGACATGGAATCTGGCTTCCAATGTTTTTTGGTTTGTGGACAAATAAATATGATGTAATTTATCTGTTAGGTGATTCCATGGGAAGTGAAATGGGGAAGGAAATGCCTGAGGCAACAGATATACAAATGATTGCGTCGATGGATGAATTTATTGCTCCATAATATAACTATATACCAGACTGATTCTGCAGTTTGGAAAAATCCTGTTGAGGATGGTGGCGTATGCCTGTATATTTGTAGGTTTCTCGCCCCTATTCAGTGTTTGCTGTAAGATTGATGGCTGCTTCTTGTTCTGCAGAACCATCATTCAAGTGTATAGTATGATGGAACCCTAAGTGCATGAACTTTATAGAACATGTTATTATATTATCATTGTTATTAGAAAAGTGTGCAACAGGAATTTGTGCTAGGTTGTGTGACTGGTACCTGGCTGCCCAGGTTGGCAAGTTTACTTGCTCTCTCTTGTGGCAGTTTCTGGTAAAGACAATTTATGAATCAAATGCACCTTCACTGTTTTAAGTAGGGTGTATATGTAGAAACATATTCTTCTTCGTTTTTGCTGGGGAGGGATGATTTAGAGCTGCTGCAGGTCTACGGCATATATTAAATTTTATTCCCATTTGTTGCAATTTCTGTATTATGAACACTGAATGGTTCATTATCTTAATCCAAAACTTTCTGCTCCCTTCAAAATATAGGGCAGCTATTAACATACATGTGAGGGCTATTTAGTGGCATTGCCTCATACATATAAACATGCGATTCAAGCTTGAACTCTTGGTATATATAGTATTATACAATACTATGTATATAAAATATAATACAATATAATATTTATATATGTACGATCTCTAACAAACTCTTGATACATGTGTAATATATATAATGTGAGGTTTGAATTCAAATTCACTCACTCTTGATGTGCATGTGTGCATAATTTTATTTATTTTATTTTATTTTTCTTTAAAAGAAAACCTTAGATAATCAGGTTGAACTCATATATAACCCTTTGACCCAGTGGCTCTACCCATTCTCTCATTGGTATTTTTAAAAGTTTCAATCGCCCCTCAGAGAGAGCCTGCAATGACTTTCCCTCTGATGCCTGGGCTCTGAAGCACCTTATCAGGGAAGCTAGACATCCAAGTCTGAAGTCCCTTTGAAACCAGCTCAGTATTGATGCAAAGTTGCCATAAAACAACATAAGAAACCACTAACAATAACACCAATGCAACTACCTGGCTGCAACTTTCCACCTAGTCTTGAACATCACCAAATTGCATTGGACTTTCCAAAATATCCAGCTATTGATTACAAGGCTTGCTACATATATTTTCTTTTAGCTACAAAAAACCCAATGGAGTAACAATATGCAACTAAGGAGAGCATCAGATGGATGTTAAAGCTTTCCCCATAGAACCTTCACAACGCCTATGTAACAAAGACCATATGACCATCAAGATAAACAGATGTGCTGGGGTAATTCACCCTGATGAAAATTTTGGCAATACAAGCTGGACAAGGCAAAAAAGACAAATATCGAGGTAAACCACACTATAAAGCTCCAAACACACCAACTGAGACCAGCCCACCAGGAACCAGGAGACAAACCAAATCACAAATTACACTATGTCGCGGAACTATAATATCTGGCACTGGGTTAATTCACCTGAATCACCCATGACTCAACCCTTGTCAACAAAATCCCAGACAAGAATACCAAAGGCCTTACTTCTCAGCAGCAGGTTTTTCCAGTTTCTCATCATCATCCTTTTTCTCTTCCGAGGACAAAGGTGCATCTTTGGAATCTGGTTTCTCTTCCTTGTCTTTTCCCTCAACACTCAACTTTTCAATAAGACTGGCAGCAGTGGTGGCTTCTTCGCTCTCTCCACTGTCCTTTGCCTGGGATTCAGTTATTTCTTCAATCTTTTCCTTGAAAGTTTTGCAATCTGAAAAAAGCAGCAAAAGATAAAGATAACATTACACAGATGCGATGTGGCATCCAACTACAAAAGGAAAAGATTGATCACAAGATACTTCGCTCATGGACAATATGTAAACGCCAGCTGACATCAGTAATTTTACTTAATAACTTGAAATTTACAATCTCATGAAACTAATCAGTAAAAAGATAGTTCATGATCTGCTGAAACAGTGTACACTGTCTAGGAACATACCTGAACAGCCAGTGATAAGTACGAGTTTCTTACCCAAAAAAAAATTACTAGAAAATGTTCATGAGACACTAAAATCAATGACATGAAGGCTAGAGTCACTCTGCTGTCCAATTTAACACATCAAATCACCAACTTGCATTTCTTCATGAACATACACAGCCAGAACATTACACAAAGCAACTACCATTCCCACATCTAATTAAAGTGGCAAAGACTATTACACCTTCCAAATGAAGCAGTCTTTCAACTATGAAGTCATAGATGTAAACCTTCAATCCAGAGATGTAAATGACAATCAAGAAAGCCATTCATATATCACCAGAAACAAATTAAACAACATGTCCATACATCTGCTTCAAGTTTCAAAAAATTAAAGCCAGCAGGCAGATAGCAACATATAGATTCACCATCTCAATTTGTTTTTTGGAAGAAAATAGTGCTTATTAGAGATCTACAATGACTTAAAAATAGAATTAACTCACTTTCCACTGAGGCAAACCGAATAGCGAAAGTCTCCTCCTTCAGTTCTCCATCTGCAAAATCAGCTGCATGCCACACACAAGACTTGTCGTTTCCTTGATGCTCTTGCACCACCATTGTGGGTAGCACTATATTTACAAAGCAAAACTCAATTTTCAGCAAAAGCACCACCTCATTATCAGAAGTAACCTTCGTAGAAAAAACACTAAGCAACATACAATGTCACAACAATAAATTCACCCAATATCCCACTAGTAGCACCAACAATACAAATATACATACAACTAAATAATACATCTAAATTCACTAAAATGTATTCAATTTCCTCACCAAGATGATTTGCACAGATCTTAAGGGTCTTGTTCTGCCTCATTACAAGCCTAACTTTGCCACTCTCCTTGTGCTTTAGCAGCTTCACAGTCCCAACTCCTCTCTCCTTCCATTGGTCCTTGTCAAATCTATACAGCTTAGCTTTCCTACCAATGACAGGCAATTCCACATTACTAATAGTAATAATAACAGTGAATACAATCAACATATTCAAGCAGTATCACCACCCGTAGGATTCACGCATCACCACATTCAATTCATTCATTATCATTTAACAGAAACCATTTCCCTATATAACAAAAACAAAAACGACAAAATATTTAGAAGCGAATATGTCCTGCAGTAAAAGCACATGTACATAACTGCACAATCAATAAGTACAACACTCAAATACCATCACCTGAGCACCAGGCACCCCGAATACATAACCAGCCTTCATCCACTGGATCAATTCATTTAAAATTCCGAAGCAGAAGTCACTTCCCATCAAGAACAATTGAATTCAAACTATGTTTATGGCATCGACTACATCGATTCATTCAAGATGCTACATCTACTGAATCAATTGCACAAAATCAAAGCCACCTCAATCTATTGCATCCATGATCGATCCATTCAAAACCCTAAAACCAAAACCACTATTTGCCCCAAAGAAAACACCAACAATCATCTAATTTCAAATTAAACGAAGAAATTAAAATACTCACAAATCAAGGAGAACATCTTCATTTTCTTCGCCGGTGGTAACGGAGACTTCTTGAAGTTTGACGATTGGGGCTACCTGTGCTCCAGTATCCTCGTCTTCAGCCGATGGCTTGGAGCCTTCCTCTTCCTCTTCCTCTCTTTTTAGGGTTGTTGGTTCCGTTGTGGTCGCCATTACGGACAAGAATCCGGAAGGAAAATTAGAGATAGAGAGAACGAGATCTGGCGTAACGTTAGGGTTTTAGCACTTCTGAGAGAGAAAGCGTTGAGGGGAGTGGAGTGGGAATTCCTATTTAAGGGTTTTGACAAGCCCATTAAAGACGACATGGGCTTAGTGGGCTCAGGCCCAATTAAAATAGCAGGATCGTGGCGAGAAAGGAATTTTAATTATGAATAATAAATTGTAATTCCGTTGCATCAAGTCTCCCATATCATGTGGAAGGTCTCGTGTTCGATCTAAATTGGTGTTTTTGTATGTACCTTATGTGTGTCTCTTGGTTGTGGTCTTATGGAGTTTGTACTTTCATATTCTTTGATTTGATATTTGTATTCTACTAATTTATTGTAAGATTTATATTTTTAATTTGATAATTGAATTTATAAACTTGTTGTAAATGATACTTTTAAAAAAAATTTGAACCTTTCATTTAAAATTTTAATTTTTAATATTTCTCCCCAATTCGTCAAGCAATACATATAAGTTTTCAATTTTTTTTCTTATTTTTATTTTGTTGTTTTAATACAGCTCCAAAATCAAATTCAAATCAACCCTTACTTTCCATTCGAAAGATATAAAAACATAATATATCAATCCCACATAAGTAAATGGTCAAATTACCACCCTTCCTTAGTTCCTTTCAAACTTTTGAACGAGTTAAAAAAACACTATAATGATTTCTTTGCTTTCCATTTTAAAATGAATTCTTTTTCTTTTGTCTTTATTCAGTAATCCCAGTTGATTATGCTCTACAACTCTAAGAAGACTCTAGAGCATGTTCTGAACAATTTTCTTCACATACTAGAAAAGCAACTCCAAACATAATGTGGGGAGATCCAAGCATTATTTTTAGAAAAATCGGAATCAATTGTCTAACTATGTGTTTTCACAAAGTTTAAATGTCCAATCCACTTCTTCAGTTCTCATTGCAGATTCTGTATTAAACAAAGGTAAAGAGAAGCAAGATGAAGACATGATGATAGATTCACAAGACCTCTACGAACTTGACAGTCAGTGGTGGCAGATTACTGGTATATCTACAGAACCTGAAAATTTTCTTGCTCAAGCACCAGAACAACACAATTCAAACTGTGTAATGGGACCATTCAGAGCAGGCTTTTTGACTTAAGTATGCCATCATTGTACTGTGCTGAGTTAGCCATTTTAAATTTTTATACTTTTGTCTGTATGTAGGACATATATGTTAAATTATTGTCCTGTGTGGGTCTAGAGTACTTAACTACTTGTACTGTAACGAGTTAGCTAGGTCCCAGAGTCATTAAATTATTGTACCCCGTCTATGTCATTTCGTCCTGGGTAGGTCTAGAACATTAAATTATTGTATTGTAACAATGTTCTCATTCCTCTATATGAGGGGAAGTCAATTGTAAGGTTGAGGTAGAGTTTTAGCAAAGCAAAGCGAAGTTTGAAATAAAATCTTTCTTTGTTTTCTTAACCCATCTTCTCCATCTTTCTCAAATCTATCATCATCGTTTAAAACTAAGTATGCTCTTCAGTTGCCTTGAATAAAGGATCCTCTATATCAGAAATTTTTAAGATTAGCTTTGATCTTGGAAGGAACAATGTATCTTAACATAAAAAACACACCCTTGTTGTTGCCATAGTTGATGCTTGTTATTGGCGGAAAAATACATTATTAAGATACCAAGTTCTAAGTATTAAATGCAGCTGTTAACATTGATGAAGAAGGAAAAGTAGAGGGCCTGGGTCATAGTAGTATTAAATGCAGCGGTTGAATGTTGGGAAATTTGTCAATTTTTGGGTTAAAAGCCCATCATGCCAGTCTAAAAAATGGCTACTGCCATGTTACATCACATGGGCCATGGCCAAACAACATTGATTAGTTTTGGTTTAAATTCTTTATTTTAATTTTTTATTTCATTTCATGATTGCATGATACGTATAATAAATATTTTTTTATAAAAATAATTAACTAAGAATCAAATACACTTGATATATATATATATATATATATCACATTGAAATAAAAAATAAAACACAAAATGAAATAAAGCAAAGTCTTCCAGCTTTTTGATCTATATATTATTATCATAATAGCATCATCATCCAAATCATGGTATGTTTTTGAGTTGTGTTGTTGAATTTGTCTATGGAAGGGCACCATAAAACGACTAAGCAAAGGTCCCATCAGCATTCTGCAGCCAGAACTCAATTGAAAGAGAACATTTCCTTAGCTTCAATAGTTTGAGCCAAACAATTATGTTATGCATCATGGCAAATCAAACCTTAAACGGGTAGCTTAAAAGCTCAAATGATGGGGCTGGTGACATTTATGTCTATGTAATGCCGCACATTCTTGCACAAACCCTAAAGATGTGGTCAATTTGCCAAAGTCAATTATACGACAGAATAGTTGAAAGGGATCAGATGATACTCAGTAACGATATTTGGTGGAGTAATCTTTGGGAGCAATAACTAGACCACGCCCCTTCCTAGAACCACGATAGACAGTTTCAACGATGTCAATGAACTCCTGCTTGTCTTTCAAGGCCCAGTTGATCTTGTTGTTGTTTCCAGTGCCGAGGTCAATCATAATGTGCTTGTTCCTGAAAAAGAACATGATAGTGGAAGGGTCATACAATTCGTACATTGTGTTGAAATCGGGCACCTCTGTGATGTCCACCAGGTATATGACAGCAAAGTTCTTTATTGTTTCGGCAACTGAAGCCAGCACCTCGTCCATCTGAAAATTAAAATGAAACAACAAAATGGAATTGCCTTCAGGAAGAGTTACCAAGCCAATGAACCAAGACCTATAAGAGATGTCAGGAAAATATCAACAAAAGCTATAGTGAATTCTCAGTAGTTACAGTAAGATCTAAGAAAAGGTTCAGCACAAATGAAACTGAAGAACCGACAACACAGTGAAAGAACATAATGTTGTTAAATAGAGGATATCCTATCGCGCCACAGAAGCATCTTCCCTGATGTTGTCTGTGTGCACCTGTGCAGGGTGTGTGCATGAGAGAGAGAGAGAGAGAGAGAGATGCCCGCTGCACAGATCGTCACATTAAATGAGCATAGTGGCAGTTAAAATGGCAGATAATACATTAAAAAGCAAGATTCTGATTTACTATACTAGGAAAAATCAGCATCATATAAAGACCAATAGAAATTCATAATTTTTTGAAACAATTTAGAATGCTCATAGAGAAGTAAAACCAGAAAATAGAAGCATTCACATTTAGACCACACCAATCTTGTAACACTTGCCAGAAAAAAGTTGCAGACACCTAGCACTGTTTAAAAAACCGGACCAGACCGCACCAGCCGGTCGGACCGCCAACTAGCCGGTGAACCGGTCTAGTTTTCTCAAAAAACCAGAAAAATAAAAAAAACATCATATTTTGTAAAAACCGTTCAAACCGGCCAGTCAGACTCGTGGACCGGTTGCGGTTCAATTGAACCGGACTGATTTTTCCATTTAATTTTTAATTAAATTAATTTTTTTTAAAATTTTTTTTTGGTCTAAGTACAAAGTTTGAAAGTTAAAGTACACTTAACAAGCTATTTAAAAGTAAAAAAAACCTTATTTTAGAGTTTAGAATTAACTTACACACTTTCAACTTTAAGCTTTAGACTTGATACATTTAAATGGTTGTGATTATTTATAATATGAATTGTGAAATTTAGATTGTAATGTTAGACAATATCATTTAAACTCTTTATGTTTTATATTTTGGCATTTTATTAATTTTTAAGTAATATATATAATATAAATATATATATATTTCGTAATTATGACATCATAGTTCAATTGCGGTACAATTGTGGTCCGACCAACAGTTGAACTAGTGAACCGTGAACAGATAAGTTTTCCAGTTCAATGAACGGTCCGATTTTTCGAACACTAACACCTAGCATATGAGTAAATAAAGTAATTAAAACCGGATTAAAAGACCACCAGGGTCACTATCGTCATCACCCCCTAAACTTCATTGTGAAATGGTTGGGTAAACACGACGCTTCAGATCACACGATACAGAGTTAATTCATTCTACATGGAATTTAAAGATATCATACGTCCAATTTGGTCAATATCCATAGGCCTCCATGAAGATATTAAAAAGATACACAAAGCACTCTGTGTGGAGCAACACAGTACAAATTCAAACTCAGCTGTGTGATTGCTAATTGGACGCCTGATGCAAGTAACTTCAACTGATTAGAACTCAAAAATGATCAATTCAGAAACAAATACATAGATTTCCTACACAAACCTGAATCACAAACTTAGTGATGGAACGAGCATGTTACCGAACCTCGATTGAAGATTTTTAAGCCAACCTTGAACAAACATGGACGTCAAAATCTTCCATTAATAACATGGAAAATACACTCTAAAGTAAATTTGGTGTTCCAATACAAATGACCAACATTCCCAGGGGAATCCTCGCTCATAAAATGATCAATTCAGAAACAAATACATAGATTTCCTACACAAATCTGAATCACAAACTAAGTGATGGAACGAGCATGTTACCGAACCTCAATTGAAGATTTTTAAGCCAACCTTGAACAAACATGGATGTCAAAATCTTCCATTAATAACATGGAAAATACACTCTAAAGTAAATTTGGTGTTCCAATACAAATGACCAACATTCCCAGGGGAATCCTCGCTCATAAAATGATCAATTCAGAAACAAATACATAGATTTCCTACACAAATCTGAATCACAAACCTAGTGATGGAATGAGCATGTTACCGAACCTTGATTGAAGATTTTCAAGACAACCTTGAACAAACATGGACGTCAAAATCTTCCATTAATAACATGGAAAATACACTCTAAAATAAATTTGGTGTTCCACTACAAATGACCAACATTCCCAGGGGAATCCTCGCTCATAAAACAACTGAAATTATATTTTATAAGTAATTAGCTGAGCCTGACCACATCAATTCCACACAAAAGCAACACATGGAAACCACAATAAAATCCGAAAAATAAAATCCACATTTACTACTCGACCAAAATCAATAACCTCACAGAACCCTAACCGATGAAATCACACAGCTAAAATCTCAGAAACACTACAGAAAATACGAATAGATAACAGACAAAAGCTTCGAATAATTCCAATTAACTAGAATAATCACCAGAAAACTAGTTAAACAAAAATTGTTAACAGGTAACAAATTCGAATAAATAACAGCAAAATAACAATATAATTGACCTGCATGCAGGTTTCATCCCAGTCGTGGCCGAAACGGATAATGACGAGGCGCTCCTCCTCGGCGAGGATTGCCTGATCGACGGCCCAGCCAGAGTGAAGGTGCGGCAGCAAATACGACATCGTAGGGCAACTCTTTGCGCCTATGTGAAGAACCTTGCGGTCTTTCTGACAATCAAAGGCTCTCGAAAATAAAGCGCTATTTGGTAGACTCCAGTTACCTTGCTGCAATTTTCTGCAATATATACCGAAATCGCGTTTCCTTACGAGTTCATTGGCAAAAGTGTGAAAAACTTTTGTGCAAATTGTAAATTTTTTTCAACTTACATTTCAATTTTTTAACATCTAATTTAAATAAATTTTAAATTATTTGACCCATTTTAATTTATTAACTCAATCTACGATAATTCACTTTGAATTCTCTATTTTATTGTTTCTTTCATGCCTTATTTTAATATAATATATAAATGTTAAGTATCTAATTCTTAATTAATTACTACAATAAAGAAATATTTGATATACATGTCATACATTTATGAAATGTAATAGAAGATAAAATAAAGAATGTATCTAGAAACGTAATAGTTGTTACTTTAATTCACAACTAACGTATCAATATAAATTTGAGATTTGATAGAAGTGTTAGTGTAACTAATAATATGATTATTTCTATATAAAACAATTATATAAGTATTTTGTAACAATGCAAATGAGTCGAGCTGATTTGCAAATCTCATTAATTGAATCGAGCTAGCTCAACTCAAGCTCGAGTTGTTGCAAGCCCAATCTCTATTTTTTTTGTCTATTTTCAATTATTTATATCTAGGCTCAAGGCTTACGAATATAATTAATTTTTTTAATTAATAAATATATATTATATTGGTATTATTTAATTCTTCTTATTTATAATTTGAAATTTCTTTTTTAAAATGATATTCTATATTACATAATTACAATTTACATTAATATATATATATATTCTTAATTTTATAATTAGTTACAAATTTACATACACTTCAAACCAATATTTTGAAAATCGGACCAGACCAGCCGGTCTGCTTGAATCCCCAAAACCGGTGAGAACCAGTCAAAAATTGGTCAAAACAGGACTGGTTCGACTGGTTCACTTTTTTTTTTTTAATTATAAAATTTATTTTATTTTATTTAAATGTAAAAAAGAAAAGAAATGAATTGAAAATGATGCTTAAAGATTTTGAACATGTAATTTTTTAAAATATGAATTTATTTTCTTGAAATTTAATAAAGTGGTGGTTATATGTGAATGTTTATGTTTAATTTATTATTTTATTTTGTTTAATATCTCTTAAATTATATTGAATATTTAGCGTAGAAGAATTTATTTTTACTTTGAGTTGAAGTATGATACAAATGATTATTTAAATTAATGTGAAATATTATTTTTTATTTATTTATAGTTGACTAATTGTGAAGTAGTATTATTTTCTAAAAAATATACTTAAAAATAAGTAAGTGGATTTTTTTTTAAATAATATTTTTTCTATATCAATTGAAAGTTTTATTTTTTGGTAATATTAAAATATTATATATATATATTTATAAAACTAATTATAATTATTACGTTATTATGACGTCATATCGGTTCCACCAATGATCGAACCGATTGAACTAGTAACCAGTAGCCTTATCAATTCATTGTTCGGTTCGATTTTAAAAATATTGTTTAAAAAATATTTATAGACAAATAATTAGCAAAAAGGGTGGGTTGGCAAGAAAGGTGTGGAGATGCTTTAATATAATTAAAAAATATCTGTTGTCTGAGGCAAAGTTTTCTCTCTCTTTTCTGATGAGAGGACTTTACATATATGAACAATAATTAGCACTTTACTATTTTGTAGGAAAAAAATAAATGATTTCATTTCTTTTACTTTCACTAACTTCTGTTGCACTTCCATGTAGTGGGCATACACTACTAAATACAAAAAGCAACCCCTTTTTGTTGGGTTATTGATTTCTCTCGACACCTTTTTCCTCTGTTTTCACCAGATGTTCAAGAAAGTGAAAGGAGGTTTAGTTGCTCTACTTTTTCCCAAGAAAAAAGGTAAGAAATTAAGCATTTGGTTGTGGCTACCTTTTGTCTAACTGATTCAGCTTTCATTCATTATTATTATTACCAGTTCTTGATGGTATGCTGATGCAAGTAAGTTAAGTAACTGTTGTTTGAAAGAGAGAGTTAAGCTAAAAAAAAAGGTGTCTCAAGATTTGAACAAGGGTTGATATGGGCTTGCCTTAGATCCAGGGTAAAAGCTCTTTTTTCCTTTTTTGGGTGGAAAAAAAGTTGTCTTTTGTTTCAGGACTTCCATGTGATTCTTGAAACTTTTTCTCTCTGCCTTTCCTAGGTTCTTTCACATGAATCCTTTTGTTGTTTCTTCCTTTTTCTTTTGTTGTAATGACAAAGGACTGAGCTTTTCCTAGTTTGATTCTTGATTTTGTTCCCTGAGTTGATTGGATGAACTTATTGGATCTCTCTTGATGTTTTTTTTATTTTTTATTTTTCCATGTGGGCTGTGCTTGATGAAGGTAGATAGTGAAGAGTCCAGAGAATAAAACCTTATGGTCAAGACAAGTTAGTTTCACCTTTCTTTATATGGTGATACTTTTTCACGGATGTTAGTGGGTGTTTTACTTTTGGTAACCAGATTTGACAAGTCATTTCTATTTTAAGCCTTTTTAGTTGAATCGGATGCTGCAATTCGACACCGAATTAAAGTGTTTATAGATTTGGATTTGCTGTATATCTTGTGAGATGGGGATTGGTTTATCAGCTTGTTCTTCTAGATTTTTCTTGATTTTTGGAGGAAAGAGATGAAATAGTCTAACAATGACAGCTCGAGTAACTTTAGATGGCCAGCAGGGTAACTTTTACTATTTAGATAGTGATTTTGATGGAGGAGATGTATCGGGTGGTTGGAGTGCCTTTTAGAGTAGGTCATTTGATATTTGACAATCTGAGCGTCGAAAGTTGTAAGAATGTTATGAAGTTAGAGTTGATGGCTGATCCAACAAACTTGTTTCCGCATTCTGAGACTAAAGTGGCTAACTCTGTCGGTGGTGACGATGAGGATTTCAGTTTTGGTGATTCTGGAAGTGAAATTAGTTCTACTGTGTTATTGGGTTCTGAAGAGAATAGAAGTGGGGTTTCTTCAATGCTAACTATGACGTCCGAGGATGAAAGCAACTGGCTAGCTACTGATGTTGTAGTGCGCGAGAGTGAAGAAGATGGGTCATCATCGTTGGAGGGTGATCCAATTCTTGACAACTGCTGTTCCCTCTCTGTGGTGAGTGATACTAGTAGTTTATGTGGCGATGATTTGTTAGGTTTTGAGATCAGTTCTGAAATTGGAACGCGAATTTTAGAGGTTGAGAAGGGCATATGTGATGTTGAACTTATTCCCAACACTGGAGATTTGGGAGATACAAGTATTGGCTTTGGGGAAGAGATTGTAGATGGTATTAGCTCGAAATCATCTGATGCTATTCAGTTGGATAAAGAGCCGAGTGGAAAAGCTGGCCGTAGTATTTTTGAGGTGGATTATGTGCCTCTCTGGGGGTTTACGTCTGTGTGTGGTAGGAGACCAGAAATGGAAGATGCAGTGGCAACCATGCCTCGGTTTATGAAAATTCCTCTCCGGATGCTAATTGGCGATCGTGTGTTTGACGGGCTAACACCCTGCTTGAGTCATTTGACGGCCCATTTCTTTGGAGTCTATGATGGCCATGGTGGCTCTCAGGTATCTCTCTCTTTCCCACATGTTCCGCACGTAAATAGAGCACCATGTAGAAATTTCATTTCTTTACTAGAGCAATTATGATTTGGAAGTCGATCAAGGCAAGTGTCACTCAAGAGCCGCGTGAGATTAAAGTTTCATGCATGGACTCTTTCTATTCTATTTTATTTTAGTTAGTATATTCAATGTTGTTTCCCGGCAAGATTTTATCTTGTCCTTGTAACCAAAATAATGGAAATCTCCTTTGTGTTAGGGAATTATGGATACACTAACAAAAAAACACAGAATTAGGGATTTGTTGGAATTCTTACATTTATTTGGAAGATACTTATTTCATATGAGCTGAACCAATATGATGAATCACATGAGTTTGCATCGTGAACCTTGTACTGCGACTATTGCTTAGACCGTTTCTGAAAAGCATGTTCTGCTCAAGACATATTATCTGAAATTTTATTTTTCAGGTTGCGAATTATTGCCGAGACCGTATTCATTCTGCTTTGGCTGAGGAGTTGGAAATTATCATGAATGATGGAAATAGCAAGGATACTTGTGAAGAGCAGTGGAGAAGGGCATTCACTAAATGTTTTCTAAAGGTGGATGATGAGATTGGAGGGAAATCCAGTCTTGTACCCATTGCTCCAGAAACTGTGGGCTCTACTGCCATTGTTGCCATAGTTTGTTCGTCACATATAATAGTGGCTAACTGTGGTGATTCGAGGGCTGTTCTCTGCCGTGGCAAAGAAACCATAGCACTCTCCGTGGATCATAAGGTAAGTATCTCACTCCATTCTAAGTTTTTTGACGAACTTTTATCAACATCATCTAATATTATGCTCTCCTATCTGTCAGCCGAATCGGGAAGATGAATATGCAAGAATCGAAGCAGCTGGAGGCAAGGTGATACAATGGAACGGGCATCGTGTCTTTGGGGTCCTTGCAATGTCTAGATCAATCGGTATGCCCTAGTTAGCCTCCATCTTTAATCCCTTTTCGTTTTGTTTTACCATGATGCCTAATCTGACAGATAAATATCTCCAAGCTATAGTGATGCCTAATCTTGACCGATAGATGTAATAAAGATTAATTTCAAGAAATCTTTGTACTCTCTTCAAATTATACATAGTGAAACTATTTGCACTTGGAGGTAGATTATCGATTGAAGCTGAACCATGTTAAATCGTACGGTCTTGTGTTTATATTCTTTGGTAACTCCGTCTTTATTGCATCTATTGGTCAGATTGAGCATAACAAATATAAAAGAAACTTATGCAATCTTTTGCAACCGAAACTAAAAGATCAATAATCTTATCATGCTACTTATAACCTTAGAAATGTCATTAGCAGATGTTTTCTCCGATACACTTGTATGCATTTGTTTCTACTGCATTTACGCCATACATCCTCGTCTCTGCTACTGCAGGAGATAGATATATGAAGCCCTGGATTATTCCTGATCCTGAGGTAATGATTGTCCCCCGAGCTAGGGAGGACGAATGCATTGTTCTGGCCAGCGATGGCTTATGGGATGTGATGACGAATGAAGAGGTTTGTGCCATTGTTCGCAAGAGGATACTACTCTGGCATAAAAACAACGGTCCTGAGCTTCCTCTAGAACGGGGCGAAGGAATAGATCCTGCATCTCAGTCAGCAGCCGAGTATCTCTCAAACCGAGCACTTCAGAAGGGCAGCAAAGACAACATCACCGTTGTCGTCGTGGACTTGAAGGCCCGAAGAAAAATTAAGAGAAGAGCTTAAGCATTGAACTCTTCTTTCTTTCTTGCTGTCTGTTTTTTCTATGATTATTTGGTTCAATGCCCTTCTGTTTTTCATCAAGAGGGCGATAGATTTTACTCGACGGGCAGTCTTGATGTCTTTCAACTGCTGCCAGTGTAAATTTTAGCTATTTGAAGTGGGAATTTGGAGACCTGAGGAGCAGATTGTTTGTTGTGTTGTTCAGCCTCCGGCCTAAAGGTTCTGTGAGGTGCATCACTTTGGGTTATGTTGATTATGGCATCTTGCAAATGAATGAAATGTAGATGGAATTGTATTTTTTTGGATGGATGAGATGTAATATTCTTGATTTTTCAGTCCCTATTGAATTAAGAAGTGAATAATGTGTAATATACTTGGCTGCTTTTGATATGGAAAATTATAGTAACTTGCTCGTCCAATTCATATTAGTAATTTGTTTAATAGCAGAGATTATGGTGATGGGCCGAGCCAAAATTGACTCAGAGCTCGCAATGAGCCCAAGTTGTTCAAGTTATTGGGTCTAATTGTCATTTCATGGTTGGAGGTGAGATTGTAGTTTGGTCAGATCAATTAAAAAAAATATGGACGAATTTGTTCCTCATTTTGAGATGGACAAATGAGGGCAATAGTGAAATTTAAAAAAATAGTCTTTCTCAATTTTTAAATCAAACATGAATGTAAAATTATGAAATTTATAATTTGAACTACAATCTTCAATGTCAAACAGGTATATTAATCAATTCAAATAATTTTTTATCTTATTGAATTATTTATTATTGATTATGATACTTACATGTCTGAGATTTGAGATGTGAGCTTTTGTAACGTGTGCATATGTGTATACAAGAAGAAGAATAATAAGTGGAGAAAAATTCTTTGCTCATTATTGATCCAATGATAAAATAATGATGTTATTTATATTTGTTATAAAATTACCAATATGAGAACTACAAGAGCTATAAACTAATCCCTTTAAAAAAAATTGAGGGTTTGTTTGTTTGCTATCTCCCAAATTTTAAATAAATAAAATAATATTTTTTTAATTTTATTTTTTGAAATACACAAAATTATTTACAAACATTCCCTATTATTCATCCAAAAAAAATTATTGTCCAATACACATACACAGACATTTAAATACACATTTAAAATTAATATTAAAAATTCATTTCACTCCACCGACCCAACAAAAATTGATGGATGTTAAATCTGCTGAAAAATCTGTCCATTTTCAAAATACTTTCAAACAAATAATTTTCTTTCAAAATATTCTCCACCTACAGCAAAACAAAAACAAATAGCTATTACATTCTCCCAATCCGTTTTCCAAAAACACCTTTTTCCCTCAAAAAAAAGGAAAAAAAATTCCAATTGGCATCCGAACAAAGCCCAAATCAACTAAAAATAAAAGTAAATAAAAACATAGTTCTAATAAAAGAACACCCACGGGCAATATTCTCCACAACTGTGAAATATACTCAAAGAAATCTTGATCCGTCATTAGAATAATTTGTATGTATTCTCCTCAAATTTGAAATATATTCGAAGAAATTTTGACTCACAGTCGAATGATTTGTCCATTTAAATATATATATAATATTGTCTATTTAAATATTTAATAACCTAAACCAATAAGTTCTCAAAAATATAAATTTAAAATACATCCATGGCAACCTCGTTTAAATATATACTAATTTTATAAAACTTGTCTCACATAAACAAGAAATAGATAAATATTAAATAATACTCCTATTAATTTAACAATATTTTAGTCAAATGAAGATTAATTTAAGTGAGGCCTTAAAATTGCAATTTGCAAAATTATAGGGTATAATTGCAAATTCTATTTTTCATTTAATTTTTAGTTTTAGGTGATCCAGCCCGGCAAGAACAACGAGGGACAGAGTCGATGACCCCACTTCTTCTCAGAACACAGGACAAAGAATTAAAACTACGATCCTCAAGAACGGAATATTCCGGCAAAACTACGAATGGGCGCCAATAAGTTTCCGTTCCTCCCAGCCAAACTCGGTGAAAAGGGAGAAAGAAAATTGATTCAGCTCAGCAGTAAAGGGGATTAGTCAACAGTTCCTCCTTTTTCTTGATTGAATTTCGGTAAGTTTGAAAGAATTCTTTTGAGTGCTTGGGCTTCTGCATGATTGATAGGATGTTTTGTGCATGTTGTGCATATGGGATTTTAATTGAGCTACGGTTCATTGAATAAGTGTGGAATGGGGTGTTCAGTAGATTGTGGGTTTGTTTTCAGGATAAAGAAAGTGTTTTTGTTTTTGGCTTTGCGTGATTGATTGAAATTTTAGCTTGTTCAATGGGCAGTTGTTGAAAATGTATTGAGTGTTTGCTCTTTCTTGATTGAGCTGTTTCTTTTGTTGGATGAGTTGTGAACAAAGTTGTGAAAGTGAGATTTCTGTTTGGATTTCAAAATTTTGAAGACTAAGAATCAATCTGAGTGATTTAAAGAGAAATAAGATGAATAAAAGGGATAAATCATGTAAAAGGTAAGAACTTTATTCTGTTTTCTTTGAAGAATCATTCACATAATGAATTGATGAATTATGTAAGCTAAATATAATAATCCTGGAAAAGAGCAGAATGAAAACAATACTGCTAATTTAGCTACTGTATAGATTTCCATTTAGCTAGATGATTTCAATTTCCTTTTCCTGATTAGTTTTTTTATTCCTCCTCAGAGAACACTTACAAGGAGCAGTTGAAACTTCTGAGTTTATATTTATCTGCTTAAAGATTTTTCTTTGGGAGTGAAAAGCATGTCATCCAAAGACAAATCCACAAAAGGCGATGATGAAGATTTTAGCTGTGAGCTTTTATTGCATGATATCGAGGAAATTAGCAAAGCCCTTTATTTGCACAAAAGTCCATATGAGGCATTTAATTCGTCTTATGATCACTGCCAAGACGTGGTTGCTAAAACTGGCATTTCAGTATCCAAGTCTAATGTCATTATTCAAGATTTATTACATAAGTACAAGAAGTCATCAATATGGAATTGGAAGCCTTTCAAGGCTTTGACCCAAATGCGTAATCATCAGTTCAACTGTTATTTCTTTCTGCATGTCCATGCTATTGAAGGGTTGCCACCAAATTTCAACAACCTTAATTTGTGTGTGAATTGGAAGAGGAAGGACGACATGTTGAGAACTCGCCCTGCTCGCGTCTGTTTGGGGATAGCTGAGTTTGAAGAGACTCTCATGCATCAATGCACTGTTTATGGTAGTAGAACTGGGCCCCATGGTTCTGCAAAATATGAACCCAACCTCTCCTTGCTTCATGCCTCTGTGATGGGGGCACCAGGGCTTGATATTGGGAATCACTGGGTTGATCTAAGCAGGTTGCTTCCACTTACACTGGAGGAGTTAGAGAGGTATAAGAGGAGCTCAGGAAAGTGGACCACCAGCTTTAAGCTCACAGGAAAGGCTAAAGGTGCAATGCTAAATGTTAGTTTTGGGTTTTCCATATTGGATGGTAATTCATATGAGCCAGGTTATTTTGTGAAAGTTCCTGATATTGTGAGGGGAGGTGGACTGAACCATTTTGCTAATTTTGATAGCAGTAGTAGAACCAGCGAGCTTCACTATCTTGGTAGTTTTCCAAAGATTACACCTGAAGGGTCACATCACCAGTCCCAGTTTGCACATGTAAAATATCTTGACAAAATATTTCCAAACCAAGGGTCAGGGCTTTCACACTTTGTAACTTTATTGCATCGGAAACTTGATGAGGGAAAGATGGGTACAGTTATGGAGCTAGATTTATATCATGAGCAGTCCGAGTCCCTGAAACCAAACACTGATCCCTCACCTGAGTCTGCAGGCGGAAAAACTCAAGATGAGTTTGATGACATCGAGTTTGATGTAATTGAGCAGGGTGTAGAAGTATCTACAGTTGATTGGATGAAAAGAGAGAAGTGTAGCAGTCAGAGGTTTGCCAGTTCAGTTATTGAAACCATTGATGTTGCCGAGATTTTCGAGGTAGAGGAGACTGCTTGTGATGAGCATGTGGAATGGAACTCGAAGCTTGATACAGATAATCATGGTGAGCATGAATGTGCAACAGGTGATCTTGAAAACAGAGATAATAGCATGGGCATTATTGAACCAGCTTTTGAAGAACTTGATTCAGCTTACTATGACATGTTGACATCTAGACCAGTAGAGTTGGATTCCTTGCTAGATATAAACAAGTATTATGAGCAGGAAGATTACATGAAATCCAAGTCCACCTACAAAGCAGAAAAATTGACGGAATCACTTAGCTTGGTTGATGTTGCAGAGTCCATAGAAAACGATTTTCTCAACATGTTAAGCATTGACCGGAGTCAAGAAGACATAGTTTCTGGTAGCAGTCCTGACTTGCCTGGAGATCTCTTAAGACAGTTTGAACAGGACACACTAGCTTCGCAAAATCCCGTTTTTGATACTGATGTAATGGTGGAGCAGCAGGAATCTTGTTGCCTTACTCCCAGCGACTATAGAAAAGTGGCATTTGCAAATGATTTTGATTTTTCATTTGCTACTCAAGCAGATGAAAGGAATCACAGTAGTGTAAGCCAATCATTGAGGAGCACAAGAAATGCTGAACTGCTTGAGAACTTGGAAACAAAATCCTTAATGCACGAATGGGGTCTAAATGAGAAGGCCTTTCAGCATTCTCCATGTGCTAGCTCTGGTGGATTTGGAAGTCCGGTGTATCTTCCTGCAGAAGAACCTTTGAAGTTGCCTTACATTGAAGGAGGAGTAGGCCCAATTATTCGAACAAGGAATGGTGGACTCTTGAGGTCAATGAATCCATTGCTTTTCAGAAATGCAAACAATGGTGCCAGATTAATTGTGCAAGTATCTGCTCCGGTTGTGTTACCTGCAGCAATGGGATTTACAATCATGGAAGTATTACAATGTTGGGCATCTGGAGGAGTTGAAAAGATGTGTATTCAAACAAATGAATTGATGCCTATGGAAGATGTGACAGGGAAGAAAATGCAGCAAGTTTTGTCAGAAGCTGAGCCTAGATCAGATGCTTTTAAGAGGTCCGCAGATTCTAGACAGATTTGTTGGCACAAATTTCAATATACTTGATTTCTAATTTTCTGATTCTAAATCATGTGTATTCTTTTTCTTTTTTCCGCTTTTGTCATGCTTTTGAACAATTCACAGATGGGCTTTGCAGCGGAAATCTGAGCTCGGCCTTGAGTCGGTTGTTGAGAAAAAACCAGCCAAATATCCATTCATTCAGAGTTCTGATACCCTGTCCTCATGCTCCAATTCTGAGCAGATAGAATCAGATTATATATCTTTTGAAGATCTAGTTCCTATGGCCATAGCAAACATTGAAGGCCTTTTAGTTGAAGGGCTAAAGATTCAGTCTGGCATGTCAAATCAAGAGGCACCTTCAAGCATTAGGATCCAGCTTGCTGGGAACTCAACCTTCTTGCCCAAGGATGCAGAATTTTCTAGTAATTTTAGTTCTGAAAGAGCTTCAGGCTCACAGGTTCTGGATGTTGGCGAATTAATTAAATGCTCTTTGTCACTGGAGGAATGGATGAGGATGGATTCTGGAGAATTTTATGTTGAAGATGAGACTGACGAAAATATTGTGAAACTTTTTGCAGCGCATTCCACGAAGCCCACGGAATGGGAAAGTGGATGGCCTACAAGGGAAGATGAAACAGTCAAACTATTGGGTCGAAGTTGTGGTGCTCTTGGTAAGAACTTCAGAATGGGTTTAAAAGTGCAGCTTCGAGATCCCTTGCGTAATTATGAGATGGTAGGTTCCTCGATGCTTGCTCTGATCCAAGTAGAGAGGATTTATTCAGCCCAGCAACCAGAACTGCACTGCTTATCAGCCGAGAAAGTTCATAACAAAGAAGAGAATGGCCTGGATGAACAAATAATTCTAGAAGGAGAACAAAATCAAAAGAAAATCTATGAGCCACGGTTTAAAGTTTCAGAAGCCCATCTCACTGGACTGAATGTTTTACATGGTAATAAGCAGCTTTGGGGCAATATCAGGCAGCAGCAATCAGGATCCCGGTGGTTGCTTTCCAGTGGCATGGCAAGGTCCAACAAGAATCTTATTTCCACCTCTAATGCAGTTATAAAATCTTCTTCTGGATTAATGAGCAAGGCATGGCCTGGAGATGTTTTATGGAGCATATCCTTTCCTATTGAAGGTGAAGCAGCTACCTGGGACGAGCAGGTTGCGCTAAATGTTCATGTAAGAAATCCTGATATTATTTTTCCGACTGAATTTGTCAAAAAAGAGAAACAGAACCCACATACTAATTGACCAAGTGGAGCTACCCCTTGATTAGATAATTCATTTTTTCAATTTGAGCATAGAGGTTTTGAGCTGCATCTAAGCCTGGCCCTAAAGCTGGTCACAGGGTTTTCCTGAACTTCCTGCTGTACTATGTGTTTTACTAAAAAATGTACAAATTGGCTGAACATAGCATCACTGTACAGAATTCTTGGGAAATTGTGGATCCATTGTATTTTAGTGTTCAATGACAGTGGAGAAAAGTTCTCGTCGGAGATAATATATGTACTAAGTTCCCTATTTCATTAGCAGTTGAATGCTCCTGCTTTAGTTTTAGCTTTATTAACCCTCTTGTTACAGTTGTCCCATAAGAATGATCTTTGCAGCTTTGCTGTGGGAGTACCAAAGAAGTGTTTTGGTGCAAGTTGCTGCCAAATTGTGAAGATTCTTCTTGTTTAGTTTTAATTCAAGATAAACAAGATTGACATCTTGGAGCTTGGGACGACTCATATGGCATTTGGTATAGATATGCTTAATGCAAGAAAAATCCAATTTACTCACTGTAAACAAGTTATACATCGGCTGAGCATCCCGTTACAAGCACAGGGCATGGTCTACTCTGGAGAGTCCCGATCAAGTCCTAATGGTAATGATAACCATCTAAGCTATTCATGGAGAAGTACAGCTACATAATACTGACTGCTTTTGTTTGAGATTTTTCCATGATTGAGATCAGGGCTGAGGACCTGGGTGGTTGTGGATGCCCTCATATGTTGTTACCACATAACGTGGATCCTCTTTGTCTCTTTCGACTCTCTTTTTCACTGGGCACCCTTCAACTGAGCACCTGTAGTAGTTCCTGTAGATTACACGATATGATTGTTACTATAAATTTCACTTGAAAATGTTCAAAAATGCAAGATCCATTGTTCTTTGTATCAGTTCTATATGATAGCTCTTGTTGAGGCAGCACTGGTTGAGGCTAAAAGACAGTTGAATCCACTTACTTATGTACTATTTGCCATATGGCCTATTAGTTTAGCTCAGAAACTGATATATCTTGGCTTACATTATTGTCTCATTACCTTGGATTTGGGCTATTTTTCACCATCTTTTTTCCATACTTCCTCCACTTGAAACCATCATCCAGTACTTCAACCTCTGACTTGGTTTTGAAAGCAACCTTCTCTCTGATATCTTTCTTCTCCCGGCCACTCCCACCGTCTGCTGATAACACAAAACAAGACACATGTTAGCCAATCTTTCTTTGACATCTATGCTAGCACATACCTATAAGGCTATAACTCACACACACACAAACACACACACACACACACACACACACATATATATATATATATATATATGCTTGCTTACTATTGACAGTCTCTTCATGAGAGCTGCTGCTGATTCCACTTGAGTCGACAACTATTTCATTAGGCGTATAACTTAGATTCTGAGGAATATAACCTGCAGGTGTCGAAGAAAACGCTGGATCCTCCTCAATCCAGTCATTAAACTCAAAGAAATCAGAAACCTCAAAGTTGGTTTCATGGGGAGTGCTCACCGGTGCATCGTCCGGTGACTCAGAAGAGGCACCAGGTACGTTTGTGTTGGGATAATTATCAGCCATGATCATCAACTGAGTGTGCATTGGCATAATGCTATATAGCTTTGTCTGAGAAATCATTTGGAGTGGATGGGTGCTTTTCTTGGTAAACTTCCTATTATGTAGAGAGAAGCTTCATTGTTGCTTCATATTGTTTGTGAGTGGTGGCTAAGGAATTCGAGTTGGGCCCAAGAAATGCCTAACATCAGCTCCTGATTCAAAGGGAAAAGTGGGACAAGATGAGTGGGCCAAGCCATGGATGACTTATGGGTAGACTTTGTGATTGTTGCTTTCTCTGTGTGAAGTCTACCAATAGTCTCGTGCTATGACTAACCCCTTCACAACGGGGGTGTAGTACAAGTCAATGAGGGGAGATATATTTAATACTAATGGGGTTACATGCATGATTTTGCTAAGGATGTGAAATCAACAAAATTCTTGGATAGTTCGGGAGTAACATCATCGCTCAGGTTCATTGATTGCTAAATTTTGACATCATATGAGTTGATGGGTATTTCGATGAATTATTTCTTCGTAAGAAAGATAGATTTTGTAAACACTTACTTGAAAATCTCATTTATACTTTTTCGATACGAAAGTAATTATGCATTGTATTTATACTGGTGACAACTTTGAATAAGTCATGTAATGATTCTCTTCCTCGAAAATACAGAACAAAGGGATCTTTGCCTCAATATATACTACTTGAGATTTCAGATTAATTGAAATTTTAAAATTGACATTTTTTAATTTATATCTGCGATCAAGTTTTAAGACCTCTTAAGCAACCCATTATTAACTAACATAAATTAACAATTCATAACACATGCACTATTATTTCGAGACATGGCCACACCTACGAATCAAGGAATTATAAATTTACATTATGCCAATAAAATTTTTTTTTCTTTTGATTTTTGTCCATTTTGATGCTTTATGGAAAAAACTTGCTAGATAAGTAATTCTTTTTAGAACGTCTATTCCTCACTATTGTTTCAACCATGGTAATTTGAATTTTGAGACGGGGCAACACCTATGAATCAAGGAATTATAGAATATAGACTTATATTATAATAATATTTCTTTTTTCTTTTTTTCTTTTTTCTTTTTTTATTCTGATTTTTGTATTCTCTTAGTGCCTTCCAGCTTTAGTTTATCTTGTCCCATACTTTTGGTCATTCATGAATCACATGAGCTAAGTTATGTTTGTTACGTATTAAGAAAGGAAAGCAATTACATCATATGTATTACGTATTTACATGGTTTTATGTGTAAGAAAAGGGCATCCGATGATTAATGCTAAAGTAGCTGAATAAATTCACATTTGGATTAAATAAATAAATGATAAAAAATGATGACTTAGGACCATATATGGTACACATTTTATTATCATAATCTTTACGCTAGGAATAATTAAGAAAAAGAATGCTTAATTAATTCGATCCGACATTTATTCACGTGGTACTTTTTTTATTTATGAACTTTTAGGGTTTTTTTTTATGCTGGAAGCTTCTAGAAAATTGATTTGTGAAGATGAATTTCTACGGCGGTCTTCATAAAAGTTGGAGCAAATACACTATGTTTTGTGCTAGATTAGATCGAACGAAGAGAAAGAGAGTATCTTGACAATTGAAATAGTTCGAAGAATAAAAAAAAATTAATTGTTTGATAATTAATCTGATTAATATTATAATTAAAGATTTATCATATCATAATTTTAAAAATGAAATAAGAGATGAAACACGTCAAATCATAATGGGTGACCATTTCTAACTAGAGACTTATGGTCTTGGTCCTCTAAGTAAGATTGAAAAGTTAAAAGTCTATAGATGAGTCAATTGGTAGAGGTCAAAATTGGCAATTTTGTGCTACAAAAGTGTGATGGCAGTCTTTCATGGTGTTGGGGGCTCAGCCCACAAAGGAAAATGAGAAGATTTGGGTTATGTGCCTAAAAATTCTAAATGACATACAAAGAAATGGAATAGTTTTATGGGCCCATAGTTTACTTAGAAAAGTTTTGGGTCTTGGGTTAGAAATAATGATGGCATTTGAATGAGGAGTCTAGTCAATAAGTCAATTGGTGGGTCAAGATGGTTTTCTATGATCAATGAAAAATGATGGAGAGTAAGAATTTTGGGAGAATTGGATTGCTTGGAAGCCCAACAAAATAGTAGATTAGCGTTAAGTTGTTGTCAAATGTTAATACATGACAATAGGTTTAGATAGGACTGTCAACGGGTCGGATTTGAATCGGATCTGTCATATTCGAATTTAAATTCGATAAACAAAATTCAAATTCGAATCCTACATAATCTTTGTTAATCAGTATCATATCCGAATTCGATAGATATCTAAGCCCGATTAAAAAATCCGACCCGATTTTTTTTCCCTTTAAAATTTTATAAAAATATTATATTTATAAAATAAATATATATTATATTTGAATTTTTAACAACTTTTTATTATATATTAGTCCAAAAGTTAAATATTTGAATACTAAACTCCTTTTTCACATTATATTAATATATAGATGAATTATTATATGTTATTATATTTGACATTTTATCAATTTTTCTCTTATTTTTTAGGTTAAAAACTCAATATTAATAGTGTAATATAGACGTTAATATAGATATTATGTCAATATAATACATAGATTTTTTTTTAAAATATTTATTAATATTATATATAAGAGTATTAATTTAATAAAAAATATTAAGGTTCGGATTCGGATATTTAACGGATTGGATTGCTTAATTCCATATCTGATCCACTTATTTCAAATTTTGAATATTTATAATCGGATCTGATCCATCGAATATTTTAATCGGATAAAAATTCTAAAATTCAGATCGAATTCGGATTAAAATCCGATCCATTGACAACCCTAGATTTAGAGATGGCAATGGGTCAGGTCTGGGATGAGTTTGGCAAAATTCAAGACCCGCCCCATCAAGATTTTATAGACCCGCGCCCCATCCCGCCATAAACCCTTATCTAGCAGGTTGGACCCGTTAGGCACGTTAGATCCATTTAAAATATTTAAATAAATTAAAAATGTATCTTTTAAAAAAAATAACATCACCATAACTTCATAATATGAGAAAATAATATTATTAACAAAAAATATATTATTTAAATATTTATCTATGCATGTTTTAGTCTTTAAAAAATGATAACTTCCAAACATTATTATTATTTATATGTACATATTGAATGTATAAATTATTTATTATGACAATATTATTATTTTTATATAAAATATATATATAATATTCACATTTTTTCATATATATCTGTATGAATACACACCACATAAAATATACACATAATAAATAAAATTAATACGTACAATATCTAGCGGGGTGAATTCGGGTTTAAAAATTAAAACCCGAGACCCACCCCTTATGCTTTCAAAAACCACCCCAAGCGGGGTGGGTCCGAGTCTTACCCGAATCCATTGCCATCCCTAAATATTTTGATGTAGATAAACTTTACAAATCTAATTATCTTTATTAATGTTGTTTAAGAACTATCATCTAACTTCTTTTTAAAACTTTGAATTGAGACTATAATGATATTAAATTTGATTGAAATAGCCGTTTCATTTTAAGATAATTTATATTCTAATTTTAGAGTCTTTTCATAATTTTTTATTATTTTATTTATTTAATACATTCACTTTACTACATCTTAGCAGAACAATATTTTGATAAAGTGAAACTTGTAGATCTTTTCATCCTTCGCTATTGTAGGAAAAAAACTACTACAAACACATACATCAATATCTTAAATAGGAATGTTAATGGTTTGAGTAAAACTACTTTATTGATTTTTATGTGAATTTATGTAATATATAGTTATATATTTACAACAATATTACATATATACTTTATGTGAAGGTAACAATATTGTTATAATAAACAGTTTCGAAAGTTTTAAAAATATTAATAATTTATAATTTTTTAAAAATTAAACATGCACAAATTTTTTAATAAGTACCTTATTGTCAATCTTAAGTTATTATTGTAATTATATTTTTTGGAAAATTACCTTTTTAATATTTTTAAAATTTACAAAATGAATTAATTTACCATATCCAACATGCTAAGTCTTAAATTTTAGCAAAACAAACTCCTAATTCATAAAATTTTGATGAAATACTCACCAATTTTGGCAAACCCAAGACAAACTCACCCCATTACGATCTACTATCCCATTTTAATATAATTGAACTTCTATTAAAACGATTAATTATTTTTCCAATTATGCCCGATTAAACTATGTTATCACCAATTTTATAAGAGCATAATTAACAGCAAATTATTTAATTATATTTTTTGTATGATAATAATCAATAATCAATTGAATGATCTTCACCATAACTCTCACATCATCGACGTAAGTCTGGTTTAAATCATTTATTTCATTCTCTATTTCATTATATTTCATGAAAATATACAATATGTATATTAAATATTTTTTCATAAAAATAATTGATTGAGAATCAGATACAATTTATATAATTAAATACAACAAATCAAAATAGGAAATGAAATAAAAAATAAAATAAAGGATCCAAAGTGAAGTCTCACACATAAAAAAAAGTACATATATAAATAATTCAAGAAAACAACAATTACAATAAAAAATGTAAAACAATTTAAATCATATATTCCATTTTGCATTCCATTTTTTATTCCATATCATCTATATATGATTAGAGGTGTTTGCGGTTTGGTTTGGATCGATTTTGGGATAATAAGCTAACAAATCCAAACTATATAATGTACTAGCATGTGTATGCACTGAAAATAATTTTAATATTGAAATAATTTTGAAATTATTTTCAGTGCATCATATTGAACACATGCTAATTATAATACTAATTAAAGTAATTATTTATATTTAAAATCAAATTGATATAAAATATAAATAAAAAATTCATATTTTTTCAAATAAATTAATAATAAAGTATGCTTAAAATTAGTTCTAAGAATAAAAAAAACCACCTGCTTTCTACTGCTCATCATCCTCAGTCACTATATACTAAAGTAAATATCTTTATCAAAATTTGATTAGAATCACCAAGTCTCATTGATATATACAAACAATTCCCCACTTATTTACATATATTAATATTTAAATAAATTTTTTTCTTGATTATTACAATAAAGTAAATAGTAATAAAGTGGACAAACATGATTGAATATGATGTTTAATTAATAAAAAAATATTATTATAACTGAGCAAATTGCCTATTCCACAAAACTCATAAATTAAATTTGTCAACTAAATAATAAAAAAAGAACAAACCTTCGTGATTTTGATGTAAATCAATTGTAAATATTCAATATTTTTCTTAATTCTCTTAATATTCCCTTTATCCTACATATGGATTACATCAATATCTAAAGTCAATCAATTTCATATAACGAACAAAACATTCAATTAAAACCCCAACAATAAAATCAATGGAAGAATATAACTAAATAGCAATATATTTTTCTTTACTTACATAGAAATTTTTTTATGGAGAGATACTTAGTAATTTCTCTTCTGCAAGATATGAAATTGGAAGATTGTATGAGAGTTATTTGAGACT
Organism: Jacaranda mimosifolia; assembly: GCA_018894105.1. Lineage (NCBI taxonomy): Eukaryota > Viridiplantae > Streptophyta > Magnoliopsida > Lamiales > Bignoniaceae > Jacaranda > Jacaranda mimosifolia. The sequence goes on from CM032119.1 coordinate 42,626,408, forward strand.
TGAATGTGTTTTCATTTTTTAAATTGTATTTAGGTATATAAAGTACTAGCATCATCCCCGTGCTATGCACAGATTCTTTCAAATTATAATATATTAATGTAATTGTTGAATTTTAAATATGATTAAAAATAATACTATAAAAATAAAAAAATCACAAAAATAATCAAGTAAAATTAAATTTAAAGTTTTAAAATTTAGTATTTAAAAGCTTGGAACACATAAAAAAAACTCATATACATGATATCATAAAAAATAAATTTTAAAATTATTCAGCGAGAAATTAAAAAAATTCAAAACTTTCGAAGATAAAGACTTTGTTTGGATGCGTTTCCCCATAACGTTATTGTTCTCGGGAAACATTCTCAAAAATACCAACCACAATTTCCCTTCATTTTACTGTTTTAATTCTCGAAAAAATCCTTGCCTTACCACCCTATTAACCAAATAATTCCCTTCATTTCCTATTCCCCGAGGTATCTGACCCAAGCGCAGCAATTCTCTATTACGGTCTCTCCCTGTCTCCTACCCCAACTTCATTTCATCTCCATCTTCCTACTTATAAGAAAGTTTTGCAGACCTATTTCATCTGCTCTCATTGCAGTACATTGTCCAACTGGCTCCCCGAATAGCCTCACCGTCACCATTCCTCCTCCGCCGCGTGGCTGGTGGGCCTTCTCGCACTCCAAGGCGATTCTCACAGCCCAGAAGACATCTCTTTCACCAGGCTAGACGTTGAAACCGCGAGCGTTATTAGGCCCAGAGGCGGAGCCGGGGGGGGGGGGGGGGGAGGGACTGACAGGGGCAGCCGCTCCCCTCAAAATATTAAATTTTCATTTTTTGCCTTAGAACTTTTATAATATTATACTTTTGCCCCTTTCAAAATATTAAAATTATATTAAAATTTTTAAATATTATACTTTTGTTATTCTTAAATTATAAATTTACCCCTCATTCTATTGAAAATATGTTTTTTATCCCATTGTACTTCTTTGTATATATATGTAATAAATTTTTTTTTTTATATTTTTGATAATTCAAAATTTCGTCCTTATAAACCAAAATTTTGGCTCCGCCCCTGTTATTAGCAATACGGGTTTGGATATTGGGAGGGTGATGGAGAGTTAGGTAGGAATGCTGAACCATCTGCATGTGGGGAGGATAGAGGGAAAAGTGAAAATTGAAAGGAGCGATCGGAGGAAGGTGGAGACTCCGTTGCGGGTTCTGTTGAGAGTGTGGAACGCGGCGGTGGAGTCAGAAGCTCGCCGGACGAGGGGGCCATGGTGAAAACCCTCGAGTTGCCGCCGATTTGAGGGACGTCGAGGTTGATTTTGTATAGTTGGCCGGAATGATCTTGCTGTGCTTCTTAGCAGCTGGTACTTGAAAGAGCACTTGGTTGACTATTTGCTCATGTTGTCTCATGGTGGACATATATAAATATTATATGTATATCTATAGAATTTTATGTGAGCAAGAATTAGCTAACAACAACAATTCTCACACTCTGCGTGTGTGTGTGTGTGTGTGTGTGTGTGTGTGTGAATTCTTGAAATTCTTGAAATATGATCAAAAGAGATCAAAGATTCTTGTTTTTGTCATCAAGGCCAAGCGGGTATAGGAAATATATTGTTGGTGTGTTTGATTGTATGTGTAATGGGGTGTCAAGAAATTGGCACAATTTGGAACTACCAATAATCTTGAGAAGTGAAGAGGGTGGAATCTTGAAATTGGGTGTTAATGATTGTAGTGTGTTTTTGAGTGTGCGATTGTGTGTGTCAAGAAATTAGCATAAGTTGGAAACTATCAATAAGCTTGAGAATGAAGTGGGTGGAATCTTGAAATTGGGTGTTAATTTTTTCAAAAAATTAGATTTTTTTTTTTTGAGAGAAAATATTACAAATGATGAATTTATCATCCTATCAACAAATCAAATACTTTTTTCTATTCTTAAACCAAACAATCAAAGTATAAACTACCAATAATGCACATAAAGTGCACACAACACGCCCACATGGGGTCGAACACAAAATCTCTCACATAATAAGGGGAATCTGATGCCACTCTGGCTATAAGCCACTAGGCTTTCAAAAATTAGAATTGAATGAAGGGAATTTGATGGTTATTTGGAGAGTGGGAGAGAAGAAATGAATGAAAGACAATTTTATTTTGCACAAGACGAACACGTATTTTGTAGTTGAGTTTTTTTATTCTTTAAGTCCTTTTCTTGTTTTTTTTTGAATTTTGAACATTAAACATTATTACTATATTATTCAAATAAGTGTCATCCTTTTCAATTCAAAAATTGCCAACTTATTTACTATACACCAAAAAAAAAGAAAAAGAAAAAGAAAAAATGCAACCAACAAACTAATCAACTATATTTAATATCCAAAAAATAATACATAATAACATACATAATCATTGAACCAATCATTACAAACTTACAACAAAATCACATCCATTCACTACATATATATATATACATACATATATACACAACATGTTTTACTATTATCCTTACAATTAAAAAAAATCATTAAAATCAAATTTCACCCCCAAACACCAACACAAAGATATTAATTTGACATCTATAGTATAAAATGTCCCATTCAAAACATAATCAAACATATAAAAACTCCCCAAATTCATTTTTTAATTATTCCCCAAAACATAACCAAACATCAATCATATTCCCCAACCTTCATTTCACATTCTCCCACGATTCTTTCAGCATTCATTTTCTCAAAACACACAATAAACACAAAATAAAATCAAACAAAAAACATATCCAAACATTACCAAAATTTTATGAATATGATTATATACAAAAGAAGAAAATGTAACCAAAACTTAACAGATAGTTGCATTAAAAAATAAAAATATATGAGAAGAATATAGACGCAAAATTGATCGCTTAAAAGAACATTGTTTGAAAAAACTTAAAATTATAATACTTTAAAATTACTTTAAACTTAAAAGACGAAGAGTACATATTAAGTTAAAACTTAAAATAGAAAGAATTATATAATATATCAAGAATTTGAAAAAATCTTATTTATTTTAAATTTTTTATTAAAAATAAATTAAGCCAAGATAAAATTATGATAGTAAAGATAAAAAAAAATAAAATTAAAATAAATATATAAAATAATTATAAAGTTAAAATAAATATTAGTATATAAGTTAATAGAAACCTTTCAATTTGACTCATAGCTTAGTTATCGAATAATTAAGTGAAGAAAAAAGTGATATTAGTAATACAAAATTATAATTATAATAAATTGATAATGTAATTATAAATTCAAAATTGATTTTACAAAATAAATTAGTGACATGATATGAGGATGAAATTAGAATGTAAAATAACATATGGATAAACTAAATTATTATGTTCATTCTCTTTTTTTTTTTTTTTTTGTATGAATGTAATTGGATCTTCATATTATATTTCACAAATAGCAAAAAAAAGTGAATAACAAAAAAGGGTTGTTAACCTTTCAAATAATCAAAATTTGAAAATAAAAATAGAAAAATAAAATTAGATATATATTTTGATGGATATAATAATGTCCAATGTTATAAACTTAAAAAATTAATGGGTGTGCTTTTTATTGAAATAATCATCTCATAATTTTTTCAAATGAGTAAAAAAAGATTTGAGAATATATATTGATGAATTAATTAGTATATATAATTTTTAAAAAGAGTTCGAATTATACATACATAATTACATTATATAAATAAAAAATAAATGACATACTTTTAAAATTATAAATATTAAAAAAGTGAAACAAATTTTAAAAATATTAAGACTAAAGAATAGATCTCATCCTATAAATTTATAAACTTACAGTAACCCAGAGAGAGAGAGAGAGAGAGAGTTTAAAACTAAATTACAAAATTTAACAAATAAAGTAATAACTTGATTCAAAGAATGAGTAAAAACATACTCAATGTATAGCAATTTAAATAAAATAAAAATTAAATGACAAAATTTATCAATAACTAAAGAAAAAAATGCAACTAATAAAAATGAAACAAAATTAAAAATTTTTAAGAGCAATTAATATATCTCATCTTGTAAAATTATAAAATTAAATGAACAAAAAGAAAATTTAAAAATAAATAAATGAATTGATAACTTAAACTAAGTAATAAACAAAAATATATATATATAAGTTCACAAATTTAATAACAATAAAAGCTAAATGATAGACTTTATTTATGGTTAAAAAGAAAATTATAGCATTAAAATCTAAAAAACCTCACCTCTTCCATCATGTAACATACCTGGAAAAAAAAATGAAATAAAAAAATAAACTATAAAATCAAATAAACATAAACAATTTGAAGAAAATTATAGTATTAAAATCCAAAAAATCTCTTCCATCATGTAACATACCTAAAAAAAATTTTAAAAAATGAAATAGAAGAAGTGAACAATAAAATCCAACAAACAATAAAAAATTTGAAGAATGAAATAAAGAAGCACACAAAGAATAGAGTGAAAAAAGTTCTAGAAACTAAGAATACTAATCAAATGACTTTCCAAATACTATATATATATATATTGAAATATATATAAATTAGTTATTGAAAATAAGAGAAAAAAATATGAAAAAACTTGTCAAACTATAAAGTTCAAATGATCAAAAAATCTACCATGTATTAAGAGTAAGGATGAAATAGATTTTGTAGATAAAATGAAATCATTTTTTGGTATTAGAGATAAGTAAAGAATAATTTATTCTAATAAAAAAATTGATTTCAAAAAAATAGATATCTTTAAAAGGAATAAATAATATCAAATTTAATAACCAAAAATTAATTTTTAAATTAATTAAAAAATTCAAAATTCTAAGAATTCAGAATTTTGAATTTGAATATCGAATGATATATAATAGTATAGATATATAGATATATTTTAAATTTCGAATGAAAGAAATTTAGAGATAAGATAAAATCATATCGGTTAGAGATAATAATCAACAACCAATAATTTTTTTTGAATTGAATTAAAAAAATTCAAAATTTTAAGAATTTGCCATTTGGCCAAAATTGCACAATTAGAATCAAAACTGCATAATTGTGGAGTCCACATTGTTGTGCTATATATAATAGTACTAGCATTATCCCCGTGCAATGCACGGTTTCTTTAAAATTATTATATATTAATATAATGATTGAATTATAAATATAACTGAAATAATAAATTAAAATAAAAATATCACAAAAATATCAAGTAATTAGTAAAATTAAATTTTAAATTTTAAAACTTAGTATTTAAAAGTTTGTAACATATAAAGACATCTCATATACATTATGTCATAAAAAATAAATTTCAAAATTATTCAGCGAGAAGTTAAAAAAAATTTAAAACATCCAAAAATAAAAATCTATGAATATGATTATGTACTTTATTAAAAAAAAAAAAAATATATATATATATATATATATGCAATCAAAAGCTAGCAGATAGTTGTCTTAAAAAATAAAAATATATGATAATGATATAGAACACAAGATTGATGGCTTGAAAGTTGTTTGAAAAAAATTTAAAATTATAATACTTTAATATTGTTGTAGACTTAAAAGAGGATGAGTATATATTAAATTAAAACTTAAAATATAAAGAATTAGATAATATATTAGTTGCCAAGGATTAGAAAAATCTTATTTGATTTTAGTTTTTGATTAAAATTAAAATCAATTAAATCAAGAGAAAACTATATATGATAGTAAAGATAAAAAAAAATAAAAAATTAAAATAAATATATAAATAATTGCAAAGTTAAGATCGATATTAGTGTATAAGTTCATAGAAACATTTTAATTTGACTCATAACTTAGTTATCGAATAATTAAGTGAAGAAAAAAGTTAGATATTAGTAATGCGAAGCTAAAATCATAGTAAATTGATAAAGTAATTATAAGCTCAAAATTAATTTTAAATAGTAATTAGTGATAGGATATGAGGATGAAATTACAATGTAAAATAAAATATAAAAAAATAAATTATTATGTTCATTCTCAATTTTTTTTGTATGAATGTAATTGGATCTTTATATTATATTTCACAAATAATAGAAAAAAGTGAATAACAAAAAAAGTCGTTAACCTTTCAAACAATCAAAATTTAAAAAAAAAATTATATATATTGATAGACTAAATAATGTCTAGAGATACAAACTTAAAAAGTTAATAGGTGTATTTTCTATTGAAATAACCATCTCATAATTTTTTTTTAAATATATCAAAAATGATCTAAGAATATATAAAAATTTTAAAAATAGTTCAAATTATACATATTTATACATACATAATTACAAATATATGAATATAAAATAAAATTAAATGACATACTTCTAAAATTATAAATATTCAAAAAGTGAAATAAAATTTTAAAATATTAAAACAGAAAAATAGATCTCGTCCTATAAAACTATAAACTTAGATGAGCAAAAAAAAGCAAATTGAAAAATAAATTATAAAATTTAACAATAAATTAATAACTTGATTCAAAAAATGAGTAAAAGGATGCTAAATGTATAATAATTTAAATAAAATAAAAATTAAATGACAAAATTTACCAATAGTTAAGGAGAAAAATGTAACTAATAAAAATTAAATTAAATTAAAAATATTAAGCGCAGTTAATAAATCTCATAATAAATGAATTGATAACATAAACTAAGTAGTAAACAAAAAAGATATAGAAATTTACAAATTTAATAGTAATAAAAGCTAAATGATAGACTTTATTTAAGTTGAAAAGAAAATTATAGAATTAAAATCCAAAAAATCTCTTCCATCATGTAATATACCTAAAATAAACCAAAAAATAAAAAAATAAAAAAGGTGAACAATAAAATCAAATAAACAATAAACACTTTGAATAATGAACTAAATATGCACACAAAGAGATAGAAGAAAAAAAAATGCTAGAAAATAAAGAGGACACAAATAATAGAGTGAAAAAAAATGCTAGAACATGAGAATATTAATGAAATGACTTTTAAAAGACTTTATATATAGTAGTATAGATATAAATTAGTTATTAAAGATAAGAAAAAATCATGAAAGACTTATCAAACTATAGAGTCAAATGATTAAGAAATCTTCCATATATTGAAAATAGAGATGGAAAAGATTTTGTAGATTTTGAGAATAGAGATAAATAAAGAATATTGTTCTAATCAAGAAAATGATTTCAAAAAATCAGATATCTTTAAAAGGAATAATAACATCGAATTTAATAACTAAAAATCAATTTTTAAATTTAATTAAAAAAACTCAAAATTCTAAGAATTTAAAATTTGGTCAAAATTGCACAATTATGGGTTCCACTCCTTTGTGCTATATATAATAGTATAGCTATGCATAGAAGAGTTTTAACTTTTAACACATCTAAACATTTATAACATTATCTCATCAATGATATGAAAGAGATAATATTAATTTCGATTCATCAACTGAAAACTCAAAAAAGAATTCATTTATCTAATGAAGATTTTTCTTTTCGAATATAATACTTCCATGTCAATTAGAGATAAATAAGAATAAATATCTTTAAAAATAAAATAAATAATATCAAATTTAATAACCAACAATTAATGAAATTTTTTTAATTTAATTAAAAAACTCAAAATTCTAAGAATTTGCCACTTGGCCAAAATTGCAATCAAAATTGAGTAATTGTGGGTCTCATACCGTTGTGCTATATATAATAGTACTAGCGTAAACCCCGTGCTATGCACGATATATTTACTTAACTAATAAATTAAAAAAATATAAATATGTAACTAATTTTTTGTGATTTCACAGATAAGTTATTATAATTTTTCATATTCTATAAAAAATATTATCATTTTTAAAAGAAAATATTATTTTAAATAGTTAAGTAGTAATATTTAATAGTATTCATTAAAATAAAAATGCTATAGTACTTTAAATAAAATTATCAATGTGAAGAGATCAACATACATAACATATGAGGGAAATATATATATATATATATATATATTTATATACCAACACCTTATCCACTTCAAACTTTATCTTGTAGAGGATTAACGACTTTGATTTCAAGTCATGATCTAATTCATTTGGGTCAGGTGGTTCCACATAAAAAATACAAATCTAAAATATTTCAAAATATCTTTTAGTAATAAAATTATTTTGGTCCAAAATACTAAGATTCTTTATTAGTTTGAATATTCTATATTAAATCAAGAAGCAATTCAGAAATATATAAAATATTGTCTAAGAAATTCTTGTTGCGTACAAAAAAAAAAAAAAAAGGGATAAAACTACAAAAATTATATAACACATCAAAATAGAATATTTATAAAGAAACTTGGGTTATTTAATTAATCAAATAAAAAGAATTTGTAATGAATAAATAAAAGTAAATTAATTAATGAAAATGAAAAAACAAAATTAAAAAGTAGTCCTTAAAACCAAGTAAATATGAAAAGTGAAAAATTGGTGCATATATACATGTATATGTATATATATATATATTATACATAAATTATTTACACAAAGGTAACTTGAAAAAATTGAATTAATTTGATAAAAAAAAATGAATACTTTTCAATCATGATATTTATGGTCCAAAATAGAGAAAAAAAATACGTATGAGCTTAGAGAATATTGAATAAAAATATTAACCCAACAAAAAGGAATTATAATAAATTACAAACTAAACCAAATTATTATAATTGACAAAAGAAAGAAAGAAAAAAAGAAAAAGAGCAAAACTTACAACTTAAAGAAATACCTTACACATTCTGGTAAAAGTTCAAAACCCCAAATGACAAAAGCGGATGTGAAAATAAAGGAAAAAAAGAAGTAATGTGGTATGCAAATAATTAAAAGAAAAAAATACTTTCTAATCTTCTAGGTTTATCATTGTTAAATATAGATCATCTATTTACAATTCTGCTATAATATCTTTTATTATCAGTAAAATATTTATAGAATAACATTTTTGTAGGAGTTCTTAATTCGGTGCTCATAAAACACCTTTTGAATTTTAAATTTATTTGTTGAAAGAAAATCAGAGATAAGATACGATCATATCAGTTAGGATAATAATCAACAGTTAATAAAAATTTTGAATTTAATTAAAAAACTCAAAATTCTAAAAATTTGCCACTTGGCCAAAATTGCATAATTATAGGTCCCACACCGTTGTACTATATATAATAGTATAGATAGATAGATAAGCGTTTTAATAAATCTAAACATCTTTGATGTTATCTCATCAATATATATAATATCATATAGATAATATCAAATCTTCTACCAGATAAAAATTATTAAACATTATCAAATACATTTTGAATTTTGGATGAAAGAAAATTAGAAATAAGATAAAATCATATCGGTTAGAGATAATACTTAACAACTAATAAATTTTTTTATTGAATTAAAATATTCAAAATTCTAAAAATTTGACATGTGACAAAAATTGCACAATTAGAATCAAAATTGTACAATTAGATAAGTACAAAATTGTGCTATATATAATAGTATAGATATTGGATCGGTTTGGATCAGTTAGATATTTGTTGTAAATCCGATCCAATCCAATCTATTTTAAATCGATTTGGATTGGATCGATTAATTTGGTTTTTAATTGAAATATTTGATTAGTTATTATAGATAATTAAACTAATTTAATCAATCGAGTTGTAAATTTCATTTAGCTATCATATCACACTAATATTGTGGAATTAAGTTAAATTATGTAAGAACATGTAACTATAAAGTTATAAGTTCACAATAATTATTCATATGTATTTAATTTTTGAAAGTAAAAAGATCATAAGTTTAGTTTATTTTAATTTATTTGTGTACTTCACAATTGATGAGGGTGAAAATTGCTTGCAACAGGGTCTGGTGATGATTTTGGAGGAACCGACCACTCTGGTTGAGTGATCGAACTCCCGAAGTTGTTGGGCCGAGTCCTACAATCACAAGCAAACATCAGGCTAGTCGAGGTGCCTTCGACTAAGGCACTCCGACTCTCAAATCAATATGGGATTCGACTAAATATAACGAGCAACAGAGTGCGGGCTTTTTGTAGAGAATAACACACCTATAGTGAGGCTGGAGATGGTGTATTTATAGCCTTCTCCTGGTGGGGATTAGGGGTGTTCGCGGTTCGATTTGGATCGATTTTGGGACAAAAGTCAACCGATCCAAACTATATAATATATATTGGATCGGTTTGACTTTTATTGTAAATCCGATCCAATCCAATCCATTTTAAATCGATTTGGATTGGATCGATTAATTGATTTTTCAATTTAAATATTTAATTGAAATATTTGACAAATTACTATTGATAAGTAAACTAATTTAATCAATCAATTTGTAAATTTTATTTAGCTATCATATCACACTAATCTTGTGGAATTATATTATATTTTGTAAGAACACACAACTATAAAGTTATAAGTCCACAATAATTATCCCTATATATTTGATTTTTGAAAGTGAAAAAATCCTAAATTTAGTTTATTTTAATTTATTTGTGTATTTTATAATTAAGATATATATTTTTTATATTATTAGTATATAATTTTGGTTCGGTTTGGATTGGATCGGTTTTTTAGATTAAAACCGAAAACCGATCCAATCCAATCGATTTTAAGAAAACAAATCCAATTCAATCCAAAAAAGTTCGATTTTGATCGGTTTTCGAATTTTTGGATCGGTTCGTCGATTTTTTTTGGATTTGATTGGATTTGAACACCCTTAGTGGGGATTTGTCTGAGATGCCCCTAACATGTAGGGAGGGTCCTTGTCCTTGCATGAGGGGCATACGATCATCTCCCATTCCTGTATTATTCCAGGTGACTGCATCTCCAGGTTTCATGGGCAGAATAATACACTGTAGACGCGTCTTCTGCCCAGTGCGGCAGTATGGGCGATACTGGGGCAGCACATGCTTTTAATGCGGAGACACGCTGCCTATCAGAACATTTAATGTGACAGAGAGTTGGTTCTGCATCGAGTCAACCTCCTTGGTCGGTGACGGGGTCGACCTTACGATGGGTTGGCGTGCAGCGTAAGAGGTGGCCGTGCGCCACGGTTGAAGGGTCATGCAGCGATCTCAGTCTGTGGCCTGGTCGAATGGCTGCCTCCATAAAGCCAGAATACGAGAGGTCGACCTAGGTCATCTGAAGTCGATAGCACAATTGGGCCTTAACGATGAGATGAGCCTAATGCTACATCCTTGAGTCTGTGGTCTTTGGGCCGAGTCTACTGGACTATCCCACGTCAACAATTAAGATATATATTTTTTATATTATTAATATACAAATTTCGGTTCAATTTGAATTGGATCAACTTTTAAGATTAAAACCGAAATCCGATCCAATCCAATCGATTTTTAAAAAACAAATTCAATTCAATCAAAAAAAAATTAGTTTTGATTTTTTGAATTTGTTCATCGATTTTTTTTGAATTGGATTAAATTTCAACACCCTTGTATATGATATGTGTACTAATTATTTTTTATAAAAATAATTAATTAAAATTATATACATTTAGTATAAATATAAAAAATTAAAATAATAGATGAAATAAAATATGAAATAGATGATCCAGAATGTAAAAAATGTTAACAAACAATTTCCAGCAATCAGCATATCATTTCAATCGATTGGTACAGTTCCACAGCACACATAAAGAAAAACAAAAAACAAAAACGACATAGACCACCAACAGAACCAAAACCATCCAGCTGTGGCACACTACATCTTAGCTGATACAGAATCAGAAATACTTCCAATTCTCACCATTCTTCCTCAAACAAAATTCAAGATTCCCAAACACTAGCTAGTAACAAACCTACACGCTCCTCAAGCAATCTTAACCTCGATTGTCTTCGGCTTCTTCGGCTCCGGCGGCGGCAATTTCTCCACCGTAACAGTTAGCACTCCGTCCTGACAAACCGCCGTTATCTTATCCGTGTTTGCATTCTCCGGCAACACGAATTTCCGCATAAACTTACCAACTCGCCGCTCCATTCTCACGTACCTGACCCCCTGCTTTTCCTCTTCTCTTTTCCGCTCGCCGCTGATCAGTAGCACATTGTCTTCCTCGATCTGGACTTTGATGTCGCCGGATTTCAATCCCGGCATGTCGATGACGAACACGTAGGAACTCGGGTACTCTTTGATGTCGGCCGGCGTCGCCGCCATGGCTTTCGCGTCGCGGACGTAGGTTCTGGTCGGGGCGCTGGCTGATTTTTTGTTGTCGAAATCGTCTGAATCGAGCATGTTGTGGAGAGTGTGGAAGAGTGGGGCGTCGAATCCGAGGAATCTGATGTCCATGGCTTCGAGAATCTTCTGATTTTTGTTGTTCTTTCGGGTTTTCTTGCCTGAAATTTTCTGTTACTTGACGGAAGTGGGGAAGATGAAGTGTGAATTTATAGAGCATGAAGGAACGAGGATGAGGATGATAAAGAAGATTCTGGAGGGAAATGGAAGGAACGAGAGGAATGGTTCCAGGAGGTTCTGGTAATTTTAGCTCACACAGAGGGAGTTTCGGATTTTAAATGTCTTTATTTTATTTCTTTTTTTCCCCTCTTGTATTTTTTTTATTAATGAGCATAAAATTTGAAATATTAATCGCATCAAACAATTTATTTTCTCAGTTTATTTAAAAAATTACGAACTCAATATATCATCTACATATAAATACATAAGTTTACCAAATTGAGAATTTATATACTTTTAATAATTATGCAGTACAATACATTACGGAAAAAATGTAAAATTGGTCATGTAATTTGATCATATTGGCAAAGTAGGACTTTAAGTTTTCGGACCACGAAATTGGTGTACTACATTTAAAAATTTGACAATTTAAGGACAAATTTAGCCTGAATTACATTTATCACCGATCCGTGTCTACATGACAACTGATTTGGCTTCACGTCACTCCAGGCATAGCATATGATGTGGCAATTAAACCTGCCACATTAGCACATTTATTACACTCGAACAAAAGAGAAAAAAAAATTGCACAAAAAAACAAAAAACAAATGCAAAAAACCAAAAAATATACATAGACATATATAAATTTATATATATATAACATATATATAATATAACCCCCCATGTCCCCAAACCCTAATAGGCAGCCATGACAGCTGTGCAGCCTAGCGGCAGTTTTGGCTGTCAGCTCCTTTTTTTTTTTTCGTCGGCAACCATTTGGCTGTCGGGGCTGGCTGCCATGGCAGCAAAATGACTTTCCATGGCCATCGGCTAGGCTGTCGGGCTAGCGGTGGTGGTGTTGTTGGGGGGAAGGGGAGAGGAGGGGAGATAAATACAAAATAATATATATCAAATTATATACATTATACATATGTATTATATTATATATATAATAATATATTATCCATATTTTTTAATATTTTTTCAAAAAAAATATAATGGGATTTAATTTGGACCATCGATATCTTAAGGATGAAATCCAACGGCTTTATAAATGAGGGCATAATTATCTTTTTATACACAAAAAGTGGTCATAATCGTGATTTAAACCTTTGTGAGAGACGGTAAATTTGTGAAGTCTCATCACTGATATGGGACGGTGGTGAGATGAATCACCTTAAATTTTATCTAAAACCTTCTCTCACAACTTTTGAAAATATTTATGCTTCTATTTGTCTCCTATGTCATAATTGTGAAGTTGTCATTTTGTTGTTATCTCTATTCTATCTTACTAAGTCATTCGAACTTAGGTTGTTTTATTGTTTCTCCCGTTCTTTGCCCCAGATAAAATCGAGTGATGAAGATAGACTAACCTAGGCGACACATGAGGCAATGAGGGTGATAGAAGTGATAAGCGTGATTCGGATATTTCGATTCAAAATTGAACCTCCAATGAAGGTCGCTATAGAAATTAATTACTTTGGAATTTTTGAGAAGCGTATTTTCTGCTATAAGGATGATGTGTAGCATTGTTTGAGTGGCACCTCAGCCAGAAGCAGGCGCCTCCCGGTCGGGGCGCCTCCCGGTCGGGGCGTTACATGAACCCATTGTCATCCCTAAATATTTTGATGTACATACACTTTACAAATCTAATTATCTTTATTAATGTTGTAAGAACAATCATCTAACTTCTTTTTCAAACTTTGAATTGAGACTATAATGATATTAAATTTAATTGAAACAGTTGTTTCGTTTTAAGATAATTTATATTCTAAGTTTAGAGTCTTTTCACAATTTTTTATTATTTTATTAATTTTTTAATACATTCACTTCACTACATGTCAGTAGAACAATATTTTGATAAAGTGAAACTTGTAGATCTTTTCATCCCTCGCTGTTGTAGGAAAAAACTACTACAAACACATACTGATACATCAATATCTTAAATAGGAATGTTAATAGTTTGAGTAAAACTCAAATCCATCTCGAAGCCATCCAGCTTGGGTGGGATCTTGCAACTATATGAGTTTTAGAATAGATCTTGAGTTTTACCTTTTAAATCTTAATTCGAATAAAGTCCGAACACCATCAACTTGGGGTGGTGGTCGAGTGGTGCCAAACTTACTCCCAAGTGGTTTGATAAGTTCACGTCTTGAGTTCGAATTCCCTCTATGCATTTATTACAAATATTTGCTAGTTGTGTGCTCTTCGGCCTGGGTGTGGATAAATGCCGACTTCTGTGGACTTTACTCGACCCTTGATGGTGCTACCCTGACGGGACCTGTGCTTGAGCCGGTTGTTCAGCTGTCTGATATGTTCGCGGCTAAATACGAAAGTCCAGACATGGTATAGCGAGAGGAGATAAGGTCGCCACTACTACTTCCTTTCTTTACAATTATCAAGAAAGAAAAAAAAAAGAATCAAGCTACCCAACTCATTACTATATTTATGTATGTGCACTTTATTTATTTTTATGTGAATTTATGTAGTATATAGTTATATATTTACAACAATATTACATATACTGCATATGAAAGTAACAATATTATCATAATAAATAGTTTCGAAAATTTCAAAAATATTAATAATTTATAATTTTTTAAAAATTAAATATGCACAAATTTTTTAATAATTACCTTATTGACATTCTTAAATTATTGTAATTATATTTTTTGGAAAATTACTTTTTAATATTTTTAAAACTTACAAAATGAATTTGACGTATCCAGCATGCCGTCTTAAATTTGAAACAAAACGAACTCCTAATTCCTAGTCCATAAATCTTTGACGAAATACTCTCCAATTTTGGCAAAACCCAAGACAAACTCAACCCATTACCATCTACTGTACCATTGTAATATAATAGAACTTGCGTATTTAAAGATAGTATTAAATATTTTTTTTATAAAAATAATTGATTGAAAATCAGATACATTTAGAGCTCGTTTATTTGTTTTGATATTGCATGATAGATATACAATCAAACTCAATTTCATTATTTAGTTTATTTTTAGAAACCTTAATACAATTAGGACCCGACATACATTTAAGGCTTAACTTGGCCTGTGCATCAAGGCCCTAAGGTATGATATATTTTTCAACCTAAGCTATAAATAAATTATAATTTATCAAATCGGATAATCATACCAAGTAAACAATCAAAGTTGAATATCAAATTATTTAAAATATACAAACAAACATTAAATAAGATACACAATAACCCATTATTTATCCTAATCATCCATACCATGCCTAATTCAAACACACCAAGCAAACAAGCTATTAATATATATACATTACGTTGGAATATGAAATAAACATAGAATGAAATAGATAATTCAAAATGCATCGACATAAGTCCAATTTAAGTTCTCTATTCCATTACATTTCTTATATATACAATATATGTATTAAATATTTTTTTTATAAAAATAATTTATTAAAAATTAAATATATTTGACATAAATATAATAAATTAAAATAAAAAATAAAATAGAGGTTCAAAATAATGTCTCACACGTCAAAAAATGTACATATATAAATAATTAAAGAAAACAGCAATGGCAGCAAAAAAATTTAACAAACAATTTACAGCAATCAGCATATCACTTCAATCGATTGGTACAGCTCTACAGCGCACCTCAAAAAAATTGACAGAGACCACCAACAGAACCAAAACCATCCAGCTATGGCACACTACATCTTAGCTGATACAGAATCAGAAATACTTCCAATTCTCACCATTCTTCCTCAAACAAAATTCAAGATTCCCAAACACTAGCTAGTAACAAACCTACACGCTCCTCAAGCAATCTTAACCTCGATTGTCTTCGGCTTCTTCGGCTCCGGCGGCGGCAATTTCTCCACCGTAACAGTTAGCACTCCGTCCTGACAAACCGCCGTTATCTTATCCGTGTTTGCATTCTCCGGCAACACGAATTTCCGCATAAACTTACCAACTCGCCGCTCCATTCTCACGTACCTGACCCCCTGCTTTTCCTCTTCTCTTTTCCGCTCGCCGCTGATCAGCAGCACATTGTCTTCCTCGATCTGGACTTTGATGTCGCCGGATTTCAATCCCGGTATGTCGTGTTGTAATTGGCACATTACATGGTTAATTATTAAGTGGATAGATGCCAATTATGGTTGGAATCCATTAGATAATTAAAGTTGTGATTTTGGTGAAATAGAGGAAGGGAAAAAGGTTAAGTATTTTAATTGAGTTGTCCCACATTGTAAGTTTGTGAGAAAGGAGACCCTCATGTGACCTATAAAACCAAGTGGAGGAGTTGAAGGGTCTTTAACCCTTCACTTGTCCCACATTGATTTTGTAAACATGTGTGGTGTAGTTTATATTGAGCTCAAGTAAGAATGCTTGATAAAGTGTTTTTTAAGGGGTTCATAAAAGTGGACCACACGCGTGCCGCCGCCGCCGCCGCCGCCGCCCGCCCGGCCCGGCTCCGGATCCGGGTCCGGGCGTTAGGGCGAATGTCTCAGTCTCAGTCTTAACTTTTTGGACGAAATTCAATTGGAATTTTGAATTTTAAATTAAAAATTAAATTCAAAATTTAAACTTAACCTAACCGTTGGCTTGATCGGATAGAGGCTTGACCGAGTCTGCCTGTTGGAGATCAGCCGAGATTTTAGGGGAGATAGGGCCGGATTTTTAGGACTGACTGGCGGATGAGGATTAGGGTTTTACTCAGTCAAACCCTAATCTTCTTTTAAGCAGCCGTCAAACCCTAGGTCTGGCCGTCAAACCCTAATTAAAGCTGGGCTTGGCCGTCGGCCCATGGCCTTCCGCAAGACCTAATCATTCCCTATAAATAGAGGCTCTCGGCAGCCTTCTAAACACACCAAATACAAAGCAGCCTCTTCTGCTTGTGTTCTTCTCTTCTCTCCCACTGATAGTCTAGCTTCCTCATATTTATTTTCTTGTGCTCCCATATTCGGCCTAGTATATTTATATACATATACACTTATACGTTCCAAAATTTTGGCTATCATATTCGAATTCTGGCTACTGAGTGCTGTTCGAGGTGAACGTGAAGGAGTGCACCTGATCGTTCTGGACCATCTCATCCTGGGAGGAGCCGCGCTGTACCTGTTGCACTGGTGAGTCGGGGCGCTCGTTTCTTCAAGGCAAACAGAATTTCTCTGTGATTTGGTCGCCCTAATAATTCTGTTACTATACAGAATTTAAGATAAGCTTACTGTTTAAATTTTGTATCTACTTTAGATTGATCTAACAGCATATTCTGTTAATTGTACTGCCTTGGTCAATTTTATGAATTTTGGCTTTTTCTGGACTCGTATTTAATTATTTGACTAAATTTTGATTTGCCTTGAATATTTATTTTGATCACGCATGCTGTTTGTATAAAACTGATATCGCATGCTTAAATTCTTGCAACGCATGATTAATTCTTATACCACATGCTTTATTTGAATTTCTTCTAGATATAAACGCACGTATTGCCCTGTGATTATCTGATTTATTATTGATAATCTGAACTTGCAATTTTTATTGCTTTGGATTGCTGCATGTTGGCATGAAATCCTGCGAACAACATGTCGATGACGAACACGTAGGAACTCGGGTACTCTTTGATGTCGGCCGGCGTCGCCGCCATGGCTTTCGCGTCGCGGACGTAGGTTCTGGTCGGGGCGCTGGCTGATTTTTTGTTGTCGAAATCGTCTGAATCGAGCATGTTGTGGAGAGTGTGGAAGAGTGGGGCGTCGAATCCGACGAATCTGATGTCCATGGCTTCGAGAATCTTCCGATTTTTGTTGTTCTTTCGGGTTTTCTTGCCTGAAATTTTCTGTTACTTGACGGAAGTGGGGATGATGAAGTGTGAATTTATAGAGCATGGAGGAACAAGGAGGAGGATGATAAAGAAGATTCTGGAGGGAATTGGAAGGAACGAGAGGAATGTTTCCAGGAGGTTCTGGTAATTTTAGCTGACACAGAGGGAGTTTCGGATTTTAAATGTCTTTATTTTATTTCTTTTTTTTCCCCTCTTGTATTTTTTTTATTAATGAGCATAAAATTTGAAATATTACTCGCATCAAACAATTTATTTTCTCAGTTTATTTAAAAAATTACGAACTCAATATATCATCTACATATAAATACATAAGTTTACTAAATTGAGAATTTATATATTTTTAATAATTAAGTAGCACAATACATTACAAAAAAAATGTAAAATTAGTCCTGTAATTTGAGCATATTAGCAAAGTAGGACTTTAAGTTTTCGGACCGCAAAATTGGTATACTACATTTAAAAATTTGGCAATTTAAAGGCAAATTCGGTCCAAATTACATTTATCACCGGCCCGTGTCTACATGACAGTTGATTTGGCTCCACGTTAGCCCAGACATTCTCTTCTCTCCTGCATGGCATATGATGTGGCAATTAAATTTACCACATCAGCACATTTATTACACTTGGACAAAGAGAAGAAAAAAAATGCACAAAAAAACAAAAAACAAATGCAAAAAACCAAAAAATGTACATATACATATACATATATAAATTTATATATATAACACACATATAATATAACCCCCCCCCCGCCCCGCCCCGCTCCTGTCCCCAAACCCTAACAGGCAGCCATGACAACTGTGCATATTGATACTGGTTGGACTGGTCAGATCAGGCCAGTTCCGACCACTGGCCGCCATGGCCATATTGGTCATGGCAGCTTCGCAGCCTAGCAGCAGTTTTGGCCGTCGGCTTTTTTTTCCTTTTATTTTCGTCAGCAACCGTTTGGTTGTCAGGGGTCGGCTACCATGGCGATGGCCATGGCAGCAAAACGGCTTTCCATGGCCATCAACTAGGCTGTCGAGTTGCCGATGGTGTTGTTGTTGGGGGGAAGGGGAAGGGAGGGGAGATAAATATAAAATAATATATATATACATTAAATTATATACATTATACATATGTATTATATTATTATATATATAATAATATATTATCCATATTTTTTAATTTTTTTTTCAAAAAAAATATAATGGAATTTAATTTGGACCATCATATCTTAAGGATGAAATCCAACGACTTTATATATGAGGGTAAAATTATCTTTTTATACACAAAAATTCACACTCAATCGCACACATCCGTGTGTGAGTTACACCAACACTTTTAGGGGTGTTTATTGCATGATTTTTAAAAATACAAGGAAGTTGCCAGTATAATTAAGAGGATTAACTTAAATTTTTATTATTTAATTTTTATTTTATTATATTTGAGTTAATAAATAAAATATATTTATATTAAATTGGACTATTTTTGATATATTTATGATTTTAATGTTACTATGTAATTTTGAATTATATAGTTAAGAGAATAGACTTAAATTTTTATAGTTTAATTTCTATTTTATTTTTATTTTAATAAATAAATTCAACAAAATTTAATTATATTTTAGATATATTTATTATTTTAATATTATTAAATATATAACTAATAATTATTAAAATTATATGGCTTAAAGTGATAAGTTTTATTTTTAAAAAATTTTAGATGATAAATCCTTATCAAATAAAATCTTATAAATTTGAAGGATATTTGATATTTTAAATTTTGATGTGTAAGTTTTAAATTATTTAGAATTCAATTGCAATTAATTTGATGATTTGGCAAGTGAGATATATGTGTATGTATGTACATATGTGTATATACATATAACTATATAAATTATTTTTCAAGATTTATCTATTTTTTGGTTTTTTGGTTTTTTTTGCATTTGCTTTTTGATTTTTTGTGCAATTTTTTTCTTTTTTGTCCAAGTGTAACAAATGTGTTGATGTGACAGGTTTAATTGCCAAAAATCCCATATTTAATAATGATAAAGCAACAAAAATCCCAATAAAATAGAATGGGTACCGAAAAGGGATTTTAAAATTCGATTCGCAAAAAGTGGTCAAAGCTATTAACAGATATGATTCTTTTTCTTTTACACTTAGTCTAATGATTGCATATGATTAAAAAAGATATTGCTCATATTCAGATCTTTTTTATCAAGCCACGATCAACAAATATGATAGCTCGTGTTATTGCAAAGACTTCGATTTCTATATCTGAATGTGGAATTTGAGAGAGATCCTCCTTAATTCATTGTAAGGACTTTCAGCAATAATTAATAAAACTTTTTCTTTCCAAAAAAAAATAAAATTCATAACGATTTCAAATCAAAATTTCACATCAATATGCATCAAGAATTCGAGCGCCAATCACTAGCTTTCGTCTCCTCTCCTCCACCACTCTGCGCGCCGCTGCTGCTTCCTCCGCCGCCCTTCACTTCAATCACTTTTGGGTTCTTTGCCTCCGGCGGCGGAGTCTTCTCCACCGCCACCGTCAACACGCCATCCTCCAGAACCGCCGACACCTTCTCCTTGTCCGCATTATCCGGCAAAACGAACTTCTTCAACAGCTTCCCTAATCTCCTCTCCATCCTCAAATACTTCACCCCTTCTTCCTTCTCCCTCCGCGGCCGCCTCTCCCCGCTCACCACCAAAACGTCGCCGTCCTCGATGTGGACCTTGATTTGGTCCGGTTTCAACCCCGGCATGTCGATCACGAAGTTGTAAGAGTTCGGAAACTCGATGACGTCCGCCGGAGTCGATTTCATCGCTTTGGCGTCGCGTATGTAGGCCCGCGATGGGGGGGGGGGGCATTCTCGGCGTCGTCGAGGAAATCGAACATGTCGTGGAGGGCTGATATCATGGCGGTGTCCAAACCCATGTCCCTCAGAGCTATTTCCATGGCTTCTGTATATATTTCTTGTTTTTTCTTTTTCAGAATAAATTTAGGGAACTGTTTGTGCTGATGAAGGTGGAAATATAGATTTTTACAGTACTTGCAGAAGTGATCGAGTTTTCAAGAAGAAAAAGGACGGTCAACGGTGGCGATTATGGGTGAAACGTGGCGGCGCTGAGAGGGGAGCGGTGCGACGTGGGCGGGAGTGTATCGTGAGTATTTGACAAGTAGGACGTCCATTGTCCACCTAAGCACGTAGTTTTGTTTCAATCTTACAACATTAAAAAAAAAATATAAAATTGGTGATAAGATTCTAAGTGATAATAAAAAAATATTATCAATTATATAATATACTTTTTGCAATGTTATTATTTTTTTAAGATATAATTAAATAATAATAATTTTTATTCATCAAAATATAATTAAGTATTGATAAGCAGTATTTATACTGTAACATATGTACGGTGATAGTCCAATTATTAACAAAAAATATAATTATAATCATGAAAAGTTAAGTGACAATAAAAAAATTACCAACAATATGTATCAAGTGATTGTATTTTCTCTTTAATTTTTTTTCTTGAAATTAATTTGAAAAGAAAATTTGAATGTACTCAAATCAATCACGTAAAAAATAAATTATATTTGTTGTATAATTGTTATACATATATCACAAAGAGATGGTAAATTACCAAATATGTATTATTTCAATTTAGCATATAGTAAACACATTTTATCTTTAATATAGGAAAAAAGACCTCAAATATCAAGTCATACAATATGAAATATGTTAAATGTTTAAAATTTTGTGGCTTTTTGTTTGAGTCAATTTTAACTCAACTCTGTAGCCACTAAAAAATTTAAAACCTGTTATCCTCTTAAAATTTCATTTACTTGATTCCTAACTGTCGTGGTTCAGATAGAATTCAAGATAGGAATTTGATTTACCCGAATTCATCACCATGCCTATGTCTAGCCATAAGCGCATTACAACCACCAAAAGTCCAAAATCAACTAAATACGCTTGGAGAGGATTTACCACTTGGGATGGTGGTCAAGTGGTTCTAAACTTACTTTAATGTGGTTTGGTATATCTACGTCTTAGATTTGAATCCCTTCGATGTATTTATTACAAACATTTGCTAGTTGTACATGTTTCGGTCTAGGTGTGGACCATTGTCGATTTTTGTGTACTTTGTTTGGTCTTTGGTGATGTTATGTTGACGGGATCCGCACTTGCGCGAATTGTTTAGGTATCTGATATATTCGTGGTTAAATATGAAAGCTCAGATACAGCGTAGCGGAGGAGACAAAGTCAACACTACTGTTGTTTAAGGGTTTATCTAATATTATTGGATAAACGAGGGTGGAGTTGCAATTAAATAGAAGGCCGTGCGAGAAGGCAGCCCACAGTCGGTATTTTGTGCCCAGTACTGCCCCATCATAAAAAATACATCAAACCCACAGTTTTATGCCAAATCAATCAGCCCGCAGCCCACCACAGTCCCGATGCCCTATGCCACACTGAATCCCAAGAGAAATATTCTCGAAACACAAACCGACACGTGTCCGCTTCCATCTGATCCGCAAAACCCTCGAACGAACTTCCCCAAATCCCATTAACCCTTAGCGCGCACACAAGGAGTTGTTTGCGCTACCGCTTTTCACTTTGTTCGACCTTTTTCTGGAACCCTTTTGTTATCAGCTCCTTCATCTGTATATTATACAGATCTTCTTACCTGAAATGGGAAATATTTCCAAAGGACCATCAGCTCGGAGTTTCTGGTGAGGAAATGCTGGATCTTTTTGTGCTCACTCACTTTCGGTCTCTAATCTGTTTGCGCAAACGCAAAAAAATTACCAGGGTTTGATTTTTGTGTAGTTTTAGCTGGACCCATTTGAATGTTTTGAAAAATTGGGATATGGGCTTGTTTTAGTTTAGTGTTTTTCAAGAGTGGCAAGAATTTTCTTTTTTTTCGTGTGTTTTTGATTTTATGTATATAGATAGATTGGATAAGTCTCGGTTTTTGTTAGAGTAGTAACTAGAAAGATTTAGTTTGAGATTTTGGGGTTTTTGTGCGGGCCCAAAGGGGTTTGTTTATTTAAAGAAATTAAAAGTGGCGAAGATGAGTTTAGGTGCTGCCGAGGATGATTCAACCTCTGAAATCCATCTTCCTGCTGATATAGATTGGGAGATGCTTGATAAATCCAAGTTTTTCCTCCTTGGAGCTGCACTATTTTCATGTGTTTCCGGCACGTTATACCCGATTGTAGTGTTGAAAACTCGGCAGCAAGTGATGTTGAGTGATATTTCGTCGTTGAAGATGGCGGCGTCCATCTTTAGGACGGAGGGATGCAGGGGATTCTACAGAGGTTTTGGGACTTCCCTCATGGGAACTATACCGGCCCGTGCCCTTTATATGGGCGCTCTTGAAGTTACCAAGAGTAATGTAGGTAATGTTGCTAGTGGTCAGCTAGGATTCTCTGAGGCTTCAGCTTCAGCTGTTGCTAATGCTGCTGCTGGACTAAGTGCTGCCATGGCTGCTCAATTGGTTTGGACGCCAATTGATGTTGTGAGCCAGAGACTCATGGTTCAAGGTGGTTGTGATCCAGGTTCTTGCGTGGTTGGCTTGAAGAAGTATAATGGTGGTATTGATGCGTTTAGGAAGATCTTAAGCGCAGATGGGGCGAGGGGATTGTATAGGGGATTTGGGATATCTATATTGACTTATGCACCTTCCAATGCCGTTTGGTGGGCTTCTTACTCTATTGCACATAGAGTGATTTGGAGCTGCATTGGCTGTTACTGTTGTAAGAAAAATGAGAATGGTAATGGTGGTGGAGGTGTTTATAGGCCGGATGGGAAGGCGGTGGTGGCAGTTCAGGGGTTGAGTGCCGCAATGGCTAGTGGAGCATCAGCACTGGTGACAATGCCACTTGATACAATTAAGACGAGGTTACAGGTTTTGGATGGAGAAGGAAGTGTGCGCGGGAGGCCACCAACGATTACACAAACTGTGAGAAACTTGGTGAAAGAAAGTGGATTGAGTGCTTGTTATAGAGGGCTTGGCCCGAGATGGGCTTCAATGTCGATGTCTGCGACAACCATGATCACCACCTACGAGTTCCTCAAGCGGCTTTCTACTAAGAATCAAGAGACCTTTTCTTTATGAGTTATAGGTTCCAGTAGACTTTGAGCAAGAGGAAAAGTAGAAGGGGGGAAAGAAATGTTTTGAGTATTTTCAACCCCTGTTTACACAGTTTACTCTCAGCTGGCCTTGCCGGCCGGCCTAATATCATACCAGTGTAAATTCTGTAAAAAATGTAGAAATGCATGTTAACTTTTCTGTCTTCTGATTATGTCCTAGGTTCCACTGCTATATAGACAGTTGAAATTTCTGGGACTGAGATATTTGATCACCATGATTCAATCTTGAGCCCATAGTTTTCACATTTGATATGTACTGTCCTTTTCTGTTTCATCTCTTAAGTCTAAAATATCAGTCTGCTTTTTTGACTTAAATTAAGTGGGATTATGTCTAAATTCTTGGTTAACCCATCTTATTTAACATCATTTCCTCTGTTTTGTCAATGTGTGACAAAAGGGACTAAAGAAAACCATGAGCTGAAGTGATTTTGAGATAATCCATTAGGCCATTTTTTCTCATTTCCTTGAGGTTGTCCAAATGAATTTTGAATCATTAAATAGGAATATAATGATATTATAAAATGAAACTATGAGATTTAACATTTATCACCTCAGATGCATATATCTAATTGACTAACGCACACATGAACAGATTTATCTGTACGTATAGAGCAGAGTACTTCCATGTGATTCTTGAATGCTTTGTCTAGTTGCATTGTCCTTGTTATTAATTGAATGCTTGAATTGGAAAGGTTCTATCTTCCCTTTCTGGTAGTTCCCACCAATAATCTTGGGGTTGTGCTGTCAAATTCAATTCTTACACAAGTGGACCAGCACATCAATGGTAGTAATGTAATAAAATGAAAAAACATGCATAATTTATCAGCTACACTGATTGCAGAGGACAGGAAACCTTAAATATTGTACAGAACAAGAAAATAACACAATCAAGCACAATCCAAAATCTTACAGCAAAGGACCAGTTTGATTTTTGTTCATTTGAAACCTCACAACATAATAATGACTTAAACCAAAACAAAGCTAATGATAATGATATCCCTATCACGTTCGAAAACCGCAGAAGCGGTTATAGCCAAGGATGAACTGCCGGTTAACCACAGGAGATGGGAGCACAAATCAGGTTGTTGTTCTGATCTGTGCACATCTGTCAATGGATAACAGAAGCCTATCATCAGGTGCTACCCTCTGCGAGTGCACACCATAAGAAGCGATTGAGACTCTCAAATCCGGTTGTTGAAGAATCTCATCGTTGTTAAAAATGCAGGAGACATCAGAGCCAGATGTGGTGGAGGCCCCCCAGCTATTGCTTTCAGACTGCTGAATCTCTGGTACAGATTTCTTATCATATCTTTGGGTTGAAGGGTTTTGTTTTCGCATGTTTTTTGTGTTCAAGAATCGCCCTCCGGAGCCTCTGGCTCTCTTCAATGCATGAAGATGCCGGGACTCATGAAGATATGGCTGCAATATTGAGATTAAGAGAGCAGGATCAGAATCTTCTGCTTGTGAAAAAAAGAAGGTATGAGTAGAAAGTTACCTTTCTTGATTTGGCTATCTTATTCCGAGCCTCAAGTTTTGCCCTGGTTTGTCGACGCCTGAGAATGGCATGGTATTGTTTGGCGTTAACGTAGATGGGGACGCCTTCTGTATAATCAAGTGGGAGTATGATTCTTGCAGGTGAAATCCCCAGCACTTGAGGATAAACCTGCTTGTTAGATTTACAAAATTATTGTCACAAAGTGACTAAGATTTGTAGGAGAAAAATGAGAAAAATATGTATATGTTCAATGGACGATCATAAAATGCTACTTGGAGCCTCCTACTAACAAAGCCTGGCAGGGTTTTGTTTGTTGTGACCAGAACAAGCGTTAAGCAAATATGCACTTATAGTTGTTTATCTTCTTGGCTACATGGGTCCAACTTCCATGAGAGCAAAGTGTAAAAGGGTCGATTATTTTCACTAAATCCAAAAGAAATAAGTGTTCACTACTTTACACTACAAAAGGGAACAACTCCTTGAAATCCATTTATCGAGAAGAAATGCCGTAATCTCCTGGAACCAGACAAGCCG
This sequence comes from Jacaranda mimosifolia, assembly GCA_018894105.1. Lineage (NCBI taxonomy): Eukaryota > Viridiplantae > Streptophyta > Magnoliopsida > Lamiales > Bignoniaceae > Jacaranda > Jacaranda mimosifolia. The sequence continues at coordinate 42,652,865 of CM032119.1, forward strand.
AAAACATAGTAGTAGACATGCAACCGAATATGGCCTTAAACATAAAATGACACCTCTCTTCAAGCTCATCAAGGATAATGCCCATACTTCAAGATCCACGTCTTTTATCTCATGTTGGACCCACTCGAGGCACCCGCAATTTGAGTTGTTGCTTAGCGGACACATGGCAAAATCTTGATTGATCAATAGGGCTTGATGTGATGGGTCCACATCAGCCAGCAAAGTATAAATATCCTCAATTATTATAGGCAGGACAAAGGTACGCTTTGGATATACTATTTGATATTTCATAACCCTACCTTCAGTCTTAAACCTTTACTGATTTAAGTTTCGAAGGATTTCGTTGGAGTACTCCTAGCATCCTTAACCCTATGCTGTTTTAAGTCTAGAACCCAATTTTGACCCAATCACATAAGGAACACCAGCCCAGCTAGGCGGATAACAGATAGAGCAGTTTAGCTTAGACCCGTTAGCCGGCCTCAGATCATAACACCTCCAATCCCTAGAATTTACTCGACATAAACATATGTGGATAGGCTGGTCATGCAAGAAAAGAAGAAACATAATGGTTCAGTACTTACAACTCCATTTGGCTCATAAGCAGCTGTTATCCTGCCAAAATATGATCCAGCCAGAGGGTAGGATATGGAAGCCTGCAAGGAAAATGGTAAGCATAGACAGAAAGGCTGCAAAACAGACATTCTTATAATTGTAAGAAAGATGATAGCTAACCAATGATTGATTGTGTTCCATTTGAACTTGACGGCTGACGTAATCTCCATTTCCACATGGCAGAGATGGTCTCGGACAACCCTCCTCTCTCTTCTTACAAGCTTCAAAGAAACCTATATGAGGATTTGTTATTAGACAATCCCATTTCATATTACCAAGAAAATCTCGTTTTGTAGATTATTTCAATCTAGACAACATAGAGGGAATCTGGGATACTCCAAATATTACCAGGCTGAAATGAAATATTTTTCATGTTTCTAGCTGAAGTAGCTGCTTCATGATGAGATTTTCCAGACGACAGAGTCGAGGAGGAATCCTGTTCTTGATACTGAGGCTCTGGTAACTTCACATGATAATGGTCTTCTCCTGTGTTTTCCAGCTCAGTAGCTACATTCTTGGAAAGAGAGAGCTGTGGTTGTTTGGTGGAGAACCACAGAGACGAGCGATTACCAAACAAGGTCGCGAATGAACCAGCAGCCGTTCTGTCAGGATCTTTGTTGGATAAGCTTTGCATCCTATAAGTGCTTCCTACTCTTTAGCTACCAAGTAAAGTTGAAGCTTTTGATCTCTAAGACTTGACTAGATATTTACCCGGTTCTGAGAGAAGCCATAATGAATAAGTACAACATTAAGTATGAATATATCGCGTGTCAATAAAACAACATTAGGTCAAAATATCATAAACCCATCCTTTTAAGGGAAAATATTTTCCGGGCAAATTATTTTTTTCAGCAAACACTGTGAATACATTAAACGTAACTCGGTGATTACCTGATCTGAATTTAATCAAAAAGAGAAGAAACAAAAATGGAAATTACAAAGCCAAGATGATAATTTTCCAACTTTCAAACTGCTACACTGTATCAGAATCAAAGAAAAGAGCATTGGCCATGAACTACTGGGAAAATTCATTACACAAAAATCGAAGGTACCATATTCGGAATCGAATGTAACCATTATATTACATCATAAGACCAGTAAGATCAGATAAAACAACTAAAACATTTGTCATACTTGCACAGTTGGGAAAGTTAGTGATTAGGGGAGTTGGGCAATGAAAAACTGCATTAGAGCCTAATAGAATTTCAAGAAACATAAAATTCACAGCAAAATGACTACTTACTACACCCAAAAATCAAAAACTTTGGTCTAAAAAGGCAGATAATTATAATAATAATCACACCTGATCCCTTGCAGAAGAAAACACAAAAGCAAAGAGAAAAAACAGACCTGCAACATAGATTCAGGCATCCCCTTCTCTCTTGGACAAGAACCCATGTTTATTTTCTTGGATACAGACAAGAACCATGTTTAGTTCTGGCTAATGATGTAAGAACCTGAAGATTGCAAACTTTTCCTCAACTCCACAAACTCATTGACAAAGAGAAGAAAAACACCCCCCACTAGCTATTTTACAACTAAAAAACATAAAAAAATTGAGCCCACCAGCCAAGATTCATTTTAATTTCCTTTTGTACCTTCCCAGCACCACCTCATTCTTCCATCTTTTGGATTCTTGAAATGGGCACTCTTATTTTGGATAAATGAGCCAAGACCCTGTTATTACCTGAGGTTAAATGACATACCAACCCCTATGATTGTGATAATGCTATTGTATTGTGGAAGGGCAAAAGGTACCCTTTTTATTTCAAGATGTGAAGTGCTCCAATCACAAGACTTGCTCCCCTTATATTATATTTTGAAAAACAGTTGACATCAATGGTTGCACTAAGGCCACCAGACCCAAATCCTCACCCAAAATAGAGAAACTGTTAACTCAAAGGCCTACTTAAGACTTTAATTTGATTCCAATGTTATTAAAAAAGACTTGAAAAAACAGAAGAAGAATACAAAATAGATGTGTTGAATAAGGCCAGTTTTGTCTGCTCTTGAGGGGGGAAATGTACACAAGAAGATTCAGACAATGATACTGACATCATCTATGACATAAGCAAGCAAAACAACCATAGTTTAAGTTAAATTGTGTAAATTTTCAGTTCATTTATGTCTGAATAATTTATTTTGTTCTCTTTTCAATTTACTGTATGAATGTGATGACATGACAGAAAACAAGACAGGTATTGGTAAAAGAATCTTTTTTAGGTGAATGAACAATCTTTGTCTAATAATTACACTTTACCTGCCTTTTAAGAAAACTGGTTCAACCAAAATCTTTTCTTAGTAAATAAGACTTATCCATTGCTCTTTGAACTTTTATTAACTTTTGGGACCATTTAAAGCATTTCTTCTTTAGAAACAGAAAAGCATCACAAAAGACCAAATTAACTGAAAGCCCAAAAGTTAATCCATGTGATCTTTTATTTATTTATCTTTTTTTTTTTTAAATTCTTATAGATCAAAGTTTAGACAAGTTACCTCTGTTTGTAGTTTTTAATGTTGCAAGTACGGGTTGTAAATGGATATTAAATGGATCGGATATATTATTTTTATATTCATATCCATTTAACTTTTCAAATATTCGGGTATAGATACGGATTTGATGGATATTTAAAAATAATATCCAAATTCGTAACCGTCGGATATCGACTGGATTTAGATATATCCATATTCTATTATAATTATTCAGATACATTCATATTTTATTAAACTTATTTGTATTCGAATTGTCATTTTATATTCATATTTGATGATAATTATTAGATATCCATTTATGAATATCCAAATACATGAATTTATGACCCTATAATAAATACACATTTTAATTAATAGAAGAAATTATATAATTTTATTAAAACGAAAACAATCAAACAAATAACATAATTTTTAATTAATTATTGACTTTATAATTGATTATTAGTACTTATTATTATTAATAATAATAATGGCATTTAAGTATATTAATTATAAAGTCAACCAACAATAATTATATTGATTAAATTTATTCTTCAATTTTTTCTCTATATTACAATAAATTTTTAAATTTATTCTTTTTTCTTCCCAATTCTTCAATTATAAGTTATATATATATACACACACACACACATATGGATTATTATATTTTTACTGAAAAATATAAATAATATATTATTTAATAAATATATATTTGGATTGGATATTAAACGGATCGGATACGCATTTAGCATATCCTTATCTATTTATAATTGGATATCTACTAATCAAATAAGGATAATATCCGCTTTAAATAGTTGCGAATAAATTTTGTATAAACGGATACGAATACGAATGGCAAACGAATTTTCGAATGTCCATTTACAGCCCTAGTTGCAATCCAACTGTTTTAAGAACCATTTTATCAATATTCCCTCTCAGGCAACCTTTTAAAAGCATCTCATATAGAAGTGCCATTTTAATCTTCTTTATTAATTCTCAGCAGTTGCCAGATCAAACCAGGTAAACTAATGACTGGCATTCACCTCATTGCTATGAGATCAACTTATAAATATTAATTAGAGGGTCATTAGTGGGGTTAAGTGTTCATTATGGAGGCAATTTTTTATTACAAGATGCTCTTATTATTGCTGTTGACATGCTGTTAAGGACAAAGTGTGGTTTAAATGTCACAGTTTGAAGTATGAACATGTTCCAAAATTGAACTAATCTATATTAAGCCACAAACAGACATCATAGTATACAATAATTGATTTGACTTAGACCTCTGTGTTTAAGTTCAGGTTATTGAAATGTAAATGAATGTTTGCTGAAGCAAGATTTAAATGTTTCCATTTGTAGAGTCAAAAACAGTTTCAAGAAACATATTTGAATGGTTCAATTCATGAACTAGTTGTCACGGACTTAACCTCTCTCATAAGTACCATTCTGATGGTGGACTATTACATAGTGCCTTGCCATCTATTTTGGGGCTAATTGCAGTCATCCCCCAACCTATGACCTCCTTTGCACATTGCAACCCAATTATTGTCGATGTATAATTTTACCACCTGAACTAGTTAAAATTTGCACAAATACCACATTTGCTCATTTCCGGTAAATCTAAAAAGAATATTCCGTTTTTTTCAGCCCACGTGCCCAATGATCATGGGTTGGATTCCACCGAAAATGAGCAAATGTGGTGCCGACGCACATTTGAATTAGTTCATGTAGTAAAATTGCATATCGACAATAGTTGGAAGGCAACGTGCAAAGGAGGTCATAGGTTTGGGGCTGATTGCAATTAACTCTCTATTTTATTACACATAGAAAACTATGAAAAACAGGACTGCATATAAGTTCCAATATATAAGAGAGTGAATGTCAGTTGGGAGGCCGGAGGGTTGCAGCCATGGATGCTGGTGGGGCAGCAGCAGTCTGCCTAGGCCAGGACATGATGTGGAGCTGAATGCTGTCTGTTTTTTCCATTGCTGAAAAGAGGTTTTGCTTAATATCAGCATTGTCACAGCAGTGGATTAGCCCTTCTGAATCAACGGTTGAAGGCATCAAGCTCTTTCCTTGTAGCCTAGAGATCACAAGAAGGTGATCTTTTCTGTTGGCTTGCTCGAATAACTCCCCCAAACCAGCACGATCCGCTGCTGTATCGTTCGCCACAGAGTAAACACAGATGAAACCCTGTAAGAGTTTAAGCTGTTAGAGATGAGAAATGGGTGGGCAAGAATGTTTTTTTTCTTGATTATCATAAGGGCAATTTATTACCTCTTCTGTTCTTTTGAAGTCCATTCCAAATCTGGATTCACTAGGTTCAGGAAATAGTTCAAATGAAATCTCTGCGACACCTGGGAGAAACCAAAGTCTTATACCTTGTACAATGTTCACAATGTTGTTATTGCTGCTATGTTGTCTGCTCCAGACCAGCTCTTTGCCTGTCACCTGATTCCTCTCCTTCAAGGACAAAATCCAATGTACTTAACAATGAAGAAGCATATATACACAAATAGAACTCCGAAACAAGAATGTAATAGGCCTAGAAGAACTATACCGAAGTGATAATTTGCTCAGTTTGGACATTAACAAAAACTAAAGGAATCCCAGAAGAAACTGCTGCAGAAAACCAGGCCATGGCCCTGACGGTGAGGCCCTCAGTGCTTCTTTCTCTTGCTTGAGGCATGAAAAGAATGGAACTAACGACTGTAGACCGACGATCAGGCAAATAGATGCCCACCTTAAGTTTCCAGTCATATTCAATCCCCTTCTGACGAAATCCCTTAAAGTCCAAATTCACCACTCTTCTACTCATCTCTGTGGGATCATCAACACATCATTCTCAATCATCTTCAATGTTCATGATTCTCCCTTTTTACTAATATTTTGACCTAATTTTGTGAAAGTGATCAAAGAACAGAAACCTACCTTGGAGTTCAAAGCACTCTTCAAAGGTCATGTCTGCAAGAACAGCAACATGTCTTTCATCAGACGCTGCTCTAACCGTAAACTTCTTCTGCAGCTTCACGTTTCTATCAGGGACGACACACACACGGAGCTTAATGATGCTATCCCCTCTTCTCACCTTCAACCATACATGTTCAGCCACTCGGTTTATCTTACTAAGATGTAAGCTGAGTTCTGATTTTGCCTTAGCCAATACGAATGAATCATCATCAGCATCTCCATCCTCGGCTACACCTTCGATGATGTCTCCAGGCAATGGCATTGTCTCATCCCATTCTTCTGCTGCATTTTGCTTCACTTGTTTTATGCAGATTACTGTCTCTGCAGAGCCCATTCTTCCCTTTTTCTTGAAGAAAAAAAGAAGGATTTCTTATGTACAAGTTAAAGCTTCTCTTATAGTGAAACGATTTTAGCCATTATCAGAGGATCACAATGGATAGAAGAAACGATTATCTCTAGGAAGTGAATTTTAGTTCTCAACGTTCTCGATGATTGCTAAGATTTTCTTTTAGATGTATTTGTGTTTGATCCTATGTTTTTGATGTTTCCTATGTCTTTCTCGATCAAATGGCCGGTGTCTAAGTTCTTTCTACTAACAAATTGTATTTTGTTGTTGTATGTTTTGTCTTAATTTATAAGTTGATTGGGAAAGAAAAGATGAAGTGTGGATGAAACTTCTCGATCATGTTTCCAATGAATAGTTCAATGAATGATTCAAAAGTTTGTTAAGTTATTATTATTATTATTTTTTTTTTTTTTGGCAAGAATTATAACCTTATCTTTTGTCAAAATATTTACTTAACAAGTTATTTTATATATATGACATTTGTTTATATTATAAATATTTTAGTTTTTTTTTTTTTTTATTTGAGCTAAAATTGATGTACTTCATAGTGAACGTGAAACAAAATAATAAAATGAACCCTCGCATACAATAATAGGACTATTAAACTCTGAATTAGAATAAGAATGTCAACAGGGTGGGGCAGAGGTGGGATGACCCCCCTGTCCCTCTCCTTCACGACGGGTACCCGACCCCATTTCCCCATAGGGATGGGTACCCACGAATATCCACAGGTTTTAAAAGAATTCATAGAAAAAGTTATTAAAAAAAAAATTAATACTAGAATTTGTAAAGTTTCTTTATTATTTAAATGATTTTCAAAATTAAAAAATTTATCATATATAACACATTGAAATTTGATGTGGCTCGAGTTCCACGGCTATGACCTCGATCCGAAATGTCCAATGTGTCCTTAATCGCAGTCAAGACCTCGACCCGGAACCACACAAGTGAAATTTGGGCTTCTGACCTGATCACAAGAGAACACGTTAGGCTAGCTGAGATCGCCCTCAGTTGAGGCCCTCAAATGCCTAAGTTAGTAAGGTGATTAATTGAGTTCAAGTTCAAGATCAAGAGGAAACTTGATACAGATAGCTTATAATGACTAGATGTGTGACTTGACCTAGAACTGTGTTCTTTATAGTCAGTGATTGGTCCTTTCCGTACGGATCGTGTTGGCGCTAATCCACGCGTGGGATCATTGGCTAACCTGCAGTCCAGCATTTGGGTCGTGGCCCAGTTCGGGTCGTGACCCAACTCGCGTAAAAAGACGCGAATTCTATCCAATGGTGATATTTTTGATAATAATGAGGGGTGGGATGGTCTTTTAACGTGCCCACAACAATAATTACCATCAAAATTAATTATGCATTACACTAAAAATGTTAAAAGATATAAAATACATACATATAAATGTCAATAAAGCTTCATAATTCTTTCAAAAAATTCTACATTTGATGTGGTTTCTACAAAAATATATATAGTTTATTAGAAAAAAACTATTTTAACAATCACATATATTTTAACATTACTTTAAATATATATATATAATGTTAATTAATAAATTAATTAATGTTTAACGGATAGTTAGTACCCGATAGGGCTGTAAACGGATATTAAATGGATCGGATAGACTGTATCCGTATCCGTTTAAGTTTTACAATATCCGTATCCGTATCCGTATCCGTATCCGTATCCGATGGATATTTTTTAATAACATCTGAATTCGTATCTGCAGGATATTATTCGAATTTGGATATATCCGTATCCAATTATAATTATTCTGAATATCCGTTTATAAATATCCAAATATCCGAATCCGTTAACTTATAATAAAATGCATATTTTTTTCTAATAAACTTCATTAAAACATAATCAAATAAATAACATAATAAAATTTAGAAAAAAAAAAAAAGAACAACAACAACAACAACACACAACCAATAAAATTAGCATACTCCTAAGATCAAACAAACAAACAAATCTCCTCAAGAATCAAAGGAAATAACAATTTTCAATACATAATACAATAATACAAAAGGAACAAAATAAATGTTCATTTCAATACAAGAAAAATCTTCATATAATCCAACAACACGATCATGCTTGAACTTTTCATCTGTTTAACACTGCAAAACATAATAAAAATATATATTATTGATAAAGTTTAAGAGATTATCTATTAAAGGGGGGAAAAAACACTCTACAAGAACTTATAACATACTTTACAAATAATCTCAAAAATAAAATAAAATAAAAAGTGAAGAGAAAGTACACCAAAAGCAACCATTGAAGCATCACAATAATTGGCACCATGTACTCCAAAAGTTCAATCAATTATACCTATAAAAAAGTATATATTAGTCTACATTTATATGTTGATATGTAAATAAAAAAAATTAAATATCCACGATTCTGTTGATCAGATGTTCACCCATCAGTTGTAAGTTTGACTCGAGAAGTTAAAATTTCAATTTCTTGATAAACTCTCATTTTCTCCTCATTGTAAACATTCACCAAATCATTTTTCACAGTATTTCTTGATCGATGCTTATATGATGGCACACAATAAGATATCCACAATCTGAAATACTCATACTGAGCCATAAGAAAAGGCAAATTATGCTTCGCAATCATTCTAGCAAATAAAGTTCTCTCAACTTTAGAATCAAACTTATGTGTTGTCATCTTAAGGGTAGGGTCAAGACTACTGCTAGATTTACCAATAAATGTTTGTCGAATGTAACTTGATTTATTCTTAAGAGGGCAATTTTGAACATGAATTTTCAAATGAGTTGTTCCACTTTTACTAAAGCCATCAAATTTTCTTTTGCAATAGATGCAAGTGGCAGTAACATTGCCCTTACCCCCCACTGATTCCCTAGTATAGTGCTCCCATATGGTAGATGTTAATTTTCTACGCTTAACTTCAATTTGTTGAGTGTCACATGGTGTAGAATCAACATTATCAACATGTTCAGTAGTAGGATTTATACTTATACTTGAACTTGTAGTAGATGGTGTAGACGCACTAGTAACTGGAAGATTTGGAGTATGTGACATAATTCAACAATTTCTTTTTCAAAAACCTGTTAAACAATAAAAAAAATAATCAAACATTGCCCAAAAATAATTTACACTAAAATAACTACATAATTCATAATCACAATTTATATAATTATAACTTTAACACTAAAATAATTTACCTTTGACAATGCCCAAAAATGTAAAATTTTAAACCTGCACAATTAAATAAAACATTAATATAATTTAATTATAAAAAAATAAAAATAAAAATGGGGGTGGGAGACAAAAATAAATAAAAATAGAAAGCGGGGGTGGGTTAAGAGTCTGGAACCAACAACTTCTGGTTCCAGAAGCTATTTCCAGCTTCTGGAACCAAAAGCTGGGGCAGTCCAGAAGCTGTCCTGAAGTTGGAAACAGCTTCTGGAACCAAAAGTTGCTGGTTCCAGATTTGTTGGCCGCCGAGGCTGCTGGCCCCGCAATCCCGGCGAGTCAGCAAACAAAATGGGGCTGGCTGATGGAGAGGTCAGCCCTGTTGCCTCCCGACAGCTTCTCGCCAATGCTTTTGCTTGCAAAAGGTAACTACATGAAAATAAAAAAAAAATAAAAATAAAAATGAGATAAGGGAAGAGGAATACCGTGTGGCTGCTGTAGAGTGAAAGAGGGAGGTGAAGTTGAAATGTAAAATGTTAGGTAGGGTTTAGTGAATAGTGATTTGGTTATATTTTTTATTTTTACATTTTTTTATATTTTATTGTAGTAATTAAGTTTTTAAAATTTTAAATTTAATTATTCATTAATTTGTTATATATGACTCTGATTCATATTTTGATATTTAATATTTTTGTATATTATATTTTAATGTAAATTTAAAAAATTAGTTTTTACGATGGCTATTGAATATTGACATTTAATTTTAGATATGTAGATATAACAATGTTAATCAATAAAAATATTCTCTATTATTAATATTTTGGGGTTTAAAATTTATAAAATTATGAGATTTTAGAATTTAGAGTTTAAGTTTTATATTTAGATAAATTTTATTACTTTTCTAAATTAATAATAGTACAACTCTACAAAAAATAAAATTATGAAATTATATTTTCATCTTATATTACATGTATATAGTTAGATATTGTAAAATATTTAAAAATTGTTTACATGAGTTTATAAGCTTCTCAAAATATTTTATAAGATATTAGTGTTTGGTAATTTTTTTAAGAAAATAACTTATAAAATTTCTAAAATAAGATGTTAAAAACCTATAAGTACTTTTTAAGAAAGTAAGGAGTTATTATCTTATTTTTAAAATCTTAACAAGCTCCCTTAATTTTAATCATATTAATTATAAAATTATTATTACTAATATCTTATAAGCTCTAAGATCTTATAATTCAAATACTTTGAGAACTTTTTTTTTATTTTATTTAAATTTAGCATCTTATAAGTTCTAAAAATATCTTACAAAATACAGAAAATTAAAAAATATCTTATAATATGTATGAGCTTATAAGACGTTTTAAATAAGTTTAGCCAAACACCTTCTTAGAGAGTGTATATCTAAACTTATTTAAAAGATCTTATATAAGTTCTTATATCTTATAAGATATTTTTCAAGCTTATAAGTTGCTAGATTTTTTTTGAAAATTAGTTCTGAAAGTGTTTAGATAAAATAAAATTTTGTAGCCTATAAGGTATTAATAATGATAATTTTATAATTAATATGCTTAAAATTAAGGGAGTTTGTTAATATCATAAAAATAAGTTAGGAATTCCTAACTTTTATAAAAAGAGCTTATAAACTTTTAACATCTTATTTTAAGAGCTTATAAGTTTTCTTTAAAAAAATTTACTAAACACTTTTTGATATCTTGTAAGATCTCAAATATGTTATAAGATGTTTTAAGAAGCTTATAAGCTTACCCAAACAATCTCTCAAATCTTAATGCCCCCTTAGCTAGTTAATAATTTACGTATTTTACTATTTTATTTTAGAATTAAAATGTTAATTATTCTTGATTTAGTTAAAAAAAATTATAATTATTGATTCATTTTATGATTAATTAATATTAATTCAATGACACCAATTAAATTAGTTATAAAGTAAAGCAACAATAATTTTATATTGATTAATTTTATCATTTACATATTGATTTTTCAATTTTTTTGATTTAATATTATTTAATTATCATCATTATCGTCTAATTTCTTTATTAATTTTTTAATTACTAATCTATACATATATATTCATTTATATATATATTATGAAATTTCATATTGAAAAAATAAAAATAATTTATTGTGTATAATAGTATATTATATATGATAATTTTTTAAAATATTATTTATATATTAAAATACATAAAAGTAGAATATATTTTATATAATAATTTTTTAAATATTATTTATCGGATACGGATAGCGAATTTAATTAAATTACGGATAATCGAATATATAAACGGATATATTCAACGGATATGTATTCGGAGCGGATATTAAATGGATCGGATAGGCATTTATCATATTTGTATCCGTTTACAATCGGACGTCTGCTAATCGGATACGGATAATATCTACTTTAAACGGATATGGATAATAGCCCTATAAACGAATTCAGATGCGAACGATAAATGAATTTTCGAATATCCATTTACCTGCAAAGACGAAGACTATGACTCCCGTTCCCGTCCCGTTTAGCAATCAAGGGTCAATTTTGACCCTTTCCCCATCCCCGCGAGGAGAAATTTCTCCCCACACTTGCTCCATCGTAGGAAATTATCGGCAGGTACCTATGGAAACGAGTAATTTTGATAGCCTTAAATGAAAATTAGGACATCCATCACATTTTTCACTCTCACTACGCAATTTTAAAGATAAAATTTTGAAACCGACACTTCATGTTAACGAATTAGAAAATTATTTTTTATTTACTTCAATGATTTTCGAACAGATTCTTATATATCAATTCGAATAAGATCAAAAATAAAGTAAAATTAACAGAGTTACTTGTAACTTTATTGTTTTAAGACTTAATTATTTATAAACAAAATCATTATAATTTCGAAGAATTTTCCATTCTAATAGTGTGATAAACTACTCCATGGGAGAAAGCCAAAAAGAAGGGTAGCAAATGATCCCAAGACTGATGTTCTTGTCTTCAACCCTCCCTTCTCTAGCTGTCCAATCGTCTGTTACTCGCTTCATCGTACGACCTGCACCCTCCGGTCCTCCCCACCGTCTCTATCACTTCGTCCCGAAAGGTAGTTCCAGTGAAAGCAACAGTCTCCACCATAAACCAACCCGTACTGCACTTACAGCCTCAGCTTCACTTTCATCCATGGCCTCCTCTTTCTACCCAGAAAAAGCTCGAGTGCCCCCAGCCGTGCAGTCGCCAGCTCCTCCTATCACTAAGGTAATCCATTTTTGCATCTTATCCCTATTTTCCCTAATTTTCGAGCTTGATTGTTGTTTTATATGCTCTGGTAGAGGTTTTTGATTTGTTAGACATGTGGGGTTTTTTATATGTGGAAATTGTGGTAGAAATTTTAATTTTTGGTAAAAATTCAATCTTTTTTTTCCCCTTTTCTTTTTTTTATATATATATATATATATTGTGGAGAAATGTTAAAGCTGATCTTTTAGTGTGAAATTTGGGTTTTTGATAGTTTAAGATTGGATTATGCCAATTGAAAGTAACTGCTGACAAAGAAAGGAACATTCTGCTTGCGCGTACTGCTGTAGAGGAGGCTGCTGAGAAAGGGGCAAAGCTTGTTGTCTTGCCTGTAAGTTCAGTTCATTCATTGATCAGTAGCTATTCTTGTGAATGTCCAGATACTTATTGCATTACTGAAAGTAGCCATTGAGTTTGCGGAATTTGTATGGTATGAAGAAGAATCCGCTAAAAATATCCAAATTCCAGTGCTTAAGCTTTGGCAATTTTGCATGTAATTGAGTGCTTGCAACACATTATTTGAAGGAAGACTTTTTTGTGTGTCTAATAAGAAGTTTTCAATTGTTGGGAACTGATGCAATGTGATGAATCTAAGACAATGGAGGAGAAATATGAAGTCTTGTGGAGTCTTCAAATTATACTAGTTACTTCTTTCAGCTTGTTATTTTCCACTTGGGGCTAGTTTTACCTTAAGCTTCTATTTTTTGTTGTGATATAAATTAATGTGTTTCAGACAACAATACGTAGGTGGTTGCATTGTTGAAATTTAACTTTAGGATCATCAAGGTCTATTAGTTTTACCTGATTATTATTTAATATATGGGATTATTTATGCAGAACTGCAATGACTTGGTATGGTAGATCTGATCCTTTCTTATTAAGTGCTTCATTTCCCATACTCGATTAATAATTCAAGGCATTCATTACGTGCTTTCTTTCATTAGGAAATATGGAACAGTCCCTATTCGAATGATAGCTTTCCGGTATATGCTGAGGATATTGATGCTGGTTTTGATGCATCTCCATCAACAGCAATGTTGTCAGAAATTGCTCGTCTTCTGAACATCACAATAATTGGAGGTTCAATACCAGAACGCAGTGGGGATAAGTTGTACAATACTTGTTGTGTCTTCGGATCTGATGGAAAGCTGAAAGCTAAACACCGTAAGGTAATTTTCAGATTTTTAGATTTCTGATTACATTTATACACCATTCAAACAACCAGAGAAAGTTTGACCTTTCACTCATACAAGCTCAATCTAAATGGTAGCCTTACAAATGGCAGATTCGCTCTGGCATGCCGACTAGGCCAAATATTAATTGGATAACATTTCAAATCAGGTTTTCATTCCTAAAAAATCCAAAGATCACAGGATATTGTGAGCAGAGTCTGTTATGTTTATAGCTTGTCAACAGAATTTCACTCACAAAATATATCCTGTTCCATTGGCAGTTTTTCTTAGCACCATATCTTAAATGAGGTATATATAGCAAGCTATGAAATCAGTTTTATGTCTACTCCATGAGGAAGTACTATGAGTGCATATATAAAAGAATGGCCTATTGTCTGTTGAAAGCTTCAGTGTGGAGAAAAGAGTTTGTATGTTTTGTTAGTGATTCTGCAATAATCTGGACTTATTTTGAAATAAAACAAAAATCTAGTTGCTTTACAACTAATTCTCAAATGAGTTATCTGATAACAGATACACCTTTTTGATATTGACATTCCTGGGAAGATTACCTTCATGGAATCTAAGACTCTTACAGCTGGGGAGACTCCCACCACGGTGGACACAGGTATTTATAACTGATGGACTTAATATTTGACAGTACTGACTTTTGTGAACTTTTTCCTTTCTCTTCGATCAATTTGGGTTGGAAGACAAGCATCTAAATTCAAAATGTATCCGAATTTCAAGCATATCTTTTTAATTGCAAAATGTGATTTCTGTTCCCTCTCCATTTGAGACCAATGACATTGTCTTGATAACAAATGAAAAAGTTGACCAGTTACATTAAATTTGTTTGGACAGCTCAAATTGGTTTATTTAGGTCCTAAAGTGCATCATTTGTGCTACACTTTATGTATGATGAGCATTCAACTGTTCTACATTTTAACATCTGGAACTTTGATCATAAAATGATGATTTTAGCTTGAGGTGTCGTTGAAGTTTACATGCAGGTTTTCAGACCCTTCGTTGAATAAGAAAGTCTGTGCAACAGCATTTTGGGGGAAAGGTCAAATAAGGCCACATAGATAAAAACTTTAAAGCTTTTGTTTTTCTAGACAATGTTGAAATCTGTTTAACAGTTAAAAAACAATTTTATGAGTTGAATTCACAATCCTTAGCTTCTATATTCTAATAGCAACTATACGGAAGGTGAATTGCTATGCTACACTGAGTTAATACTATTAAATGTCATGCGAGAGGCTACATCTACCAAGCTGATGTATTAAGCTAATTAACTCGAGGTGTGTGATAGGTTTCTGGAAAGAAATTGTAGGGAAATGTATTAATTATATCGTAAGGGAGAGATCCCCCCCCCCCCCCACCACAAAATGAAGGTTTGCTTCAATATATTCTGTACATAATGCTCATCAAATTCTCCCTCATACAGTATGCCATCCCCTCCTCTGACAGCGAATAGTATTTGTTATGTACAGAGGTTGGCCGAATTGGAATAGGTATCTGCTACGACATTAGATTTCAGGAACTGGCGATGCTCTATGCAGCAAGAGGTTTAAATGCTATTAAAATTCCTTCTTTTACTTTCCTTGTTCTTAAGTCATAGCTTAGGGGCTGCCGTAAATTTTTATTTTGCTTACAAGGGCAAGGTTGGTAGGTGCTCAATTGATTTGCTATCCTGGAGCATTCAACATGACTACAGGACCTTTGCACTGGGAGTTACTCCAGAGGGCAAGGTAATTAATTGTGCATCCAACTTATTTATTGGAATAAATTCTTGAAGTGTGAGATATACCAGTTGCACAGGAATATATGCAGGCAATAGAATAGTTCAAATAAAACCTTGGATACCTTAAACATGTTAGAGTGAGAAATTTTGGAAGTAACCCATTTTAAGTATCGATAACCAAAGCTCATATGTTATATCCATATTCCTCAGGTAGTAGGGATCCATCATTGCGTTATGCAATCTGTTCTTAATTCAATGTCATTCATCGTCTTAATCTTTTGTTGTTGCTTGGTTAATTGTCGATGCCATCTCTAATTTACAATCTGATATCCCACTCTCTTATTTGCAGGGCTGCGGACAATCAGGTATTCCCAAGAATCCTAAATTTTTCATCTTTCCTTTTTGCTTTATTGGTGTCCAAACTTGCTGGCTGTCCGTCAGTTCGGACCTATATTTCAATTAGTTTGGTCGATGAAAGTGGAACAAAATTTCTCTTTTTTGTTCTTAGCATGAAAAGAAAAGGGCTAGGAAGTACTTTTTTCAGTTTTTTGTTAATCTCTATAAACAAATTCATAGAAAATGTTAAAATTAGATTGAACTGTCTTAATTCTACCGCAAAAAGCCATCATTCTAGGATCAAAGAATTCATGGTCGTTTTGGATTTACCTTAGAGTTGTTTGTTTCCTGATGATAAATTTGACAGTTATATGTTGCAACTTGCTCACCTGCTCGAGATGCTGCTGCTGGATACGTTGCCTGGGGCCATTCTACACTCGTCGGTCCTGTAAGTCAATGCATGCAGAGACAGTAACTATGAGAAAATATTTAACTAGAAAACTAAATGAAAGAGAAATATAGGGAAATCAACATTATAAGTAATACAGGAGAAGCATTCTAGGTTGTCCAAAAAGATCGGTCATCTGAAAACAGTTCATATTTTCACAATAGTACGGTATATCAATGATTAAGTAACGACTAAACTTGTTTTTTTTTGGACAGTTTGGAGAAGTACTGGCCACCACCGAACATGATGAGGCTATAATCATCTCAGAGATTGACTATTCCCAGATTGAGCTCAGGAGGTGAAACATTTTGGACATCATCTATTTTCTGCTTTATTTTCGTAGGAGATTCTGTTCTTACAATAGTTTTTACGATGTCCAGGACAAACCTCCCACTGGAGAAGCAAAGGCGAGGCGATCTTTACCAGTTGGTAGATGTCCAGCGATTGAAGTCTGAACGAACCCATTGAAGGAGAACTTGAAATATGCTAGGCGACATGCAATTTCCGGTCTTTTTTACAGTTCGGATAGAATGTCAAAAAACCCAGCATCCGGTAATGGAAGAAAGAATAAGAGGGGCAAAGAAGCATACGTAAAAATTGTTGTATGCTTTGCATACTTGACCTAAGTTGAAAGTTTGGTTATTTCAACTACATCAAATGATTTTTCAAATCGGTTACAACTCTTTAGTTTATGACCGCTTCTCTGTGGTTGTTTTATTGATTTACTTAACTAATAAGATCAAGATTTGACTTTGACGTTTATAGATTAATATTTACATCGTGCTTGTGAAATCTTGTAGTAAATGAAAAAGAGAAAAATAGTTGTCGTTGTCGTGAAATAAGAAATTTAAGTATCTTAATGTATATATTTACCTCATTCGAAGTTATTAGAGTGGATTTTGTTCAACTTTTCAAAAGTTCTATAAAAAGATCGCCAATTTCTAATGAAATGGATGATCTCCACGCTTCATTAGCTTATGTTGCTCTTAAAAGAATTCATATGGTTATAAGGATAAATCTAAGCTTACAATTTCAAAACTTTGAACGTCAACAATTCAATCGTTGAATCTATTGTAACCCACAATAATTCTTTGGAGAAAATAATGTTATTGTCTTTTCCATTTTATACTTCGTAAATTCTTATGTCAATCGTACTTGTCTCCAAATAAGCCTTGCTAGTTCAAGAAATAAACAACCATTTTTCTTAAAACAAAAAAAAAAAAAAAAAATTGAAAAAAGACAAAACAAAAACATGTCGTTTTCAACATTCATGGTTTGCATGGCCTCATAGATGTGTGTTCAAATATATGCACATATATTCATGTGGCAGTGCACGTGATGACAAGATAACCAAGAAAGTGAAGTGGGCTGATGATGCACGTGCTCAGACAACTGACAAAAACACAAGACATTTGCTGTAAGAACACTGACAAAGCTGATGCCCATCAGATGCCGCCGGGGGGGGCGGGGGGCGGTGCGTGTGTTGCTGGGTGCGTACCCACTGGGTACGCCCCTCACTGTGCACGCACACACGCACACACACATGTATACGTGCGCGTGTGTGTGTGTGAGGGGCGTACCCACCAGCATCAACCCAACCGGGGGGGCTGGGCTTTGCCCTTTTTTTTTTTTTTTAAACAAAAGAGTGCAGCCTTCATTAATTTCAAGATTTTTCCCCTTTTCTTTTCAGTGATTATTATGACTTTACTTCTGGGGGTGGGGGTGGGCGTGGGGGTGGGGGTGGGGGTGGGGGGGGGGGGGAGGTTGGTGGGATTGTGGCAGTAATTAAAAGAATTTTGATTGCCGAATGGCCGGTGGCCTAGTAATATAAGTCTCCCACATAATATGAAATGTCAGAAATTCAAGTCCTACATACTCCTGATATGCATGTATATAAATATAATTAAAAAAAATTTTGATTGGATACACATTAGTGCTATGGATGTGAACTGTTATCTCACAACAACATAACATTTTATTTATATTTGAATCTCGATTTTATTCAATTTTCGATCCACTTTACTTCATTTTGAATAATTTAGGATGACTTGTTACAATAGTATGCACACTCATTTATTCATTCAACTCCATAATAACTATTAAAAGTAACTTAAAGACGATGATAAATTAATTTAGAAACTACAGAAATCAAAATTAATTTCAAACTCTCTCTCTCTTAGAAATCTCAAGGCCCAATTTATTTACGCCTTCAGAGGTTATTTTCATCTTTGAAACTATTCGAAAATCAAAAGTCAATGAAAAGTAGATTTGTTTTTATTTTAATTTCTTTTAAAACTTACTCTATTTATGTATTATTACATCAATCAAAATACAAATTTAATTTTACGTTAAATGTCTACTGTCATTTCAAAACAGTTAAGATATACATATATTTTGAAGACACGTATATTTTCTTCAGCATTAGAATTATAATTTATAAACCACTTAAGTTTTCAATCTTACACCAATCCTAGTCACTATTCTTGGACAAAATATTTAAATGCAATTTCATTTTTGCTTTTAAAAGTATAATTAACTTTTTAATTTTTAAAAATATTAAAAATTGAAAATTAAAATGAGGATGAAAACGAAAGTAAAACCATACCGACTCTAACTCTATGGAACTTCATTTTTTAATACTTCAAATAATGAAACTTTATACTTTAATATCTGCACATCTTTATTTATTTATTTATTTATTTATTTTATTTATTTATTTTTTACTATTTTCTTTGATCCGAACATAACAAAAATGTATTGTGGCGATATTTGTCATTAATTTGGAGCAAGAAAGCAATGATGATGTATAGTTGGTGTCCCACGACCAATTTTTACATATCCTAGGGATCCGCAACGATGTCGTTTCCTTTGCATATTTTTCAGAATCCAATTAGTTCCCTCTTTTTGAATTGTCACTAACAACACAGAAAGGATAAAAGAGTGGAGAGTGGAGACAGTGCGATCCGTTTCCTTTTGTTTTTGTTTCCACGCTTGAATGCTGCTGTACCTACTTCTCTTGATAACGTAAATTGCTATAAAAGATACATCCCATGCACTTTGATATACTCATGCAATATCAAATGACCAAACGGATTTTTATTTTTTTCATTTTTTTTCTATAGTAATTGGATTTCGTAGTGACGTCATGCGTTTCGATTTAAATTTTTTTTTCAATTTGGTAAGCTAAAATTAAGATTCTCTGTATTAATTAATATTTCATCTTATATTTTATTTTACATATGCGTTTCAAATGTACTAAACTTTTTTATTATAAATTACATATACTTAATATGTATCTATATATATATATATGATTGTGGTATGTGGAATATGATATGAAATATTAGTTTAAATAAAGTTTCAAAAAGATTTGGGTTTGGGAGGAAAGGGGACCAAGGCCCTCTCCGACCTTGAAAATTTTACAGCCCATTTAGTTTTATTTCTAAAGGCCATTTTTATTTTCAGCAATTTCTAAAAATTAAAAAGTTAGTTATGAAATAAAAATAGAAATTGAGATGTATTTAGATAAAATGTTGAAAAATAATGATCAGAATAAGTTATAAGATTGAAAAGTAGATTAATTTAATATTTTTTACGTATGTTTAAAAAGATTTGTTTTTTTTAAATGTATGTATATTTTATTAATTTAAAAATTGTAGTAGGTATTTTATATCAAATTAAGTTTGAATTTGATTGATATGTAATAGAATGATATGGTAGGTTTAGAAATAATTTTGATAAGAAAATGTGTACTTTTTCTGAAAAAAAAAAAAAGTTATGAGAAAGTATTTATTTTCAATTTTTATTCCCAAATAAAAATAAAAATGGGGCTTGAAAATAAAAACAAACGGGCCGTGTGTCCTGTATATATGTGAGGGAAATTTTAGAATAGTTTATAAATAGGTATAATGGATTCTTTTACATGCTAATCTTGAGCGTGATAAGAAATGCTACAAAAATGTCATTTGCCAACAAAGAACGATAGTAATATCCTATATACTGATTTTGGAGAAAATTCAAAATAAGTAAATATAAAGAATTCTTCTAGAAACTAAAGTTAGTTATATATTCTTGTAGAGCTGACTGTAAATGAAAAATAATTGCTAGTGGATCGAGCATGTTATGCATAGTTCATTCGTCATCGTTGGATTGAAGGAAGTTGGGTGGCTTTTATTAGGAGCGTCAACAGGACGAATCGAGGTGAAAATACCCCCCATCCCCGCTTCCCCGCAAGGAGATGGGTATCCACGAGTACCCACAAATTTGATTTAAAAATTTATCAAATTTATAAAAGAAAAATTAGAAATAAAAAAAGGTATTAAATTTTTTCAGTTATGTAAATTACTTCCAAAGTTAAAATATTATCAAACATAAGTACATCACACACGGTATTTAATTATATTTTATAATAAAATATTAAAAGATAAATAATACATAGACATAAATTTCAAAAAAAGCATAACAATTTGTCAATTCCTCCAAAGAGGTGGGGTGCCGCGAGCGCTGGAAGAACGAAATGCAAATGATGAAATGAAATAAATAAAAATAATATTTGACATATATATAAGAAAATAATAATAATTTATTTATTTAAACACATAACAAGTATCCACAGGGACGGGACTGTGTCCCCACCCCTGCTCCCTGCCCCATTTAGCATTTCAGGGATTAAATTGTCCCCGTCCCTGGGGAAGAGAAAATCCTTCTTGAATTTGCCTCACCATGGGAAAAAATATCTCTGGGTACTCGTGGGAATGGGTAATTTTGCCATCCAATCATGGATCTAACTTTTGCAAAAAGAAACCCTAGTCCATGGACTTGAAACATGCTTGGTACAATTTAGAAAAAATTGAATTTAAAAAATTTAAAGAGTTTTCATACTAAAGGGGGAAATTATTACAATTGGCAGATGGATGTGTTTGAATGAATGAGGAAAAAGAAGGAGAGCAGAGATGTCCCCCATGACAAGAGTCCTGTCTGACAGACCACTGAACCAGGTCTCTTTCACCTCTCAACACAAGCAGGCTTAGCTAGGAACTGCTGATGTCATCAGCCACTGGGACCCAGTGGGACCCACGTATAAAATGTCTTGTCCACGTGTCCATGCTCATCCTTGACCAATGGGCCACGTGCCACGTGGAAACTGGCTCTTCAAACTTGACATTAAAATTTATAATTATTTTTATACTCAAAAAATAAGAATGATGTTGAAGAAAATAGTAAAATAATGAAATGGTCCAAGAGTATGGTTTTATTGCTCATGAACCCATAAACCCCCCCCCCCCCCCCGCCAACCCCACCCCACAAAAAAAAAATCTTCTTTGTGAAAACTTGTTAAGAGGCTGTTTGATTTTATTTTTATTTTCAATTTTTATTTAATCATTTCTAAAATTTAAAAAGTTGGTAAAAATGAGTTGAAAATAAATTTGTATTTGAATAAATTATTGAAAAAATAATGACTATACTGGTTTTAATAGGTTGTATGTGGATAGATATAGGAGTAATATAATAAAGAAAGAAGACATATGAATTATCGGAGAATTATTTTGAAAATAAAAATAAAAATGATATTGAATGAAAATGTATAAAAAAGTAATGTATTTCATTTATAAAATAGTAGAAAATGTGAAAATTGAGTGTGGAAATAAAACCAAACAGCCCCTAAGTTGACTCAAAGGCCACTTGGCTTTGGCCCTCAAATTTGAACTTCCTTGTCCACAAAGAATTTATCACCAATTTAAGCTTCATGGAGTTTCAATTATAAAATTTGAATTAGGTTTTTGCTTTCTAATTGAAATGATTCACATTTTATTTTACATTTATCGAGTAGTTAATTAATTAATTGATATTATTTTCATATATATATATATATTATTTGAAATATGAATTTTAATAATTTTTAATAAAAATACACGTATGTAAATAAAACAAACATTTTCTTATATCTAAAAAATTGAAAATTTTGGGATAGTTTATAATTTTTTTTTCCCCACTATTTGAGTTTATTTCCATAAGGAATGGATCCTTCACTACATTTGCCAATTGTTAATACTTTGTGGGATTTGATTTTTCATATTTGATGAAGATTTGAACATTATGATATACTAATACTAGTCGATGTATGGACATAAACTCATGATATAAGATGCATATGATTGAATTGAATGATGGTCAACCTAAGATACATACCAATATAAATGTGTATTTGTGTGAAAAATTAACTAATCTCTTCACATACAAAAATTAATTGTTCTTGAGATTTATTCTATTACTATCTGAAAAAATTATCAATGTGTCTTAATAGATGACTTTTAAAGATCAAGAACATTCATATAGGACAAAATTTGTCTTAACAATTAAAAAAACGTTGGATTTAAGGTGCTATTACTGCCTATTCAACCATTTTTGCACCGTTTCCATCCCGTCTCACTGTGTCCACATTATTTTTGTTATTTCTTGCTATTTTCATCATTTTCAACTTAAATTTCAAGGCACGCTCAACAAAAATATTAGATTCTTAAGTTATTCGAATCTTTGAAATCACACTTATAAATCCAAAATTTATTTTTCC
Organism: Jacaranda mimosifolia; assembly: GCA_018894105.1. Lineage (NCBI taxonomy): Eukaryota > Viridiplantae > Streptophyta > Magnoliopsida > Lamiales > Bignoniaceae > Jacaranda > Jacaranda mimosifolia. Next base: position 42,676,011 of record CM032119.1, read on the forward strand.
TTTTTCCAACAATGCCCCCACTTGCCTGCAACTTTATAGTACACAAGGGAGCACCTAGAGTTTGTACCCTTTGGGCAGATCCTGCATGAAGAAAACCCCATTAGAGGGACCAGAATTCTGCAAGGAAAGTGATGGATCATAGAAAAATCAAATCCAATGTCTGAAAATGAATATATCCAAAATAGGAAAAAGCATGTGATCTTGACAAGGATTATGGGGGCAAAATTGCCCATTTCAACTCTATCCACAAAGTAGCCATGGAATTAATTAGCTTAAGACCAATATTTCACTTTCGTGTCACTATTGATCACGATGTTGCCTCCTTCCAAAGTTCCAATAGTCAAAATATATAATTTTTTGAAATTAAATTAAATTTTATAAGATATAAATGATAATAATTTTGTTATATTTAAAAAATAAAACTTTAAATTTTTAATGAAAACACACAGCACATATATATACATATGTGTATATATATTATAGTCTTGCATAAAGTTGACGAAAATTTGACTTTATGGATCGATCTTTTTCAATTGGATATGACTTCGACTTCGACTATTTTCGCAGCCCACAAATTAGTTACCTTCGGTTTGAAACTTTAAATGGGAGCATTTGCTTTGCTTTTTCACCTGAAAGAAAAATTTCACGTACAAATAAGAGTCCAAAAATTTAATTTTAGAGATTGAGATTTTCATAAAATATAAAAAGATAATATTATTATTTTTAGGAAGATGAAGTTGTAAATGGCTTCATAGTCTTGGGTAAAACATTTTTATTTAAGGACAAAGCTAAAAAAATTAATTTTGACGAGTGAGATTAAATTTTTACAAATATATAAAGATAAACTTTATTATTATAAAAAAAATTAAAATTTTGTAATTTTAAATATAATTAGAGGAACAATTGTCTCTATTAGCCTATAATCGCTTCATGGATCAACCCAAACTTGGGTCCGATGGAAGGCATATTCTTAGCTTTCTTTTGGTGGTTCGAATAATAAGGAACCATAGTTAAATAAATCATCGTGCAACAAAAGTTGGTGAATAAGTTGGTACTTGCATGTGGGCAGCTTTTATTTCTAACTTAGGGCCCTTTGGATTTATTTTATGGAGGTATTTTTATTTTTTAGTGAAAAGAAATAATGAAAAGTTAGTTGTAAATGTATTTTTGAAAATGAAATATTGTTTGCATATTTTGTTTAAAATATAATATAATTATGTATGATTGAAAACGAGTTGTATTTGAAAAATATAGTGTTTTGCATTAAAAGTCGTGCAAATATGAGTAAGAGTAAATGAAAAGTGAAAATAGAAAGAAAGTGTAAGGGCCTATTTGTTTTTGTTTTCAAAGCCTCTTTTAATTTTCTACTGAAAATGAAAACAAAAAATTATCAACTTTTCCTATTTTTTTCACAGATATTTTCATTTTTAAAATATTCTTTTAGACAAACTCTTACACTATCTCTCCATTTTTACTTTTCATTTTCTTCTACTCATATTGCATGACTTTTAATATAAAAATACTGTTTTTTTCAAATACAACTCATTTTCAACCTTCATAATCATTACATTTTAAACAAAATATTCAAATAATATTTTATTTTCAAAAACACTTTTATAACTAACTTTGCACTATTTATTTTCACCATAAAATGAAAATGCCTCCAGAATACAAATGCAAACAGTCTAAGAGTTTGTCTGAAAGATAATATTTTAAGAATGAAAATGTCTGTGAAAATAAGAGAGAAATTGATGGCCTTTTATTTTCATATTCATCAGAAAATAAAAATGAGCCAAGAAAACAAAAACAAGCCGGCTGTAGTTATTGGTGACAAACCAAACTATATATTCAAATAAATTATCTAAAATTAAACCATATAATATGAAAGTAATTAAATCAATAAATTTAGTAAAAATAAAAAAGAGTAACCCTTACCTTCGAAGATAAAAAAAATGAAAAAACAGCATGACTACCTACATTTCATTATTGGCATACCAAATTAAAATTTTTGGTCAAAAAAAAAAAAAAAAAAAAAACACTCAACAATATTGGAATTTGTCTCTTATGAAAAATTGGGAGTATTAAAATATTAGATGAGATGGCCATCATGGAAGTACTAATTAAGAAAGGTAAAAATTTTGATATCCCAAAATCTTCTATCACATTTTTAAATCATTAAAAAAATAGAAAAAAATTAATGAAGGTCAACAAGGGAAAGATACTTCACTAGAAAAACAAGTACCAAATTTGAAACCAATGGCCCAGATTAAAAGTTCATTATAGCTCTCCTGCAACTTATCTCATGGAATCACAATATTTTAGTGAAAGAAAAGAAAAAGTTCAAAACATTGATAAAAATAATGCAAAATATATTATTAACGTTCTTGACATTTTAATAAATTAGCCCCATATATGATTCTACTATTATTTAAAATCTATATTTTTGATAAATCATTACACCAATTCAATCACTTTTACTTTTTGATAAATATTTTAGAAAATTCTGTTTGCATTATAAAGTATTCTCTATTTATCCACATATCTCGGATAAACTTACTATTTTGTTTAAGATTGTTTCGAGCTTTCCCTAAAGCATCGATTATTGAAAAATTTATTTGTTATAGTTATAACTAAAGTTATTTCATTTAAATAGAAATTGTTGTTTAGTGTAAAATTCAAGAAAATTATTTTTATAATTCGTTTAATTCAAATTAATTACTTTACAAATAAAGTCTATATTTCTCATAATTTAAAAAAAAAATAGTGTTATAAGTATATAAATTAAAAAAATATATAGTTGAAGGGGCAAAAAGTGAAATCACTCTTGAATCTTCGATAATCAGAATCTTGGTCCCCACAATACAATGGGTCCCACTTATTAAATAAATTCGTATAGGGTTACTTTGTGCATGCATGTGAGTGTATTTTTGTAATTAAAAATATAATAATAATATTTGAGCAACATTTGATAAAAATATTATATTGTTGTATTCCAAGAATTTTGAAGATAGGGATATAAAGAAAATGGGTGGAATTTATGTATGAGTTGTCTTATGAGATGAATTTGTGATGGTAGAGCATTTCTTTGTAAGATTAATTGGGTTTGATTGGATTAAGGTGGAATTGCATTTTTCCATAATGTCTTGCACTAATTAATGCCACACAATTAGCTAAAAAAACACTTTGGATCGTTTATTTCATTTTGTATTTTATCACATATTCCAATGTGATATATATATATATGTTAAATGTATTTGATTGATGCAGTTATTTCTCCTCTGATTGATAATTTAGTCAAATGCAGAAGTGAGACATTGGACATAGGAAAGTTTAGATGAAATATTAACAATCTCTATATAGAAAAGTGTTGTTCAAATCTGTTGATCGACTAAAGAAAAGGAAAGTCGCTTGATATTGGTTCAAATCCAATTCGTGAGCACACGGAGCAACAAACTCGAATTCAACAAAAATCTCATTTTTTGGTATTACAAAGGAGGACTTGGCCCAAAAATTTGATGGAATCAAGACACTATTGGGCTGTTAGTGACTGACTCAAGAGCCCCCCAAACCACACGAAAGTGTCACACATATGCTCTGAAGCAAGAACTTGAGATGCATCCGTTCACATCATAAATAAATATCAAGTGTATTAATTTTTTTTTTTTTACATAAATACTTATATATATTCATAAAATACGAAGAAACACTCATTGTAATAATTATAATTATTAAAAAAAAAGTCTTGTATGGCTATTGCATATGTTATGATGATTTTTATACTTTGATAGACCTAAATGATTCTCTTGTAAATTTCAACATTATTATACCCTTACAAACCTTATACCCTACACCATGTGTAGTTTTGGGAATTCATTAACATCCCAAGAATTAAATGCCAACTTTAAAAGTGGCTTAAATTTAGACCTCCAAACACGCCCTTGCTTAGTCCTTTATATTCCTTCCTTTCCTATTCCATTCTCTCCATCCAACCTCTACCCCTCCTCATCATCAAAGTTATTCCATTTTCCTCTCATTTCTCTCTACTTTCTCTTTACTAATCTCCCACATTTTCCCTTTGTTCCTCTCTTCATACTTCCTTTTCTTTTGCCAAAGCCTACACTTAGTTAGCATCACAATTCATAAAATGTATAGCAGGGAAAAACCATTGAGAGATGAAACTTGTAAGCCCAAAAAAGGCCACAAGCATAAACCATCTTTTTCCTCAACCCTTCTTGACGAAATCTACCGTTCGATCGATGGAAATGTCGACGCATCAGAAGAGTTTTGCAGGGAAAAGCCGCAGGGTGGTTCCAGGGCCAGCAGGAGCAGGAGCAGGAGCAACAACATGGGAGATGAAGAAATGGCAAGATTTACAAGGGCATGTTTGGTTGAGAAATGGATGGAAAAGGAGAAAAATGAGACCAGAAGAAGACCATCACTATTGCCAGAACTTGTAAACAGTTCATTTCAAGACAATGATTTGCTGTTCTTCAGTTCGAATTCGAGTTCTTCGGACAGTTCTGGGGCACTCTCTTCATCAGACACAGAATTCTTTGGTTCTTCCAGGACAAAGTTTAAGGTTTCTTGTTTCTCCACAAGGCCCAAGCCTGTCCGAACCGGGGTCAAGAAGCAAGAACAGGAGTTCTTCACGTTTGATCATGATCGTCAAAATCATCAGAAGAATGATGATCTGATCAAATCCAAATCGAGGGCCTTAAAGATTTATACAAATTTGAAGAAAATGAAGCAGCCCATTTCGCCAGGAGGCAGGCTGACGAGTTTTATCAGCTCACTTTTCAACAATGGCGGTGCCAACGTGAAGAAATCGTCGAAAGTTGTGGATACTAATGATAAGGGGTTTCGAGATTGGAAGTCTCCTAAGACAGCATCATTATCATCGTCCACTTGTTCATCGGCTTCTTCGTTTTCCAGGTCGTGTTTGAGTAAACATTCTTGGCCTAAATCAATGAGAGATGGGATTCAAAGAACGGTTAGATTTCATCCTGTGGGTGTGGTTGTTGATGAAGATTCAAAGCCATGTGGGCATAAGAGCATTTATGTTGGAGATATTGATAAATATGGAAGGCCCCCATTGCCACCAAATGAGCTGGAAAAAAATATGTCAAAGGGTGATTTTTCCATGTTGAGGAAAATTTACAATGGTGACAATGATGGCGACGACGACGATGATGCTGTTAGTGATTTGAGTTCGGATTTGTTTGAACTCGATCACTCGGCATTATTTGAAAATAATATTAGATTTTGTGAAGATTTTCCAGTTTATGAAACTACTTATTTTGAGAAAAATCGAGCTATTGTTAGTGGTTTAATTCGTTAGTTATATAAGAATAGACATTTATTTTTGTTTTTCTTGAGGTTGTTACATTTTTTGTAAGTATAGTTTGTCTTTTTTGTTTGAAATGGTGCTTTTTGATCACATATACTTTGGAACTATTTGTAGCTTTATAGTTTTTGGAATTTCATGATGTAAATATATGGGATTTAGCGGGGGAAAAGAAAAGTAGGATTGGGAAATGGGAATAGAGACAAATAGTGAAAAAGAAGGGAATGGGGATGATCCCAAGTAGGTAAGAGAGTGACAGATTTTGATGGAACACATGAAAAAAGAAAAAGGAGAGGATGAGATGGGCATATCTTCTCCATGGGAATATTAGGGAAAGTGGATGTCTTTTGCTTTCTTCTTTTCTTTGTTTTTAGTGAAGTAGGAATTCTTGTTTTTGGGCAATTGTTTCAAAATATTGTTAATTATTCCCCTTTGGGAACAAATCCCTAGGAGTCCAAGGGAAGTGACACTTGTTAATTGATGCTTTATTGGTTTTGCTCTAACCGTGTGTCTGTTAAAGAATGAATCAGTAATTTATAGACAATAATTTGATTAAAAAAGTGAGTTCTGAGTTTTTATAGGATAATTGTCGCTTCTTATGGATCCAAATTGGTGCTCTATCAATGATTATGATGAAATTCAATAAGACTAAGTAGAGATTCAAGTTGATTGACGTTGAAAAATCAGTAAATGAGTTGTGATTAACAGTGCATTGTTGCTTGAATGCAAACTTAGTTGGTTCTTTTTGAAACGTAGTGAGTGCAATAATTGACTAAACGTTTAGGCAAAAGGTATATCTTTTCTTGTACCTCTTAATCCGTAAGTATCAATTGAAAATCAAAAACCACCCATTTGTAATTGTGACAATAATATTATTGAAGCCCCTCTAAATTTCTAATGTGTGGATACTAAGGAAAGTGTCTAAAATGCCCATTGCACGAGACCAAAAAATAAAAAGAATTAAAAAAAACTTAGATAAACAAATAAATAAATGTCATACTCAAACCGATTGACATAACAACTTTGTCGAGGGAAGGAGAGTGAAATTACAAAAAGTACAACAATTTAAGGCAATATAATTTTTCAACCTAATGGATTAAATAGTTGGGCATCAAGAAAATGTACAAATCTTTAATGCTTGTTAAGAAAGAGGACCACATATACACATATATAGATACACACATATATATAACCTAAATTACCTATAGTTCAGACAACATTACAATCGAAAGATTATATAAATAACAAAAAAAAATTGAATTTAAATTATATTTAAGTCAGATTACTTCGAACTTAAAGCAACAAACAAACAAAAGTAGGGGAATAATTCATAGTTATGCGAAAAAAATTGTTACTAAGATTAATTAGAATTAAAAAAATAATACCTATGTATTAGTATATTAATTATAGTACATGAAAATCTTGCAAGTCACAAAGAACTTCATTTATTTTTTTTCAAAAAAAAAAGGGAAACCCTAATCAATACTAAAGGAATCTTTTTAGTCAAATCCCAACATGATTAAATGATTAGCGATGTAAAAATAAGAAATTATTGTAATTATTTTAGTGGGTAGTGGTGGATTTGTAACTAATCCGTGCGATGTACGTGGATAATTATATGGATTAATATAATATACTTTATTATATTTAAAAAATATATTTTATTTTTGTGAAGATTCTATGTAACTTCAAATTTGTTTTATTAATAATATACTTAGGATTAGATTAGTTGGAAGTTCATTAGAGATCATTCTTTTGAAGTTCCTAATGGTTGGTGGAGTGGGAAGTAGCCCCCAATAATTATGCATTAATTGTAGCTTAGGACATAGGCTACCATGGACATTCTTATCATATCTTTAACCTATATTAAAAAGATTGGTCAATAACCATTTATTTCTTTTTTAAATAAAATCAAATAAAATGAACAAATATATCATAATATTCTATATATCAATTAATAAATAATTAACCATGTATCCAAGTTGAGATCATAAACTAATGTAAAATCGAATAAATACCACATCTATCGTGCGACGCGAAATCAAAACATTGTCATTACAAAGTTTTGGGGTTTTTATTTTCTTTATCGATATTAATACTATGTTTAGGGTTTGAATTTTAATTTAAAAAAAATGAAAATGTTCAAATAGTAAAGCATAGAGTACTATGGTTGAAAGTGGAAAAATAGCTTAATGATGCTACTTTAATAATAGAATCTCAAACTATAATCAAAATTTTTATGACTCTTTCATAAACAATATAAAAATGAGCATTTATTTATTTATTTATTGAGACTTAAATTCATGAAGTACAAGCAATTATATTACTATATGGATTGTGTGCAAGTAGTAACATTGAGCTAAAAGCCCAAAGGGGGAATATTATTGGGCCAACTCCAGCTGTTCTATTTTTGCCCAATTACTAGACTCATTGGGCTTTTTGTCCATGACCCAATTGACAGTCCAAAAAAAACATGAGTCAACACTCAAGACTCAAGTACATGAAAAATATAATTCTAAGAAAAAGCTAAGATAATGTTTGGATATGTATTGTATGTTTTGAATTATAGATCTTGATAAATGATTTTTGGGAGTGGGGTTGGAGAATGTTAAATTTGTGTTGGGAATTGTGATATATATTTTATTATGTTTTGAAAGGAGACAATTTTCTACTGTAGCAGTCAGATCAATGATTTTTTGTTGGATTTTTAGAGCGAAAATAGAATTGAATAATATTTTTTTATTGTAAAAATAAAAATAAAATATATAATATGTATATGTGATGATTAGATATGATTTTCTAAATTGTAAAAATATTAATAAAATATTATGAGATGTATATGTATGCATATGAAGTTTTTTGTAATAAGTCAATTGATTTGAAGGGATAATTTGGGAATTAGCATGCATTGTTTTGGCAAAAGTAACAAATATATTTCGTTATATTTTGCTAAAATGAATTTATTTTGGCAAAAAATTGACAAAATATAACCAAACATAGCCTAAATATTGATGAACTTTTTCAATCATTGCACGGTCAAAAACATGAAAAAGTACAATGAATTATTGAGGTAAGAGATTATTTTTTTATTGAGTCATGTACACATACTTAAAATTATAATTTAAATTTTAAAACTTCACGTATATAAATATAAAAATAGTGTCATTCAATCAATTGATTAGTGTATTCAGATCATAAATTTGAAGCTGAAAATTTAAAAGTCCATAATGACAGATTCATTCAACTTATTGAAATATTTTCTTAAGTAAGTTTTAAAATACCTAAATTTTCATTCTGGATTATATTTTAAATTATTATTGTCGATTTAAACCTTATTCTCATTTTCTTTTTTTATTTTCTTTTTTAATTTATATCATACAATCCAAATACAGCCAAAAATAATTGGTACGGACTACAATCATTGAAGGTCCTATATCCCACCATAGCAACTTTTATAAAAAAAGGTAGGGCAATTGAATTATTAAAAGCTCTACCATACATTGGTTTTGGGGATAAATGAAAATTTGATGTTTGATTTGATTAAAGTGGCTTTTCCAATTAGGGTTTCGTCGTCTTGTTACATATCTATCTATTTTTGTGTGGTTAGTGACAAATAATACTACAAAAATTGTCCCCAAAACATACTACAAAGAATGTCAAAATGTGTAACTTTTGTTATTTTATAGCATTAATTTAAACTATTGCCATATAATTTTTTTTTTTTATGTCATCCATTTAAAAATATATTTAAATACATTATATATAATTGGATAAGATTATAATGATATTTTAAAATGAAATATTGGTATTGTCATGTATGTTTTCATACTTCATAAATAAATTAACTATTTATCAATGAAATATGATAACATGAACTAATAACACAGTAAATGTGATGCGACATACAGTTAGGAGTTCAGATCATTTAAATAAAATGTATTAGATTGTCAAACATATCATGATCATATGATATAAAATATTTATTTATATATTTATTACATAAGTGTTAATCTTGATCCTACACATTGATTATTTATCATGATTACAATGAGTCTTGGATGATTGTCAAACACATCATTGATTATTATATTATCAAAGTTTGACCTACTTTTATATGTTATTAATCTAAAATCTATCTAAAATTAAATAATTATATAGAAGTTGAAAGATGGATTGAGTCCAATATATAAAATTGTCTATCACTATCTTTGTATGAATTCAAATTATTGTACAAAATTAATTTTGTTTTCTTGCATTTAAGTTGACCTCAAGTGCAATAAAATTCTTAGTTACTGCAATAGATTTTATACTAAATTGTTCAAGTAAATACTGTAACAACGTGAGTCAATTTTGTTCAAGCCATTTCGAAAACTGACGAGTTGACTCGAGAAGTATTTGAATTTGAATTTGACTCTAAATTTGTATAAATTTCGAGTCAATCTTGAGGCAAGTAATTCTTACTTGCAGATTCAAGAATTGGCTTGTGAGCCTATATTTTTAAAAAATATTTATATATAAAAGTTATAATAATATATTAATTTAATTTTTTTTATAAACTATTAAAATTTTCAAGTTCAAATTTGAGTTTATAACTTGATTTTAAATTCAAATCAAATAAATTGAATCGAGAACGAACCTCAAACTTTTTCAACTCGTCTAGTTCAAACTCAATCATAAAAAAATAATTAAGACTTAATTCGACTCAATTTATTTATATTTTTATTAGTATTATTATACTAATGAGACTAAAAAAAAAATTAATGCAAATTGCAATGGTATTGTTAGTGAATTCTCCTTTTTCCCTTTCTATTTCAGGAAAAAAAAAAATTAAAAATGTTGAGAGGTTGATTTTATTCTAGTCCTTTTGTTACCTTAAAGTTCGTAATCTTTATTAAAGCACCGCCTTTTAGGTAGGGATGGCAACGGGGCGGGTATAGGGCGGGTTTTGCAGGGTCCGGGACCCGCTTTGCCTAAAAATTGAGAAACCCAAGACCCGCCCCGCCTTACCTTTGGACCCGAACCCAGCGGGTTGGACCCGCCTAATCCATTTTTTTTTTTGTTTTTTGTATATATTTTTTACCTTCTTTTCTTCATAATCACTTGAATATACAGATTTTGTTCTAGTGAGTATCGGGTTTGAAAGAATAAAATTGAAACAGGTAAAAAAAAAAAAAAAAAAAAACCTTAATTTTCTAATATAGTATTATAATCTAATAAATACTTATACTTATATATAATATATATGTTATATGTATTATATAATATAATATAAATATATATATGCAATATATATGTTATATATAATATATAATATAATATATGAATATATATTATATAATATAATATAGGATGGGACCGGGGCGGGTCCACCAAAACCCGTAACCCGCCCCATCCCCATTTTTTTTCACCCCAAACCCGCCCCATTCGGGGCGGGGCCCCGATTTACCCGGACCCATTGCCATCACTACTTTTAGGTCTTTCCATTTTTGATCCATCACCTAGGGCTTGTTGACTAGTATTTTGGCCACTCTTTAGAAAAAAATTTGGGCGAATGAATTGTTGGGGAAAAATTTAGAAAAAGTGTCAAGTGTTTGTTTATGTTTTGAGAAAATAGAAAAAATGAATTGAAAATGAATTGTTTGTTTGTTAATATTTTGGTGGGGGATAAATTTTACTGTAGATGTCAAATCAATTACTTTTTTATTGAATTTATAGGAAGAAATTATTTTTTCATGTAATGTATATATATATATTGATGTGGTGTGTGTGTGTGTGTGTATATATATATATACTTCAGTGTTAGGTAGGGCTAGGTTAGGGACGCTAGGGATGTGTATAGGATCTTTTTTAGATTGAATTCTGAGTGTTTTTTGGGTATAAGTTTTTTATATTTTAAAAAAATGATTGAAGAATATGTATATTTTTTGAAATTATTTTGAAAGTTGGAAATTTTTTTCCCAAAGTGCTAGTCAACAATGCTTCTCAAAGCCTGTTTGGTTTTATTTTCAAACCCATTTTCCACCAATTTCACTCTTTCATAAAATATAAATCATCACTTTTTAAAAATTTTTACCCAACATAATTTCAATTTTTATTTTTAAAATATATTCTCAAATAACCTATATATCTTTTCTCAATAACCTATATATCTTCTATTTCTATTCTATTATTTCTATCTCTCTCCACCTACAATCTATATAATCATTATATTTGTTACATAATTATTATATTTTTAAATATATTTTTATTTTCATATCACATTACATAACTAATTATATTATTTTAGAAATGATGGAAATGAAAATTGAAAATGAAAATAAAACCAAACAGGCCCGGTTTTTCCCTCTGTTTGTCGGGAAATTTCATCCTCACAATTCTGTTCGCATTAGCAGCTGGTATTAATTTAGACTATGTAGTGTATTATTGTACCACAACTCAAACGTTGGAGCTTGTAGCTGTACACACACTGCTAGATCTGTTCTGCTCGTAGATTTACTGCCGCCGGCAACTCATTCTCCGGTAATGAAGCAACCTCTTTCCTAATCTCTTAGCAAATCTTGATGCCAGTAGCCAGAGAGTAAAAGAAATGTTTTTGTGCGTGGAAAGTTTCTATTTTTTGACTTTTTGTTCTTAGGAAACAAAGAAGTTTTTGGGTCAGTAGGTGTTATGTGTTTAAGTTCCACCCATGTCTGTGAGCTTAAGTACGGATTTTTCTTGGCAAGAAATATAACTGGGAGGCTTTATTCCTCAAGAAAATAGAAAAATGCAACTGGGCTGTTCTTTTTTGTTCTGTTGTGTTATATTTTTTTAAAATTTATGGCCTTGTTTTTTCTGTCGGGGGAGTTGGTGGGGTGGTTGGGGGTGGGGGGGATTCAGTTTTTTATATTTATATACATTTTTAGGAGGCAGTCAAGGGAAATATGTGATTGGTTGTTCTTGTGTTTGATTTTGGCAGGTTTAGCCCATGGATGCAAATGATAAAGCTCCAAAGAGCAGTGGGGAAATAAGCATGATGGAGAATCAAAAAAGACGGGGTGATGCAATCATTAACATTCCTGGAGATGAAAAAGATCCAAAATTTCAAATTGCAGATGTTTCAAAGGATCAAAAGTTTAAACTTTCTGCTGATTCACCTCATAAAGTGTCAAATGATTCGACATTTAGTGCTCAAAAGTCAGTATCAGTGACTTGCACTTCACCTGAAATTGTAAGGTTCAGCCCAAGCCCCAATAAGCCTCCCAAGATCCCCAAAAGTGAGACTCTTACTAGGAGAGAATCGTTTGCAAGGTCAGTTTACTCAAAGCCAAAATCTAGATTTGGTGAACAGCCTGTGTCGGTTGACGCTAAGATGTTTGAGGAAAATGGATCTTTAGCTGAAGGGCATGTGATATCTAGCCGGGGTTCGCCTAATACCAAACTGGATCCTAATAATGCTAGTACCAAAGATATTAGTAGGACTGTGTCAATAACTCCGAGAACGCCACTGATGTCATCTCCTGGTGGGTTTGGAGGAGTGGATGAGGGTGAGGAAATATATAAGAAAGTCAGCAGCAGGAACAAGCTAAAGTATAGAAAAGTAAAAGCCAAGGTTTTGATTGAATGGTTGCTATTTCTATGTATTCTTGGGTTCTTGATTGCAAGCTTGACTGTTGATAAGTTGAAAAATTGGAGGATTTGGGGATTGCGTATTTGGAAGTGGTGTGTGCTTGTTTTGGTGACCTTTAGTGGCTTGTTGGTTACTAAATGGTTGATGCATTTCATTGTTTTGTTGATTGAGCTAAATTATTTGCTCAAAAAGAAGGTACTTTATTTCGTTTACGGTCTGAAGAAGAGCGTTCAGGTGTGCATTTGGTTAAGTTTGGTACTTCTCACTTGGGTTTTACTGTTCCGGGAAGGGGTGAAACGGTCCCGTTTGGCCACCCGGATTTTGGATTTCATAACTTGGACTATAGCCTCGTTGCTTATTGGTGCATTCTTGTGGCTCTTGAAGACTTTGCTGCTAAAGATTTTGGCATCTTCGTTCCACGTAAACACATTCTTTGACAGGATTCAAGAATCAGTCTTCCATCAATACATACTATTGACACTGTCTGGTCCGCCAGTTATGGAGTCGGAACAAATGTTGGGGAAAACAAAGAGTAATCTAAGCCAATTCAGTTTCCGTGTTGCAAAGAAGGGAAAAGAAGGCAAGGAAAAGAAGGAGAAAGAGGTGATTGATATGAATAAACTCCATCAGATGAAGCAAGAAAAGGTCTCTGCCTGGACCATGAAGATGTTAGTTGATATGATATCTAATTCAGGTCTCGCCACACTTTCAAATGCTATTGACGAAAGCGTCTATGATGGAGGTAATGAACAAATGGATAAGGAGATAACGAATGAGGAGGAGGCGATTGCTGCTGCATATCACATTTTCAGGAACGTTGCTCAGCTCGGCTGCAAGTGAGCAAAATCCATCTTTAAATATTGTGCCTATAGTTACACCATCCATGTCCATTATTAATCTTCCCTATTGCTTTATAATCTTCTACACGCAGCTACATTGATGAATTTGATCTAAGGAGATTCATGATCAAAGAAGAGGTCGAGTGTGTATTTCCAATGATTGATGTGGCTGAGACCGGGCAGATTGACAGAAAAACTTTAACGGACTGGGTGGTATGTCTGGCCATTTTCATTCTCGTGTCTTAAGACAGTCGAATAATTTCAAAAATGATTTATACGGACATTGTGAAGATAACTAGACGTAAGAAATTGAAAAAGAAAGAGTTCTTAATGTTCCATCTTTATAGTCAACTTGTTTTAAACTTCAGAGATGATTATATATTTACCAAGAAAGGATTGACAAGTGAAATCTGATTAATCTGCCACGACCAAGTATCAACTTATGAGGAGTATAATTCATTATTGGTTTGCTTAGTAAATTTGATGTGAAAGTTTTGTCTCCAGCTGCAAAGATCAGTTTCTCTACATTTGCATTTTCATATTTATGCAGTTGAAGGTTTACAAAGGTCGCAAAGCACTAGCTCATGCTTTGAACGACACCAAAACGGCCGTAAAGCAACTGAACAAGCTTGTTACGGTGATTTTGATTGTTATCATTATAATCATATGGTTTCTCTTGACGGAAATAGCAACCACCAAAGTGCTAGTTGTCCTCTCATCACAGCTTGTTGTAGCTGCTTTTATGTTTGGAAACACTTGCAAGACTATATTTGAAGCTATTATATTCGTATTTGTAATGCATCCCTTTGATGTTGGCGATCGTTGTGTTATTGATGGCGTTCAGGTAAAGTTTTAGAAGTTGCTCGTTGCTTTGCTGTGTCGAATCATTTATATTAATAGTGTTTGTTTTTTTTTTGGTATAATCACAGATGATTGTGGAAGAGATGAATATCTTAACGACCGTCTTCCTGAAGTTTGATAACGAGAAAACATATTACCCGAATTCTGTTTTGGCTACCAAACCGATTAGCAATTTCTATAGAAGCCCAGATATGGGTGATTCACTTGAGTTCTGCATCGATTTCAAGACGCCGATGGAGAAAATAGGCAATCTGAAAGAGAAAATCAAAAAGTAAGTTATATTTCACCTTACTTGTCTTCTATACTTCTGTAAAAAGATTGTTTTCTAAGTAGACTCGTCGATGAAAGGAAACAAATTTAAATTTCTCATATATAAGTGAGATTTTCTTACATGAAGACTTGAGCTTGACTCCTTGACATGTAAATGTAGGGATGCAATCGAGCTGAACTGAATTGAGCTTGGAAAAATTCTCCTTCTCAAGCTTCAGCTCGAGCTTGAAACATGTATATTAGACTTTATTTGAGTTCAAGCTCCATGAGCTTGATTTTTTTAGCTCGAGCTAGAATTCTATTAGACTCTGACTTATACTTAGATCAACTCTATTGAACTCGAATTTTCAAGTGAGTTTTCAGCTAATGCAAGTTTAAATCCGTAGTAAAATAATAGTTGTATAACATGTATATTTTTTCATAAATGAAAGAATTATTGAAATTTTATATAGCTCCTGCGAGGCTCGAGTAGATACAGACAACTTGACATCAGTCCAAAATAGAGATATTAAATCGACTCGAGCTCAAACTCTTTTGAGCTCGGCTTGTCAGGCTCGCAAACTGACTTGACTCGTTTGCAATCCCTAAAAATTTTAGTTAGATATGCCCATTACATTGAAATTGTGTTTCTCTTGTTGCATTATGAAATTTTCAGGTACTTGGAGAAAAATCCCCAGCATTGGCATCCGAATCACAATGTCGTCGTGAAGGAGATCGAAAATGTAAACAAGATAAAGATGGCTGTCTTCTTCAATCACACGATGAACTTCCAAGACTTTGGTGAGAAGAGCCGACGCAAAACTGATCTGGTCCTGGAGATGAAAAAGATTTTTGAAGAGCTGAATATCAGATACGATCTCCTTCCTCAAGAAGTTCATCTTATTGAGTCAAAAACGGCGACATCAGAGACGAGCAAGTGATTTTCGCTGAACTCAAAGAACTTATTGGCATGTCTACAAGTAAGTGTTATTTTATCAACTGAAAATTAACTATTTTTTGTTCCATTCTCAAGTCATGGAATTTATGTAGTCTCGATTTTGTATTGGATCAATTTGTTGACATCCGGGCTCCGGCTGAGCCTTTGTTTTTTTTTTTTTATTAACAGAATGGTACCTGGCCTTTATTGTAGCCCATGCTACTGAATTAGCTGCTTTATTTTTGGTATCTCGTGTTGAATTTTGCTGCTATTGATAACGTTTTCCCACTCTGGATTCTTTATTCTAATGCATTTTTCATCTTCTATTCGATTTCATGTATACATGCCAAGTATATTAAGCATTTCTTTATAAAAGTAATTGATTGTAAAGTTAGACTAAGATATAAAACATGTATTAAAATAGAGCATCTAAACTACGTTTTTCTGGTCCAAAACAGAGAAGAGAAGGGAATTTCCTAACTTAAATGCTGATGTGTTTTCTTGATCTTCACAGGTAATGCTACCGGCAGTATTTTTCATCTGCTTTGGTTGCTGAAGGATTTAAGTTCATTGAGAAAGAAAACAGCAGATGAAGAAAACCATACAATTTTGTAATGTGTAAATATGTAGCCCTAGAACAAGAAGAAGGGAGGAAATAATTTGAGTGCTTAATTAGTTCATTTGGGAGAATGGTAGTAATATTAATATGTTTTATATATGTAAGTATTATTTTACATGAAATTATAAATTTGTATAAATAATTTCTAAATCTTGAAACGTTATTATTTTTATATAATTATAATCAATGTAAGACATTTTTTTTTTTTTTAATACATACGCACATCAAGAGTCTGTTCAAACTCGAACTCTTGACCTTTCACATTATGTGGGAGATTTATGCCACTGGGTCACAGGCTGCTCGACAATCAATGTAAGACACTTATTTACGTTGTTCGCTGGTGCAAGCCTCGTAAACATGTAAGAGTGATGCTAGACAAGATGAATCGACTAATAAATGATAGGTCGGAGATGGGTTCATTTTCCATGGGCGTGCTGGAAATACCAATTGGATCGAACAGTAAAATAATAGATTAGAGAGATGAGTTTATTCAACAAGCTGCTTTTGAAGTATAAGATAAGATATTTTTTTTTTTTTGATGGAAGATAAGTGAAGGACGACTAGCATAACAACTTT
Organism: Jacaranda mimosifolia; assembly: GCA_018894105.1. Taxonomy (NCBI): domain Eukaryota; kingdom Viridiplantae; phylum Streptophyta; class Magnoliopsida; order Lamiales; family Bignoniaceae; genus Jacaranda; species Jacaranda mimosifolia. The sequence goes on from CM032119.1 coordinate 42,693,042, forward strand.
ATTTGGGCATAATCATAGGAGTCTTTAGCCATTGTAAAATATTCGATTTGAGTCATAGCTCCTCTTCATAGGGCGAGCCCTTCATCACAGCCCCACTGAAGCGTTAGTCAACTATGGTCCTCCGCCACAGAAATTAAAAAATAAGATATAAATATACGATAAGATAGGTGGAACGAAAATATAATCACAATTGGAATGGAGCCAATAGTGTCTGTAATAAAGTAAAATAAGATATAAATATATTATATAAGTTATAATATTTTAATATTTTACAACCTCTCAACTGCCAATAAAATTAAACACTAATATTCAATCTTATTAAATAAATTTTAATACTTAATAAAATAATATATGATTGAAACTAGAATCCTATTAATATTACTTGCTTTTTAGAGGTCTATTTTGCAAAGTTTAGGCTTTGTTTGGTTATGTTTCCTCAGAACAACATTATTTTGGGGAAATATAACTAAACATATCCCTATTTTTCTTTCAAACTCATATTCTTCAATACATACATACATATTATATATATATATATACATTATATATTTTTTATTATTATTCTAACATTAAAATAATTATTCAATTCCATTTTCATCCCAAAAATCCAATAAAAAAATATTGATTTGACTGTTACAGTAAAAAATATCTTTATCCAAACATAAATAATATACCAAAAAATAACTTTCACATTCTCTCAAAACACATAATAAAATCAAACAAAAAACATAACCAAACATTACCTTAGTATTTTGTTTCCCAATCAAATTCAAATTGCATAAATAAAACCATAATAAATAACAATCCCACAAATAAAATATTTCCTATTTATATTGGGATTCAATTTCCTTGTTGCCCCTGAACTCTTCCGGCGGCTATATATACAGTAAATACTCCGGCAATTAGAACTATAATTTTTCCTACAGAAACCTTCTTGAAAAAGCAGATTTTTCCCAGCCATGGAATGGTATTTTGATGACGAATTTGAACCCAGTCCCCTTTTCGAGAAGACTTTCCGTTGTCGCCCTTTTTCGAAATACAAAAATCCGAACCTGGAAACAGGGGATAAAATCATTATGCCGCCGTCATCGCTATCTGAGATCGACTCCTTGGGACTCGAGTATCCTTTACAGTTTGAGATCGAGAGGTACGACGGAGAGACGACGTCACACTGTGGAGTGTTGGAATTCGAGGCCGAGGAAGGGTGGGTTTACATGCCAGAGTGGATGATGAGGAACCTGAAGGTTGACGAAGGGGGTATCGTGGTTTTGAGCGACGTCTGGCTAGAGAAAGGGAGTTATATGAAGCTGCGGCCGCACGCGACGGCGTTTGTCGAGCTTTCGGATCCGAAAGCCGTGTTGGAGAATAAGCTGAGGTATTTTTCTTGTTTGAGTCAAGGGGATACGTTTATGATTAGGCATAATGAGAGGGATTTCTACATTGATGTGTTGGAAGTAAAGCCGGGGGATGCTATCTCCTTGATTGAAGCTGATTGTGAGGTGGATTTTGCGCCGCCGTTAGATTACAAGGAGCCTGAAGCACGGAAGGAAGATGAGCGGGAAATTGAGAAAGTTGATAATAATAGTGAGGAGAAGGAAGCAGGGAAAGGATTTAGGCCGTTCATGGGGAAGGCGCGGCGGCTGGATGGAAAGACGGTGACGGTGGAGAGCGGCAGTGAATGCTCCGGCGTGGTGGAGGACTCGTCGAAAGCTGTGGTTCAGAAGGAAAATATGAATAAGAAAGATGGCGGGAAAGAAGAGTTTAAGCCCTTCACCGGCAGGAGTCGTGTTCTTGGAGGACCTTCATTTTGATTTTGATTTTGATTTATCTTTTCGGGTTTTTTTTTACTTTTTTCTTTTTTTCCTCGAGGGTGGGGAGGGGTGGGGTGGATAATTATTTTTTTTCTTTAATTAGGTAGGTTGATTTTTTTTTTTTTAATTTTATTTTGAAAGGCCTAAAATTATTCAATAGCTTAGACAGTGTTTTTTTTATTTATTTATTTATACACATGCACATCATGAGTCCATTCAAGATCAAACTTCTAAATTATTTAGTTTTGCTGTTAAATGGATCGAGTATGAATTAAAATCAAGGAAACAAAAATTGAGCTCACATATATTGATACTTGTAAATATATTTTTCATTAATTGGAGCAAAATAAAGTCAAGCTTTAAATCTTCACTTGTACTACTATTTTGTTCAAGGTTTTTGTAGTACAAATTTTGAACTATTATGTATCAACTTATTACACACATAAACAAGAAAAAAAAAAAAAACTTATTACACAGATAATTGTTGAGAAATTAAGTGAATATATATAGTTTTGGTATTCGATATGTATCATAAATAAAATTATTGTTAGCATTCCATAATAGTGTAGCATGTTGAGTTCTTGACACTGGTTAAAAATCGAATCAAATTAGGCAATTGAACCAGTTGAAGCATCAATCGTCGTGTTGTCCGGTGAATTTCGATTAAAAATCAGTAATTTAAAAAAAAAACTGTCCTATTTTGATAAAATAGTCTGGACTGATGGTTAAATCGCTTGCAATTTGTTTAAAACGGACTGATTTATCTTTTTTAACCCATGAGACTTGTCATCCACGTGCAGTTGTCGAATTAAATTCTATTTCAAATTATAAAATTATCTATTTATCTTTGTTAGATATGTCTATCAAGTAACAAAATATATAAAACAATATAATATATTATAAAATAGATAAGTCATATAACTAGTCAAGATTTACAAATTATGACATATTGCCAAGCTATTTCTAATGGAATAGTTGTTTTGACAATGTCATTCTTTTTCTCCATATATAATAGCATGTTGAGCAAATTTATTATGAACTCAATTATTAGTTGAAGCATGAGAATTTGTCTTAAACATGTAATTATGAATAATGAAATTTTGTCCTAAGAGTCAATAATTCTTGAGGGGCATTGTGGTCATTCAATGGAAACTGAAAAGCATATCCACATGCAAAAAGAAGTGGTTATTTTGTGTAGTTTTCATTGTATTGGGGAGACATATCCTAAAAGTGCTAAAAATTGTACTCTTGGTGGAGATATTGTTGTGATGGCCTTATGAGCATGCAAAGGGCTGCAATCATTTTTGGGGGCTTTGGCTCAATTTATTGTGATGTTGGAGAATATGACTTCAATATATTTTAAAATGTATTGTTAGATGGATCACCTGAAATAATAGATTCATATTAATGAATGAATACAGATCAAATTTAAATAATTAATGTTTAAAGATGAATACGTTGAGGGACCATCTATCTAATGGAAGTTAACAAGAGAGATAAGTGGATAAATAGATAGGTAGGTAGGTATAGATTCTCTTCAATATGTCACTCCGGCATCGATACATACTCTTAAATTTGACTTTTAATTAATGGTCGAGTTTTTTATAGTTATCTGCTAAATTGTCCCAAATACTGTTTATCTTGAGTAGCAATTTTAGATTCGATCATATGTCCTCATTCAATGGTTGAGATTCCAGCTTAAAGAGTACCAACGTCAAGTCAAACTTTGATCCTAATCCGCATAAAAAAAAATAAAAAATAAATGCAAACTTAATAAAGTGTTTGATAATTTTAAACTCAATGGCAATTTAATCTTTTTTGCCCTAAGCCACATCATAATAGAAGCCCTTTGTTCTCAATCTTTTTCCCAAAACGTCTACACTCCCACTAAGTCAAATGGATTTGAATAATCCAAATCCAATCTGAGCATCTATTACCAATAAAATGAAGAAAAAAGAAAAAAAAGAAAACCTCTGATCCTAATCCACCTAAAAAAATGCGAACTTAATAGAGTGTTTGATAATTTTAAACGTTCTCAAGGGCAATTTAATATTTTTTGCCCTAAACCACATCATAATGGAAGCCCTTTGTTCTCAATCTTTTTCCCTAAACGTCTACAGCCCCACTAAGTCAAATGATTTTGAATAATCCAAATCCCATCCGAGCATCTATTACCAGTAAAATGAAAAACAAAAGTAAAACGCCGTTGCCGGGGATCGAACCCGGGTCACCCGCGTGACAGGCGGGAATACTCACCACTATACTACAACGACATTTGCGTTTGCCCAAGTTTTTGTAACATATATTTTGAGGCAGTCTTTGGACGAGAATAACTATTGATTCGTGCAGGGCAATTGGCAAATAATTAAATATTCATCATATTTTTGCATCTAATTAAAGGAGCTGTTAACCAGGTTAACTATTAATTGTATAAAACTGTACATTTAGAAAACTCAATAAATATAAAATTAGAATCCTTATTGTAAATAAATTTAGTGAAAACATGTCTTATATTAAACCACAAAACACACTCATCATTTTATATTCAATTCGCATTTAAATGAATTTGAAATTAATTATTATTATCCAAATTTTTTACTATGATATATTTTTTTTTAAAAAACATTATAAATGACGAATTTTTTTATATATTAATTAAGATTAAAAAAAATACCTTTAACGAATTGTCATACTCTTAATAATAGCCATATGTTTGAAGTTTATTTTTCTATCGTGTATCTCTATTTGTCCAATTTCTTTTATATCGTTCAGTTATTCCCAATTTTCACTCCATCGCATCGTATTAAAAAAAAAAAATCTTAAATCCCCCCCCCCCCCCCCCCCAAAAGAGGCAAAAGTAATTAGTTTTCTCATTTTTTAAGCCAAAAAAAATCCAAAAGTAATAAATTAACCAAGAAAAAGTTGAAATAGATCGTGGATTTACTCATACATTTGCAAATATATACATATTATTTGTGTCTTGAGGGATAATTCTACAATTAGAAGTCAGCTAAAGATTGCTTGAGATAGCCTGTGAAAGCCCAATAGATGCTTCTAGTTAAATTCCATGTAAATGGGCTCAAATGTTGGAAGTAAATTTAGGACCATTACTGATTTGATTTGAGCTCTTGAAATTAGAATTTAGCCGCAGATCACGAAATCTCGATCATTTCCAACTTAATAAAATTGTACTTTTGAGAGATTTGATTGCTAAAAATCATATTTCACCTTACTTTTTTCAATTCATTTTGTATAGAAAATCTAAATACTTAAAAGTTGATGATACCCAGTGTTTTACATTGAAAAAAGTTGAGGACTTGAAATAATTTATAAATTATTCTCCTCCTCTCATACTTTGAGCCACCTTTTCAGGGCAAAAAGCCGAAAAACCACACCATATGCATGTTGGAGGAACAGTAGCTCAGAGCAATTGAACCTTCGTATCTGGAGATATAGATCTACGCAATATCAAAAGTGTGACATGTAAATTTACAAAAAACTAGTTCATATTTATAAATGATAACATAAATTCACTATATCGAAAAAACTACTTAAATTATAATATTTTTACTTGTTATACTAATTTTAAGTGTCTATAATGAGTAAAAATTAGATCGAAAAAGACAATGGAAGTTGCCAAATCAAAGTTATTGGAAAACCTCTCTCAAGAAGAAAGGGGAAAAAGGGATAATAGCTGACTAAGAGCCCATTTGGTTTCATTTCTATACTCCATTTTCACATTTTTCTACTATTTCAGAAATAAAACACATCACTTTTTATACATTTTCACCCAACATCATTTTCAAAATACATTCTCCAATAACCTATATATCTTTTTTTCTCTATTACATTATTTCTATCACTCTCCACCTACAACTTATTAAAACCAATATAATTATTACTTTTCCAAACAAACTCATTTTTACTAACTAACTTTTCAAATTTTAGAAAATGATGAAAATTGAAAAGAGATATGGAAATAAAATCAAACGGGCTCTAAATATCTGAGCTCCTTTTTCATTTAAAAAGAAAAAATAAACTTTTTTTAAAAATATATTTCAGCACTCATTTCAAATTATCGAGATCTGACACAAAAGGATGGAAATTGTGGAAATTTATTCTTAATGTGCTGAAAATCAAGATTATATTTGTAAATTATATATATTAATGTTCTTTCACTATAGGAGCTTATATTACTGAAATAAAATTATAATTTTTTCGAAAGTAATATGCAAATTTTAATATGACACTGATTAATTAGTCAAGTGGAAATTATGAGTGCAAACAAGTCGAGTCAGTTCACGAGCTGAATCGAGCTCGAGTTATAATTCGAGCCGATCTCGACCGATATGTACCTAAGCTTTATGCTTGTGAGTCAGCATATAATTAAATTTTATCTTTTATTTTATTAATAAATATATATTATATTACTATTTTTTTATTTTGAGTTCGAGTTCGAGTTCGAGCTTGCAATTTTTTACAAATCATTTGTCAATTCGAACTTTATCGAGCCGAGCTCGAGCTTAAAATTTTAGGCTCGTCGAGCTCGAGCTCAAACTCAAAATTTTTTCCCAAACTCGATTAGGCTCGGCTCGATTGCACCCCTAGAGGAGATCATATATAAGTAGCATGATTAGTACAGATCAATCTTTGACACATGATTTTCTCCAAGCAATAAATAATTGGGCCGCAATTCCTTCAAGACTCCTCTCTATTTGGCCCAATATGAAAGTTTTGGGGGAGCCCATTATGAAACCTTTTCATGTATATATTTCTTGGCTTGGGCCTCCGGTCCAAATTAACAGATTATATGGCCATTATCCGCGGGTCAACAATTTTTTTCCTTGAAAATAATGTAAAATATACGTAAATTAATAATTATCGTTGCCATTTTTGGTAAAATCACTCACTCGAGGGGCATGAAAAGAGATGCAACGAGTGTCAGTGAATTGAGCCATTTATTTCAATTCATGAACTTAGCAGATACAAATTTATATAATAACACTCAATTTTTTTCTAATTCAGTGTTCCAATTAGATCATTATTATTTATGAGATTTTTAGTAGTAATTTATGATGATATAGTACTATAAAGGTGATAAAAGCAATAAGAATGAGATTCAAATGATGAAAGGTTACGATGGAGACCAACGCATTTAGAGAAAAAAGAAAAGGAAAGAAAAGGTCGCAATATTCGACAAATATATTTAAGAAGTTAAAAATAAATTTAAATTTAAAGATGCACTAGCGATTTGAGTTTCTTAATTTCAATTCATGAATGTATTCAATACAAATCTATATAATAACATTCAATTTTGTTTTATTTAATTGATAATGTTGATAAAAATTTATCTATTTAGCAGTATATTTGAATGACATAATGGACAATAAGAGTAATAAGAATGAGATTTAACCCAAAAAATAGTTTACGATGAATATCTACACATTTAAAGACAAAAAAAATTATAATCATCAACAAAATATTTTTAAAAAATTTAAAATAAGCATAAATTCGGAGATTCTCTACCTTAATACCCCTTCCCATTGAAGTTGTTCCCAAATTTAAATTTAGGCAAAGTATTGCCTTCATAGCAAAAGACAAAAAGCACTTTTAGCCCCCACCTTATACTTATCTCCAAAAAGGAAATATTTAAATCATGGGAAACTTAGGTGGATCCAATAAATTAAATATATTGTCGGCCACCTTAGGCCCATTAATGGTGGACCGTAGGATCTCATTTTACCTTGTTTAATGTTTTTATAGCCGTTGATCGGGTTTTATGGGCCCACATGTTTCATCAAGAAGGGGCTTAGTACAAGTTTGCTAATTAATATTAATTAACATTGTTAATCATTCTTAAACATTAAAGTTGTTGATTAATTAAGCAACAAATCCAGCCATCAAAGCAGCAGCTCTGACTAACTTTTTTCAAGTGTGTGCTCTAGACATTAAACATAGTACTACACTTTTGTGTCCCACAAAAGGAAAAATATACTTTAATTTGTCAGAAAAAAATAATTAATGTCCTAATTGTGTTTGGATTAAAGTATGAGGATAAGATCTACCTGTTGAAAAATTGTTTTCAACATTTATGTTAATTGCTTGAATACATACTTTTGCCTCCAAGAATGTCCTTTTTCCCTTGTATATTTCCAGCATTACTATTTTGAGGCAAACCTAGTACTATTAGAGCAAATTTGGTTGGTGAGATTACATCAGATTAGAGAAAATAATTCATTTTAATCCGATGTTTGGTTTGTGGGATTGTATACACACGGGCTCGTGATTTATCATTGGGCCCGTATATATAAACTTAACATGTGCTATTATTAATCTCACCCCCACCCATAGGATAAATTATCCCATCTTCTCATGATATAACTTATCATGAGATAACTAATTATAAGATAAATTTAAAATCCAACCAAACTTGCCCTTAGTAAAAGACATAGTTAGGCACAATTTGATTTTGTGTCACGCACAGATTTAGAATCCAGACTTTATAGAACCATTGTTTTTCTTCGGCACATTCCTTTTTTTTTTTTTTCGAACGATGGTTGTCCTGAAGGCTTAGCCCACTAGATATTTGGAAGACACCCTCATAGTGTTATGGTCACCCCCATCATCGTAGACGGAACTCCGTTATGCGTTGAGCAGATAGTTGTCTCTTGAATGTAAAAATTACCTTCAAACTCACAAATACATCCTGAAATATATATATATATACGAGTTCTTTAGTCAAATATGATCGCTTTGTTAGTATTTTATTAACGTGGGATTATAGTGTTGATTCTTGAACATTTGCATGAGTGGTTCTTTATTACTCAATATTCTTGAATATTTAGACAATATTCGTGCAAAAAAAGATACAATACTAAAATATTCCTTCCCTTCTTGTTGTTGTTATCCTAAAACATACAATACTAAAATAATTATGATTAATAAATCTTCATTTATGGTAAAGTATAGGATGGTAACGAATGTGTAACTTTATAAAGGATAATATAATTTAAATTTATGATTATAATCCAATTTTCTAAATTTAGGGTTGAACAAGGAAATGAAACAAAGAAAATGAGAATATTGAATCAAAATTCTCAAAGGTGCTCTTCACTAGAGTAATTTGCAAGCCCTCCTCCAAGTCCATGATAACAATGATAAGCTCATAATATCCGCCTTTTCCCTCCTTCCACGGTCTTATCCAGACGGCCTAAAGTCATGGGTGGAATCTAACAATGATAACATTGTTAGCTCATAAACTTTTGACGGAAGAAGCTAACGAATAGTAAAGCTAAATGAGTAACAACAATGACACAGATGGCTCGTTTGCTTCGAATGATATTATTAGAAGTGATATATAAGTAAATTGATACATTTTAAACCCATTATATTAGAATATTTTAATTTTATGTTTGGTTCGTAAGATTAATATATAAATAAATTAAAATATAATTTATAAATTTGCTATTATATCATTTACACTTTTTAACAAGTTTTTCACAATTTTCACAATAAAATATAAACCCTATTTGATCTTTGTAATTCGTATAACATCAAATCAAGCATTCCTCCGCTTGATCCATTTTTCACAAGCAACAATAAATAATGTTGAGCCTAGAATTTATCAAAGGCTTTTATCAATTGAAACAAACATTAAAAGAGGTTTGATTAGGTATGTATCATTCCCAATCAAACTAAGCAAACATGACCATAAGGAAATCACTTGAATTTAATGTTAGAATGATTTTGGTACATAAGAATTTATTATATAATGCAGTAGCATAAATTTAAGCACAAAACTAGTATAGGAGAAATAATTAAAACCTCCAAATAACAAGTAAAGAGTTAGTCAAGAATTCAAACCAGAAGCAATAAATTGAGGATTAAATAAATAGCGAGTCGAGGCCTGCACGAGCACAGCTTCCTTAAGGTTTTATTCGCCTTCCACCGGTGCCCGAGGACTACTGACGAACAACCTCCCAAGATACAACGACTCCAAACAACCAAAGGCGGCACTCCTATTGATTGAACCTCCAAACCTAACTAACTTGAACCTCTTGTATTTAATGAAAAGTGTGTATATATCTATATGAGAATGAATGCATAGAATGCTAGAATGCTAGTGTATTTTTTCCTTATTAATGACACTAGACAACACCTATATTTATAGGACTTAAGTGCCTATTCCTATAAGACATGTGTCTATTTTTGTAAGACATGTCCCTAATTCTGTCAGACTAAATAAATGTTGTGACCTTTATTTTAAATTTCAAAAGACATGGGTTGCAACTTTCTAAGAAATTAGACATGACTGTTGGATGAATTAATTTCGGTCTCAATATCCGAAATTTAAAATAATCCTAATAATAATTATATAGAAATATTATTATTATCATTGGATTATTGATAGTATATTATTATACTATCCACCTACTTCCATGTCTTAATATAATTTTAGCTAATAGCTCACTTCTTTAACTCAATTTGCTCATTCAATAATTTATGAATTTTTGCACTAAAATATCTCCTCAACGAGACAAATTATTTATGTGCTAAAATTCTAACATTTAATTCAATATAATCCTCCAATAATCTTTTTAGATTTAAATTTATATACAAGTTTGATGATATCTTATCGATGCTTTATATGTATTTTCATACACATTATAATTAAAAAATTAAGATAATACTACTAACAAACAAAATCTATAATTTAACACACATTGGAGAAAAATATTATCTTCAAAAATGAAAATAAATGTGTGTTTTCTATGAAAATACATTTTATAGCTGCTTTCGAAATAAAACAACATTGTTTTGTCCCACACACATTATTCTTCTATACAATTCCCAAATAAATTTTTTCCCAAAAATACTCTAAATACTAGTTTGGTTGGGACGATAATGTATGATACAATATTTTTATACCACCTTATAATTCATTTGGTTTGAGTGACAATAAATATTTAGTCTCACATGAATACCAAAAGCTCATATTTATATGTGCAACTCACATGGCAAATTAACTTGTTACCCCTGGGTTTATTTATCATGCCAACCAAATTATACTACAAGAGCTCGTTTGTTTGCTTTAATATTGATATTGCATGATAAATATACAATCCAACTCAATTTCAATGTTTGATTCATTTTTAGAAGTCCTTGATATAGTTAGAGCCCGTCATGCATTCAAGGCCAAACTTGGTTTGTATATCAAGGCCCTAGGGTGTAATATGTTTTCCAACATAAGCTATAAATAAATTATAGTTTATCAAATGAGATAATCATGCCAAACAAACAATCAAAGTTGGATATCATATTATTTAAAATATGCAGACAAATATTAGATATGATACACAACAACCACTATTTATCCTAGTTATATGTATCATGGCTAATCCAAACACACAAAGCAAACGAGCTCCAATGATAAAAAATATATAAATATATAAAATTAAATAGAAAAAGAAATATCTCCATTGCCGCCGATCTTTTTGAAGAAGAGATTCTTGGGAAAAGGGATTCTTTTCTTCTCGCATTTCATCCCGATCAGATCTATTTGGCTCATGCATGCAGTTTTTATATGTGTACATTTTCCTGTAGTTTCTGTATTTTGTTTAATTTTTAATTATTTCCCAATCTTTCGGCGATTCGGAAATCTAAACGGAGAAATGAAGACGTGCTGTTATTTATAGTTCCGTTTTGCCGATCTTTTGCTTGCCATTTTGTGTTTTTTAGGGTTTTGTGGACTTTTGTTGGAAACATTACTACGGGTGTTGAGGTAAAGTGTGCGGGATTATTAGGGTAAGATGGGTTTCACAAAAGAGCTTACTTAATGAGGTAGATAATTTTTTGGCCTTATCCAAAAGTTAATGAATGATGCTTATCCATAAGCTAATAGATGATGGTTATTGGATAATGTTTATTCATAAGTTTATGCTTATTCAATAAGTCCGTCAAATATGAATGCTTATTTGGACCACGAGTTAAAACTCGATCAATCAATTTTGGGCCTGATTGGACCACGGGCCAATACCTAGTCCAAATTATAACAAAATAAATAGGAGCTTATATTGCTGAAATAAAATTATAATTTTCTCGAAAGTAATATGCAAATTTTAATATGACACTGATTAATTAGTCGAATGGAGATTAGGGATGCAAACGAGTCGAGCTGAATCCAGCTCGAGCTCTAATTCGAGCCGATCTCGACCCATCTGTACCTAAACTTTAGGCTTGCGAGCCATTATATAATTAAATTTTATTTTTTATTTTATTAATAAATATATATTATATTACTATTTTTTTATTTTGAGTTCGAGCTCGAGCTTGAATTCAAAAGTTTTGCCCAAACTCGACTTGGCTCGATTGCACCCCTAGTGGAGATCATATATAAGTAGCATGATTAGTGCAGATCAATCTTTGACACGTGATTTTCTCCAAGCAAGAAATAATTGGGCCGTAATTCCTCCAAGACTCCTCCCTATCTGGCCCAATATGAAATTTTTGGGGGACCCCATTATGAAACATTTTTTTATATATATTTCTTGGCCTGGGCCTCCGGTCCAAATTAATGGATTATATGGCCATTATCCGCGGGTCAACAATTTTTTTTTCTTGAAAATAATGTTAAATATACGTAAATTAATAAATACCGCTGCCCTTTGTGGTAAAATCACTCACTCGAGGGGCATGAAAAGAGATGCAACGAGTGTTAGTGAATTAAGCCATTTATTTCAACTCATGAACTTAGCAGATACAAATTTATATAATAACACTCAAAATTTTCCTAATTCAGTGGTCCAATTGGATCATTATCATTTATGAGATTTTTAGTAGTAATTTATGATGATATAGTACTATAAAGGTGATAAAAGCAATGAGAATGAGATTCAAATGATGAAAGGTTACGACAGAGACCTACACATTCAGAGAAAAAAGAAAAGGTCACAATATTTGACAAATATATTTAAGAAGTTAAAAATAAATTTAAATTTAAAGATGCACTAGCGATTTGAGTTTCTTAATTTCAATTCATTAATGTATTCAATACAAATTTATATAATAACATTCAAATTTTTTTGATTTAATTGATAATATTGATAAAAATTCATCTATTTAGCAGTATCTTTGAAAGACATAATGAACAATAAGAGTAATAAGAATGAGATTTAACCCAAAAAAATAGCTTATGATGAATATCTACACATTTAAAGACAAAAAAAATTATAATTATCAACAAAATATTTTTAAAAAATTTAAAATAAGTATAAATTTGGAGATTCTCTACCTTAATACCCCTTCCCATTCAAGTTGTTCCCAAATTTAAATTTAGGCAAAGTATTGCCTTCATAGCAAAAGACAAAAAGCACTTTTAGCCCCCACCTTATACTTATCTACAAAAAGGAAATATTTAAATCATGGGAAACTTAGGTGGATCCAATAAATTAAATATATTGTCGGCCACCTTAGGCCCATTAATGGTGGACCGTAGGATCTCATTTTACCATGTTTAATGTTTTTATAGCCATTGATAGGGTTTTATGGGCCCACATGTTTCATCAAGAAGGGGCTTAGTACAAGTTTGCTAATTAATATTAATTAACATTGTTAATCATTCTTAAACATTAAAGTTGATTAATTAAGCAACAAATCCAGCCATCAAAGCAGCAGCTCTGACTAACTTTTTTCAAGTGTGTGCTCTAGACATTAAACATAGTACTACACTTTTGTGTCCCACAAAAGGAAAAATATAGTTTAAATTGTCAGAAAGAAATAATTAATGTCCTAATTGTGTTTGGATTAAAGTATGAGGATAAGATCTACCTATTGAAAAATTGTTTTCAACATTTATGTTAATTACTTGAATAAGATTTATTTATTTTTTGGGTGATGCTATTGACTAGATTTGGGAGTGATAGGATGCACATACTTTTGCCTCCAAGAATGTCCTTTTTCCCTTTTATATTTCAGGCATTACTATTTTGAGGCAAACCTAGTACTATTAATAAAAGACATAATTAGGCATGATTTGATTTTGTGTCACGCTCAAATTTAGAATCTAAACCTTACATAGTCATTGTTTTTCTTTGCTACATTCCTTATTTTGTCTTGAACGGTAATTGTCCTGATGGCTTAGCCCATTAGATCATAGAAAGGCGCCCCCATATTGCTGGTCACCTCCATCATTGTACACGGAACTTCATTATGCGTTGAGTAGATGCTCACCTCTTGAATGTAAAAATTACCTTCAAACTCACAAGTGCATTCTGAAATTTGTGTGATTAATTTGTCCAAAAAGAATATTCAATTAATGTATATGAGTTCTTCAATCAAATATGGTCGCTCTGTTAGTATTTTATTAACATGGGATTATCGTCTTGATTCTTGAATATTTGCATGAGCGGTTCTTTATTACTCAATAAATGGAAACGTAAAAGAATATATAAATTAATTATAATTTTTTTCTTTGGGTAAGAATTGATTTTGCCTCGAATTTGAACAATTTTCGTGCAAAAAAGATATTTTGTTGATCTTTCAACATATTCCTTCCCTTCTTGTTGCTGTTATCCTAAAACATACAATACGCAATTCACTTGAAATAATTATTATGACTAATAAGTTCTTATTTATGGACATTAATTTTTTACTTGATAAAATAGTCGTAAATTAATTAGGATGGTAACGAATGTTTAACTTTATAAAGGATAATATAATTTAAATTTATGATTATAATCTAAATTTAGGGTTGAACAAGAAAATGAAACAAAGAAAAGGAGAATATTGAATCAAAATTCTCAAAGGTGCTCTCCACTAGAGTAATTTGCAAGCCCTCCTCCGACTCCATTATAGCAATGATAGCTCATAATATCCGCCTTTTCCCTCCTTCGACGGTCTTATCCAGACGGACTAAAGTCATGGGTGGAATCTAACAATGATAACATTGTTAGCTCATAAGCTTTTGACGGAAGAAGCTAACGAATGGTAAAGCAAAACGAGTAAGTAACACAGAGGGCTCGTTTGTTTCGAATAATGCGATTAGAAGTGATATATAAGCAAATAAATATATTTTAAGCCCATTATGATAGAATATTTTAATTTTATGCTTGGTTGATAAGATTAATATATAAATAAATTAAAATATAATATATAAATTTACTATTATATTCTTTATACTTCTTAATAATTTTTTCACAATTTTCACAATAAAATATAAGCCCTATTTGATATTTGTAATTCGTATCACATCAAATCAAGCATTATTCCACTTGATCTATTTTTCAAAAGCAACAATAAATAATGTTGGGCAAGACCAGAAGGAAATCACTTGAATTTAATTCAATATAATCCTCCAATAATCTTTTTAGATTTAAATTTATATACAAGTTTGATGATATCTTATCGATGCTTTATATGTATTTTCATACACATTATAATTAAAAAAATTGTGATAATAGTACTAACAAACAAAATCTATAATTTAACACACATTGGAGAAAATTATTATCTTCAAAAATGAAAATAAATGTGTGTTTTCTATGAAAATACATTTTATAGCTGCTTTTGAAATAAAACAACATTGTTTTGTCCCACACACATTCTTCTTCTATACAATTCCCAAATAAAATTTTTCCCAAAAATACTCTAAATACTAGTTTGGTTGGGATGATAAGACGTGATACAGTATTTTTATACCACCTTATTATTCGTTTGGTTGGAGTGACAATAAACATTTAGGCTCGCATGAATACTAAAATCCCATATTTATATGTGCAACTCACATGGTAAATTAACATGTTACCCCTGGGTTTATTTATCATGCTAACCAAATTATACTATAAGAGCTCGTTTGCTTGCTTTGATATTGATATTGCATGATAAATATACAATTCAACTCAATTTCAATTTTGATTCATTTTTAGAAGCCCTTGATACAGTTAGAGCCCATCATGCATTTAAGGCCAAACTTGGCTTGTATATCAAGGCCTTAGGGTGTGATATGTTTTCCAACCTAAGCTAAAATAAATTATAAATTATCAAATGAGATAATCATGCCAAACAAACCATTAAAGTTGGATATCAAGTTATTTAAAATATGCAGACAAACATTAGATATGATACACAACAACCCACTATTTATCCTAGTCATATGCCTAATCCAAACATACCAAGCAAACGAGCTCCAATGATAAAAAATATATAGATTATTACATGATAAATAATTATGAGACAACTTAAAAATTCGAACCAAACTAGCCTTAAATGACTCCACACGTAGACTAAAATATTCCTATGAAAGTCATTATATTACAATGTTTACTGGGCCCAGCCCAAAACTCATCAAACTATAACGGCCCGAATTGGCCATATATCTCACTTCTATTACGGGCCCATTATGGGCTTTACACTCCACTCATGAAAGCCCAATTAGTTGGTGACATCAGGACGATGTCGTATTAAGTGCCTTTTATTAAAAAAAAAAAAAAAAAAAGAAATTAAAAGAATTTCCATGTAAATTCCAATTCTGGGGAGAAACAAAAGATAAAAGCCTTTTTGCGCAGAAGAGAGACGGCAGAAGAGAAGGGGGGGAAAATATTAAAATTAAATAGAAAAAGAAATATCTCCATTGCCGCCGATCTTTTTGGAGAAGAGATTCTTGGGAAAAGGGATTCTTTTCTTCTCGCATTTCATTCCGATCAGATCTATTTGGCTTATGCATGCAGTTTTTATATGTGTACATTTTCCTGTAGTTTCTGTATTTTGTTAAATTTTTAATTATTTCCCAATCTTTCGGCGAGTAGGAAATCTAAACTGTGAAATGAAGACGTGCTGTTATTTATAGTTCCGTTTTGCCGATCTTTTGCTTGCCATTTTGTGTGTTTTAGGGTTTTGTGGACTTTTTGTGGGAAATATTACTACGGGTGTTGAGGTGAAGTGTGTGGGATCATTAGTGGTTTAGTAGAAAATTTGGGAGCTTTTTGTTTTCGTTGTTTTTTGTGTGTATGAAGATTTGTTGTTTTCCTTTTTTATGCTTTGGAGAAAGAGAGGAAGATAATATTATCAAGACTAGCAGAGATACGTATTATTTATATTGTATTAATAAGGGCGAAGAGGATATGAGGGAGGGCATTTTGGGAAATGAGAGTGAGGAGATGGAGAATGATGATCTGAAATTAGGGATTTGGGAAACTTTCGACAATGTTGGTGGTGGTGAAGGGGAGGAGTTAGGGTTACAGGGTGATGAGAGAATGAATGGGAGGGAAAATGACAAGAGCTTTGATCTTGACCCTCAGAAAAGCAAGGATCTTTTGGGGTGGATAAATGACGTAGAGCCGAGATGTTCCACTACTGGAGGTAGTGGAAGTCAGGGGTTGAAAGTGGATGTTAATTTGAATTTGGGGTTGGGTTGTGAGCCTTCATCTTCGTCGTCGACAACAATTACCATTGGAAGAGAGAATTGCGATCGTGATATGCAGAATAAACGGCCAAAAGTTCACTCCTTTTCTCTGTGAGATTTCTTTCTCTTTCTTTCTGTCTATGTCTGTGCCTGCATTACTGACTTATAGGTCTTAGATAAGATCTATGTCTTTGCGACTAGGAATCTTTAGCTTGATTGTTTGATTGGGATGTGAGTTGTCACTGGGTCACTGTAATGGGTGCTTAGTCTATTGCAAAACCAGAATGAGGCATAAAAAGAATAGATAGGAGAAGCTTGTTATTTGGTCAGTTATTGAGATGAACTGAATCTTGATCTTTTTTTGGTTTAATAGACCCTATCCAGTGTACTCTGAGCCCATCAGTTTTATGAGTTTGGAACTCCTTCCGATGGTTAAAAAGCATGGTTCACCGGATTGTCACTATATTGTGGCCAGAACGGCTGAACCGGAATGGGAAGGGAGGCCTTCGTTCAAAAGTTTTGGACTATAGTGGGGACAAACATGAATCGGCCCATATATCAGATTTGAGTTGATGGAATGGCGGTAAAATTGGCTTGATGCGGCGAAATTGCCAATTTCTCAGATCATAACTGAAAAAGGATGGAAAAATGAGGAGACCATGGTTGTGGGCTGCTTGGAGATGGTGGGCGACACGTGTCGGATCATTCTGTGTTGGTTAATAAATGAAAAGGAGACTAGAAAGGAGAGAAACGAGAAGAATTATGGTAAAAAAAGGCCGAAAAGGAAAAGAGCAAAAAAGGGATAAGATAAAGAAAAGAAAATGAATTTACATATAGTTTTTTTATCTTTTCATTTGATTTAATATTCATCTTGATTAGTAATGCTAATCATTGATCAATTAAACTTCTAATTAATTATTATTTTATTATATTTGATTACTTATTGATAATTAGTGCTAAATTAATTACTTAATTAATGATGTTTTGGAAACTAATTTTTTCTAATTATTTGCATATTTTAAAAATAATTGAACAATGTAATTTAAACAAATTTTTATTTTTATTATATCAATTTTACTGTTCTTTTTTTTAATAGTTTTTTAATATATATTTACTTCATTATTTGAACGAAAAATCTATGATGATATCATTGGTCGTAACAAAGCTTATTTAATCTATTGTATTAATTTATGGTATTCAAAGATTATTCTAACTACCTGATAAAAGAGCTATTAGAATTTTACATGTTTTAATTTTCTGTAAGAATGTTTTAGAAACTGCTCAGTATTTCATGCTAGAAAATGTGTGGAATGCCTGTGACTGTTCGTAACATTGCAATGAAACTGGACTGGTGGCCTCCGTTCCAATCCCCACGTCCGTTCTTGCGAACCATCGACCATGTTGAAAAGTTTTCTTCCGCTCCTCCTCGTCTTCCTCTTTTTCCTCTGATGTTCACCCCCCCCCTCTCCCCCCCCCCCACCCCCCCACCCACCCACCCACACAAGTTTTCTAGGAAATTGGAAGCCGCTTTACTGTCCTTTTTTCTTTGCATTAATATCTGACGTTCCAATGTGCTTATGGATAGTTTTCTTATCCATCTTTCCAAGATGGCATAATTGGTTTGCTTTAATCTGCATCCCTGCTTACAAGTCTTCTTTTTGACTTTACACTGTTGTATATTTCCCTGGGAGCAAATTCTTTCATAGTATGTTTTATATCAGTAAAATGTGGCTTTGTAATTGTGAAAAGCAACTGCAAAGTGTTTTTGGAGAATGGCTTCTGAATAAATATCTTTTCTAGCTTTATTAGTTTGAAGTTTTGGTCACAGTAATGCCATTTATTTGTTTCCTAGTACCCGAAGAAGCTTTAATTGTTCATGAAACATTTTCTGAAATTTTGTGTAAATAAATAATCTGGAAAATGGAATGACTGGAAGTCGAGTATGCTTGTCCTGCTATAAGATTTCTCCTTTACGTGAACCAGGAACCTAGTCATAATTTCCTCTTTTGCAGGGATTGGAGCACTAATTTCGAAAATGAAATTCATTACTTTTCTCCTGTGCACGAGAAGGTTGGTGAAGTGGATGTGCCTGATTCTAGTGTTGCGGGAGATGATGCTAGAAATAATAATGATACCTTTAAAATGGGTGATTCATTAGAAGTTCGAATGGATCTCACTGATGACTTATTGCATATGGTGTGTATTATATAATGACCAAAACCAAAAGGAAACTCCACTTCTTATTTGTTTAGAAGTTCGGTTGGGTTTTAATACTGTTTGCTGCTGTAGGTTTTCTCTTTCTTGGATCACATTGATCTTTGCCATGCGGCAAGAGTTTGTAAGCAGTGGAGGGATGCAAGTTCTCATGAAGATTTTTGGCGTTATTTGAATTTTGAGAATCGACCTATATCTGCACAACAATGTGAGTGTAACACTGGCTTTGAGTGCTGCACAATAATGCAAAGATATAGATTACTTGCTCATAGCCTACTGTTTGAACTGTTATTGAGTTACTAGAATAGATCTAGTTTAAGTAGGTAGATAATGATCAATTTTCCTGGAACTTTTTATAGCAATTGGAATGGTTTTCACTGATATTGATTACATGGCATCTGCGGTGTTCATCACAAAAGTGAAAAATATTTGATGTGTCGGAGCTTGAAACTTATAACATACCAAAAATGTAGAGTTGCTCAGACAAGAATAAGAATAATAAGATCTGTGTGGATACTCACTTCAAGCTTGGCTTTCAGGTCTTGGTTTTTCATGTGAACTAGCTGGTTTTTACAAATGATCTAGGTTGACTTGTTAAAAGAATAGAAGAAATGAGACTCTACTTTGAAAAATAAATTGAAATGACCCTTCCTGTTTGATTTGTCTTGAGAAAAATATGACGCGAGATTATGTTATGAAAAAGGTTGTGAAAGAGTGTTTAGTTTTCTGTTGTATGAGCTCAAATTTTGAAAATAAAAATGCTCTTGTTGGTTTCCTTTTTCATCACATTGGGAAGCTTTCTTAGCATTTGGAAGGATAATACTGGAGGAAATTATGTTTTCTGTCGTTCGCACTATTCAGTTTTTTGTTTTTGTGTAATGTTCATTTTATAATTTAGTTTAATGTTGTCGCTTATGAGTTTCCTGGTTGACTATGAATTAATAGGATACGGATGGAAGAGACTAATAGAGTAATTGGGGGAACATATGTATGTTCAATATTTTATAAGTTAGATATTCATTGGTAAATGCAAGTAAGCTGAACCTAGTTTGCAACATTGTGTCTATATAAATCAATTTATGGTTAGCCTAGGTCCTGGCTGAATTGGTTCTGCTTGAACTCTAGTCAAAGGTAGTGATTGACTGTACATCTACATTCTTGGATGGTAAGTAGACTCCATATCCGAACTAAATGCATAGCGGTCGTATTAGTTTGGTGTTACATTAAAAAATTAAATTTGGTTGGGCCTAAACTAAGCATAAAATATGATATTCCGTGTGGCGTACTGGGCATCTATCAAAACATTAAAAATGGAGAAGTAACTGGATAATGGTTTCTGGGACTTTGGCCCCATTGACTGGCTTTAGGACAATTCTTCTGAGGATATGAGACTTAGGACCATCACTAGGAGTATAAATCTTGATAGTCAGACTCAGGATTGCTGGGAAGAGCATCAATATTAGCATGGTCTACGGTATCTGTGATTTGCAGAAAGTCTCCTTCCTATGCCATGGAGTCAAATAGAGCAGGAGTGCATGTTCAAATGTTTGATTGATTGAAAATCTAATATTTCAAGGATTAACTTGCTAAAGTGGGTACTTGATGTCAATATGTTGTGGAATGCACCTAATATATATACATACATCATGATCTGAAGCTGATTAGCTTGCTGAAACGTTGTGTGTGTTTTTATATTTTTGTTGGCTTATAGCTTCTCCGATCTACCTCCATTTCTAACTTTTGGTACCATAGTTAAATTGACCTTGGTTAGTTGTTTGGTGTTTCAGTTGAGGACATGTGTCATCGATATCCAAATGCTACTGCAGTAAATATTTATGGTACTCCTGCTATACATCCACTCGGGATGGAAGCAGTCTCTTCATTAAGGTAATTTAAATACTGATATTTTTGGATAAATTTCTCGACTTGGTAACCTATATAATCTTTCTGACTCTTCTGTTTCACCACAGAAATCTTGATGTTTTAACTCTGGGCAAGGGCCAGTTAGGCGAGACATTTTTCCAAGCCCTATCTGATTGCAATATGTTGAGGAGTTTAACTATCAACGATGCTACTTTGGGTACTGGAATTCAGGAAATACCCATTTATCATGATAGATTGCATGATCTTCAGATAGTGAAATGCCGTGTGCTCCGTGTTTCCATCAGGTTTCAAATTGTTCCACTCACATTTTAAAATTTCTATTAACTCTTAGATGATATTATAGCTCATAGTTCTTTTCAGGTGCCCCCAACTTGAAACACTGTCCCTGAAGCGCAGTAGTATGCCACATGCTGTTCTCAATTGCCCCCTTTTGCGTGAGCTTGATATAGCTTCTTGTCACAAGCTTTCAGATGCTGCAATTCGTTCAGCAGCAACATCATGTCCACTCCTGGAATCCTTGGATATGTCAAATTGTTCGTGTGTCAGTGATGAGACGCTACGAGAAATAGCTATGTCCTGTGTAAATCTCCGTGTTCTAGATGCCTCGTACTGCCCAAACATTTCTCTTGAAGTAAGATTCCTTTTTAGTTCTTTTTACAAATGGTATGTGTATATGCATACATCATCTAACGTACGTGTGGTTCTCCACGGAAGTCCGTAAGACTGCCAATGTTGACAGTTCTCAAGCTGCATAGCTGCGAGGGTATTACATCAGCTTCAATGGCTGCAATAGCTCATAGCTACATGCTAGAGGTTTGATCAAACACTTGGCATGAGCTTTTTGGCATTTTGTCAATTTCATGATCTCATTACTTATTTACCATCAAAGTGGTTGATATTTGGAATTATGTATCTGTTTTAGGTTCTTGAGCTTGATAATTGCAGTTTATTGACATCAGTATCTTTGGATCTCCCGCGCCTGGAGAACATTAGGCTTGTGCACTGTCGCAAGTATGTTCTAATCCTCCAATGTGTGCCTTAACATGTATTTTCCAGAGAATAACACTTTGCTTGCATCTTTGCAGATTTGTTGATTTAAATTTAAGAAGCAATGTGCTGTCATCAATTACAGTTTCTAATTGTCCTTCTCTCCAGATAATCAGTATTACGTCAAATGCCCTTAAAGTACGCCGTCTCTTCAAATTTGTTGTTCAATCCCCAGTTGTAATCTCTTTAGTGAAGAAAATGCTTTATCCTTTCAATTTACTGTAGTTTATCCTAGGAATAAGTATTTCTCTGAACTGTTCTTGCAGAAATTAGTTTTGCAAAAGCAAGAAAGCTTGACCATGTTAGCATTGCAATGCCATTGCTTGCAAGAGGTAGACCTTACTGAATGTGAATCTTTGACAAATTCCATTTGCGAAGTTTTCAGTAGCAGAGGAGGCTGTCCTGTATTGAGATCATTGGTTCTTGATAGTTGTGAGGTATGTCGTCTTCAACTTTTGTTTTTATTACTTTCTCTGATGTCCTTTTTGTCTAATGGTTTACAATTCTATTATTGTGTGAAACTTGATTATGATTAGCAGCAATTCATATTTATAAAGTAAAATGCACTCTCTTGTATTAAAGATTAGTAAAGTACAATGCACCCTCTTGTATTAATAAATCTTTATAGGCAGAAGAAAGTATATTAGATTATTTTTCATGAATTCCTTGGAACTCTGATGCTAAGCTCAAGCTTGGTGATGATGGAGCATGGTTTACTTTGATAACTTCTATGTTTTGTTGGGTACTTGTAATATGTGAATTCGACCTTTTCTTGTGAAAGGATTTTTTTCTTTTCATTTCCTTTTTTTTCACCCTTTCCATGTAGATGTTGTACAATCACGGTTATTGTATCTAATTGTAGCTATTGCACTTTGTTTGCACTTTGTCAGAGCTTGACAGCAGTGAGATTCTGCAGTACCTCTTTAGCTAGTCTCTCACTTGCTGGTTGCCGTGCAATAACTTCCCTTGATCTCAGTTGCCCATACCTTGAACATATCTCTTTAGATGGCTGTGATCACCTAGAGAGAGCAACATTTTCACCTGTAAGTGACAATCTTAATAGCTTATCTCATTATTTGGTTTGAGGTTGAGGTCCATTATCTTTTATCGATGCCTTGAAACCTTCTGATTTTTTCCTTGAAAGAGTTGATTAATGGAATTTTTTTTCATTAAATGCTTGTAAATAATGTTTGCACCTGTTTATCAATAGTTCTCTAAATTTGGGATCCATGGTTTTGACCCAAAGTGTGGATCTGTATCGCCGATACATTAACTTGATTTGTTTTGCTTATCATGCTTTTGAATCAATCATATTTCAATTGCAGGTTGGTCTTAGGTCTTTAAATTTGGGAATATGTCCCAAATTAAATGTACTTCACATTGAAGCACCACAGATGGTTTCACTTGAATTGAAGGGATGTGGTGTATTGTCTGAAGCATTCATTGATTGCCCACTTCTGACATCGCTGGATGCATCTTTCTGCAGGTGATTCTTTATCACATGTGACAGGCAATATCTTCTGTAAGGTTTTAGTTGAAACTTGTTTGTCTATGTTTCATTGTTTCTGACTGTCGTCTTTTTGTGCTTGATGTGTACAGCCAACTTAAGGATGACTTCTTATTTGCTACAACATCATCATGTCCACTAATTGAATCCTTGGTATTAATGTCATGCCTCTCTATTGGCCCTGATGGACTTTCATGTTTGCACTGCCTTCGAAGCTTGACCTACCTTGATCTATCCTACACCTTTTTGGTTAATTTGCAGCCTGTTTTTGACTCCTGTTTGTATTTGAAGGTAATTTGCTCTGTTATTTTGTCCTCCTGTTTTCATTAGATATTAGGCCCACTTTGAAAATATTACTTCCAGTGCTTATATCTTGCTGCTCATAGTATGTTAGTTCTTCCGTTCTCTTGATTTCACATGTAGCAAATCCAGGATTTTCTGTGTTTTCTGGCGATAAATATAAGGGATTGGTTAGTGGTGATCCCATAAAGACTACCTTTGTGTTTCATTGATTCATATTTTGTAGGTTCTGAAATTGCAAGCATGCAAGTATCTTAGTGATGCATCATTGGAACCTCTCTACAAAGGCAATGCTCTCCCTGCTCTCTGTGAACTGGACTTATCCTATGGGACGCTCTGCCAATCAGCAATAGAGGAGTTGCTGGCCTGCTGTAGGCATTTAACTCATATCAGCTTGAATGGTTGTGTCAACATGCATGACTTGGATTGGGGCTCTCGAATTGAAAGACTCTCTGTATTGAACACTTTTCATGGGCCACATGATTCTTCTTCTCTGGAAGATATCCTCCTGCCTCAAGATCATGCCAACCGGTTACTGCAGAACCTCAACTGTGTTGGTTGTCCGAATATCAAGAAGGTGGTTATTCCTCCTACAGCAAGATGCTTCCATCTATTGTCATTAAACCTTTCGCTGTCTTCAAACTTGAAGGAAGTTGACATATCATGTTGCAATTTGTTTATTCTTAATTTGAGGTATGTGTCATCATGTTACTTCTGATAGTAACACAATTATTGCCCCTTTCAATTTCATCATGATGGTTTATCTTATTATTTATGTCCAGCAATTGCACCTCCTTGGAAATTTTGAAGCTCGACTGCCCTAGATTGACCAGTCTTTTTCTTCCGGTATGTTTTCATCTGACTTTACAGTCTTATAATAGTTGCTAGGTAAGTTTTGTACCAGTGGAGCCTGTTAATATAAACCAACTGCTCAAGCGCCATAAAAATTCCATCTCTGGGTATGCATGGTTATTTCAATGGTAAAGATTTTTATTGCATATACATCCAGCCTTTTTCATTCGATTCCTCTTGACATAAATATAGCAATACTACTTTGTTGACATATATGTGCCCTGCCCCTGGTTGTCACCCTCTAGTCCCACTCAACAGCCTTTAGTTTACTGCTTCCTTACAACTTCTCACCTCTCTAGTTGAAGTTGGCCGTCTTATGATATGATTTTCTAACCCTTTTTCATCCCTTTGTTTTTGGATATATGGAATTGACCAGTCTTGTAACATCAATGAGGAAGCCGTTGAAGCTGCCATAACACAATGCAACATGCTTGAGACGCTTGATGTTCGCTTTTGTCCAAAGGTGGGATCAATGGGGTTTGATGCTTTTATCAAATTGAGAACTTATAAATGCGATAATCATATCATATTGGGCCCAAACCCAACGTTCTAGGTGTTTATCTAAGTATATTTTATTTCTTTCCATGGACAGATATCTCCATTGAGCATGGGAACATTCCGGGCAGCATGCCCCAGTTTGAAACGCATCTTTAACAGCTTAGCACCATACCTGTCAAGTACGTGAAGCATCAACCGGACAACGTTTGCAGTTACTGAGAACTTACTAGACTAGCATGTGATCTATTTATATCCATCCTCTCTTGTATATAGTGAATTCTCTCTCCTTTTGATACTACCAGTGCTTGAAATAGTTTTTCACAGTATATCTCCTATCTTGTTCTGCTGGTTTTACGAAGCCTTAAGTTATGGCTATATTGTGCCAAAGCAGAGTTTCTTTGAAATACCATGTCGGTATGCTCTTGTGTATTCTGTTGATATGCTTAGATTATCTATTTGGTGTCTATCCTGGCTTTATGCTGATCATGCTTCAAAATTTTATACATATCAAACATTGGAACTTTGGTCTCTCATTCCCCAGGAAGCATGAAAAGGGTCTGCAGACAGAAAATGCAATCCTTTCTTTGTGTGGGGGTATATGTATTCAAGTGAGTTACGAATTGATAAATATTTAATGTAATAATGTTGGTGCTCATTTTAATTTTTCGTTCATATATGCTGGCTCATCTTTTGGATATGAATGTGAATGGTAAACATTTTTAGATCGACGAATCATGAGATAACTTTTCAAATGTTCTTAGATGGGAAATAGTTGATCTAGGCACTGATCACAAACTCAAGAACCTAATAGTTGAATTCATGAGGAAATTTGTTTTTTGGCTTTAATTTGTGCTGCAGGCCCAACTCTAAAAACAAAAATATTTGCATTAGTAGTAGGTCTAAATCTAATATTAAATAGATAAAGTAAGAGGAGGTCATTCATTTTGGCCATTAAACTCGGGTTGAGCATTGATTGATCTAAACTATAGACTTGATTGCAAGAGTAAGAAATGAGTGGTAAACATTTTCATTCATAATAAATCGTCGAATTATGAGATAACTTTTCAAATGTTCTTAGATGGGAAATAGTAGATCTAGGCACGGATCAAAAACTCACGAACCTAATAGTTGAATACGTGAGGAAACTTTGAGCCGTAAACTAACTCTAAAAATGAAAATATTTGCATTAGCAAGAGGTCTAATTTTAGTATTAAATAAATCGAATAGGAGGACGTCATTCATTTTGGTCATTGAACTCAGGTTGAGGATTGATTGATCTAAACTAAAGACTTGATTACAGGAGTAAGATACGAGAAAGAATCAACTTAAATTTGATAGACGTGATGCATGCAATGAAAATGTTGCAAGAATGATGAAAGAAAAAGGTATGCAATGACAAAGTTTTGTGGGCAAGTCTCCACATTCCATGAAGTTGAGGGACCAAATTGTAACGTAGTGGCATTTTCGCTATTACATGAAATGTCCAGTTCCTCTTTTAGTTAGACCATCACAATTCAGATGGATTGTAAGCAGACAGACAACTGCAGCCAACAACTCACTCAAATCTCCACATGTAACTGTTCCTTTCCTTTCACAGCAAAAATTTTCAACTACTCTCTGTCTCTCTTTTTCCGTCTGATTCCCAGCAATGGCATTGACAACCCGTTTTCATATTCTCTGCATTTTCTTCATTTCGGCTTCTGCTGTTGTTCAAAGTAAGGTTCTTTTTCTTGTCTAGTTAAGAAAATCTTGTACTTGATTCTTAAACCTTGAACTGGTTAATTGCCAGTGCAATGTCTTGAAAAGGGACATAGAATTTGAGAGAAAATGATTGATACAGTTACTTGATCTGTTGGGTTTTCTTTATGCTCATTTATTGCCAGTGGTTTCTTTTGAAGTCTAAATTTAGTGTCCTGATTCTTTCTACATTTGCAAGTAGAATAGTAAAAGGTGTGGTGGTTGTAGGAGTCAATGATGAGCTAGCTTTTTTTGGAATCTTTTTTTAGTTTGAAGATGAGATCTCTTGATGGGTATCTACTTTTGGTTACTTTGCTTCTGCAGAATTTAAACTATTGAGATCTTGTATTGTCATAAGTTAGTTACTAAGTTTTTGTACAATTGAAGATACTTGTGCCTTCTGGGTCATTTGAAATCTTGGAATAAATTGCATATAATATGGGAAAATAATTTCAGATTCTGTTCATTATGGAGCTTTGATTCTTGCTTTTGGGTTGAATTAGTCCATGTTCATAGTTGGTGTTAGACATTGGTTCTTTCCATTTTTGTTGTAGAAGCCCACATTTTTATCTTGACTGGAAACAATAGTATAGTGAGAATAGCTGATGATTCCAGAATGAAATATGAGGCTCTGTGCATATTCCATATTGTTCTTTTGCTTGAGGGGTTTACAAAATCAATGCTTTTCCTGGAAAAAATTTGCCAATACTGTGTTAGGAACATGAAGTTCACATTTTGCAGCTTTTCTTCCTTCAGTTTGTAGTTGTCATAAATGCAATCTTTGTTAAAACCTCTTAACGACCATACCCGTAACCGTCCAATTCAAAAATGCTGTTCCTAATGAGCAACTGATTTCTTTTAAAGCAGTCAAATGTGATAAGGTGACTGTATGGCAGTGCAAGAGAAGGATTTTCCTTCCCTTAGTGAAAAAAAATTAAGGTTGGGGATGCTTTCTTGCCTTCTCTTTCTTGTTGAATTGCATTGAAATAATTCCAGATGATGTGATAGTTGGAAACTTTATATACTCAATTGTTGAAAACTTGGCTTGTTGATCTGTTTACTTCTATCCTGTTTATTATTCGTTGTTCACATTTCATATATGTGATATGTGATTTGGTGCAGATTTACCCTTCTTAGTGCAATTTTTTTCAACTGCAGAAATTTAATGATCATTTTTGTGGTTAATCCATTTCTTTATACTCGGTTCAAATGCGTGCAAGATGCCTATGTATTTCCACATCTGTTCTGTCTTATTTGGATTCAAAACCATTCCTCCCATGGACTCGAAAAATATTAATGGATTTTGCTGTTGGAACACAGATAAAGTTACAGATAACCCTGCTGATGAGTTAGTGGCTGCAATTAACAGCAACAGAACTGCAAGCAAATCATCATCCTTATACAGCAACCCAGGCCTTGCTTGTATTGCTCTCCAATACATAAAGGCCTACCAGGGTGATTGTGATGCTGTGGGTGGTCCAAATGCCAAGAAACCAGCTGACTCTGAGTTTGCTGAGACTTTTGCACCCAACTGTGGCGTTGAGGTCTCGACCCTTTCTCCAATCACCAGCCGTCTACTCGGGTGCCAGTCTAAGTATGTGAAACCATCAGAAGCATTTTCAGGGATTCTGATGAAGAATGATAAGAGCTTGGAAATACTTCAAAGCAAGAATCATTCTGAAGTTGGTGCTGCTGTGAGCGGCTCGGATGGTGGGGCGCCCTACTTTTGGTGTGTGCTGTTTAGTAATGGAAAATCAAACAGTAGCTTTGTTCCTGACGGTGGTGTTGCCAAGATAAGCCGGCCCGGCTGCTTTAGTGGTGCAAACGATGCTTGTAGTGGTGCTGTTGCTCTGTCCAGAAGCCTTTCTCTTTGGCCAGTTGCTGTGGGTGGTTTGATTGCATTGGCCTATGCATTAAGCATCTGAATTTGTTATGGTTTTGATTGTCTATTGGCTTCATTGATAAGCTGCTTTTGATATTTCAACAGTTCATTTATTCAAACTTGAGTGTAATGTGAGAAAATCATAATTTTAATTCAATATATTCATTGGATATTGTTTCTCTTTGTGTACTCAATCTTCACTATACATGTGTTTGATCTTGTTCTCAAATATAGAATTGCATAAAGCGCCAAACACCTTTTCAACAAGTTAAAGTTTTGGTTGAAATGCTAGATAAACTGCAGATTCTATATGAAATCGAGATCTTACTACTTTTTTAGCTCCAGAGGATGCACATTCGATTCAAAATTTGTTCTTCAACTCTATTGAGTTGGAATTTTTCGGCTTGTTTTCTTACATTTTGGATGTTCTGTACAAAAAAATTTGGGAGAATGAGTTTTTGGGAGAATATTTGGAAAATGTGTTAAGTGTTTCTTTTTATTTTGAGAAAATATGAAAAATTAATTGAGAATGAATTGCTTGTTTCTCAATGTTTTTGTTGGGGTGGGGAGACAAACTTTATTGTTGATATCAAATCAGTTGCTTTTTTGTTGGGTTTATAGGGTATAAGTGATTTTTTTATATAATATATATTTATAGTTGGATGATGGATGTGTGTGTGTATATATATATATTCGTAATGATTGAAATATGATTGTAATGAAATAATGTTTAATTATTTTAGTTGATTGAAATATGACGCCGTCGTGAGCATTGATAGAAAACTATGAGAGGTTATGGAGCTATCGGTGCCGTATCGGGAGAAGGTAACTTAGACAGTGCAAACAGCAGATCGTCCTCCTGCTGCCCAAAAAGATCATAGCCGGTCAGTTATTTGGGGGCCCCAGCTTTGCCCTTACCCTTGTTAGCATCAAACTTTTTTTTGGGCTAGTCTAACCACCAGTCTTTTTGTCAAGTAAAAAAGCTTATAGTCACCTCAGCGACTGGTCGAGCTGGAGGGTTTGCTGCTTGAGCCAGTAAAGTAGCCACTGTTGGCAGTTTGGCTTGGGGCGATGTTGCGACCTACGCTTCACGATGAGCTGTAGCATTCTCACGATGATCCTAATTCCTCTATGCACAAGTGATAGCTTGAGCTCAGGTCACATTCATCATTTCTTCCCGATCTATGCAACAACAATAAGGTTAAGATATACATCGACTTGAAAGATGATAATAATTGAAAAGCGGCAACAACAAGCATAGGCTGGCTACCTAGTCGAGCAACACCAACAAGATGTAGCTGGGTAGGCGATAGGCCTGCTAGCACCAGATTTCTCTCCTTGATATAGCCCGAAGCCTCCATCTACCTAAACTTAACTAGATCCCTAACAAATGTGTTTGGCCAAGCTGGGGTTTCATTCTCAGGCATATTAATGTGACCTCATATCCAACCCTATGGTATGTTAAACTTGATCCCGCTTGGACGTCAAATAAAGAAGTAGCAAGACTTTCAATTTTGACCAAGAGAAGAGAAGGGGTGACTAGGAATTTTTGACGAGGGCAGGCTGCGAGATAGTAAAAACCCAACTCCTCTATGCTGCCCAATTTGCGAGACATGGGAAGATGACACAAGTTGCTGAAATTAGTGAAAGAAAGATGTTGATCATGCATGTGCATGAGGATGGCAAAGTTGTATATGGTCAAAAAATAGTTGGGCAACAACTGGGTGATACTGACTTGAAGGCCCCTGAAGAGGTCAACTATAAGTTGGGCAATCGAGAGCCTAATGCTACATCTAAGGGTGTTCTTGAAGACATTGATATAGTTGACAGGAGGTTAGTGCATCCTATCATCGGGCCTGAAGTAATCAGCTCGAAGTCTAAAGGAACATGGAATAGCTACCTAATTTGCACTAGATCTTTGTCGGTTATTTTTGAAGTAATTTCACTATAATGGTAAGGAGTGAACAACCGACCACAGGAAACGGGCGGCAAACTTGGCTCGGCCTCTCCCCCAGCAGCAACCCGATCGTTATCAGAACTACTCGAAGTTGAGCTGTCATTAGTGGAGCTACAAGACTCGCTAGTTGAGCCATTTCCCTTCCATGATCAAACTCACATTCGATCCCTTCACTATCGCTCTCCCTAGGGCTACTCTTCCCAGATATGCACAACATGTTGAGCTTGAATAGAAAGTTTACAAAATGGAGGACTTACTGGCTTGCAAGGAGCAAAGATAACTTAATGAATGAAAGATGGCAGTGAAAGCTTGATGATCGACCTCTCGGATTGTAGTAAAAGTGAAAATGAGGATTTTCATCGTTCCTATTTATAGACCTCAGTGTGCAGCAAATGAAACGACGATAATAATTACCCAGCCATTGCTTGATGCTTCACATGACCTAATGTAACATACACAATTAATACACTAGAACCCTGGTTGATTTTTGAAATTTGGATCCATACTAAAGTTATCGTCAAAGAATACCTAGTTCCCGCAGAACGGCTACTCCTTATTTCTTCTTGTCGACTCTCTTGATCATGTCTCAAAAGTGGGGGGGGGGGGTAGGCTCATGATATGGGATGGCCCAACAAACCTAGCACAACGACTCTCAGGACAGAAGTATGGATTTGGGCAGCCCAATTACCTACAAGCCCATTCTATTGACCATGGCTCGACCTCAAAGTTGACAAGAGTGCGAAGAGAAACCTGTTAGGAATGTTCATATCAACTAGGGAGTTCGATCCGAGACGACAACCTCTCAGTAGTATTGAATGCTCCACCAGGCGGCGTGCCCCCGCATTAATGGTGCATGCCACCACTGTACTCCCCTTTTCAGGTGCACCAAGCTAAAACGCGCCACCAATATACCACCCTACCTCAGGCTGCATCATCTAGAACCATACACAAGTGGGAGAAGACTTAAAGCTCTCAAGTAAAGACAAAAGCCCTTCATGCTTAACAAGGGCATCTAAGACCTATTAGCCATTTGAGGAGGTTATAAATATCTCATCTACAACCTTCAGCAAGGTAGGCCATTTTTATCTTAAAGCCCTCAATCTGCTGCTCCATTCCCTAGTCGATTCTATACTATTTTGAGCGTCGAAGTGCTCCTCGGCTAGCCTGATGTTTGTTGTTAATTGCAGGACTCGACCCCAACACACTAAAAGTATTCTCGTCGTCCACACTCTGGTCAATCACATTGGATTCCAGCCCAATTCCCCCATGCACAGTTTATACCCTCATCATGTATTTAATTCGAAAATAGAATTTTGGATGATGTCACTAAGAAAGTTATGTTATTCATAATTTTTTTCATCAATTATGTTTCTTCATTTACAAAAATAAAATTGTTTAGGGTACTCCTATTTGATAATAACTTTTTTAAAAATACCATTCAAATAAAACATAATTAAATATAAATCTAAAATATGCAGAAAAATTAATTATTTAGTGCGAATAAAAATATCAAAGAGTGGAAATTCCCATATATTGTGCTTATATCAAAAATCTTATTTACATGAAAATACAATACATTACCATAAAAAATTATATATCCTTGCAGTTCAAAAAAATAAAATTTGTAATCCTACTTACAAGAGCATATAACACATTCTTGACAAAAGTTGAAAAAAAGAAAAAAAATGGTCAGTAGAATGAGGTATGAGCAAACGAGAGAGTAGAGTAAAGGTAGTAAGGTGGGGTGTATGTGTATGTGTGTGCCAGTGTATGTGAGAGAGAGAGGGGAAAAGGCGAGGAATGAGGCAGAAGGAGGGCGGCAGAAGAGTTGTAGGGCATGTTTGATACCACCTAATAGCACCAACAAAGGTCTTTAATGGTGGCTTATCACATGTTTGATATCAGTTATAAAACTTCCGGGTCGACCCATAAAAATTGAAAGCCCGCCACTATACTTCACATTAGGGTAGATTGAAAATTGCAGCTCTGAGGGTGTGATTGAATAATCGCACCACCAACTAACCTCTTTGTTTAAACTGTGTGGATTGATATGTCCCTCAAACTCTGTTTCCTACTTTTAGGCCCTTCAAACTACAGAGCCAAAATGCTGCCGCTCAGATTCACATTCAAAATCCCTTCGTGAAGTCAACGAAATGATTTTTTCATAACTCACAATGAAGAAACACTAATCAAAAGCTAGATAACAACCCTCTGCAAAAAGCACGCAACTCAATTTGGATTTTATTGCTGTGGGGTTTATGTTGGGCATAGTTTCATTGTTTCATTTGGCCATTTTAATTTTTTTTTTTTGATGAAATTTATCATTCGTTCCTCTGCACAAGTAAATTCATGGAAGCAATATTATTTTCTTTTGCAATTGGTAGTGCTTCAGTAAGCTCCAGTTGAACGGCTTGAAATGGATGGAAGAATGATATGTGTGCAGAAACACAAACTGACAGAGAATGGAGCAGCAGATTTAACTTCACAAAAGTGTGACAACGGATTGAAATCAATTCAGCAGGAGAGCAAGGGTAGAGGGCGAAAATTGTTGTTAATCAAAACAGGAAAGGGAATTCTTGGGACTCTGTGTAATTTCTTGCTCCTTTTCACTTACTACCATATTTGATTAAGT
Organism: Jacaranda mimosifolia; assembly: GCA_018894105.1. Lineage (NCBI taxonomy): Eukaryota > Viridiplantae > Streptophyta > Magnoliopsida > Lamiales > Bignoniaceae > Jacaranda > Jacaranda mimosifolia. The sequence goes on from CM032119.1 coordinate 42,726,760, forward strand.
GGGTTTTGACTGGGGGCAAAAACTGTCAAACTGAAGATTGTAGAGTGTTTCAAACTCACTTCTTTGAATAAGTAGAGATTTATGTATGAAATAATAGTTGACCTAATATTTAATATCAAACATAGCATATTGCTATTACAATCTCACACACTGACACACATTATTTCACTTGCCCCTTTAATTGAGACCTTATTTCACGTTCAAACGTATGTTCACACGTCTCGCATTTTTTGAGGAAGAGAAATGAGTTTTACCTCAACAACCAATCGCAAGCTTCCGTGTTGCTTCCTTTGTCCTTATGGAGTCTTGTCTTATTCCCTCGACCAACCAATACGCGTACCAACTTTATGTAATCCACCTCCAAGTCCACGATCAAGTCAACTTTAGACGTTACTCATTTTTTCCTTGTTTCCTTTATTTGTTTGATTGAATTATTATTATTATTATTATTATTATTATTATTATTATTATTATTATTATTAAAGATTTCACATTAGTTTTTTATGTTTTCAGACTTTTAAAAGTCATCCTGAAATTAATCTTTGATTTAGACGTCATATTTCCAGCTTATATTTCCATCACTCGTTTGTTTCAATATTTCCACAAGTCATTAATTTCTTGGAGTGTGGCCCTTGATTGAGAAATGGTCACCTTTAATTATTTTATTTCAGATCAAGTTCATTTTGGATGTGAAAAAAGTTTAAATAATTATTTCCAAAGTAAAAGAATTGTATTAATTAATTATTCATTTGCCATTTATATATAGTAAGATGGTTTAAAAATATATAATTTTTTAAATACATTTAGAAATAAAAATAACTTTATAAATATATCCATTAGAAATTAAGGAATGGAATATAGAGAAAGCTCAAAGTTTTAAATATTATATCAGAGTCTACGGACAAAAAATTATTAAATATTTTTACAATTTCGTATCGAGCTATTTTCGTATCATGGATCACTTGATTAATAAAAATATAATACAATATCTAATTATATCGTAGCAGCTTTAGGCCAATTATGACATTAATCTCGCATGTAAAAACGTAAGGCCTGAAGTTCGAATTTAATTGACTCCTAGCATGTAGAGTTAATTACACAATAATTGCTAATGGGGTACTTGAGTTTGGGAAAAACACATAACTTGACCTATTGAAGATTAATGATGAGAAACTAACAAGGTATTTGCGTGAACTTATAAATTATTCAAAATATTTTATAAGATGTTTGGGGCGTATAAAATGTCAAAAAGTATTTGATAATTTTTTTTTAAATAAAGAACTTATAAGCTCTTAAAATAAAGTGTTATGAGCTTATATATAAGCTATTTTTAAAAACGTAAGGAGTTCCAAACTTATTTTTAAAATTTTAACAAGTTTTCTTAATTTTAATTATATTAATTACGAAATTATTATTACTAATATTTTATATGTTCCAAGATCTTGTTTTATCAAATACTTTAAGAACTTATTTTAACTGCTAATTTCTACATTTCCCTGTAACAAAAGGTAAAAATATGTATGTGTTTCTTAGAGAAGAAAATTAAATGTACTTGATAAGTATACTTTCAATGAGTTATATTTTTATTCTCAACAATCAACATTAAGAAAATCTTAATACAATAACAAAGCATAACATTATAAAAAATTAATATGACATCAGTAATCAAAAACCTTATTTAACTATTTATTATTAAAATATTAATATAAAAAACAATTTGTTCAAACATACTTTCTCAAAAATTTATGACATTAATTAATTTTCAGTAACAAATATATCTCCACTCTACGTATTTAATTTGTTTAGGGTTTAAGTACATATACATATATACATACATACATACACACAAAAATCCGCACATTAATGATTTATTAGAGCTTAATTTCTAAATCTTAAAATTATATATATATGTGAAAGCGATGACTTTTATAAACCTTAGTTTGCTCCAATTAGCTGAATTGGATTTCAACATTTTTTAAAAAGTTTTATAAACTTGTTTTGCTGGAAGATTATGGGCTATGATCAAAGCTGGAAACCCTGTATGATCCTACTCGTTTTCATAAACCTCTTAGCCTTCGTCATCGTCAGAGCCCAAGACCAAAATCAACGTTTCTGTATGAGAAATGGGAATTACACAAGTGACAGCACATACAGTAACAATCTTTACGCCCTACTCTTCAACCTTTCCTCAAACATGGACGAAAACGGATTCTACAACGTGTCCGTCGGGCGGAACCCAGACAGAGTCAACGCCATCGTCCTCTGCAGAGGCGACGTATCCCTTGATCAGTGCCGCAATTGCGTCCGAAGTGCCACCGTTGGACTCATAGAGTTTTGCCCGAATCACAAACAGGCCATCATATGGTACGAACTCTGCATGTTGCGGTACTCAAACGAGCCCATATATGGATCCCAGACAAATGATCCCGAATATATCATAAGTAATACTGCTGATGTCCCAAGTCCCGATCAGTTTAGGGCGAATTGGGATCGGCCAAGGCTGCTGGACGATCTTCTTGGCCGGGCGGCTAACGGCAGCTCTGTGCTGAAGGTTGCCGCAGGGAGTAGGAATTTATCAAATTCTGAGACACTTTATGCGCTGGTTCAGTGTACTCCAGAATCCTCATGCCCAGCTGCAATCTTCGCTATGAGCTTTATCCCTTCTATAATGAAACTAAGCTTTGGGAACTCCAGAGGCCGCTAGCACCTTCACCACCACCACCACCACCACCAGGTAATTATCATATTTTTCCCCGTCAATAAATAGAATATGTTAAATAATAAGTCTCCCACGTAATGTGGAAGGTCAATAGTTCGAGCGCTAACGAACTCTTGATGTGCGTGTGTATAAATAAATAAATAAAAAAATTATTAGATGGGAGAAATTGAAATAAGAGAGAAAATATATATTGAGATAGAAAATCTAAACTGTTATATTTTTAATTATAGTTAGAAAATTAGGACATGAGATCTTTTAAAATTCAACTGCTCTCCTCATATTTTCTTCTTATTGTAAGAGAAACAAAAGAATCCTGTTTAGTTTTTGTTAGGAAGATGATACTACAAAAAATTAATAAAGTAAAAATAAAACACAAACACATATAGTTCATTTAATTTGGATTGCATCCACGGACGAGAAAAAGAAATCAGAGGTATAATTAAGAGATTTTAGAGTATATATTTCAATGAGTTTCTTTCAATTGGGTTGTTTCAAACGATCAAACACTCTATAGGAAAAAAATAAAGAGGGATAAGAATCTAAATTCATGAGTCATAGTCGAACTTGATCTTTAAAAATCAAATCAAACTAGGATTTCCAAATTAATATACCATATCCCAACAAACAGGATACAAAATCTTAATTAACCAACTTAGGATACCAAATCTAATTAGCCTATGACTTAATTTTGAGACATAACACAACAATTTTTACCTTGGTTCAAAGGTCTAAGTTATAAGAAAGGACACCTCATGAAAACAAAACACAACTAGTAATCTATCTCTACCATGAGCCATGGTTCACAGGAACAGTTGCAAGGACCAGAACCGAGGGAAAGGTTTTAGTTCCATTTCAAGGTTGCGAAATGGTCCCAGATGTTCCCTAAAAATTTGTTGCTAAATTATTTAAAAAAATTTAAATAAATTGTGAAAAATATTAAAGCATTTAAAACTCTATTTCTTGTTTATTAGTATAATTTTGAACACCATAAATTAATACTATAAATTAATATTCTAGATTATATAAGTTTAGTGAAGCTCATAAATATCAGAGAAGCTATTATACAATATAATAAATTAAATAAAAATTATGATAATAAAATTAAACTTTGAAATTTACCCTCGTGGTCCCACTTTTCTACAAATGTAATTTCCTTGCAATTTCCAAAGAGAAGAAGACAAACTTCTGTGCACACTTTTAGTTTCTCATAAATTTACAACCAAACACCAACAATTTATATATCGTACATCCAAATCCCATCCAAATCTCTTATCATCACGTGTTCATACCCATAGTCAGCCACTATACGTAATAAAATAATAAATAAATAAAAAAAAAAAAATATATATATATATATATATATAGGCAAATTGCAGGTTCCAGAAGATAGTGAGAGCACACACACACACATCATTCTATTTATATACATATTTATAATTAATATATAAAAAATCATTTCAACTCATCAACCTAACAAAAAGTAACTAATGTAATATCTACAATAAAATTTATCTTCTTTCAAAAGACTTTCGAAAAAACAATTTTATCCCAAAAAATTCTTCAACAATCTCCTAAAATAAAAACAAACAACCATCACATTCCTACAATTCACTTCCCAAAACACCTCCTCCTAAAATATTTTCCTCGATTCAACCAAAATACAACCAAACAAAGCCTTACTTTTCCCATTTAAATTCAAGCCCAAAAATCTACCTTCTCAAGCTTCCAATAATCCAATCTCTGAGTCACCTCCAACTGTAACCATCACTCATATTTCAGATTATCAACAGCAAAACGAAGCTGGAAACTTCTTTCAAACCCTCAATACTACTCAGTATAGCCAGCTCCTGAACCTTTTGTCCAACCACTTCAACTCCTCTACCAAGCCAAACGAGCCTGCATCCTCCTCACGCTCATATACTGCAGCTATATGCTTTCCCCAGTCCTCCTCATCACACATTCCTTTCCACATAAAATTAAGCAAATAAGATCTGACAATGGCACAGAATTTTCCTGACATGCTTTCTTCACTGAACATGACATCATTCACCAATGCTTTTGGGTTGAAATGCCCCAACAGAACTCTATTGTGGGGTGCAAATATCAATACCTCTTGAACGTTGCTGGAGCTCTATACTTTCAGTCCCAAATTCCTATATGCCTATGGAATGAAACAATCCTCACCACAGTTCCCTGGTCCCTTCCCTAGTTCTCCAAAACAGATCCCTATATGAAATTCTATATCATTGCCCTGTTGAGTACTCTTATGTCAAAGTATTTGGCTGTCTCTGCATTCCAGTTGTTCTCCAAACAATCCTTATGGATTTTGCAGGAACGAAAACTGTTATCATCATTGTTGCTTCAATTGTTGTGTGTCTTATTGTTGCGACTTGTGGTGCTATCCTGGGAAAAAGAATAAACCAGAGGCAGCAGGAAATCCCCGATGGTGAGTTTTGTCTTTTTTTCTTTTCCTTTTAAATCAGATATTTACGTTTCATAAATCTTAGTCTATTATAGTTTAACTTCAGCAAAACTAACCCAAAGGTTCTTTTCTATACTCGGTCAATTAGTTTCTGAGGAGATTAGCACCGTTGAATCCCTGCAATTTGATTTCAGCAAAATTAGAGCTGCAACCAATGATTTTGCTGATACTAACAAATTGGGGCAAGGTGGATTTGGAGCTGTATATAAGGTAATTGAACGTATTGTTGAGTGTATATGAACAAGCATAATGTCAGTTTTGCTTATTTGGTTCTGTCTTGTTTAGGGAAAACTTCCAAATGGTCCAGAAATAGCAGTCAAAAGGTTGTCTAGAGATTCAGGGCAAGGCAGCATCGAATTCAAGAATGAGGCCTTGCTACTGGCCAAACTTCAGCATAGGAATGTGGTTAAGCTCTTAGGTTTCTCTCTAGAAGGAACCGAGAGGCTTCTAATATATGAATTCGTTCAGAATGCGAGCTTAGACAAGTTCATATTTGGTACGAGTTTGTTTTTGACTTCATCAAATATCAACCAAAATGCAAATAAAATTGGTTGCTGATTTCAGTAATAACTACTCGTTCTGATATTCAAATTTAATGGGACATACAGACCCAATCAAGCGTTCACATTTGGATTGGGAGAGTCGCCACAAGATCATAGGAGGTATTGCGTGGGGACTTTTGTACTTGCATGAAGGTTCTCGACTCAGAATCATTCATCGTGATCTAAAAACCAGTAATATACTTTTAGATGGGAAGATGAATCCTAAAATTGCAGATTTTGGGATGGCAAGATTGTTTGGGCAAGATGAAACTGAAGGAAGTACAAACAGGATCGTTGGGACTTTGTAAGTGTTTTTACAAACAAAGTATTTTCGAAGAATTCTTCCTTGCTAACTGATTACTATAATTTTCATATTGCAGTGGATACATGTCTCCTGAATATGCAATGCACGGGCAGTTTTCTGTTAAGTCGGATGTCTTTAGCTTTGGAGTGCTGGTCCTGGAAATCCTAAGTGGTCAAAAAAACAGTTATGTTGCAAATAGGGAGAATGCGGAGGACCTCTTGAGCATTGTAAGTATGGATATCTATGAAAAAAACCCAAACAAAAAAATAAAAATGGAAAAAGGATATGCCTTATTAATTTAAAGTCGATTTAACTAATTAAAGATGGCAAATTTTCTCAGATGTGGAAAAATTGGCGTGATGGAACATGTACAAATATTATAGATCCTGTGTTGAAGGCTAGTGGGGGTTCCTTGCCTGATATGTTGAGATGCATTCACATTGCTCTGCTGTGTGTTCAAGAAAATGCTGCTGACAGACCAACAATGAATTCAGTTGTTCTAATGCTCAATAGCTTCTCCGTAGCTCTGCCAGTACCTTCAAAGCCCGCATTTTTTATGGATAGTCGCTTTAGTCCGGAAGTTTCACTTTTTAATGAATATGATTCAAACTACAACAGAACATCAAGGATTAGGACAGCTACATCTGAAGGTTCAATGTCTCAAAATAAAATGTCGATTACTGAGTTGTATCCTCGTTAAATTTGTAAGAATTTGAGCATCTATGGCTACTAAATGTGTGTTTACTTCTGGCTTTAGAAACCACGCAGATTGGCCAATGGACTATGGAAAGACTAATCGACTGGTGCAGCCATCGTTTGCTACTTTTTGTTGCCTATTATACCATGAAAGGGTGCCAATGGACTAATGCGCCTCATTTGAATTGTGATCATTTTATAATAATTCTACTGAAGAAACACAGGCTTTTGTTAGGTTTTATTTTGAATAGTAAGGGGGAAATATTTTGGGAAAATGAGTTTTGGTAAGTAGATTGAAAAAATGTGATGTAGGTTTGGTATTGTTTTCAAAAGTTATTTTATAGGAGAGTTGCATTTTTTGTTTTGTTTTAAAAGGTAATGAATTGTACGATAAATTATCATTTTTTTTAAAGCAAAAATCAAAATTATTTCTTTTATTATTTAAACGAGAAGCTTAAATAACAAATTTAAAGAAAAGAGTTTTCCTCATAAAGAGAAAATCAAAGAACTTTTATTGCTCAAGTTGTGTGTCAAAAGCTACATTTGTTTGCTATTCTCTTACCGATAGAAATATGAAAAGTTATGCTTGTCTCTAAGACACCTAACTCTCTGAAAAATTATGTAAAATAACACCTAAATTCCTAAAAATAATGAAAATTTTGAAATATAATATTTATTTAGAAAGAAAAAATATATAAAAGATAAAACTTATTATATAAATGATAGGCATCAAATATTTCCCACGTGCAAACAATTTTTTAGAAGATCACTTTAAATACTTCTAAGTTCTATCTAACTCCCGTGTCACACTTTCAGCCTAAAATGAGTTAGTTTATGTAATTGGCTAGCTTTCTTATGTCAATAATCAAAAAAGAAGACGGTGCCATTTTGACCCGAATTTAATATGTGCTTCTTCAGCTAAACCAATTCTACGACCTATTCTTTGATTTAAATGTTTTGTTTTATTTCCTATTTCATCCCCTATTCCATTTAGTGAATATATGATTTGTGTATTCAATATTTATTTATAAATATAATTAATTTAGAGTTAAATACACTTGGCATAAATACAGTAAGTTGGAATAAGAGATAAAATAAAAAAAGAAATAGATAATCCAAAGTGCAAAATTATCGTTTCTAACAATTTCAACAGAAATTCAAGACCGAGGTTTCCAACTTAATCCGCAGGACACAATGGTAAACTCAGGGCAGCTATTGTAGAGATCTGTCATCTATCCAACAATGTTTGTAGTAGCACTTGTCTCATTCACTCCTCATAAATTCCAAACGCCATTAAAATTGCAGTATGAAATCATGAATATATATTGATTCAATTCCACTGCTTTGTTGGAGAGATAAGTGGCTATGAAATGGCCAAAACTATCTTAAAAAGTAAATTGTATAAGGAGCTAACTTGGCATCAAATAATGAATGAACATACAGTACCCCCAGTAGACTATAGTTACACTAGAATTTCAAAATGGGAAGTGAAACAACTTAAATTTCACCATTTGACCTTTCTGACTTGTTCCCAGAAAGCCTTTTCATCCATTTCTTCTGTGATGTGGTAAGATGAGAGGCTATTGTATGAGATGAGATACCTTTTGATGCTTCTGCTGGTGGAAGTTCAGCAGGCAGGGCAGCAGCTGCACCTGTGAAGGCATTTAGAACAAGAAATGCTAATATAGGTGAAAGATCCAGTGTCCCTCCAAGTGGTGGAATGATTCCCCGGAATATGTTCAAATACGGGTCACATAATGTGCTGAAAAGAAGTGAATCCCATATCAAGTTTCATATGAATTAGGTTATAGAATTTTCTCATGTCATTGCTAAAAAAACAGATGATTTTGCAAGAAAGTAATTCGACCATAGCATGCTATATTCTATTAATTAACATCGATTATATACTAGTTTTTGATTTGTCTATTAAGGCAAACTGATATAAGCAGAATGATGGCATTTGGCATCAACATTTTGCGGTAGGTTAGAAGGAACATGAACCCCAGTAAGCTGAAGAGCTCAACAACGATAAAACCCCCATCTGTGAGTTGGGGAAAAAACAGGGCTTTTGCATTATCCAGAAGAATTTCCAAATTGTGGGAGTTTAACTGCTAAACTTTAAGCACTCAAATGGAAGCTAAGCTTTGTATGGGATGTACCCAAAGAAATATTGTCCATACCTGAGGGGGCTGACAACTGCTGGAGGAGCATTAGGAAACCAAGTTAAAACAAGCCGGACAATCAACAAGGTGTTGTAGATGCTTAAGAAATTCAAAATCCCATTAGTAACCACGACTCCTGCTACTGAATCACCAGGCAAAATGGCTGCAAAATTTTGATTGGACAGCATGTACAAGTTCTGGCAGTTTCTGCGTGGAATCTTGAAGAGAAAAAAAAAAAAAAAAAAAAAAAATCAAGTGCACTTGTTAATAAAGTTAAAAGAAGAAACTAGTGAGTTCAACTAGCCAAAAGTCTTATCCCAGGCTTATATAAGAGTGGTTGCATGGGTTTTCTTATGTCATTATGCTCATTCAAGGGCCATCTACAAACTTAAAACCAAAAGAATTTGGAACCTCTGTAAGTATTTCATTCCATTCAAGCAATCAAAAGAGATAGGGAAAACATGATGCAAGATAGAAAACGGTTGCCCAGAATACTTCAACAATCAAGTTGCAATATAGGAGTAGAACAACATGCCGTATTACTTTCAACATAAGCTTCTCTTTCTTTAAGTTTTTTCTCTCTTTCAATTTTCAGTTTGGCATCATCCCATTGTTGCTATAAGACAAAACAAGCACAGCAAAGAATTAAAAAGAAAACAACAATCAAATCTACTCAACAAAATGCAGCCCACATCACAAAGAAATAAATCACCAAAAGCACTGATGAAGTTCCCCATATTGCACCCATACCCGTAAACACCTCAACTCCAGAACTAGCACCTCATACAACTATTAAATCTAAAGGAGTTGAGTTGTGTAATGGGAAAAAAGAAATTGTAGTACTTTGAGTTGCTCAGCAATAGCTATATAAAACAGTCCAACAGTAGTTTCAGCCTTTGAGAATCGTATTTAACAAAGTGATTCACGCATATAAAAAGATGCAACCACAAATACTCCAAATCATAAAACAAAATTTCTACTTCGTACTTGTAATCAGAGCATGAATGACAATCTCCTACCTCACAGTTTATCATCCTCTACAAAGCTAAAATCTTTGCCAGTGTCCAATTGCATACTACTTTTGAAAATTTTCAACTTAAGATAGAAGACAGATATATGATCACCTACACACTAGCTCCATACACAAATTCCACTTATGCTGCATTTTGGTGTTGAAGGAATGACAAAAACTATAATTGTGCTCCAACAAATTATCATTTTCCTTTTCTTCGTCTTTTTCCTGGCCAAAATCCAAGATACAAACACTGCATTAAAACTATGTTTGGTTCAAGAATTTTGATGGGGAAAAGAAAAGAAAATGTTAAGGAAAATGCTTAAGAAAGGAAAACTTAGGGAAAAATCTAATGAATTTGAGGAAAATGAGTAAAAAAGTCCATTTGAGCTCTCTCTCCTTTTCCAACACAATCATCTTCCATTCTTTTCTTCACTATTTTCTTACACAACCAAACAATCTTGAAATTTTATATTTCTTTACTTTTGTCTTCGTTTTCCCTAATATTTTCCTTTCCTTACCAAATTCCTTAAACCAAACATAGTGTAAGGGTCATTTGACAGACTAGATTCTTTTTTGATTCTTAATGCAACAGACAACAATTTTGAGCTAATTCTTTTCAACAACTTCTGAACAATAATAAACAATTTCAATATAACAATATCAATATTGTCAAAAAGAGATGCAATAATTTGAGAAAATATGATTTTATACTGCAGCATCCCCTTCTGCATTAACTGTAGTTTAAGTTACCAACCAGCAGAAATTCCTCATTTCTCAATTCTCACAATTTCTAACAAAGAAAAAATCTCATCCATACATAAAAGCAACCCAAATTTCACACATTCTTTAACCCATTAGTATTTCATATAGAAAGAAAGAATACCTGGCAGCAACTCTGAAGATAAGAAGAAAAGGATATTACTTTATCAAGAACCCCATTTTGGGACCTCAGAATCTCCATCATTTTCAGACATTTATCCACATTCGAAACAATGGATTTCTGGACTCCACGTACGACATCCGAAGCTCCAATCAAGAATTTGGGATTCGAACTAAAAGCTTGTCTTAGAAACGGATTTCTGTGGATGAAACTGAAAGGGGTAGAAGAAAGCGGGAATACCTCTGAAGCTGGGGTGTTAGCAGCAAAAATTTGCTCATCCTCCATTGAAGAAGAGCAAGAGTTCATATTTTCTTGCAAGCAGAGGAGATAGAGGGAATTTAGGAAGAAGACTTGTGGCGTTTGAGTTGGATAAGTGGAAAGTTAAAGGTATTTGCACTATCACCCCTTCATTTTCTTGAAATTATGGATAAAGGACTTGTAATTCTTTGAAATTATGTGAGCACTCTTTTCTTGATTTTGAAGTGGGCTAAGTAAATGGACTTATGGCTTTGGAGAATTGGGCCTACCATATTTTGTAGCACGTGATGTGAGAACTTCTGTTGATTTCAAATTGGGCTATGTTTTTGGGCTTATGGGTTTAAGTAGGAGAATTGGGCCTACGATTCGAGAAACCGTATTCAACCCACACCTATTTGGAAGATTCTAGTTCATACTGGTTTGATCGAATCCAATCCAATCACATAATTTAATAAAAACTATTGATTACAAAATAGAATAATTATATTTTTTATATAATTCGTTAGGTTTGATCAGACCTGATATAGACAAACACAAATTCCCTCCTAATAAAACATCAAAGAATGTAATTGTATTTAACATCCTACAAAACGCATTCTAGAACATTTTAGTTGCCCATAAATGGATCATGTAATTATAGATGCAAACAAATCAAATCAACTCGTTTACACTTGAGCCAAGTTCATATAAGGTTCAAGCTAATATCGAGCCAAATAATTCTTGTTTGTAGGTTCAAGAATCTGTATTTTCTTTAAAAAAATAATAATACATTGATTTTTTATATATTATAAAATAATTTTATATTGTAAGCTCAAGTTCAAGTCTAAACTAGATGACTTGAGCCTCTATCTTTATGACAACATCAAGTTTAATGAATCGAGTCAAATCGAGTCGAGCCGAACTCGAACCCAAATGAGTTCGAGTCTAAAAAGATTGTCAAATCTTGACTCAACTCGTTTGCCTCTCTACATGCAATAATGTATGACCATGGTGTCTCAAGATTTACTAAAAATATACAAAGAAAGGAAGGTTTTTTATGCAAGCTAACGGGTATTGTTTTTTCTATCAATTCATTGTTGGAAAAAGTTATAACTTTGGATGGAAGAATTATCATTGCTCGAAATAGTATATGTATATTTAGGGGCATAAAAGGCCACAAATGCTTTAATTGAGTCATTAAATGGGCACGTGATTGGGAACATTTGTTGTTGGAAACATTTTCATGCAAAAATGATTTGCATGTGATCATTGGCCCCATTTTACCCCTTACCCCACCAAACATTCCTCTATTCATTTTCTATATATATATATATATATATATGTCTTAAAAACCCACATTTGGCAATCAATTTCCTTAAACCATACTGAGAAATAAGAATTGTACCACATTTATTTAATGGATTTGTTGGATACTTTTGCACGTGGTGGGCCACTCCCACCCACGACAAGGACCAGAGCCCTTCCCCAAATGCCACGGCCCATTGGGCTCTAAGTGAAGTCCAATATGACATGAAATAGCGAGGGCTGTCAACGGATCAAACTTGAATTAAATAAGTCATATCCAAATGCAAATTTAATTATCAAAATTCATATTTAAATTCAACTCAATATATTATAGAATCTTTATTAGTTAGTATCATATCTGAATATGATGGATATTCGTGATCCGATAAAAAAATTCAACATGATTTAATATTTTTTTCTTTCTTTTTTTTTTCCCCTTTTGGATTGTATAGAAGTATTGTATTTATAAATTAAATTACGTCGTATTTAAATTTTTAATAATTTTTTTATTATATATTAGTTCAAAATTTAAATATTTAAATATAAACCCTTATTTCACTTTATAATAATGCATAGGTGAATTATTATATATTATTAGATTTGGCATTTTATCAGTACCCCTCTTATTTTTTAAGCTAAATACTCAATATTAATAGCATAATATAGACGTTGAAATAGATATTAGGACAATATAATATATAGCTTTTATTTTAAAATATTTATTAATATTATATATAAAAGTATTAATTTAATAAAAAAATTATTAAAGTTCATATTTGGATATTTAACGGATCAAGTTGATTAATTACATATATGATCCACTTATTTCAGATTATAGATATTTATAATTAGATCTTATCTATAAGATATTTTAATCGAATAAAAATTTTAAAATTTGGATTGAATTCAAAATAAATTCTGATTAAAATTCGATTCATTGACAACCCTATAAATAACAATCTAAATGCAAAGGATGAAGGCAAAACTATAAAAAGAAAAAAGGAAAAAAAGAAACTACGATCAACTTATATATTCTTTAGTAAATTTTTTTTGTAAAAATGAATATCACGCATGTAATATTCCAATATTGGAATAAGTCGAATTCTTTTGACCAATCATTTACCGCTAAAAAGAGCAATAGAATGGCCAAAAAGAAGTGTGTAATTGTGTTACACGATTTTTCCAAGAACCTTTGAATATTGTAACACCTTATCCTTTTGTACTTTAAAGGATATAAAATAAATTTACTGGGGCTGAGATGCAAAGTACAAAAGTCACAAGGGGTGGTGAATAGTTTGTGAAAAAGAAAGAAATATAGAAAAGTTTGTTTTTGTTTTTTTTTAAATAAAATATGCGTTGCAAAAACTTTGGAGTTCATCAATTGATCCATTATTTAATATTGCCAATCAAAATATTAAAGGTCAATTGAACAAATCTAGCAAATTCAAACTAGCGCAATATAGAATTTCTGACTGGGGATGCAACTAAGCCGTGCCGAGCTGAGCTGAGTTTGAGCAAAATTTTCGAGCTCGAACTCGGTTCAATAAGGTTAGAATTGACAAATAAATTATAAAAAACTGCAAGCTCGAACTCGAATTCAAAATAAAAAAATATATATATATAATATATACTTATTAATAAAATAAAATAAAATAAAATTAATTATATACTGGATCGCGAACCTCAAAACTAAATACAAACGGCTCGAGATCTGTTTGAATTAGAGTTCGAACTCGACCCCGTGATGCTCACAACGAATCGGTTCAACTCGTTTGCACCCCTACTTCTAACAAATCATTTATTGCTAAAAAGAGCATTAGAGCAGCCAAAAAGAAGCCAAGACCCTTTGGATATTGTAACACCTTATCCTTTTGTACTTTAAATGATATATAACAAATTTATTGAGGCTGAAATGCAAATACAAAAGTCACAATGGGTGGTGAATGGTGTGTGAAAAAGAAAGAAAGATAGAAAAGTTGTTTGTTTTTTTTTTGTTTTTTTGTTTTTATAAAATATGCGTTGCAAAAACTTTGGAGTTCATCAACTGATCCACTATTTAATATTGCCAATCAAAATATTAAAGGTCAATTGAACAAATCTAGCAAATTCAAATTGACACAATATAGAATTTCTGACTAGGGGTGCAACTAAGTCGAGTTGAGTTTAAGCAAAATTTTCGAACTCGAACTCAATTCAATAAGGCTAGAATTGCCAAATGAATTGTAAAAAACTGCAGGCTCAAACTCGAACTTGAAACAAAAAGAATAGTAATATAATATATACTTATTAATAAAATAAAAAATAATATTTAATTATATATTGGCTCGTGAGTTTCGAGCCTAGATATAGACGGCTCGAGATCTATTTAAATTAAAGTAATAATCAACACAACATCCAAATTTTTATACATTGAAACAAAAAAAACTCAAAATTTTTAAGTTCAACAAATTTCTACTATACCCCGCCTAATACCAGTGGGAAATGAACAGCGGGTGGGAATGAAAAAGAAACACTAATGGAAAGTGGAAGTGTAGAACTGTAAACTATTTGGTTTTGACATTATTTTTAATTAGAAAATATAAAATAATTTTTATATAATATGTTTATTGTTATATATATAATATTATTTATTATTATATATATAATATAAAAATATAATTTTTACATTATCAGGGTGGCGGGGCAAGTTTGGGGTGGGGTCAGTAAACCCCATACCCTATCCCAAATAATTCAGGTTAGAAAAATCGCACAATCACCCCAAATCCGTCCCATTCGAGATGAGTTGAGTTCGGGTTTGGGTTATGCCCCGTCTCATTGACATCCCTATTTGCAACGAGTCAGTTCGACTCGTTTGCACCCCTACTTCTAACTGATTATTTACTGCTAAAAAGAGCACTAGAGCGGCCAAAAAGAAGCCTCTTTTTTTACTTTAAATGATATAAAAGAAATTTATTGAGGCTGAAATGCAAAGTACAAAAGTCACAAGGGGTGGTGAATAGTGAGTGAAAAATATCTGTAGATAGCAAACAAAAATGCTAAGTAAACCCCCAACTTTGTGTGTGCACTTAATCAGCAAAAACACTGTTTGAATATAAAGTGCTATTGCCAGTGTTTCAGTTTTAGAGGCATTCCTCGAGCAAGGGAACATGGGATGATATTGACGTTTCATTGTCATTTTCAAATGTATTTTGTTATGTTAGCCTCTCCTAGAAACACGACTTTTGCCCCTAAATATGAAAATAATCCATGTTATGTGATACTTGTTTAAACATATTTGTGTACGCAATCGATTTATTTAGATTTGTCGGATATTATTAGATCCATTGTAAGAAAAATTATAGATTATTTTATCATATGATCTATAAATATTCATTTTTTTGTTCGTATATGAATATTTAACTTCTTATTTATTTGATTAATTGATTGACAAAGAGACTCTAGAAATTTTTTCGATTTTGATATTCAAAGTATTTAATTTGAGTGCATTAAAGATTAATTTTTTGTTTTTACGCTGGATCAAATTATCAACTTCGAAACATTAACCACATCAGCATCCAACATCACGAGCACAATAATTAAAACAATTCATATATATAACTTGATGAATGTATCATCTCCAATAATATTGACTTCTGTTATATTGAGAGGTATTTTATATTCAAATTTAATTTTTTTTCAATATCAAAATAACAATACAATCACATTTAAGGAGGTCGACTCGTGATAACCCAAACAAAAAGTACAGGCTTTGTTTGGTTATGTTTCCCCAAAATAATATTGTTTAAAGGAAACATAACCAAACATATCCTTATTTTTTCCTCAAAATTTTCATTTTCCAATATATACATACATATATTATATATATTTTATTATTATTCTAACAATAAAAAAATCACTTAATTTTATTTTTATCCCCAAAAACTCAACAAAAAAGTATTGATTTGACTGCTACAATAAATATATGTATCTCTTGAAACATAAATAGATATAAAAAAAAACTTTCATATTCTCCAATAATTCATTATCTGAAAACACATAATAACATCAAATAAAAAACATAACCACAAATTTTTTATTTGCTTTATCGTTATTTTATTACACAGGGACAAAATAGTCATTTCAACCACCAACTCATACCACGATTTCTACTGAGAAAATGACAACATGGTTAGTAACATCTCAAACTCTCTAGTCCTACAAAAATATTTCTTTTGCTTAAACACGAGACTTGATTGACAGTTAAAAACGCTAGTCTTAAAACGTTCTTTAAAGTCGTGAAAAACTTCATTTACAAAAGACACTCAACGCCGTTAAGAAATTCCGTCAAATGGGTGTTAAGTGTCAGGCTTTTAAAGAAATGTAGGGCCCAAAAAATGTTGATTATTATTATTATTGATGTCAGAGAAGAGGATGTGAATGAATGGACGGGTGGCCTTCCCGAGGTAACGAAAGTGGCTACGGTAACTTTCATTTGACGGTAGGGTAAAAAAGTTTTGGGGGTGGGGTTGCAATTTCAGCCTTTTTGTGGGACCTTATTTTCCAATATCCACAACCAGAGGTGCAAAGTCGTCGAGCCGGCTTGCGTGTTTCAAGAGTGGAGCTCAAACTATAATTGAAGTTGATTTCGAACTGTTTGTATTTAAACTCGAGGTTCACGAGTTAGTATATAATTAAATATTATTTTTTGTTTTGCTAATATATATATATTATATTACTATTTTTTTTATTTCGAAATCGAGCTTGAACATGTAGTTTTTTGTAATTCATTTGTCAATTTGAGATTTTTCCCAAACTCAGCTTGATTCGACTCGGCTCGATTGCACCTTTATCTACAACCCCACATGAGCAACAACAATGGAACTTTTTTCATTTTTAAATGAACTTAATTAAATTGATTTGGCGTGTTTTGCAATAATTGTTTTTGCTTTTAATATTCTAAAATTAAGTAAAAGAATATTAAAATTTAGAACTAATTTTTAGGTAGGTTTTGCAATTTTTAGTAGTTTTATAAATAGTTGGAAGTTGTTTTAGATATTTTTACCTTACATATTTTTTTGATATCTGATGGGTGTAATAGTTATTTTGTAAGAAAATGAATTTTTTTATTTTTTATTTTTCTATACAATTTTCAAATAGACATAGCTTTCAATAAGTTCATCCTTTTTAGTATGTAATGGATAATGGATTTCCCTGAAAATTATTGGTGAGTATGTAAACGAGGTATTCTACCAACTTAATTATAACTCTTAGTATTTACGATGCATGATGCATGTTTTATCGTATATATAAATTTTTATCATCATGATTATTTATGATTCAACATCATTAATTTTTGCAGTATACTGCTTAGATTATTATTGCTTATGAGAAATATAATATTATAATTTACCAATGGTATGAATTAAATTTTTTTTTTCTTGAAAAAATAAATGACCCACATTTCTCATTTACTTAGGGGTCACTGGTTCAAATCCAATAATACGTGAAACTTATCATATATCATTAGCTTTGTTAAAGTTTTTGGCCCTACCATCTTTTATTTTTATTAAATTTATATTTCATCCTTGAATTGGCTGTACAAAATTTGATTTTCTTGATTAGATTCACTCAAACATAATCCAATCCAAATAGGGTTCCTTACTTCCTTAAGCATGTTTTGATTTATTATATTTTATTCCAAAATGTCTCTTTTTTATATTTTTTTAAAAATGGGATTTTAGGGAATAATAACATTAAATGAGGGGTCAATAGTCAATAGTCAATAGGGTTCAAACCCAAGACATATTAATATTAGTTGAAATTTATTTCATTAAAGAAGTACAAAATAAATTGGTAGAATTAATAGCACATTAACTAATAACTTCAATACACAACCACTAATGCAGTCCATTTGAATTCTTTGAAATTTCAATGACTCTTTCCAATCTGATTCTACAGCTAAGAAATTAATTGACTTTTTCAAAAAATAATAATAAAAGTCGAATTTGCACAATGGATTTTTTTTATTTTAAATTAATTGTTATGGTTTTGTTTGGTTATATTTCCCCCGAACAACATTGTTTTAGGAAAATATAATCAAACATATCTCCATTTTTTCTTCAGAATGTACATTCTTCAATATATACACACATACATATTATATTATATATATTTTTTATTATTATTATTATTCTAACATTAAAATAATTACTCAATTCCATTTTCACCCGAAAAACTCAACAAAAAAATATTGATTTAAGTGTTATAATAAAAAATGTCTCCCCCAAAATATAAACAAATATATTAAAAAACAACTTTCACATTATCTAATAATTCATTATCCCAAAACACATAATAAATATATGATAAAATCAAACAAAAAATATAACCAAACACAACTTATATATTGAAACCTTTTCTTTTTTCAAGTATAGTAGCGTAAATTGAAATTTTCCATAAATGCCCACCAATGATGCATGTTGTTAGTCATGGCTGTTTTTCTTTTCCAACACTATAAAGTTTATTTTCCCAATTAGCATTCAATAATTTGTGTTATTTTCTGTCATTTCCCAACCACAATCTCCTCAATCAAAGGCAAATTCCTTTTATTTTGGAGTAGCTCATTAGTCAAGTGCTTTTTCCAATACATTCTTTGCTACGTTGTTTCCAAACCCTTTATTTCTTTTTACATTTTTTAAATGAAAAACTTATTCATTTAGTGGCCGTTTGGATTTATTTTTGTAGGCATTTTTATTTTTTGGTAAAAAAAAATAATGAAAAGTTAATTATGTTTGGAGGTTTTGTTTAAAATATAATAATTATGTAAGGTTGAAAATGAGTTATATTTGAAAAATATAATATTTTTTTATTAAAAATCACGCAAATGTGAGTAGGAAAACATGAAAAGCGAAAATGGAGAGAGTGTGTAATAGTGTGTTTAAAATTTTTTGCTGAAAATGAAAATATTGGAAATAGGGGAGAATTTAATAGTTTTTTATTTTTATTTTCAGAAGAAAATAAGAAGGGACTTTAAAAACAAAAAACAAAAGGGCACTAAAATTTCCACCATGTCATTTCTTCTTTTGATATAACTCATTATTCAAAACATTTTAACATAATTTATCAGGCTTAAAAATCAAAATTAAATAAGTTTTTTATAACAAATTTCAAGCATTATTTCAAATCAATTTGAACTTTTTTTAACCATAAGTCCTTTTGATTTCAACTTCTTCGATTGAAGCTTATTCACATGCTACTTTCTTTCTTCCTTATTCCTAGAATAGAAGAAAGTGGGTTGTGATAAATTTGTGCAATTTGGTTTGTGAAAATTTTTTTTTTTGAAAAAAAAAAGAAAATTTGAATTTCATTAAGAAAATTTACCCTAAGTTGGTAGTTAATTTCATAGTTGGTATTTGGCACAAATCACTAGCCAACAATGTGACATTGTAGGCCAACAAATTGAGTAATTCACACAACTTTGAATCTACCCTTTAGCCCACATATGAATAAATTCAACAGTAGTCATGAAAGTGTAGTTCCATAATTAGAAAACAAACAAACAAACAAACTTTACTCTTATTATTGTACAATAGGTACCCTATAGCACCTATTTACATGGAGTAATTTAAAAAAATGCTTGCATCTATTAGTGGTAAATAAATAGTACTATGGTTTATTATTTATTGTATTGCTTTTAAAAGTTGAGAAATAATCTTGGAATAGTCAAAGGGCCATGGAAGGGAGCCATAAGAGCATTTAGGGTAAGGATTTTAATGTATAAATTTTATATTAATTTCAAAGGGAAGAAAAAAATTATGTGCCTAGTTTTGAATTTTCAAATGTAGGAATTATTGTACTAGTGCTTCTTGAATAATTTTGGATGAAATGCTGCAATTATTGTAATAAAATAAAAAATATTTAATTAAAAATGTTACTCGTCAAGTATATAGGGTGTCCCAAAGTAGAGGAAAAAAGGGGCTGTTTGGTTTTATTTTCATTTTCAGTTTCCAGCATTTTTATCTTGGTGAAAATTAGTTATGTGATGTGATGTGAAAATGAAAATATTTTTGGATGAAATGTTTGGAAATGTCACGATTATATTGATTTTAGTAGGTTGTAGGTAGAAAGAGATAGAAATAATGGAATAGAGAGAAGATATATAGGGTATTTGAGAATATGTTTTGAAAATAAAAATGAAAATAATGTTGGGTGAAAATGTGTAAAAAGTGATAGTTTTTATTTTTGAAATAGTAAAAAATGTGAAAATGGGCTGTGGAAATAAAACCAAACAGCCAACTAATACAAAATTTATCTCGTTCAATATAAGCTTTTCGAGTAACGACCTGCATGTTGAAAATAATTATTTTGTATGTTTTTTAAATTAAAATGATTGAGTAAACTATAATATTTTTGAAAAAGCGAGGCTCTTTTGGTAAAAATGATTGCAAATACGCCAAACCTCAGGGACTCCATTGCAAAATTTCCAAACTTAGATTCCTTTTCTTTTCTCTTTTTGGATATATTTAGGTACCAAACCCCATATTATTTCACAGCGCCAGGCAGGCTTTATTTTCCTAACAACCTTATTAACTACAATTCTTGACACTTGTTAAAGGCAAGATACTGCTAAATTCAGACAATTGAATATTTCATTTCAAGTGTATGGAAAGCTAAAGTTGGAAAAAGAGAGGGTAAATCACAAGAGTGCAACACCATAAGAAGGAAAAAACAATCATGCCTTTCAATTTAGAAAGGGCTATATGGTGAAGAAAGAGTGCAGCACCATAACAAGAGAAACAAACAAAAGTCACTCATTTTTTGTTTACCCAGCGAGCAATTTTCAATGGGGGAATGGAGGAATTATTGGAAAAAGAAGTATTCTAACTATATGGGGTTTCATAGCTATATGTGCATGATGTTAACTTTTACACCCATATGGATAATTTGGTTAAAAGGGAAAAAAAGTGTTAATTGTCAACTGAAGAAAGGATTGCTCTCCTCAGCCCAAAGACAGCGACTTGTTATGGGTTGAAGGCTCATAAAAATGAAAAAAGATGAGATTTTTATAGCATTTTGAGGCACCCTTTTAGATTTATATGCTCATAGAGGTAAATAATTGTATGTGTTTGTAGAGGGGAGAAGTGGTGTGGTTGTGATAGAGTGAAAGCGCTCAGAAAAAGTTTTTCTTTTTCTTTGAGGGGGTGGGGGAGGCCCTGGGAAGAGGGGGGAGTGGGGAAATGACATGTAGAGATAGTTGTTTGTATGTATATGTGGAGAGAGAAAGTGCTGTAATAGTAATGATAGAGAAAGCTGTCAAATGAGAGCTGTGTTGTTGCAGCAGGGCTAGTATCAGAAACTTGGCAGATGGTCTTTTAACTTTTTCCCTCTTGAAATAATTCTCCATTTCTCTTTCCTATTCTCCAAATATGCATTCCTCTCTCTCTCTCTACATTTAATTACATGCAATATTTACACTATTTATTTCTCTATATCTCTCTCATTCTCACACACTGCAAGGCTCTCTGGCAGAACGATGTGATTGAACATTACAAAGCCAGAGTCTGTTGCTCTTCTTTTCCTTGTCACAGTTTTCCACAATCTTTAGTGTTTTTGTAATTAGATTCTTCTTCTCCTTCTTCTTTTATCTTTCTTTCATTATTTTCACATTCATCAATGTCGGTGAATCCGAGACCTGAAGCTCTGATGCTAGTATAGAAGCTTTGGCCTTCAGTCACTTCCCATTTGGATTTCCAACTTCTCTTGTCAAATGTACCTCCATTTGTCTTTTCAGGCAGAGGGATTTATGTGTTAGAATTTCTTTGATATTATGGTTGTGAAATGCTGTAAGCTGGTTAATGAGAAGTGGGCTATGGCTAATTGTTGGAAAAGATTTGTTCTTGTGGGATTTCTTGTGGTGCTCTTGAGCTTTGCTTCTGTGGATTGTGATGATGGTGAGTGTTCGTTAAGTTTTGTTGGCTTTTCCAAACTTGGGGTCATCATTCTTGGCTTATTTTAGAGCATGGACTGTGTAGTTTAGTATTTTAATCATTTAATTACTGTTTAACTTTTTAAAGGAAGTTTCCCTTTGTTTGTCCTTATTACATAATCACGTCATTGTCTCCTCTAAACCTTGTTTTTTGTCCTATTACAATGCCTTAACCAATCTCTGTTCAAGCTCCAAACTTTCTGCTCTTTCTTGAGCTAAAACACAGAAATTTACATTCTTACTTATGCATCTATCTCTTTCTCTTTGAATTTTGTGCTTTTATGTGGAAAAGCGGCAACTTTGCTCGAGGTGAAGAAGTCATTTAGAGATGTGGACAATGTGCTCTATGACTGGACTGACTCTCCATCTTCGGATTATTGTGTGTGGAGAGGGATCGCTTGTGATAATGTCACCTTCAATGTGGCTGCACTGTGAGTTTCTAAATTTTCTTTCCTTTTTCCTAAGTTTCCATTATTTTACTACCCAGTTATCTGTCTTGATGTCAAAGATTTGGTATTTCCTTTAGTATTTGGAGTACTTATGTATCCATTTTACAGTAATCTTTCAGGGTTGAATCTTGATGGGGAAATTTCACCTGCAATAGGACAGCTTAAAGGCCTGCTCTACATGTAAATTGACCATTTGTTTTCAAGTTTTCTTGCATATCTTAAAAGGATTGTGGCTCTAGCATCAAACATGATTGTTGTGTTTACTTCAAACCAGTGATTTAAGGGGGAATCGGCTCTCAGGACAGATCCCAGATGAGATTGGGGACTGCTCAGCTCTGAAAAGCTTGTAAGTTAGTGTTTGGTTTACAAAATTTAAGAGAGAGAACAAGAAAATGCCTTGTAGTTTTCCAACATTCTACATATGAAACTGCAAATATTGAACTATCATCAGGGACTTATCATTCAATGAGCTCTATGGAGATATTCCATTCTCAATTTCAAAGCTGAAGCAGCTTGAGAATTTGTAAGTTAAAGCAGAAGTGCAATTATCTTCTTGTTATGTTATCCCTTTTTTGCTTCTATCTATGTTACTGCTATTGTAGTTTATATACTAGTTTTACATCAACTGCCCTTGACAGGATTCTGAAAAATAATCAGTTAATTGGTCCAATCCCCTCGACACTCTCTCAGATTCCAAACCTGAAAGTTTTGTGAGTATTACTGGTTCTTTTCCCATCCATTTTGTTCTATTATAACCATGAACAATTTGGGATCAAGTAGTAGTTTCAAATTCATTGCTCTAGGGACTTGGCTCAGAACAAGCTGACTGGGGAAATACCAAGACTATTATATTGGAATGAAGTGCTGCAGTACCTGTATGTTGGACTAATCTTCTTGAATTTAGCTGATATGGTTCAGACATGGATAAACTGTCTGATTAAGCATAATCCGACTAATTTTTCACTTTCAACATAGGGGATTGAGGGGGAACAACCTACAAGGCACACTTTCTCCTGATATGTGCCAGCTAACCGGCCTGTGGTACTTGTAAGTTTCCTGATGGCCATCCTCATCACTTAAAGCTCCTAATTTTCTGTATTTAGAGCATTTGCTGACTAATTCTTGCGTCTGCATTGTGCCAGTGATGTTAGAAATAATAGCTTGAGTGGTTCAATTCCTGATAATATTGGCAACTGCACTGCCTTCCAGGTTCTGTATGTACCCGACCAACAGCATGTCTTAAATTGAGAATTCTTTAACATGGTTGAGTTAAGAATATTTTTGTATGTATGTTAGGGATCTGTCGTACAACAATTTTACCGGCGAGATTCCGTTCAATATTGGATTTCTCCAAGTTGCTACTTTGTAAGTGTTTCTTCTAACTTTTTTCACTGAGTAAGTACCACAACATATTTAAAACCCGAATTCTATATAAGATGCTGAATGAATCCTGGTGGCACCTTAGGTCCTTGCAAAATAACCGGTTTTCCGGGCCAATCCCATCAGTCATTGGCTTGATGCAAGCAATTGCAGTATTGTAAGTGCTTTTATCTTTCTGTTACATTTTGCGCAATTTAGTTTGCTACCATTGAATTACATTAATTTAATTCATCATCTCTGGTCGTGGGTTATTATTCTTTCCAGGGATCTAAGTTATAACATGTTGAATGGAACGATCCCACCGATTCTTGGAAATTTGACATACACAGAGAAACTGTAAGCAATTCAAGTATTCTTCTCTACAGCAATTTGATGAGTTCCTGCCTATGTGAAATCAAACTTCCGCTATTTTTCTGCATTGTATTGAGCTTTAAAACTCCATGAACATTTATGTTGATGTATATTACCTCTAATCATGCAGGTATCTTCATGGAAACAAGCTAACTGGGTCCATTCCGCCTGAGCTTGGAAATATGACAAAGCTCCACTATCTGTATAAATCTTGTCCAATATCCCACCCCGCCCTGATATTTTCTGTTCGCCGAACATTAAGGCTGATCCATTATTCTTTTTGTTTTTCAGAGAATTGAATGATAATCTTCTCACAGGGCGTATTCCGCCAGAACTAGGAAAGCTCACAGACTTGTTTGACCTGTATGGTTTTTACTTCACAAAGTTTTCTTATATAAACGCTTATGGACATGCAAAGTCAAGTTTGCTCCTCGTATTTGCAGAAATGTAGCAAACAACCATTTAGAGGGTCCTATACCTGATAATCTTAGCTCTTGTACAAATCTGAATAGCCTGTAAGAATCTTATGTTTCACCAGTGTTCTTTATGTTAAATAATTGAATCTTTGGGATAGTAGTTGTTTACTTTATGTTCTGACAACAGCAATGTGCATGGAAACAAATTGAATGGAACTGTTCCTCTCTCATTTCAAAAGCTTGAAAGCATGACTTACTTGTAAGTTCCTTAATGTTCTCTAGATCATTAGAAAAGTCTTGTTTCAGTTTTTGGCTATTTCTTCCTTTCCAAATTTTTCTCTAACTATGCCTTATGTACTTCAAAAAATGTCTCTAGGAACCTATCGTCTAACAACCTCAAGGGCCCTATTCCTATCGAACTGTCACGTATTGGTAATTTGGACACTTTGTAAGTGCCAGCCATGCTCGTAGAATAATTATTGCTGTTGTATTGTATTTCTAAACTGCATTGTACTCACTTTCTTCTTGGGTTGGGACAGAGACCTCTCGAACAATAAGATCAGTGGTTCTATGCCTTCGTCTCTTGGTGACTTGGAACATCTTCTGAAACTGTGAGTTCTTGATAATCGGTTTTCATCCGTATCTTATCTTTTTTATCTCACTTTCTTTGGCCTTTCAACAGTAATTTAAGCAATAATGATTTGACTGGAGTAATACCTGCGGAGTTTGGCAACTTGAGAAGTGTTATGGAGATGTAAGGAAATAGACTGCAATATCGAGAAGCTTGCCATTTTTCTCCATCTTTTGGATCAAGTTTCAACTTTCTGAATCATATTCTTTTTTTGTAGAGATCTTTCAAATAACCATCTCTCAGGTCCAATCCCTCAGGAACTTGGCCAGCTTCAAAATGTCTTTTTGCTGTGAGATCTCTCTCCTCTGCTATGGAAGCTTCATAATTTTAAAACAGTATCATCCATGCTACCTATGTAATTGGTGATGCTATAATTTTTAAAAGTTAATAAAGAATTCTGCCAATTAATCACAGGAATCTGGAAAACAACAATATATCTGGTGATGTGATGTCGCTCGCCAATTGCCTCAGTCTTACACTGCTGTAAGTTCACTGTCAAAAACTGGGTATAACTTGTAAAGTAATGAAGCCGGTATGATAATTCCTTCTGGATCTAATCTTTTTCTATTATTGCAGGAATGTATCATACAACAATCTTGTTGGATATATTCCTACAGGAAACAACTTCTCAAGGTTTTCACCTGACAGGTAGAAGTTTCTTTAATTCTCCTGCGGCTTGTTTCTCCTCCTGTTTAATTGTTTACTCCTTCATTTGGTCTCATTTTGTTTCCCTTTCAGTTTCTTGGGCAATCCTGGTCTTTGTGTCTATTGGCTCAGCTCTTCTTGCCATGCACCTCACCCAGCCGAGCGAGGTGATAAAAATGACTATGCCGGATCCATTATGCTTCTACAATCTAATATATGCTAATTTTTGGATCATGTTTTCCATTTATGCCTTTGCAGTTTCGATATCTAAAGCAGCTATACTTGGAATTGCTCTGGGAGCCTTGGTTATTCTTCTTATGATCTTAATTGCTGCTTGCCGGCCACACAATCCAAAAACATTCATGGATGGGCCATTCGACAAACCAGGTTTGTTATCTTCTGGTTCATCAAGATATTGCATCTCCACTTATCCATTCCTCAACTCAGAATGATAATATAGATCAATTTTTAAATTTATTCTTTTTTTTTCCAGAATTCTAACTAAGCTATATAATCTACAAGATGTTTGGCAAAAATGCATTCTCATGGTTTCCTGGTTTCTTGTTTTCATCCTCCAGTTAGTTACTCATCTCCCAAACTTGTTATCCTTAACATGAATATGGCACTTCATGTATATGAAGACATTATGAGGATGACGGAGAATCTGAGTGAGAAATATATAATCGGCTACGGAGCATCGAGCACCGTGTATAAATGTGTTCTCAAAAACTGCAGACCTGTGGCCATCAAGAAACTCTATTCTCACTACCCACATTGCCTGAAGGAGTTTGAGACAGAACTGGAGACAGTTGGGAGTATCAAACATCGCAACCTTGTCAGTCTCCAAGGATATTCCCTATCTCCAACCGGAAATCTTCTATTTTATGATTACATGGAAAATGGAAGCCTATGGGACCTCCTTCATGGTAAGTGCCTTCCGTTTATGGATATATGCCCAGTTATAATGGAGGTTTAATACATTTGGCATTAACTGTAGAGAATTTTCCTCCTCAGGAACGACGACCAAAAAGAAAAAACTCGACTGGGAAACTCGTCTCCGAATAGCACTTGGTGCTGCACAGGGGCTAGCATATCTGCACCATGATTGTAGCCCTCGGATAATCCACCGGGACGTGAAATCATCCAACATTTTACTGGACAAGGATTATGAGGCCCATCTTACAGATTTCGGCATTGCCAAGAGCTTATGCACATCTAAAACCCACACTTCTACTTATCTAATGGGAACCATTGGTTACATTGATCCTGAATATGCTCGTACTTCTCGTCTCACAGAGAAGTCCGATGTATACAGCTATGGGGTAGTTCTTCTTGAGTTGCTCACTGGAAGGAAGGCTGTGGATAATGAATCAAATCTCCATCATCTGGTCAGTTTTCTATACTTTCTGCTTATATATTTGTTACAAGAAGAAATTTTAGTTCTGATAGTTCTATTTTTGCAGATATTGACCAAGGCAGCGAACAATTCGGTTATGGATACAGTTGATCCTGAGATATCAGAAACATGCAAGGATCTTGCAGAGGTTAAAAAGGTTTTTCAGCTGGCACTTTTATGCACTAAGAGACAGCCATCGGACAGGCCAACGATGCATGAAGTCGTTCGAGTTCTTGGAACACTAGCACCGAGCCCGGATGCTAAATTGCTCGCCCCACTTCCCATGGCTCCAGTCCCGTCTACTAAAGTTCAATGTTACATCGATGAGTATGCAAATCTCAAAACTCCTCATTTGGTCAATTGCTCATCTGTAAGCACTTCAGATGCTCAACTATTCCTGAAATTTGGAGAAGTGATCTCTCAGAATAGTGTCTGAAGCTGTTCAAGAAGTCCCATGATGTAGGAAAACTAGAAAAGAATCCCAGGAATGTGAAAAAAGGTTTAATATGCTGTATAGAAGTAGCAGCAATTATTGTAGTTGGCAAGAAATGGACAGCCCTTTTGCTGCTAGAATTGAAAATTATTGCAATTTGCAGCAGCAGCCCATTTCGAAAATTTATGTACTGTTTGAAATTATTGTAGCAAGGTATTCTGGCAATTTGGATTAAAGGGACCACTGCCTCTGAGATTTTTGGCTCACACACACACTCCTAGGCAGCTGGGGTCACTGCATCTTGTGTACATAATAATAATTCCTTGTGGACCTTAGCTTTGAAAGTATTAATAATCTTTGTTCCAATGGTGGAAAAGTACTTGAATGTGCTTCTTTATTTTCTTGGTATCTCCTTTTCTCATTGTCCTTTTACCTTGAAGATAAGGTGAAGAAGGTGATAGGTCATGGAAATCATTATAAGCTGCCGACTTCGAGTGAGGGGTAAGTTTATAAACTCTTCAAAATATTGTATAAAACGTTTGATAGTTTGTAAGTTGTTAACTGGAATGGGAGATTTATTGATATTTAATAGTTGAAAGTTCACCTCTCTCGTCAATGGATTTATCAAGGGCATTTATAACACGGCCCAACTAAACTTCATTTTGAATATCTAGCAATTTTTGTTGTATTTATAGAACTTTCTTCTTGTATTATTGAAGAAGGCCTCTCAAAGTGACTAGTGAGATACCATTTTGGAAGAGTTATAATTCTAATATTGTATTAGGATCCACTAAATGGTCTTTGGTTCACTGACATAAGTCTCATATGAGATTAGCGATTCAAACTCTAATGAAATCTTAACCTTTAGCACAATGGCATAAGTTCCTAATGGACATTCCAAGATCTATATTGTCAAGTCCTATCCTATCATGAGCTGAACTTGTAGCAAGCTTGTGGCTTGAGCTTGTTTGCTATAAGTTTTAAAATTTTATTTTATTCAAACATTGTAATAATTTACTATTGAAATAAAATTTAACATTTTATAATTTTTTTTAATATAAACTTATTTCAATGTGGTCTTAATCGGATCCTTATGTTACCTTTTGGCCCAATAACATTGCGTTTGACATCATCTATTTATTGTTTAGGACGTGATCCATTCTTTCTATTCCGGCCCAAAATCATATAATCATCCATTTTAAAAAAGAACACCAAGCCCATAACTGTACTACTGAAAATTATCAGTCCTTTGTTGCTGCCAAGTCTGGTTCAGTTGTTGAGAATCTACTCTCTGATTTAGCTGAAACCATTTGTATGTGGTTTCCTGGACAACTGGTTTGAACCCTTTTTGCTGCATTTGGCAAAGTGGGCTTCAGTTGGAAACTGTTGTTCAAATTTGCTGCTGCTATACAGTATTTGGGCTAATAATATTCTTTGGTTCATTTAGGTTTAAGGTCAATTTTCAGTTTGCTCATGCTGGGCCAATTTCATGTTGATTCTGTAAAGCTGCATAAATTAGCACTCTGGCTTTGGTGCCCTGAAATGATTCTACACCACGCTTGCTTTGCAACATATATACTGCTTGCTTTTAGCTTTCTGGTGTACTGATGTCTTTCCACTTTGATCTTTCTAGCAGCATTCCATTCTCCATTGAAGATGCACATATGGCAATTCAGCAACTGTAGGGCAGTTAAATGATTTCCAGGAGCTTGCCAATGCAACGATCAGTAGCTGGTCCAAGATCATGATTAGTTGTAGTGAGGCTGAGACACGGCCCTGACTCCTACCGGATGATCAACCCACAGTGGAACTTGTGCTGGACGATCAACCTCAATGGAACTGAGGTACCCACTAAATGATCTGCCCATAGTAGGCCCGAGACATGACCCTTACTCGTTGGATGATCAGCCACAGTGGTACTGAGACATGGCCCAAGACTCTGCCAGGGGCAGCTCTCATAACCATGAGTGTTTGTTGTATACTTGGGGTTGAGACACGACCTTGACTCCTACCGGATGATCAACCCACAGTAGGACTTGTGCTGGATGATCAACCAGATTGGAAATGAGACACCCACTAAATGATCTGCCCATGGTAGGACCGAGACATGATCCTTACTCTTGTTGAATGATCAGCCACAGTGGAACTGAGACACGGCCCAAGACTCTGCCAGCGGCAGCTCTCATAACCATGAGTGTTGGATACATTTTCTAGCACCTGTATTATCTAAGCAATATTGGATTAGGTTCTACAAATGGAAAGCCTTCAATTTCAGTAGCTCCTTTGCAACCATTGCCCATATATATCAATCTGCATTGCCATCATATAACTTGAACATCTCAAATGTGTATTATATTAATCAATATGGCTTTGTAACTAACTCTGAATTTGTACAAGTGTTGGCAACAGAAACACACTGCTGCAAGTCAACCAAAGAAAAGGATCTCCAAGCAGAAAAATCCTTCCCAGGAGAAGAAACTAAGAATGATCCAGCAGAATTACATGCCCCAGCTTGCTTGTCACTGTCAGCAGAGCTGCTCATGGCTACAGCCAAAGCCAACGTTGTTCGGCCTGAGGTGGTCAACCTCTTCGATATGCCAGCCCCATTGCTTCTCATAGGGGAACTCCGGTTCTTGTCCCAGCTGAGGCTGCAGGCCAGCAGGTTTCTGCGTCTCCTCGCGTATGCATTGTCTGGCTTGGCAAAGTCTTTAATGGAGGAAGAAGAAGAAGATGCGTCGACTAAATTTGCGAAGGACTTTGATTTTCCTTTGTAGAACCTTGAGATGCCCCTCCTGGACAAGCATTTAGGATTGTGAGTTTAGAAGAATGTGTGATGCTAAAAGCTATCATTGTGCTTCTACCATCATGCAAATGAGTCGAGCTCGCTAGTTGAGTTAAAGTCTGAATTGTTTCAAATTCGATCATTACCTCGAGCTGTTTACATTTCGATACAAAACTAGTGAATTAGTATATAATCTTAATATTTTTTTATTTATTAAAATACGCATATAGACATGTATTATAATACTAACATATATGATGAATTAATAAATATGATAATTCTCTTCCATAAACATTATAATTTATAAAATTGAGTATTTGTTTAATTATTTTATTAACTTAAAAAGTTTTGAGCTCAAACTCAAATTTGTAATAACTTAAACGGATATTTGAACATTTGAGCTTAATTATGTTGATCGAGTCGAACTCAAACTCATCAAACCAAGATCCACCAAAGTAGAAGTTCAAAATTTTTCTTGAAGATTGTGCTCGGCTCAATTACATCTCTAGTTTCACTCTTTCAAAAAGTAGTTGAGAATTTGAGTTTAATTGTGCTGATCTAGTCAAACTCAAGTGCGAGTTCAAAATTTTTCTCTGATCTCAGACTCATTTGCAACCCTAGTTACACCCTTTGAGGTGGTATTGGCCCTTGCACAATTACACCAGAAAAAAGGAGGACGAAATCCAAGCATGGATTGCAGCTCAAGCACAACTGAACAGTACTATTTATCAGTGCCACAGGCAATTAAATTTCTTTCCTCTGCTCAAAACCAAAATGGATATGATATGATCAAGAACATGACCCTTAAGCTTTTGCACAAAATTGAAACAGGAAGAACAAATCCCAAATGAAAATTTGATCAAACAAAGACTCCAAAAGTGCAAAGAAAGCCAGAAAAATCAAGAAAAATGGAAAAACCAACCTTATAGGCAAAACTTCCTCCAAGGCATCCATGGCATTCAAGGCCCCCCCTTTATATGAGCTCTGAACCTCTTCACCATCCCCTGATTTCTCCACTGAGCTCTCAGAAATATCACTGTTTTTCCCTATAGAAGATGAATCATCAGAACAAGAAATACTCTGAATCCAAGAGTTTTTGACCAACCCCTTTTCTTCCTTTTTCTCAGCATCTTCAAAAACAACCCTTTTCCCCATTTTAAACCTCTGATCTCCTCTGTAAATCTCATCAACCCCTGTTTTGCTCATAGCTCTAGTGGGCATTTTCCAAAACAAAAAAACCACAAGTCTTTGTAGGTATATAGGTATACTGTTTTCAAGAAAGCTAATTTTTTTCTTACATGGGGTGGATGATTATGTAGAAAACAACATTTGGAGAAAAGGGTTCTTGCAACTATGGAGATTATGATGGTATTTTCTCTACACAAGATGAGATCCAAGCAAGAAAGGGAATAATACAGTGTGATGTGGTATTATTCTATTATATTTATATCTTTGTGTGTTGAGATCATTGAGGAAACTATTACAAGGTATACTAGAAAAATTGTTTGTTTATGTTGTTGGATCTTGTAAGGACAAAAGAGGGGGAAGTTTTCTTAGACAGAAAAGGATTGAATTGAATATTCTCTGGGGATGGATATAGTTTAGAAAATAATAAGATGATGAGATGGAGTTAGGTCTTATCCTGAAATCCTCATCCACTGGTTATCATTCTTGGAGGAAAAGTTATAAGGTAAATTATCATTAAAAAGAAAAGAAAAAGGGAAGAAAAAGACTCTTAAGGTACGATGTTTATATTGGACATGTGGAAAAGAAATGCAATATTGTTTGAATTAAGACAAAACTTTTACTTATTCAAAATTTTCGGCTAAATTAAGTTGAAATAAAGTCAATGTTCCTTTTTTTTCTAAATATATGAATCATTTTATTGATTGAACTTATGGATTAGTACAGAATGAATTGGAATAAGAGGTTGCAAATAAGCCCCTGTTTGGATTCATTTTCATTTTCATTTCAGTTTTCAACATTTTCAAATTGATGAAAATTAGTTATGTGATGTGTAAATAAAAATGAATGTGGATGAAATGTTTGGAAATGTAATGATTATGTCGGTTTTAATAAGTTGTAGGTAGAGAGAGATAGAAACAATGGAATATAAAGATAAGATATATAGGTTATTGAAGAATGTATTTTGAAAATAAAAGTGAAAATGTTGTTGGTAAAAATGTATAAAAAGTTATGTGTTTTATTTTTGAAATAGTACAATTAGTAAAAATGGGGTTTGAAAATGAATCCAAACGGGTTCCGTGATCCTGATTGATTGATCACACACGAAATAACTATTAAATAGATTGTTATAGCCATCACTAATTGACGCGCGTTCTTATGCATCTTTTTATAGTTGAAGAGTAATATAAAAAAAATATTACAAGATCAAAATGGACCTGTTTATGACATAAAGATGCTAAAGAATGACCGTTAATTGGTGACGGCTATAGCAATCTGCTTGACTCAGTAATTATTTCACATGTGATCGAAATTAATAAACAAATATATCATAAATATATTGAAAAACACATGAAACTTGATTTAAAACTTAAAGATTTATGAACCTTTCCCAAAATTCATGAAAAATGAAATTGAGTTTGTTCCCTTTCTTGAGGTAAAATGCCAAAGTTGCTACCAATTACATTTACATGTTTATTGCGGGGAGACAAATGACATGTAGACAAATTTGCCAAAAAAGGGAGAAAAAATTATGCTCATAAGTGATAATGGAATGATATAAAGATGTGACAATGAAAAGATATGTGAGCTAGCTTTTTTTTATTTGAAGATAATGCTTATCCAAACTCATCAATTAGCTAGTGATGATTGGGTTGGAAATTAGGTGTTGCATTGTGGTTGAAAGTTGAAACCACCCAAAAGGTACAAACATCTAATGCTACAATAATATTTAAAAAGTAATAAAGACTAAAGGAATGTTTGGTTATTTTTTTTGTATGATTTTTTTATGTATTTATTATGTGTTTTGGGAGAATATGAAAGTTACTTTTTGGTATGTTTATTTATATTTTGGGAGAGACATTATTTACTGTAACAATCAAATCAATACTTTTTTGTAGTGTTTTTGAGGTGAAAATGGAATTGAATGATTTTTTTTTATGTTAGAATAATAATAAAATATATAATGTATATATAATCTATGTGTGTATGTATTGAAAATGTGTATTTTGGAAGAAAAATGAAGATATGTTTGGTTATATTTTTTCAAAATAATATTTTTTTGGAGAAACAAAACCAAACACTCCCTAAAGTTTTCATTATCTAATTGTAGGTCCCCCACAATTTAAAGATATGATCATAAGATTTTTGCCCCTTCTTTTCCTCTCTCTCCTCCATAATTCACACCTTTCTTCAAAAGTAGGATTTGAAATGAGAAAAATCAGCTCACCCATAGTTTCCCTAATACTGCACATGGTTTTGGTTTGCTTGGATTAGTCAAGAATTCAAACTAAATTAAGATAAAATGCATCAACTTCTTCATTTATGAATCAATATTTAGTAACTAATGAGCTCTCAAAACTCTATTAAGTGTAAATTTACATTCAAATTCTATATATTTGAAGGGTTTAATATATGAATGCTTATAAAAAGAATTTGAGATGTGATGTGTGTGGTTCTTGGGTTTCAATTGATTGCACAGATTTCTTTTTCTTTTTTGTGATTCGTGCGATTTTTCGAATTTTATAGTTAAATTTTTAAAAGTGACTCATCCTAATGCTCGACTCTCTCCTTTTAGGCATCCCTTCCGCATCTGCCATGCGCACACGTGGAAGTGCATTTTGGCTAGGGGTGTTCACAGTTCGGTAAACCGGCCGAATCGAATCGAAACCGAAAATTCGGTTATTTTTTTTAAAAAATTCGGTATTCGGTTTTTTGTACCGGTTAACCGAACCAAATTACCGAATTATTAATTAATAAATATATATTAATATTCATATTTATTGTTAATTAATAAATATATTACATTAATATATATATATATTAATTAACAACAATATATTAATATTAATATTAAAAATTAAAAATTAAAAAATTCGGTATTTCGATTTTTAACCAAATCAAACCAAAAAAACATTCAATTTTAATCAAACCGAACCAAATAATTCGATTCGGTATTCGGTACGACATTTTGGCGTACCGAAATTTCGATTCGGTTCGTGCTGAATGAACACCATAAATTTTGGCTGCAGGTCTTAGCAAGTTCCTACTTTCATGCTTTTTGAGCTCATAGCTGATTGGATATACAATTAGGGCTCGTTTGCTTGGAATGATGTGATTATAAGTGATATATAAGCAAATGATACATTTTAAGCCCATTATGATAGAATATTTTAATTTTATGTTTGGTTGGTATGATTAATACATAAATAAATTAAAATATAATATATAAATTTACTATTATATCCTTTATACTTTTAAATAAGTTTATCATAATTTCCTCATTCTTTCCCATTTTTAGGATCATGGTTTAATTGGAAATAAGACAAAAAATAGATTCTATTAAATCTTTGTAATTCTTATCACACCTAATCAAGCATTCCTTCTCTTGATCCATTTTCCAAAAGCAACAAGAAATAATGTAGGGCCTAGAATTTATCAAGGGCTTTTATCAATTGAAACAAACATTAAAAGATGCTTGATTAGGTATGTATCACTCCTAATCAAGTCAAGCAAACAAGGTCTAAGTATACCACATATAAATTCATTGTGACCAACCGATTAGACAGTTCATTATCATAATCACTCGATATTGATGTAAGTATATCAAATTGTATCGCTAAGCCCTTAAGAAGGACCCATGCTGACTATATGCTCTCCCCTTTTAGGGATTCTCTTAACGTGTCTCGTGAGGGCACCAACAACAGGAGTGCACTTTTTCTTTATTTTTTTAAATCATAGACACATATCAGGAATTCGTTAGAATTTGAACCCTTAAATCCCAGTATGATATGAGAAATTTATTCTATTGGATCACAAGTCATTCAGTACAATAGGAGGGCACTTTAGGTACAATGTGTGTATTTACTGGGCTTACTATGACCTTATCTTCACACTTTTTGGTTCACTGGTAGAACGGTAGGCCATGCGATAGGATATAGCTGTGTTTCGGCCTATCGATTAAGATCATTGAGTCACTCGATCCAAAGTGTTGGGCCCTCTTAAGAAAATTAATAGAAGAGTTGGGCAGAATCCGATTTCCAGGCCCACAACCGATGGCAAAACACTTGAAAATAGGCCCATCTGAAATTTAAATACCTACCAAGATTTCATACAACCTAGGACTATTAATGGATCGAATTTTAATTCGAATTCGATCTGAACTTTAGAATTTTTATTCGATTAAAATATTCGATGAATCATATCCAATTATAAATATTCGTAATCTGAAATAAGTAGATTGAATATGTAATTAATCAATCCAATCCGTTAAAAATCTGAATCTGAACTTTAATAATTTTTTATTAAATTAATACTTTTATATAAAATATTAGCATTGACTTAATATTTATATTAACGTTTATATTATACTATTAATATTGAGTCTTTAGCCTAAAAAATAAAAAGAATACTGATAAAATGTTAAATATAATAATGTATAATACTTTATTTATACATTAATACAATGTGAAATAGGGGTTTAGTATTCAAATATTTAACTTTTGGACTAATATATAATAAAAAAGTTGTTAAAAATTCAAGTATGACATAAATTTACTTTATAAATACAATATTTTTATATAATCCAAAAATAAAAAGAAAAAATATATTAAATTGGGCCTTTTTTTTATTATCAAATTTTGAATATTTATCGGATTCGGATATGGTACTCACTAACAAAGATCCTATAG
This sequence comes from Jacaranda mimosifolia, assembly GCA_018894105.1. NCBI lineage: Eukaryota > Viridiplantae > Streptophyta > Magnoliopsida > Lamiales > Bignoniaceae > Jacaranda > Jacaranda mimosifolia. Next base: position 42,763,422 of record CM032119.1, read on the forward strand.
GATATCGAGTCGGATTCGAATATAAATTTTGATAATCAAATTTGAATTCGAATATGGTAGATCCGATTCAAATCCGATCCATTGACAGCTCTAATACGATCACGTTTCATTGAATTTTCAACTAGATATAATGATAATAATACGCATGTCCCCACAGTATGGAATTGCAAAAGCTTTGTTCGGTTGTGAATTGGGACATTTTGTCAAAATTGTTTGGCAAAATAGTTTTTGGGAAGTGGGGTTTTGGAATATGATGGTTGTTTTTTTTGTGTCTTGGGAGAAAATAAGATATCACATCAATAACTCTTTCATTGGGTTGGTAGGATGAAATGAATATCTTAAAATTATTTATGTATGTGTGTGTGTGTGTGTGTGTGAATCTAAATTGGGTAGAGGACAAAAATGAAAGGGCCAGAATGGGCAGGAAATAAATTGGGAGGGTATTTTGGACCTTTTGGGTGTGCTTTGAGAGTGGAGTTGAGAAATATGTATAATTTGTTTGTTTATATTTTGGGAGTTGACAAACTAAACAAGGCCAACGAATCTTGAAAAAACAAGTTAAAACTATGAAATCTATATTATTTGTAGGACGCCCTCTAAGTTATTGTTGTATTATTATTTGAGTATATTTTAAGTTACCACGACATTTAACTAACAATATATTTGAGTTTTCAAATATGATCATTCACTAAAATTCATCACTTCCCACACAAACCCAATGTTATCAATAGTTTAACTTTAGGACAAAGAAGAAATGATAATTCATGAGAGCCCATGTAAGAAATTCTTGACAATGTTGTTGAACTGCCCTGCATCTTCAAGTTGGGGCACGTGTGATGTGTTTTTTATGACCTCCAATCTTGCCTTCTCACCAAGCAATCTGCAAATATATTACAAGCCAATATTAATACCATGTAAATAATTAGCTTAACTCATCCATTGTATTGCTGCAGGTCAATTGATATACTGACATTGTCTATATATTTATATGTATGTGTGTTAATTTGGATTAGAACCTATGGGTTCAACCCAATCCACATAATTTTGAATTAATTTTTTAAATAAGTAAATTAAATCAATTTTTTTTGTTTTATATTGAAATCATTTTAAACTCAACTCAACTCAACCCATTTTGAATCCAAATCACTTTCAACCCATCTATTTTAACCCATATAGAACCCAACCCACATAAACCCAAACCAAACGCAACACAATCCACTCATTTGCCACTACTGCTTATATGTATAGAGAGTGAAGATCGAACCCGCTTTAACAAACTCTTAATACGTTTGTGTTTGTAAAAAAATAAATATATAAAACTACTATTTCATCCTCAACATAATATAAGTAACATTAATTATGAGTCTATATTACTATAGTAAATATAATATATATATATATGTTGATAAAAAAAGCTAATAGATGGGCTTCTTGATCCAATACTTACTTCTTGAGTTCTATGGCTTTCTCTAGCAAAAATATCTGGTCATGCTCTCCCCACACAATCAACACTTCCTGCATTTTGAACAATATATATATATATATATATATGAATTTACCTAATAAATAAAATTATTTTTAAAAAAAAAATGGAAAAAGAAAAAGAAGATATACCTGAGAAAGGGGAGATATGGTTGGAATGTCCTCCTGGCCAAGGGTCAATCCTTTCAAGAGTTCCAATTTCTCCTTCCTATTTTCACAATACAATTTCTGGGCCCATTTGCAAGCATTGGTTATTACTTCAAATATTAAATAAAAAATAAATTTCAAAAAAATTAAAATTACATTATTAAGTCTCTTTTATCTTATTTTGCTTCTTATCAAATGCTCAATTAATTCAATAATAACTCTCCCACACTAATATATGTGAGATTCAAAGTTCGAGTTCTAATCAATTGCCGTACGTATATGTATACATGTGTAAATAAATTAAAAAAAATCATATTCTTGCAAATGCATATAATTTCATACCTATAATTTATTTTATCTATACTATTAATAAAGTGTCTACCCCTTTATTAGTGTGTTTTCCAATACTTTCTTAAAATGCCCTTATTTTTATTTTTTTATCCCCATAACTATAGAATAACTACCACGTCATTCCTACCCCATTACTACTACTTAATTCCACAATAATTCATAAATATTATACATATTTTTATTTCTCCATAATTTTTTTTTCTTTTCAAATTTTTGCAATTATGTTATGTTTCACTTATTATATTTTATTATTTTTATTTATTAATAATTACACACGTATCGAATGTACCTCAGCCACTAATTATAAATAAACATTGAGGTCTAGCTGTTTCTTGTTTATTTTACTTAATTACTGGCTAAAAGAGTCAAATTGGGCCACCTAATTAGACTTTTAGCAATTAGTTGAGAGGGTAAGAAAATTAAATATTTTGATTTTTGACTAAGTGACCTCAATTTTTAAATTCAATTCACAGTACATGATCTGTTCAAAATTCTACCCAACTACCAACAAATTTCACTCACTAAGGACAATTAAATGAGTTCAAATTTTTTATTTTAATTAGTGTTTTAATTTTTGTTTCACACCAAAACTAAATGCTAAGTGCATAAATTTTTTTACTATAGCTAAGTACATTTGATGTGTATTGTTAATTGAAATATATAATGAAATAAAATTAAAATAAATGATCATTCAAATTCAGAAGCGACGACTCATAAAATTTAAAAAAGATGTTAAAATAATTAGCAAATTTCCCATGCATATTTCTTGGCCATTTATTTCAATATTTGAAAAAAACTGGAAAATTATTAATGTATGCTAGCAATTATCAGAAAAAGAGGGCAAAAAAGTTAACGGGATCAATTATATTTTCTTCTAAGTTTCACAAAAAATTAAATTAATTTAAATTTGATTTAATTGAATGCAATGAAACAAAAGGCATTAACTAAAAGCAAAATTAAATTTGTCGCTATGTTTGGATGAAATAATTTATCGTGAATTAAATTAAAATAATTAAAAAAAAAAAGAAAAGGTTTCATGTGTTTTTTTATTTTTGTTGGACAAATTACATGAAATTATATTTGCCAAATAAAGACACTAAAATCATCTAAATTGGGATGAGGGGAAAAAATATATTGAAAGTCACTCATTTATAAATAAATATATATAGATATATATGTGTTGAAATTAAGTCACTTACGTTAATAAAATCATTGAGGAAGAAATCAGGCATGTAAGCTCGCCGGGAAATGGACAAAGCAATCAACTTCCGGAGTTGGCCGGCGGTGCTGGGCAGCAGCAAATCCTCAATCTTCTCCCTTTTTGCTCTCTTGAGCAGCTCCAAATTGTCACTCCGCCGCATGTTCACTCCGGAGCTGGCGATAACCACCTTCTCCACCCTCTCCGGCCACATCGCCGCCATGCGATATGCGACGAATCCACCGTAGCTCGTCCCAACCACAGAGTACCTTCAGATCACGTAACCAGCATTAATGCCTTATGATTAAAAACTATATATCATATGAAGAAAACTGAAAACCAATCGGCACGAAATTCTCACGCATTTCCTAGGGTTTACTTAGTTCAAACCTGCGAATCCCGAGTTTTTCCAGGAGTTTAACGACGGAAGCCGCCTGGAAAACCTCAGACCTGTCGGCGGACGTGGTGAAGGAGTCGCCGAAGAACAGTAGGTCGGGGACATAGACGTCGAATTCTCGTGCAAAGAAGGAGATTTGCGGCCGCCATTGCCAGATGCCGTGAGGCCCGAAGCCGTGAATAAGAGCCAGCGCAGGTTTGGAAGTGGGGGCTGGGGGACCCCATAGGTGGATGGTGGTGTTGCTGTCGATGTCTACGGTTTGAGAGGAGAGGCCGGCGGAGGCGAGAGAGCGGCGGAGGAAGCTGCCGTAGAGGGAGACGAAGCTCAGACAGGAGGCAACCATACTTTTTTATGATATATAGGAAACTCCGCTAATCATTATTTCTTTTCACCATCAACCAAATATATAGCTCATCAGTGTGTGAATTAATTAGAGAAGGCTGTCCTTTTTTTTATTTTTATTTTTGCCCTCTAATTTATTAGTTATAGAAGGAAATTATAATATTTATATATGTGTGTGCTATATATATATATATATTTATTTATTTATACACACGCACGCATATTAAGAGTTTATTAGGGCTCGAAATCCCGATCTCCCACATCATGTGAGAGACTTATGCAATTGGGCCTAGGCCACTTGGTTTGTGTTCTATGTATATATGTCCATATAATTAAGTTGTTACGGCTGAAAAATAGATTAAATTATTCAATATTCGATTTGAGATATATCAATCTTTGGAAGTTAATTTGAACTCGGTTCATTAATCAGAAAATATATTTTTTTTTCATAAGATTTAAAATTCAACTAGAACTTGACCGCACTAGTAAAACAACGACAATACATATGTAAAAAGAACATATGTCTCGAGTTTGTCTCAATAAAAATTCATTGATTAAATTCAATAAGTTATTTAAATATATTTAAACAATAGTATAATTACCCCACATATGTCTTAGGGGTATATATGTAAAATTACTATAGAAGACAAATATGGACTATAAAGATGGGCGCCTATCGAACATAGTGAACCCCAACTCATCAAGAGTTCAATCACAATAAATATCAGCATTTATAGCAAAAAAAAGACATCCAATGACATTTTAATTAATTCAAGCACTATCTCAATTGAAGAATACATTTTCGTAACAAAAACCCTTAACTTCAATTCACAATCAGCCAATTCCAAAAAAAACATCCTCCCATCCAAACCTAATCAAGATTAAATCTGTTGGATTAGTATCTTAACTTGTTCACATCATGTTGTGTTTGTACATTAAAATTATTCACATTTGATTTAGAATGTTGATAGTAGCGGAGATCTGAATAAAAGAAGATAAGATGAGGTTAAATAAGTTATTAGTATGTTTGATATCGAAAATTGACCTTATAATTACTTGCTATTAGATTTACCTTAATCTTTAATGCATGTTTGATATGTAAGATTAATTAGGTAAATAACAAATTACCCTTGAATAAAACACTCATCCCTTCCATTGATCTCTACAAGAACAAAAAAAAGGACAATTAAGGAAGTAAAATTATAAGAAGGGGTGAGATTACATAATCGCACTCCTAACCCACTACTTGAATAGCACACAATTACGTGAATAGTATCGAACTTTAGATTAATTGCTGGCAGATCAGAATTTTTATTTTGCCTATCAAATAACACATTAGGTGATATTAGAATACTATATTGGAGCTAATTTTCTGTATTAATGCAAATTATTTTTGTTCTCATGTAAGGTCAAACTATCTATTTTTCACTACCCTTCCATAGGTAAGGTAGCATAATATATGGTGGGGGTCCGGTTTAGATCTTTTGTTCCAATTTATATTTCATTATCTATTCCACTGCATGGATATATGACACATGTATTAAATATTTTCTTATAAAAGTAACTGATTGAGAATCATATATACAGTATATTGGAATAAAAGATGAAACACGAAATAAAATAATGATCCAAGGTGGTGGGGGTTGGGTGTATGCATGTATATTAATAATATATGCATTTGGTACCCATAATATAGGGGAAAAAATAAAGGAAAAACCTTAATTCAAGTGGTTCAAAATTTATTTACATTAAATTGCCTATAATATAAAAGGCCAAAAAGTTGGGACAGGTGAAACAGGATAGTCCAAGGGTGCCCTCTCATTTGCATGCATCAATTAATAAATGAGAAGGAAGGAATAGGTAGGTTTGGTGAGTTAATAAGCTTTCTTTTCATGGGCATAGTTTATTTTGTTGGTGTGACGTCCCAACAACTCTCCTTCAAATTAAATAATTAATGTACTCCTCTTTTGGACTTAAGCCTTGAGGTAGGCTCACTAGGGAAATCATTACAATTTTTTATTAATAAATTGTAAGTTTGGGAGGTGAAAACACTTGTATGTAAAAATCAGGATATTGAGCGATTAATTGATTCAATAATACTGTCATCATATTTATATATATGAGATTTTGAATTCTAACGAATACTTGGTGTGTGCGCATGTATGAATTTTTTTAAAAAAACAAAATAAATAAAGGAGGTGTGGTGATTTCAGCACATCCTTAACTACTGCGTAGAAATACCTAGAGATGGCAATGGGGAAAGTTTGGGGCCGGATTGGCTTGCCCCATACCCCGCCCCACCTCACCTCATCATGTGGGATTTTGTTTTTAAAACCCACAACCTCGGAAAGAATTAAAAAAATTGAAATCAGTCAATGAAAACATCAAATCAAAAGTATTTAATAGCAATTAAAATTCAAATTTCATGTACAAAAATGAAAATTTTATGCAAATAAGATAAGATTCTAGAAGCAAAATAGGAGATAAGAGTATAATTAAAAATAGTTAGACATGATTTTCAACTTGAAAAATATAAAATAAATTATATATAATATATTTACTATTATTATTATTATTATGGAGCGGGGTGACGGAACGGGTTAGGTTAACCCTATACCCCAATCCAAATAATTCGAATTATGAAAATCACGCTCCACACCATGACCCATCCCAAACCTATCCATCCCTACAAAATACTTTCAATTACAAATACGAAAATGAAAATGAAGCAAAAAAAGGATCATTCGTCGCCTGAGAGATTCGAACTCTCGCGGGGAAACCCCATGTACTTAGCAGGCACACGCCTTAACCACTCGGCCAAAGCGACTGTTTGATCGTGGTGGGATGATTAAATTCTAGGTATCTTAGTTCGGACTTTTTGCACTACGCGCTTCCTAGCCACTGAGTGGGCCAATCAGAAAAGGATTCCTTCATTTCTCTTTGCTTGCTGGAATCGAATGTTGGAGATGCGAATTGTGAAATTCTGAAGCTTTCTCATTAAGATTACTGATTTTATTGAAGAAAAGGGCTGGAATTGGTACAATGGCTACGGCGCAGGCGGTTTTGGGGAACTTGACGGCGAGCGAACGGGGAATTTTGACCGCCATTAACACAGGTGCGTCCAGCCTATCGCTCGTTGGTTCTGGCTTCATTGTCCTATGCTACTTACTCTTCAAAGAGCTCCGCAAGTTTTCCTTCAAGCTTGTCTTCTTCCTCGCTCTCTCTGTAAGTGTTCGGTCATTTGTTATTTCGTATTGTTATTTCTGTTTTCCCCCAAAATTAGGTTAGGTTACTTAACTGGTTTCTGTTTAGTCACTTAACGGAAATCTTATCAGCTGATATTTGTTTCAAAAGTGATTTTTCAGTTGGCTTGACAATAGTGTCAGCTTAATTGATCCTGAAGTAGTAGAAGGTTAGTGTGGTTTGAAATTTTTGTCAGGAATATATGGGATATGGTTAGTGCTGTGCATTGTTCAGCTTGGAGGCTAATGCCTACATGAATCTTTTTCTAAGTATTTGGTGCATTAAATGAAATTGATTTCAGTCTGGCATTTATTCTATGCACCTACCTGTTTATTGAACTAAAAATAGAGAACCAATTGATTTTGTTGCATGTCGTGAGATAGCTTTGCTGATCTCTAACGTTAGAATGTTCTTATTTGATTGATCTGATAAAACATTCGAATATAAAATCCATTTTACACCTTTGATGTTGGTTAACATAGCATTTTGATTTATCCTGCTGCTGAAATTATTATTTTAATTCTGGCGCAGGACATGTTCTGCAGTTTCTTCGGAATCATTGGGTATGCTCTTATCTGTATGGGAGGCAAATCCGTTCATCTGCCATTATTAGACAATGGAGGATTGCATATTCTGACTTTTTTCCTGTAAAATGAATTTTTGGTATATGCAGGGACCCTTCTAAAGGGTACTTTTGTTATGGTCAGGGTTACACGACACATTTTTTCTGTGTTGCTTCTTTTCTATGGACGACAACAATTGCTTTCACTCTGCACCGAACAGTTGTTAGACATAAAACTGATGTGGAGGATCTAGAGCCAATGTTTCATTTGTATGTCTGGGGTATGCTTTTGTTATTATGCAGATTCTTCTTTCAAACTATTTCCTCCTTAATACTCTCTGGAGGAGCTCTATGCTTTTCATTTTTGTCTTGGCCTATTTGAAGCCTAAATGACTTTTGCAGGAACTTCGGTGGTTATGACAGTAATTCGCTCTATTGGCAATGACCATGGTCATATAAGCCGTATAGGTGCATGGTGTTGGGCACAAACAGGACGTACAGGAAAGGTAAGTTTATAAGAGGTTTTAATGCTGGTATTCTTGTTAATTTAAACGTTCTTCTGGTTGATATGCTACTTGCCATTGCTTGTTGGTGGCTTTGTCCTTATTCTAGCTTGTATCTGGAGGGACCCTGTATACTCTAGCCATTAATTGAAGAAACATGCTATATGATACTTAGGTAGTATGAGTTAGTACTTCATTAATGTCACAGAAAAAATGTGTCGCCTGAAAGGTGAGTAGTTTTATTTGATTCTAGATGATCCTCCATCCCTAATTTGCACTTGTTTTCTCATTACGATTGTCATGCAAGATTGCTCCATGGTTAACAGGAACTAACGTGTAACGTAGTTAAGTGGGTCTGGTTAAAACTGGCCTCAAGGCTTTTGCCCTGTAATGACCTCTTATTTGCAAGGAGATTGTACCTTGAGATTGCTTAGTGATTTGGTAGGTGTTGGCATTACCCTGTTGACTTCTTTCAAAATCTACACTTGACCAAGATCAATCTACTTGTTCGATGTTGGAAGCATAGTATCAGTTTCTGAAATTTGTTGCTGTTTTGTAGATGAGAAGTCTCATAGATAAGAATTTGTTCTCTGATCTCAGAGTAAATTCTCAGTTTTAAGAATTTGATCCATTAATGGCAAATTGTGAAAAATCTTTAAGATGATATTTTGTAATATTTTTATTCCGCATAAATATTTACATTTGCAATGCTTGTTTATTCATGCAGGTGGTTCATTTTATAACATTTTATGCACCTCTTTGGGGTGCAATTCTTTTCAACGGCTTCACCTATTTTCAAGTGATACGCATGTTAAACAATGCCACTCGTGTATGTAATTATCTGGATCTCTCTTCTTGTATACTTATTTATGAGGTTGTGAGGTTAGGGTTGAGGTATATGATAGTATGCATGCGACTTCGTTTGACGGACTGAATCAACTTGATGCAAAAAACCTATTTCTCCAGATGGCAGTCGGAATGTCAGATCGGGCGTACCAATCAGATTCACGGCCAGATATGAAGGCAAGTTTTCTTCTCTGTCAACATTGAGTGTCCAAAACATGAAAAATTAGAAATAGGCTAGTTGGAAAGCATCCTGCTTTGCTTTCTAGCTGTCTCATCTAGGATATTGATGACAAGATTATATACCTGAAGAAAATCTGGATGCAGCATCACATAGGAGGAGTACTTGATTACAGATGGCATGATCGCTTAAGATACCAATAATTTGCAATTTCCGCATAGTTTTGAGCACCACGAGTGCTGGGAGACACTTCTTTTCTGTTATTGATGCAGCTTGTGATTGTCCTCTTTATAGAAAATATGCCGTTTTATTATCATCTATATTGTCAGACATAAGGGCCATTCCAAGTTATTTGTTTTTGAACTCATAGTTATTCCAATGCTGTTGCTATTTCTAGATCTTGAAACCAGCTGTGTACTGGCTTATTTTTTCTGAACAGTCACTCTCAGAAGAAGACTTGAACTAATTCTGGACTGTATAGCGCCAGGTATTGAAATCTTTTCTTGATTTTTTCATTTACCTTGTCTTTCCTCAACAGGCACTGAATCGATGGGGTTACTATCCGCTTATTCTAATTGGATCATGGTTTTTTGGAACAATCAACCGTATACATGACTTCATTGAACCAGGTCATAAAATCTTTTGGCTTTCTGTTCTTGATGTTGGCATGGCTGCACTTATGGTATGTCCCCAATACTTTAAGTAACTCTTTCTCCAAGAGTCTAATCTCTGCGTACCAAATTTGAAACTTTCCTACATCTTGTGTTTGTTTAAGGGCCTCTTCAACTCGATAGCATATGGTCTCAACTCTTCAGTGAGGAGAGCGATTTCTGAGAGATTGGATCTGTAAGTCAGGAGAATATCTTTGTTAGTCAGCCTATACCGATTACATTATCAGTTGAATTAAATATCCCCCCCCCCCCGGCCCTATTCACAAGTCTATATACAGTGTTTCTCATGTAGTCGTGTATTTTGCACATGTTTTAGCTTTTTAGGTGCATTATCATTGCAATTTTGTTTTGGAGTTATAGCTCCTCTGCTTTCTTCCAGATTACCAGAAAGTGTTAGAAGATGGTTGCCTAAGAGCTTGAGGCCAAGAAACCAGCAACAGGAGAGTGAACTAGTTTTATTGAAAATCGAGGACCAGCGATAGCACTTGAATTGTTGACCCCTTCATGTTCACGTATTTGAAGTAAAGATTATATTCTTTTGCTGACAGATAGTTGATCAGGAACTAGAGACGATTGCTATTTGTGTAGCGCTGAATCAATTTTGCATGTAAAAATATCGATGATATTGATTGGTATCACCTCATTTTTCTGGAAATGGTTTCTGAAAGCCTGATATCGATGAACATCAGACGTCTGTCTAAGGGTGTAAATGAGATGAAATAATTCGAGAACAATTCGGGTTCGATTCGATGGAAGCTCGTATTCGGCCTGATCTTGTCGAGCTCGTCAATCAAATGAGTTGAGCCAAACTCAATAATATTCAGTTCAAAAAGCTCGCAAGCTTAAACGAATTTATTTATTATATATATATAATTATAATTTAGGCCTATTAATAATAATAATAATTTAGTTTTTTTATTTTTAGAAAAATATATAACAAAATTATTTAAAAAATTTATCGTTATAGATTTTAGTTTGAATTTAAATAAGCTCGAGTGTTTACACGAATCGATTTTTTCTACTTATCTATGATAAGTTTTATCAAGTCAAATTCAATAAGGCTCGTCGAGCATTCGTCTATTCTAACGAGCCGAGTTGAGCTTGGTTGTTTAGGCTTGAGCTCGTGAATTAATAAACAAGCCAAGCTTGAGCCTACTAATTTGGGCTCGGCTAGACGGCACTGTATGCTATACTGTGTTCATCACAACATGAATTTTGTAGAAAATGATGTTTTTTTTAATCGATGTTTTATGAAGAAGACAAGCCATACAGGCATAGACCAAGAAACTTCTTAAGTCAATCCAAGAAAGAAAACAAATGAGGATTAACTGAAATTTGATGCCAGAAATTTCTCTGGATAATGACTGTCAACTTCGAGGCTGTCGGATTACATGACTAGGAAACTAAACGACAAATTGTTATATATAGAATATTATTTCTTGTGTACTGTCGTTTCTCAACGTGATTTGAGTGTAAGAGTTGAAAATCAAGATATTTTTGCTTCTACTTTCTTAACTGCCAAGATAAGTGGTATTTTTCTGACTAGAATAAGAACTAAAGAAAACAACCCCTTTAAATATGTGAGATTGTTTGATGGAAGGAACCATCCGCCAGGGTCTGATCAGGTTGTCTCAATCTCAGTCCCACAAATAAGACCCGATATTTGGGGGGTGGGATCTTTTTCTCAACTTTCTGCAAGCAAGAAACATAGGAAGCTAGCCCTGCACCTGCAGTTTAGGCACTTATTGTGATCATGGTTTAAAAAATCGGATCGGACTGACAGGTCGAATCATTGACCAGCCGGTGAATTGGTCCAATTTTATCATGAAATCGAAAAACTCAAAATAAGTCCTATTTTGTTAAAATCAATCAAATCGACTAGTTGGATCGGTGAATCAGTGAACCGCCGATGGTTCAATTGAATCGGAACAGTTTTTTTATTTAATTTTTAATGAAATTATTTTTATTTTTATTTTTTTGTCTAAGTACAAAGTTTGAATGTTAAGGTACAACTCCATAGCTATCTATAAGTTTTAAAAAAAATTTGTATGCAAGAAAAAAAGCCTTGATTTAGACTTTAAGACTTGAGATATTTAAATTGTGGTGATCATTTATAATATGAATTGTAAAAATTGGATTGTAAAGCTAGATAATATCATTTAAACTATTTATGTTTTATATCTTGACATTTCATTAATTTTTAAATAATATATATTGCGTAATTACGACATCACATTTCAATTGCGGTCCAACCAATAATTGAATCAGTGAATCGTGAACTAATAAGTTTTTCGATTCAATAAACGGTCCAATTTTTCGAACACTGATTGTGATACCTCGTCTTGTCTTATATCATAGGAATTGAGAGTTTGATATAATTTATAAATTATTTTTTCTCTCACCTTTTGGTGTATACAAACAAACCCCTTATCAAATTCGTATTTTCAGGACAATATCTCAACGTGTCTGGTCTATATATTTTGAATGAATTTGATTATCATATTTCGATGTTTGGTGCTTGGACGGTCATGTGAGACTGATGGTACTCGCCTTGTCCCACATTGTAAGAATCGAAAGTTTCCCCCTAATTTAAAGATATATCAAATCAGATAATACCCAATCTTGTCTTGCATTATAGAAGTTGAGGATAAAGTTCTTGCATAAACATTGGATAACATGTGCAGAAACTTTGGCCACAAAATCTCAATGCATATATGCTGGGATCTTACTACTTTTTTTCGTATGCACAATGTATATGCTCTCTTAATATGAATAAACCAAGAATCCAAATATGAACATGACATCAAATTCATATGACAGTTAGATCTTTTCTTACAACTAAGCCCAATACAAATCTTGAACAACACTGTTGTTCTTACAGCCTCAAGAAAGACAAAAGCTGATATCCATTTTGGGTGTTTAGCATAATTTAAAGAAGCAACATTCCACTCAATCTCAAATGGTGAGTTCTTTCAGACACAAAAAATCTATTGAAACCAATGGAACTGAATAGAACAGAACAGGACAGGACAGAACATTCTTGGATTAGTACATACAACTAAGGATGAATCTCATAAAATCTTTCTAACATTGTCTTCATGTTAACATAAAAGCAGCAAATTGTTCAAGAACAATCTATAAACCAGTTCTTTTTCGAGCATCCAGAGCAGGGAAACAGGGCTTTCTAACCGGGCTGGCCCGGGGAGAATCCAAGCTCCTGAAAATCAACTGTTTAACAGCAGAGATTAATTCTTCAGTAGGATTTTTTGGTGGGCTTAAAGTCCTGAACTTTTTGCAGAAACTCATGTGCTGATTTAAAGCCTCTTCTTTCCCAATTCTTTCCTCTGATCTCAGCACCTCATCCTTTACTGCCTCAGCACAAAGCCCGCATATCCAACGGCCCGAATAACCATCGCGAACACGCTTTATGTATTCCTCCGTGCACTCCTCTGTCAACCCACAGCACTCGCATTTAGCAAATGCGAGATCAGTTGTCTTCAACATGGCTGCTGCTTGTGTTTGCTGTGCAAGCTCCATGGAAACTTGTGAAAAGAACAGAAAAGGAAGAACAAATTCTTCAACTACAAACATTTATAACTGAAAATTTTGAAATTCAAACCCGGAAAATAAATGAAGCGCAATAAAGATTCGGCAGAGATCTATAATTTTTACCGTTTTCTTCTTTAAATGCTAACTGATGAATCTGGTTGAATCTTGAAAATCTACTGGTTTCTTGATGGGCTCTTTTCTTTATCTCTCTTTTTCCCACTCACCTTCTTCTTCAACAATCTCTCCACCAATGATCAGGCGCTTGAATATCACATACATTTCAGAGAGCCCTTTTTGGCTCTTTCTCTTTTTTTCTTCTTTCTTTTTGTAGTTTCACACTATGGAGACGACTGATTTCTGGCTAGGAATTGAATTATTGAACAGAAAGATAGCAGAAAAAAGTAGGTTCAAGAACTTCCCTTCAGCGTTTCTTTCATCTGCCACCGCTTATATAATCTGTGTGTATCTATCTAGCTATATCTATATGTCTGTGGAGATGGATATACATGCACATATATACATGCATATATATGTATGTATATGTAGATATAGATGTGTGTGTGTGTGTGTGTGTGTGTGAAAAGTTGGAAAGATTTTCTGAACTCTTTTTCGGAGCAGCGGGAGTGTTAACCTCAGTAATACGGACAAAAAATGTCATCAATAATGATTGGCGGAGCCACAGTAAATTCTTGCAAATTTTACTGCTGTCTGGAAGAGCTAGGATCTGGTGCTTTGTGGACGGTGGAATACGGTGCTCCCTAGTGATCTTAGCCCTCTATCTTTGCCCAAAAGTGTTTTGAATGAAACTTATATGATGTGGTCTAGGTAGAACTTGATTTACTTGTATTATCGTATCATGTCTAGATTTGATATGATATCAGAATAATCGAGGAAATCGAATTGACTCTAATTAATTAAGGCTATGTTTGGTTACATTCTCCCATAACAATTTTGTTCTGGGAGAATGTAACCAAACATGTACCTTCCTTTTCTCCCAAAATGGATTTCTAAAATGATCAGATTGTCCTTGCAATTTAACTGGCAAATGATCAAAAACCCCATATTCTTTACATCACAATCATTACCATTACATATACATGCATTTACATATCACAATATTTTATTATTATATCATAATAAAAAATACTATTAAAATCCATTTACACCCTCAAACCCTAACAAAAAGGCATTGATTTGACTATTACAATAGAATTTGTCTCCTCTCAAAATATAAACAAGCATACCAAAATTTTCCAAAATAATTTTCTTACTATTCCCAAATCATAAACAAGCATACATCACATTCCCTAATACAAATTTCACATTCCCCAACCCCACTCCCAAAATCCATTCTCCCAAAACATATAATCCAAAATACATAATTTGTAAACAAACATTACCTAAGAATTTGGAGAATACGATATCTTGATGGAGTTATTGATTCTCTTAAAAAAAATTAATCGTCACTATTGGTTGTGTTGTGCAAAATAAATAATGCAAACAATTACACAAGTGCACATGTCGCAACAAGTAATAAATGATGAGAAGAATGTCGATCCCACGAGGAACTAAATTATTCGCTACTAATTATTAATTTATCACGCACTTGTTTTATTCAAGCAAAATCAATTAAATAAGAATTAAAACTAAACTAATGAAAATAAGAAAAAAGGTACTTATTAAGATTTCTATCAAGATATAGAAGCCTAGAATGATTTGATCAATTGAATAAGTTGATTACATAATTTTCTCCCTATGAAATTAATAACAGGTTATTAGTCTTGAGTTTTATGCAATTACGAGGTTCTTCCGAATTACCCGCAATCAAATCTCTAATTTATTCAATTCACTACATTCATATGCGAATTAACTAAACTATGAATAAGGTTGTACCACTCAACTAACTCCATAGGGCAAGCAGGTATATTCCTATCCTACTAACAAATTAATTAGTTCATCAATTTGAACAATTAATCCTAGGGTCTTCTATTGTCAATCAATCCCTATATTTTCTTTTTCAAGACTCCCCTAGGGTTTAAAGATGCACTTAATTGTTGATTAGGCAATCAAATAGAAAAAACACACAATAAAAGAAATAACCTTAAGCGCTATTAATTCATAGAAGAAAATCATGCATCAATTTATTCAAAAGAATCCATCATAATCTTAGAGTAACGAATTAGTTCATGATTGAATTGTCAAACAAAACATGAATAAAATGAAACATCGTTTCAAATCCATAATTAAAAACAAAATTAAAGGGAGAAGAAGAAACTCTATTCCTAGATGAATCTGATCTCCACTTTGTCCTCCTCTGAATCCCAAATTCTCGCGATACTTCTAATATCCAAAATAGAAAAATCCGCCCAAAAACTAAGTTTCTGGAAGGCCTATTTATAACTGATTAAAAGAATCTTTTGATTAGAATATAACTCGAATAAATAAAAAGACTTTTCTACCCATCATTGATTAGATCATGAGGTGTCATCCTATCAGCATTCCTACCAACTTATGTTAATTTGTCTCCTTTTATAGCTTCTCCACTTATATTCCTGTAATTCCAAATTTCATCAATTAACAAGGGAGTTATAATTTTTTAAATAAGAAAATTATTTGTTAAGTCCTAAAAATGATATTAAAATTAATACTAATATGGACTTAACAAATACCCCAAAACTTAATATGTTGCTCACCCTCGAGCAATGCAAAGAAAAGACTCAAAGACACTCAAAGAAAAATAATTCAACACAAAAATGTATATACAAAAACATCACTTCTTTTTGTTACTCTTATAACTACTTCAAAGCTATACTCGTAGTCAACCACAATTGCGATCTAATTTCACTATGCACAAATTAGCATATACAATATTCAAATGAATCCCTCATGTATGCGTGTGCTTTCTCTACAAATAGTTACTGGCGATTCAAATTAATTTATGTACAAGAACAAGACTCTACTCTAATACTCCATAGATTTGCTTTTCGTCTCTATCTCCACTAATGTAGAGTACACTAAATAAATGGTCATTTAGGGACTTTCATAGCTTGTAATGTAGGTTTGGGTAAAGGTAGGAAAATATGGATAATACTGACTCAATGCCCACATCAATTGTTCATTATCACCTCTTAATTCTCCCCCAAACTTATTGAACAATACTTCTCAATTTCTTTCTTTTTTCATTTTTCAGAGTTCTTTTTTTTTTTGTGCTCATGCCACTATGCCTTTTTTTTTTTTTTTGGGCTTTTTGAGGGAGGAAGAAAATCAAACTCATGGGCACCATGCTGTTTGTTCCCATCTTCATATGAAGTTCAAATAGATATAACAAGTAATTGTGGGATTTATTTGGTGGGACCATGTATTTAGGCTGGTTGTTGAGTTAGTTAACAATTAAAAATGATATTTAAAAGTAGGCTCAACAAGGGACCAAGGGATATAATATCATTTGGTAAGTTTGAAAGATTCAAACGGGTAAAAAATGGCCTAAGTCATTTCCTTTAATTGAGTGTTTTCTAGGATTTTGCCTTGATAGGGAATCAAACAAATTCTAAAGTTTAAAGTATTACCTATGTAACTCATTCATAAATGTCCTCTAAATTAACCAATAACTAGAAGTGAGAAAGAGAGTGCTCAAAAATAGGGAATGTCATTCTAGCATTGCTTCTACTCAAAGTGCACAGTTTCATTATCACACAAATATAATTTTTCACAAAACATAAAATTAAAAGAGTAATATCTTCATTGATTTAAGAAAATTAATTTTTGTACATGCAAGACATCGACTCATTACTGAACCCTAATCAAAATCAAAACAACAGAAAATAGAAGAACAAAAAGGACTAAAAATTGACGCGCAAAGCACCCCCCAAACTTGAGAGATACTTTGCCCTCAAAGTACTAATACTATCATGACAGAGAAAGCAAGAAAATAAGAGACACTAATATGAAAAAGAGGATAAAAATAAAAATAAAAACAAAAATAAAATAAAATAAAGAAAAAGAAAAGAAAGAAAATACGCCCTGATCAATTGATGATGTCATCATCCTTCTTGGCCTTGGGGGGTGGAATTGCAAAAGCAATGTAAGGATATGATTGTGGTGAGAATTAATTTCAAATAAAATTACTCACAATAATACCTAAAAAAAATCAATAAATTCCAATCAATAAATCAACATCCAAAAATTTAATTCAGTTTGCATCCAAATATCCATCACTTCACCTCAATAATCAATCAATTATTTATTGAATAATCTTATACAATAGCCATTAAATTAAAATTATTCAAAAAATAATCTAACTAATTCCAAACTCTCAAATCAATAAAATAGGCATTTATTAACTAATAAATATCTAAAAATTCAAATCAATTTAAAACACTAATATATCTAAAATATGCTAAAGAGGAAGTGATGAGAATGGTGGTGTAAGTGGGTTTGTTTGAGAAAAAGAAGATTAATGCATAGAGAAAGAAAAAAAAAAGAAAAAGGAAATAGAAAAATAGAAAAGGAAAAGAGTCAAAAAACAGAAAAAAAATAAGAGGGGGGGGGGGATTGTTTTGTGGGGCCGGCTGGTTGGCGGGGGGAGGGGGCTGTCTAAAATTTGGCATAATAATTAAGGTCTAAGAAACACAATAGCTTGTCATGTCTATGAGTACTCCGAATACAAAAAAAATGACAAATCATTGTTCAATTAACAATTTTGATAACAACCATCAAATGATAAAAATGCATAATTAACTACAAAATAGTGGAAATTAAAGTTGAAAGACAAAAATATATCGAATTCAATCGTTTTTGAATTGGAAGAATATAAGTGTTATTACTTATTTGTTAATAATGTCTTGTAATTTGTAAATTATAATTGAATTTTCAAAATTTAGATTTTTGGATATATATATATATGTGTGTGTGTGTGTGTGTGTGTATTATTTATATTTTATTTTAATTAGTTAAAATTTTCAGATGGGTCGGATTGAGTTGGGTTATGTTAGGTTAATTAGGTTATTGGGTTACCCACTTATTTTTTTCAAGTTACACAGGTTGACTTGAAAATAATCCAACTTTTTTTTTTTTCCTCAGGTCATTTTCGAGTCTGACCCGAACCCAAAAACTCTAAATCCAAACTTTATTTTTTTTTAGGTGGATCATTATTGTGTTATCGGGTTGAGTTTGATTTCAACACTCTTAAATCTAAATACATTAATTTTTAATTGATTAAAAATAGATATTAAATTTTATTCAATTTAACTCCAGTTTGAAACAGGTGGAACTGGACTTGTTTGTGCCCCTAAATGTACTGCATTATCATATGAACAATGTGTTTTTAATTGTTAGTACTTTCTTTTTCCCACAATTTTGATGTAAAATGGTAACATAGGCCGCGATACAGGAGATTAAACAAGTCGCTGGGAGTGCCAGCTGTGATGGCGACAGCCCCGTGGGGTCGACGGACACGATTTGCCAGAACCAAAAAGGACAGCCACGTGTTTTCGCATGTGTGGGGCCGTCTCTGTTCCTAATACTGCCACTGTGTGTCTGTGTGTGTCACTCTCTGCTAATAAGGTTGTACGCTCCTATCTCTGCAGCTCTTCAATGATGCTTCTTGCTGATTTTCCCTTTCCCAAGTAAGTTTTGAGGATAGTAAATTGAAAAGGCAACCACAAAAAGCCCTTTAAAAAATTGAACTTTGTACGCTTCAATAATTCATTCTTGACTTATATTTTTTAATTTTTATTTATTTTTATTTATACACACACATCAGAAGTTCGTTTCCGAATAATTCCTGACCTCCCACTTTATGTGAAAAATTTGTGTCATTGGACCACATGCCACTAGGCTACTTATATGTAGTTATATATCAAGGGCCTTGGCTTGATCCAAATTGATGACAACTTGTTTCTACTATTTCAATAACAAATGAAATTTTTGCAAGTGTCAATTGCTTTTTGGATCGAATCGTTGTTAAGTTGAACTAAGCCAGGGACTAAGCCAGAATTTTAGTTTGGGTTAGTTTTTTTGGGGTGCGGGGGGAGGGGGCGAAATTCTAAATTATCAAAAATATGATTTTTTTTTTATTACGCATATATACAAAGACGTGCAATGGGGCAAAAGATATATTTTCAATAAGAGGAGAGACAAATTTAAAATTTAAGGATGGCAAAAGTATAATGTTTTAAAAAAAATTAATATAAAAAATAAAGTTTTAATGTTTTGAGATGGGCAAAAGTGTAACATTTTAAAAATTTTAGGGCCTGTTTGGTTTTATTTCCATTTCCATCATTTCCAAAATTGTGAAAATTAGTTATGTGATATGATATGGAAATGAAAATGTATTTGGATGAAATGTTTGGGAATGTAATGATTATGTTGGAAATATAATGATTATATAGGTTGTAAGTGGAAAGAGATAGAAATAATAGAATAGAGAGAGAAATATATATGTTGTTGAGAAAAGATATATAGGTTATTGGAGAACGTGTTTTGAAAATGAAAATTTAAATTATGTTGGGTGAAAATTTTTAAAAAGTGATGATTTCTATTTCTGAAATAGTAAAATTGGTGGAAAATGAGTTTGGAAATAAAACCAAACAGGCTCTTAGTATAATTTTAACATTTTGAGGAGGCAAAAGTGTAATGTTTAAAAAAATTTCATATAAAAAATAAAAATTTAATATTTTAAGGGGGGCGACTACCCCTGTCAGCCCTCTTGGATCCGTCACTGAACTAAGTTTTTACCGATTATAATATCGGGATGGATTCAGTCGAATTTATAAACCTAAGTTGAAATGACATGTAACTTAATTCAAAAAGTTCATATCAAGCCAAACACAATATATTGAATATGGGCCGAGGCAAAAGGTTGGATAAACTTTAAGTAGGATGAAAATCTTTCACTACATTGGGATACAGAAATAATTAAATTTGTACTACACTTGTACTAAGCAATAGTAATTTACATTAAAGGGAGACATATTTGTGCTGAAATCCGAAACATGTATGATTAAATTAGAACTTTTTCAATAATTGTGTTTGTTAAAACACAAACCTTTAATAACTATAAATATACGCCTAATATCCTATAAATGCCCCTAACTTGTTTATGTGTAAAAAAAATTATTGAGTTTTATTAATTTTAAAATTCAGATAGGCGGTATATATTTATTTATATGTTATTTTGTTTATTTAAATTTTCATTAAACGACCTATAATCAAAAACTAGTAAAAGAACCAAATTACAAAAATTGTGGGCTTCACAAAAATGACAAATTAGGGATTTTAAATTGTGGGAAATGATCCAAGATCCCCTTAAAACCTTATGTATTATTTTTGTTTATTTGAATTTTCATTAAAATGACTTCAAATTAAAAACTAGTAAAAGAACCAAATTACAAAAATTGTGGGCTTCACAAAAATGACAAATTGGGGATTTTAAATTGTGGGAAATGATCCGAAACCCCTTAAAATCTTATATATTATTTTGTTTATTTGAATTTTCATTAAAACAACCTAAAATTAAAAACTAGTAAAAGAACCAAATTACAAAAATTGTGGCCTTCACACAAATGACAAATTAGGGATTTTAAATTGTGGGAAATGATCCAAGAACCCCTTAAAACCTTATACATTATTTTGTTTATTTGAATTTTCATTAAAACAACCTAAAATTAAAAACTAGTAAAAGAACCAAATTACAAAAATTGTGGGCTTCACAAAAATGACAAATTAGGGATTTTGAATGGTGGGAAATAATCCAAGAACCCCTTAAAATCTTATATATTATTTTGTTTATTTGAATTTTCATTAAAACAACCTAAAATTAAAAACTAGTAAAAGAACCAAATTACAAAAATTGTGGGCTTCACAAAAATGACAAATTAGGGATTTTAAATTGTGGAAAATGATCCAAGAACCCCTTAAAACCTTATATATTATTTTGTTTATTTGAATTTTCATTAAAACAACCTAAAATTAAAAACTAGTAAAAGAACCAAATTACAAAAATTGTGGGCTTCACAAAAATGACAAATTAGGGATTTTAAATTGTGGAAAATGATCCAAGAACCCCTTAAAACCTTATATATTATTTTGTTTATTTGAATTTTCATTAAAACGACCTAAAATTAAAAAGTAGTGAAAGAACCAAATTACAAAAATTGTGGGCTTCACAAAAATGACAAATTAGGGATTTTAAATTGTGGGAAATGATCCAAGAACCCCTTAAAACCTTATATATTATTTTTTTTATTTGAATTTTCATTAAAATGACCTAAAATTAAAAACTAGTAAAAGAACCAAATTACAAAAATTGTGGGCTTCACAAAAATGACAAATTAGGGATTTTAAATTGTGAGAAATGATCTAACAACCCCTTAAAACCTTATATATTATTTTGTTTATTTGAATTTTCATTAAAACGACCTAAAATTAAAAACTAGTAAAAGAACCAAATTCCAAAAATTGTGGGCTTCACAAAAATGACAAATTAGGGATTTTAAATTGTGAGAAATGATCTAACAACCCCTTAAAACCTTATATATTATTTTGTTTATTTGAATTTTCATTAAAACGACCTAAAATTAAAAACTAGTAAAAGAACCAAATTCCAAAAATTGTGGGCTTCACAAAAATGACAAATTAGGGATTTTAAATTGTGAGAAATGATCTAACAACCCCTTAAAACCTTATATATTATTTTGTTTATTTGAATTTTCATTAAAACGACCTAAAATTAAAAACTAGTAAAAGAACCAAATTACAAAAATTGTGGGCTTCACAAAAATGACAAATTAGGGATTTTAAATTGTGGGAAATGATCCAAGAACCCCTTAAAACCTTGCCCCAATTCATGCATTGGTTCCTTGTTTTGTTCTTTCACATGGTTGACTAGAATTAGAATAGGAGTTGATATGACTTGGGTGGCCTATGTGAGACCCTTAGCCCACTTAAGTTTTATTTTATTGAGAATATGATGGTAGTTGGACATTATGACTATAACTTTGACACTTTGTCATGATCTTATTCCCTTCTTAAGTACATAATTCAAACATTGTTAGCTCTTGAAGTCCAAGTTCTAAAAAATATTGGAAATGAAAGAAGAAAAAATTATTTAGGGCCTATCAAATACTTATATCTAACAAATTAGACAATTTTTTAGATTTACTAAAAATTTCATCATCGAAGTTTTATGTTAATTACATTTTTTATAATGCATTTGATTCAGGTACTAGGTGTCATTTAAAAAATAAAAAAATAAAAATATTAATTAATTTTGATGATGTCAATAATTGATCTAACCTAAACCATGTAAAACTTATTCGATCCAATTACAATAAAATTAATTATAATCTAAGTCCAATATAGGCTCACGAACGGCAGCGTCAATGTTATAAGAACCAGCTCAATCTCAATAGGCTCAACCTAGATAACTTAAATCTGAATTAAGCTACTAGCTTAGACTTTGTTTGGTTATGTTTTTCTGGAACAACATTATTTTGGGGAAACATAGCCAAATATATCCCCATTTTCCAGAAAGTACATTCTCCAACATATATATTATATATATATATATTATTATTATTTTAATATTAAAATAATTATTCAATTTCATTTTCACCCCAAAAATCTAACAAAAATGTATTGATTTGACGGCTGTAGTAAAAAAAATATCTCCTCAAAAACATAAATAAGCATACCAAAAAACAACTGTCACCTTTTCCAATAATTCATTCTCCCAAAATCAATGTTTTCAAAACTGGACCGGACAAAGAATTGGAGACTTTACTAGTTACTGGTTCAACCGATATGATGTTATAATGACGTAATAATTATATTTAATTTTATAAAAATATATAATATTTTAATATTAACAAAAAATAAAACTTTCAATTGATATAGAAAGAATATAATTTGAAAAAATTTCAACTTACTTATTTTTAAGTACATTTTTTAGAAAATAATACTATTTCACAATTAGTCAACTATAAATAAATAAAAATAATATTTTACATTAATTTAAGTAATCATTCGTTTCATGCTTCAATTCCAAGTAAAAATAAATTATTCTACGCTAATTATTCAACATAATTTAAGAGAGATTAAACAAAATAAAATAACAAATTAAACATAAACATTCACCTATAATTACCACTTCATTAAATTTTAAGAAAATAAATTCATATTTCAAAAAATTACATGTTCAAAATCTTTAATCATCATATTTAATTGATAATTTCTCTTTTTTCTTTACTTTTTCTTTTTAAATAATTTTTAAAATTTCAAAAAAATAATAATAATAATAATAATAAGTGAATTGGTACCGGTTCAACCGATTTTTGACCGTCACTGGTTCTCATGCCTCAACCAGACCGGACTGGCCACCGGTCACCAATTGGATCGATCGATCTGGTTCGATTTTCAAAACATGACCCAAAATACATAATAAAATCAAACAAAAAACATAACAAACATAATCTTAAAAGTCCCATTCGATCTCATATCTAAGGAGAATTTACATTCCAACTCTATCATCGATACGTAACCTAAAATGGCGAAAGTTAAAAATTCCATTCATGCTACTTCAATTACAAAGCTAATATAAGTCGGTCTCATGTTTTGCCTTTAGGTGGTTAGATGACTTTGTTATAAAATATAAGTAAATCCAAACTATTAAAATTTAACTAATTTTTTATGTATCCCTCAATATTAAAAGAAGTAAGCTATTCTATAGCATAAAATTAATTTTTCTAGGTAAAAAAACATCAAATATGCTGCGTATATCATTTGATTTGATTTGCATAATCTACATCCTTCTAGTGTATGCCAATCACAAAATAAAATTTAATTTGAATTAATTTTTTTATAATTAATTATTTATTTCTCCGTTCTTCATAAATAGACTTGCCATAAGTATATCCTTCTGATTGCAAAGAATTTTTCTCTAGAAGTGCTAATTTTCAATTATTTTTGGTTATTTTCAGTTATACGGGATAGCCCAACCCAACATCACTCGATCAGGACTGCACTGTGGTATACGGTGGCCCGATCACAGATAGGCCCAACCTATCAACTGGGTCTCGACCAGCAAGACCTTGCCCACCGCAATGAGCACATGCATTCACCTCGTCGACCAGATCATGGTCGACCATAATAAGAGCACACCCCAAATTTCATCCGACCGCGACGAGGTTACACCATGTCGATTGGAGCCTGAAGAAGCACCCTGCAGAAGTACCCGCTTTGACCAGGGATGTCGAATTGAGGCTACAGCACCCCAGCCGCATATAATGCTCCACCAGGCGGCGTGCCCCCGCATTAATGGTGCATGCCCCCACAATATTACCTTTTCTCAGCTGTGCCAGAACAGTACATGCCACCTGGAATAATACACAGATGGGAAAAGACCAAAGACTCTCAAGTGAGTACAACAATCCTTCATGCTTGGCATGGGCAATTCCATTGCCTTTAGCAAGATATGCTATATTCTACTTTGAGCCCTCACTCGCCTGTTCGATTATCTAGTCAATTATGTACTGACTTGAGCATCGGAAAGCCTTAGCCGGCTAGCCTAATGTTTGTTAGTGATTGCAGGACTTGACCCAATATCTTAGAAGCTTATCCTTCGACTATCGACTGATCGATATTACTAGATCCCAATCCAAGACACTGATACGTGATTTTGACTCTTATCACCCAATATCACTAAAGTGACAAAACTAAAGTTTCAAAAATTTGAAATTCTGAATTCAAATCTTATTAAGTATGTAGATATTTGTCTATTTTATAAAAGTTATTATTGGTAGCTGGTGCTGTAAATTATTGTTTAATTACTGGTAATTTATAGCTAAATTAATCAACGTGTAATATACTAATGTATCTAACCATTTCTGATTTCACTATGAGAAGTGCGTTTATTTATAAAATATAGAAAGGGGGAATCACAGCTCAGAATATTGCGTATGTCATGTCAACAACTAATAATAAGATTTTTTTATTACTCAGGAGTTGGGATAATTAGTAAGCAAGTCAAAGAATTGATTCATAATATAAATTGATGACGCCCTAGCCCTAATATTATATTAAATGACCGGTTCAAATGCTTATTATTATTATTATTATTATTATTATTATTATTATTATTATTATTATTATGTTTAAGCAAATTATAACTTTAATTGTTATGTTTTAGTTGTCGAGTGATTAATCGGTCAAATATCATTGTCCTGATACTTGTATGTATAGGATTCACGATTCGAACTCTAACAAAATCTTGATAGTCTGTATATGAGTAAATAAAAAAAAAATTGTAATATTTTAACTATTGAATGGTCAATTAATCGAGTATCATTGCTCTGGCACTTATATATGTGAAGTTTATGATTTGAAGTCGAACAATTCTTGGTGCACGTGTTTACAAATAAAAGCGAAAGATGCATGATATTTGAGGTTTAAATTTTAAGGAATTTTTTATACTCATTTACATGTATAAATAAAAAAAGAATTGCTATGAGTTTGTTTGTTGCAAAATTGTCAAAATATTTTTCAACTTTCAAAATACAAACAAACAACACATTACATTCTTCAATATCACTATCTAAAATACACTCAAAAGGCTCAAAATACCATCCTAATTCATTTTTTACCAATTTCCCAATATCTAACCCTATCAATTTTTGTCTCTCTTACCTAATCTATATATACATATATATAAATAATTTTAAGATATCTATTTTACTATATCAACCAAACAAAAAAGTTATTAACGTGACATCTTATCCCCTCCCGAAACATAAATAAAAAAATAATTTTCTTTCAATTTATTTTCTATCTACCACACAAAATATAAACAAACAACTATCACATTCCCCAACTCCATTTACCAAAAATTATTTTGTCAAAATATTTTGACAGAATGCTCTAATTTACAAACAAACAAAAGGGGCAAAAAAAAAAGTGAAGGGGTAAAAAAGATAAAAAGAAAAGGAAGAGAAGATATAGTTGGAAGAGAGAGAAAAATGAAAAGCCTAAAACGACATATAAAGATTAGACAGAGACGCAAAGGGATACCCCCACCTGGGCTCAGTTCACAACCCAAGAGCCGAAAAATAGAAGGAAAAAGAATCAAGAATTTTTCTCTGTCTGGGTTTATACATACTGATTTACAGACACTCGGTCTCTTTCTTTAAAATTGTAGTCTTTTAGCTTTGAATCTTTTAAAAATCCCATCTTTTTTTTCGTATGTGTGGTTATGGATGCATTTGGTTTGGTTTCTTTCATTACAGAGCTTCGCAAAGGTATATTCCGATAACCCTGATCTTGTTTTATGTTTTTGTTCTGTTTAGACAGTGTTTTTGTTTCTATCTGGTTCAGATTCTAAGAGATCTATAGAGATAAGTTTAGTGATTGAAGTTCAAAGTTGTGCTTTTTGTTTCTTGTCGATTTTCTTTACTCGATCTTTGGTTTGTATGGGGTTGCTGAATTTTTAGAATTTTAGTGGAAATTTAGAATAATTTTGTTTGTAAGCAGTGACAGTTCTTTCTTTAGTGAGTGCATGGATGGTTACTGCTGATAATGAACGTGTCTGCTGTTTATAGATAATAAGCCCGTTGAAAGTTTGTTGTTGTTGATTTTTGCATGATTTCTTATTGTTGTAAGAAAGATTATGGGTTTTGGTTACTACAATTCTATGATTGTATGGTCTTTTGTAAGAAAGATTATGGGTTTTGGTTACTATAATTCTATGATTGTATGGTCTTTTGGCGTTTGTTTTTTAATGGTGTTGTTTGCTATTCTAACTAGTTGAAGTAACTGAGTTCTCCTCCTTGTCATAGAAAAGAATTTGTCACCGTTCTTGTCTCACTTAAAGTAGATATTTTTGTTAAATTATGTTGGCTGTTGCAATTTATGGCCATATGATCGTGTAATCTTTAGATTTCTTTACTAGAATCTGAAATTTATTCATTCATTAGTTGTTGGAGTATAATGGAATGTTATTACACTGTGTGTAATGTCTTCAAAGATATTGTTTTATGATCACTGTGATCATGAGTTTGTGTTCTTTTTTCAACAATCTTCTTCAATGATTTTGTCATACGTACTTTTTTTAGTGTGTGCTAATGAGGGTTGAAAATGTGAACTTCATTCATCTGCAGGGTTTGGCTGACACATACTCAATATTACGACTTTAGTTATTCCATCGAAAGATTTTGTTTTTAGGTGTAGACCCATTTCCTTACCTAGTTTGAAACTGAAAAAAGGATAATAAAAGAGAATGTACTTGTCGGTAAAGGGAGCTTCTTCCAGTGACAGAAAGCTTAGTGCTGCAAAAGCAACTTTGAATCCCAACGCCACAGAATTTGTTCCTTCTGCTCTCAGGTCACCTGCAGCAGCAAATAGCAGGGTAGAGGCATCCTCAAAATTTACTGGCTCCGCAGCTCCCACATCAGGGAAAGGCATATTAGATAGATCAGAGTCATCTGTTTCAAATAATTCTGAAGATGAAGCCCAGCAGTACTGGCATCATCAGCTCCCGGATGACATTACTCCCGATTTTAAGGTCATGGCTGTAGATGACACTCAAGGGATCAACAGCTTATCATTTTCAAGCTTATCCTTGACTGATAATGAAGTATCAAGATTTTCTTCTTCAACAGGCAGTGGCTTTATGTTGAAGGAGCAGCAAGGGTTATCACCTCGACCTGTTAATGGCAACAGTACCAAAAAGCTGATATATCCCCCCTCATCCTATGGAGAATATCCATCGCCTACAGGTTTTCATCCTTCACTTGCTAAACCATGGGACCAACGGATTGTCAGCAATGATCAGCTTCTTGGAAGAGGACCTGATAGTGGAAATCCAAGACATGCTTTCCTGGCTGACATGTCAAATGAGCAATTATTGTTGGACAATCCAGATGTGAGCCCTCTTGAGTTTTTGGCTTCACAATTTCCTGGTTTTGCTGTTGAAAGTCTTGCAGAGGTGTATTTTGCTAATGCGGGGGATTTAAACCTAACAATTGAGATGCTTACTCAGCTTGAGGTAAGCTATTTCATCAGCATTGATATTGAATGAATTCTGGACTATTGTGGATGCCAAGTTTGGTGTGTATTCTATAATTCTAACATGAAGGATTGAATCTTTAACTTAATGGACTGATATAACCTATGGCACTTAACAATAAGT
Source organism: Jacaranda mimosifolia (assembly GCA_018894105.1). Classification (NCBI taxonomy): domain Eukaryota; kingdom Viridiplantae; phylum Streptophyta; class Magnoliopsida; order Lamiales; family Bignoniaceae; genus Jacaranda; species Jacaranda mimosifolia. Next base: position 42,792,069 of record CM032119.1, read on the forward strand.
GTGACTGCCATGTCCTGAAGAAAAAGCATTGTCCTTCTGTTGTTGCCATTTACTTCTACCCTGGTTTCCTGTTATTAAATGGGATGAATATGAGGAGGTTAAGTGGGAAAAAACCTCAAAACCTGTAGATGAAAGCCTTAGGGGAGGGGGAGGAATTGGGATTAGAACTTTTTTGAGATAGCAGCCAGCGATATTTGGATTGTATGGATTGTGGTAGAAAACTTAGCCTGCCAATATTGAAGATGCAAACTTCTCTTATATGTCGCTTTTCCATAAATTGTTATTTGATTTCTGCCACTAATGGATTAGATATACACTTTCTAGTTTCCTATTTAGATTTCACGTAACATTGCACTTGTGATTGCAGCTTCAGGTTGATGGAGGCTTAAATCAGACTCTGAATTCAAAAGCCTTGTCTGCTCCAAATCTTAGTGCAATGGATTTTCCTGCTCTTTCTGTGAGAGATGGTCAAAATGATTTGGCAAAATTTGCTGGTGATGGTCTCCATCAAAATGTTAGTCCTTATCGATCTCCAGAAAAGCAAGGCACATTATTATTCAGATCCAACTCCTTCATCCCATCAAGAGGTGCTACAGATTTTGCTTCAGCTGTAAGAAAGATGGCATCTCAAGATTCTAGTATCTGGAAGTATGATAGAAATGGTTCTTCAGATGCAAGCACTGGATCAAGTAGAAGTTCACAAGTCCTGGCAAGCTCATACAACATTGGACAGGGCAGGGGCATCTATGGTGATAGATTGCAAAGTCGAGGATCAGCTCATGCATCTCCTATCTGGCTTGAAACTGGAGAAGCAGTTGGTAATAATTTTAGGCACTATATTTGTCTTGCTCTCTAAGTATTTGTGGGGAAAATGCTTTTTGCAAGTATATACACTTTAACTTTGTTGAGCTGGCAGCAAATATCTATTCTGAAATGCGGGAGGAAGCTCGTGATCATGCACGTGTACGCAATGCGTACTTTGAGCAGGTATGTTCTGTATGTAGGTGTCTAGAAGGTTGAAAATAAACAGTGTGAAAATTTTTGAAAAACAAAACTAAATTTTCATTTTTGTACTTGTACTTGGATAAAAGAGTGCCACCTACTTTTCCTTCTCTGTGGGTTGATTGGGGAGAGGGGCACGAGCTGGGATGTTCATTTTCCATTTTAACAAAGTGAAATTCTAGATGATTAGACATCTGGGAACTAAATATCTGTATTAGATAAAGAAATTGAGTTGTGAAAAGTTGTTCTGGACTTGTATATTTTTTTTTTTTTTTTTTTTTTCCTTTTTAATTAAAAAGTTGCATCCTCTTCCCTGCAGTGAATATCAAGCGAGATTATCATTGTGCATAACGTGAAATTCGCAGGGTTGCAGACAAATAATGGAATTAAACCTGGCTATTTCTACTCTCTTTTGCATGTGTGTGCACACAATAGAATAGAATTTCTTTATACTCTGTTTCTGCATGTTTTATCATTTTTCACACATTAAGCTAATGTGATACTTTGCCAGAGAAAATGAAGAGATTGAACTAATGTTACTTTAGGGAATAAGACGCTCGTGCTATCAGGGAGTTTATACTATATCTATGTATTTTGCTCTAAATGTATATATGCATTAAGCTCATTGTGCTTTCTTTGTATGACCACGTCCGAAATATTCCATGTGAGATTAGGCGCGGCAGGCATACCTCATTGGTAACAAGGCCTTGGCCAAGGAGTTGAGCATTAAAGGACAGTTGCACAACATGCAGATGAAAGCAGCTCATGGGAAGGCACAAGAAACTATTTATCGTCAGAGGTTTGTTCTTTCTGGACCCTTCAGCCGCACTTAAATTATATTCATATTGAAAATGGTAACTGTTACTTCTCACTTTGGAACTTTTAAAACATAAAGAAAAAGAAAACCAATAAATTGAAGACAGAGATCTCCATTACTGGAGATGATCTCATTCCTCTCGACTGATTCTGCTTCTACTGCCCCATCCCTTTCTTGATTTTATACAGACTCTTCTTATCAGTGAATCATCTGCTGCAGTAAGAGTAATTTTGCAGATTTTGCTAATTTTGCAGGAATTCGGACCTTCAGGCAACTGGGAGGGAACGAATGATCGACCTGCATGGTCTACATGTGAGCGAAGCTATACATGTGCTCAAGCGTGAGCTGGCAGTAATGAGGAACGCAGCCAGGTCAATGGACCAACGCCTGCTCGTTTACATATGTGTGGGGACTGGTCACCACACGAGGGGTTCCCGTACTCCTGCTAGACTCCCGATAGCCGTCCAGCGCTACCTGCTAGAGGAGGAGGGTCTCGACTACACTGAGCCACAGCCGGGGCTCCTTCGAGTTGTGATATACTGAATCAGGAAGGTATAGGAGATTTTTGACACACTGGAAGTCAACCAACCAACCCCACCTGGAAAAAAAAATTGAAAAATGAAAAACCTGTCTATCTGTAAATGGGAAAACATGTAGGAAGGGAAAAAGGTAAAAGAACAAAAGTAAAATAAGAGGAAGGCTGATGTCTGTATCATTACTGTGTAGTTGGCCGAAGTCTAGAATATGTTTTTGTAGCTTTAAGTTATTTGCATCGGCCTCTTTTTTGTAATTTTTATACCCTTTTGTTCTTTGGTTACATTTTTTCTTTTAATATGCAGATGTAACTGATAGAATTCTTTCACATGATAGCCCAAATTTCTCTAATCATTTGGAGGATCCTCATGGCTAGAAGTTACTAGTGTACATTTCAGGTTGGCAAATTCTTGGATGGATGAAGTACAGTACTTACCACCCATTCAGAAACTTATGCCACCTCCAACTGTTATACCATGGACAGAGCCACGATTTCTAGTGTAGGGCAGAAATCTAAATTTTAACAAGTTTCAAGAAAGGCAAGGCTGTGTTTGGTGTGTGTGAGCTAAGCTCGATTCTATTAAATTTGCATATAAAAGTGATAAATTTGAAATAAGCCCTGAAGCCGAATCTTGACAATTGTTGTCAAGATTGGTTTGAAGTAAATATCAAATCTAAGTGAGCTTACTTGTAAGTCTTACGAGTTTTCTTGACTCGTCTGCGCTCATAAGTTTCAAATCACTAAAAATTGAATTTGATTAAGTCAGCTATTACGGCTTGATAATTAGGATTGCGAACTTGATTGAGCTGACTATTGAAGCTTGGTAATCAAGCTTGCTTGAGAAGCGAGTCTTCCAAATGGCTAAAATCAAATTTAATTGAGCTAACTATTGAGACGCGATAGTTAGACTCGCGAGTTGACTCAATTGGCTTACACCTTAATAAATATTACGTGGGATTAATCTCTCTTGTGGCATATTAAGAAGTCACTAAACAAACAACATGCAGCAGCTGATGATCAATTCTTTCCTCGTGGTATTTCACACAACTTCCATCCTCGTACTGCTAACTAGCCAACTTGGCAAACATGATTGAAGCATTCTAAAATAAGTCAATTGAACAAACAAAATTCAGCAGCTGATACACCATAGTAAGAGCCAAATGAAAAAGTAAAGAATATGTGAGTAAATGTGGCATCCTTAATCATTTCAGCTTAGATTTTGAAGAGCTCTTGAGAGGCTTTGCAACAGGTTGAGCCGGTGCACTTCTAGCTACCTTCTTCAGATCGTATTTTACTGATAAGAAAGCACAAAGCACGGCTATCAACATTGTCGGGTAGACGAATACAGCTTTTTCTGGATCAGTGTTCAATGGCTTTCCAAGAATGCTCTCCTTGACAAGACCCCAGATAACTAGAAGAGTCCCAAACATGCTCATTCTTCCAGGTTTTAGAATACCAATCAGGGAACCAGCCACACAGAAGTAACTTCCAGCAAGAACCTGGGTAAATAAATTAGAACCACTTTGAGGACAAGTCAGAAGGAAAGAGAAGGAAGGAAATAACACGTAAATCATTCAATAAACTTAAAGAACTTGTACATCTTTCAGTGGCAGTATCACCAAACATGGGTATCTGCTTATTTTGACAAAGTGGAATACCACCAAAAGCCTTTAAAGGCATCTTAAAAGGATATGAAATGGGACAATCTCTATGTGGGTACAAAAATCATGGAGATGGAAATCCTTGGCATCTAGCCTGCATGTGATATGGAACATTTAACCTGCTTGTGGGGATTGCCATTGTTGCATACAGGATACAGCCACAGAATCTCATTTTTGAAGGAGATGCTTAGGAAATGTTGGATTCAAAATCCAAGTTTGGTGAGAACTGGCAGCTGAAGACTTAGCTGAAATAAGCTACGAAAGATCAGAAAAGGGAATGGCCAGAATGGACATTTGTCGGGATAGCTCGTACATGACCAGCCTGATTATGTCATATAGCATCCATATGCATTGCTATGTGATGGGCCAGCCAGATAGATTTACCATTAAAATATACTCACTCCCATTTCTCAAAATGAAGAACTATCTGAACTTTCCACTAGTTTATATTGATTTTCTTAATAAAGCTGATAGGAGGGGGTTTTGTGGGGGGGGGGGGGGGGGGGGGTGCAGGGAAAAGGGAGAGAAAATGGAAAGCAAAAGATAAACCTCCAAGCGCTGCAGGTCAGTTACGGCAGAGGCCTCCTTTATGTCGGTCAAGTTGTAGATACTTAGCAGATTATTCCAGCTTGGCACAGTCATATTAGCGATGAGGCCATTTACAACTGCTCCAGGGTAGAGAATGCCCTTCACCACTGGAAGAGGAAAGACCTCGCTAGCAATCAACTGTGAAGAGGTGACCTGAACAGGCGTTGTGCACATGCCGGATCTACATTGAACCCTGAGAAAATATGGAAAATGGGCAGCAGAAGCAAATGGACCAAGCCTAAAAGAACATGTTTGCTATGACAAAAAATATTTCCTAGTTTTCCTTGCTTCAAAATTACAAAAGACACAATGATGTTTCCAACTGTATGCTTATACGGATCAAGCCCCCAAACAAACTTTAACTTTGTTTCTTAAAAATGCTGGTTTTGAGAAAACCCAATGCAATAGCTTCGGATTATGACTAATCATGAACAAAATTCAGCCAGCCGCAAAGACAAGTAGTTTCTTTTCATAGACTTGAACTTCCAATTAGCAACTAGGAATCAGAAGTAGATGTATATGCATTAGCTGCAGCCACGAACTTCAATAATCAAATCACAGCACTGGCTACCGCTTCAACAGAGATATCATCCTAGCATACGGGAGCACCTGATTGACCAACTAGGTAAGAATTCTTCATGCACAAAAACATAAACTTATTTCTAGCCATAATAAATATGTTTCCAAGATCATTAGCAAATTCTATCATCACAAAGTCATTTCTTTGTCCTCTAACCATCAAAATGTTTTTCAACTTCATCAACAACAATCCATCTTAATATGATCTCTGAAACAAGTTATACAAAGCCAGATCTTAGTTATTACAATAGATGACTAGAAAAACTCAAAACCGTGTGAAGAAGATTTTCACAAAAGGTTAAACAATTAACCATATATTATCATACATTCCCCTCGTACAACCTTGAAGAAAAAAACAAGCAGGGTATTCGAACAAATTATGACTGACCCAGATCTCGAATCAAAACAAACGACGAAGCACAATCATCTCCTTCCAATTTAGATAAAAAAATCAATCAAACCAAAAGCTCAAAGCTAAAATTTGGATTATTTTAAAATTTTCAGCACAAATAAAGGCCAGCCCAGATGTTCAAACACGGCAAACATCAGGTCAGCAAATCCCACGTACTGAAAACCAATACATCATTTCTATATGAGTATCAATTTAAATGCTTGTTAAAATGAAAGACAAAGATGCAATTTTTTTACTCTAAAGGTTACCTGAAAAGGGGCACCTGAAAAATGATGAGGACAAAGTATATGCGACAAGCGTAGTTTGATAGGTTGCTCCACTTCCCCTTCGACGAAGTTACTGTCGTAGAAGTACTCGCCATTGCAGAGTGCGTGGTAGTGCGTGTTGTGTGTGAGAGAGAAAGAGGCTTGCTTAGGAATGTCCGACATTAGAAAGTCAAATCTTTATTCTTGAATAAGAATGTTGTGAAGCAGCTTAATGCGCTTTTAACTCATTTTAACTGGAAATCGTGTGTTTGGTCCCACCAAGCATGCCCGGTACAATAAATGCGTCTTTAGGAATCAGGACTTCAATTATGGTACCCTTTATCTTCAATTGTAGGCGTAGCTCAAATTTTGCACTTATTGCCAAAAATCTCACAGCTGATGTTTAGTGGAGAAGGAAATATTTGAGGGAAGCAACTCAAAAAATCAGAAAAGAAAATGGCGTCAACAACTCTTCGGATATCTATTACACTCCAGTGTACTAGCTCCAATAAAGAACCCTTCTTTTTGGGCAATCCCAGAAGCACTTTAGCCAATTCTTTCCTGCCGTGTCGGCCGCCGTCACGCTTCACCGGTCTCAGCTTCTCCAGCCGCCGTCGAGAGAACGACACCCCTTCTGTCACTTCCAAGAAAATTAACAAGGTATCATATATTTTGTTTTATTGTTGTCTTGGGAGAAAAACGAAATAGAGAATGGAAAAGTAACCGGGCTATTGATTTTCGTGGGGGATAACTATTTTTTAAATTGTTTTTAATTGTTTATTATGAGCTGAAAATCTGTTTTTTTTTTTTTTTTGGGTGGTTGGTTGGGTTGTTGTGGTGGTGGGGGGAGCCCTATCTTTCTGGGTTTAAGATACATTAGCACTCAAGTACTATATCTGCTGCTTTATGTATTGTGTGGGATTTTAGTTGTAATAAATTATGTTGTGATTGTAGTAATTTACTCGTTATAGGTTGTGTGTGTGTGTGTGTTGGTTGGTTGGAGTAAATCTACTAGTTTTGGTTTGAGTACTGTGTTATAAGTGACCGATATCTGGTTGGTGTAACACTAAAGGTTTGTGCTTTGTTTCCTCTGCAGAAGAAAACCTCTCACAAAAATGCGGGGAAAGATGAAGATATAGATGAAGATGCTTTTGAGGCGCTTTTCCGTCAGCTTGAAGAAGATTTGAAAAATGATGAATTATCTGGTAATGATGGTGGAGATGATGATATAAGTGAGGAAGACCTTGCTAAACTTGAGCAAGAACTAGCTGAGGCTCTGGAGGATGATGAATTATTTGGGGCATTGGAGTCTGCTGCCCATGGAGAAACTGAGTATGAACGCGAAGAAGAAGATGGTGATGTTGCTGATGAAGAGGATGAATATGAAGTTGATGATGACAATGAAGAGGAGGAAAAGCCGGTGAAGCTTAAGAATTGGCAACTTAGGAGGCTGGCTTATGCTTTAAAAAACGGTCGTCGAAAAACTAGTGTGAGTCATAGTCTAGGGTCCTTGATAATGTTTGTTTGAGATTAGGGTCCTTATTAGTTTATTTTCTTGCAGATAAAAAACCTTGCTGCTGACATATGTCTTGATAGAGCTGTTGTTCTCAAATTACTGCGCGACCCTCCTCCAAATCTTGTCATGTTGAGTGCTGCTTTACCCGACAAGCCTGTTTCAACAATCTTGGATCCTGTGGAGAAACTTGAGGAAACTGTTCCTTTGGAGATGGTGACACATGATGCAAAGCCTGAAGTTGAGGGGAAAGTGCCAGTTCATGTTATGCAAAGCAACTGGTCTGCTCGAAAGAGGCTGAAGAAAGTACAACTTGAAACTCTTGAACAAGTCTATAGACGAACAAAGCGCCCAACTGTGAGTAAAACTACTTGCACATATATAATGCTTTCTTACATTGAAACAAGTTTAGCTTTGCATAACAACGTTTGGGCAAATCTAATACTAGGAATAAGTTGACGTCAGATGCATTTATACCAAGTGATTGTGATACAAAACCTGTTAAATGGAGATTGTGGACTTATTTGCAGCAGGGCAATGTTTTGAGTTGCTAACAAGTTCACGATCAGATGGCGTGTAAGACGCTTTAAGGGTCAATTCGACCAAAGGATTAGCCACATTGTACTGAGTTTTGAGCTTTATATTTGGCGGTTAATGATTTCTGAACCAGGCTTAGTAACAAACAGGTCAATAGGGCAATATAGGAAAGAGATTTGGAGGAGGCAGAACTGGATGGAACCTTTGGATTTATATTGGAACTAAAGAAAAAGGGCAGGCCCAATTTCTATTTAGTCAATTGCTACCAAAATTTTGTTGGTATAGAACTGCTTGTAGTTCAAAAAACTTGCGCTCATATACTGAGAAAACCAGTACTAGAATTAGAGATTAGACATTCATAGGATTTCTAGCTACCTAAATAACATGCCTCACCAGCTGTAATAAAAATTACAAGGTATAAAATGACACATGGATTCTCTAAATGCTTTCAGGAAAAGAGTCTTGTAGACCAATGGATCAATAGTGTACGTCTAAACATCCTTCTTGCAACTGTAGATGAACTAGATTTGGTTTTAGGAGGGCCGGAGTCTAATGTATTTCAGCAATAACTGAGCCAGTTATTTCATTGCCTCGTGAGAAAATCAAATATGATAATACCAAATTACTCTGTTGTTTGTTCTCTTGAAACATTGCCAAAGGTTCTGCAAAACCTCTTCTTCCAATCGTTCCATCCCAGATTCTGAGGTACTAATCATATGTTTTTTGTGCCTTAAAACTATTGCAGAATGCCATGGTCAGCAGCATCGTGCATGTGACAAATCTGCCTCGGAAAAGAGTTGTCAAATGGTTTGAAGATAAACGAGCTGAAGATGGGGTGCCTGAAAATCGCCTCCCATATCAACGATCTTCTCCTGAATCCGTCTTTACCAGTTAATACCCCCCTCCCCTCCTTTTTTCCATGTTGACATTGTGTATAGGAAACCTATAAATTCCAGAACACCTCATGGTTTTTTGAGACAATTAAGGTTCTTCACCTGTCTGGAGCTGTAGTTTACAGCAGTAGTGTTTTCTGGGGTATATATGAACAATCCAAGCTTCCTGTGGATTCATATCTCATACAATAGAATGGGTGAAAGATATAAATGCATAAAGATTGAGCTATGATCTTCCTTTTTAGCTGTCAGGGAATTGAAGTGATTTTATTGAAATTGTAAAGTAGGATTTCTCAAAGTATTTTATGATGGAGAAATATTATTTAATGAATTCCTTTTTGCAATATTTATTACAATACTTGATATAAACTATACTATGAGTAAGTTATGCCTAACATAGTGGCTCATTATTTCCACATGATCAATTATTCTATTTTATGAACTGTTAGATTTTAATTTTTGGGGGCTATTGGCCAACCCTACTTTCTCAAAATCCATTATTGAAAAGTCCTTACAGAGGATGGAGAGAGTAAAGGATGGATCCCCACAAAATCACTTTTTTCCCTATTTATTTCTCAAAAAGATAGTTCAAAAAATGGTGTTTTTCATACTAGCTCCTCCAATTGACGGGACTTGTGTTTGCGCGGGTTGTTCAGGTGTTGATATATTCGCAGCTGAATACGAAAGTCCGGACAAGACGTAGTGAGAGGAGGTAAGATCGTCACTACTGTTTCATTCCTTTTTTTTTCTTATTAAAAAAAAGAATATCCATGAACTGCACATGTATTTAAACAATTTCTTTCAAGATTTATTGAGATAACATGATCCTAATTTGGTAAAGCTCATGTTTGGAGACAAATGTAAATATGTTGGTTTTGATTTTTATCTTGATAAATATTTAATTTATTTAAGACAAAACATAGAATTAATTAAATTATACTTTCTTAATATATTTTAAATAAAATATATGCATAAATTTGTCTCAACATTTAGAAAAACTTTCACTCTCTTGTTCGACTTGATCTTAGTACTCCCTCTTAGGGAATAAAGTTAAGAGTAGACAAATGAAGAACATGTCACGTAAAATGACGAAGGAATAAGATAATTGAATTTTTTTCTTTCTCATAATTTGAATTTATTTCATGATTTGGCCAAGTTAAGAATGGTGAGATGTAGGGATGTAAATGAATTGAGTTTGAGTCGAACTCGACAAAAAGTGCAGGCTCGAGCTCAGCTCACTAGAAAATTCTAAATCAAATAAAGTATTAAATTATTAATATATCATAACTATTTAATAATAATTAATAAATAATTTAAATTATAATTATGAAGAATATATATTAAATTATAATATATATTACATTAATTACTATAATGATTTAAACTATAATATATTATAATTATTGATAAAATATTAAATTATTAATATATATTAATTATATTATTAATATATAAAAAATATTTAAAATTAGAAAAAAGCTCATGAACAACTAAAATAAAACTCGAGCTCGATTCATGTTAAAGTTCGAGCTTCAGTCGAGCTATAATCAAGTTGGCTCGACTCATCTTACACCTCTAGTGAGATGTATTTTTTTCAAATAAAACAGATCAAAATAAAACTAGATCAAATCAAATAGTGAGATGTATCTTTTTCAAATAAAACAAATCAAAATAAAACAAGATCAAATCAAATCAAATCAAATCCAATCAAGCCTAGGGTTGTAAGATGAGTTGAGCCGGCTCACGAGGTTTGTGAGCCGGCTCGATTATAGCTGGACTGAGCCGAATTCGAGCTTTACTTTAGTTGTTCAAAAGCTCATGAGCTGGCTCATGGGCTTTTTGCTATTTATAGATATTTTTTATATAATAATTACTATATATATTAATAATTTACTTTTTTTTCTTTTTTCTTTTAAATATTTATTATCTATGATTAAATAATTATAATATATTAATAATTTAATACTTTATCAATCATTATAATATATTATTATTTAAATCATTATTGAGGAGGGTGAAAACTGCTTGTAACTGGATCTGAAGGTAATTTGGAAGGACTGATCTGTCTGGTCGAACTCCAAATCTTGTTGGGCAGAGCCCTACAATCACAAGCAAATGTCGGGCTAGCCGAGTTGCCATTGACTAAGGCACTCCGACGCTCAAGTCCGTAAGAGATCAACTAGATATGATGAGCAACAGAGTGAGAGCCTTTGGTAGAGAATAGCATACCTTTAGTGAGGCTGGAAAGAGGGTACTTATAGTCTTCTCCTGCTGGGTGATTTGTTTGAGATGCCTTTAACATGTAGGGAAGGTCCTGGTCTTTGCATGAGGGGCTTTAGGTCATCTCTCATTCATATACTATTCCAGGTAGTTGCATCTCCCAATTTCATGGGCATAATAGTACACTGTATTTGCGCCTCCTGCCCAGTGCGGCAATATGGTGGTACTGGGGTGGCACGCGCCTTTAATGCGGAGGCATGTTGTCTATCAGGGTATTTAATGCAGCAGAGAGTTGATTTTGCATCCAGTCAACCTTCCTGGTAGGTGATAAGGTCGATCCTAGGATGGGTTGGCGCGCAGTGTAAGGGGTGGCCGAGCGCCATGGTTAAACGGGTTGAGCAGCGGCCCCAGTCTGTGGCCTAGTCGAATGACTGCACCCTTTCAAGAGAGACATAAGAGGTCAACCCGCTTGGTCAACCTGGATCATCTGAGCTTGGTAGCACAATTGGGTCCTAAGGATGAAATGGGCCCAATGCTACACCCTCAGGTCTATAGTCTCTTGGCCGAGCCTATTGGGCTATCTCATATTAATTATAGTAATTAATATAGTATATATTATATTTAATATATATTTTATTTATAATTATAATTTAAATTATATTATTAATTATTATTAAATAATTATTATATATTAATAATTTAATATTTTTATTTCATTTAAAATTTTCTAATGAGCCGAGCTCGAGCCTTGAAGAACAAGTTCATCGAACTCGAGCTTGAGCTTGCAATTTTTGCCGAGCTCGACTTGAGTTCGACTCATTTACACCCTTATTCAAGCCCTCAAAAAATATTATTGGCTCAATGAAGTAAGAATCCTTATAGTGGGCCTGAATGAAATTTCTCAAAACTTTAGTGGCTAAAATAACATTTTCATACTTAGAGGGCCACAATCAAGAATTTGCCCCAGAGTGACATAATTTCCATCAGCACTTTTGCAAGCCACGACGTACTGACAGTGGTCCCAATTCATCGCACCTACTCTAACCTCTCTTAACCGTCGGATCATATTTCAATCTAAAGGCTAATAATTCTCCACGATCCCGACTCATCCACCTTTGATTAGTTCAACACAATATGGCTAGAACCACTGCCACGCTCATTACTCCTATGACGTCCGATCAAATTCAATCCAACGGATACTGTACCAAGAGGTTCAGAGTTTCTTCCTTTCTCTCTCTCTTGTGCTTACTGCAACATTTACGTCCCGCTCTTTTTCTCTCTGACAGCTAAAATATCTCATCCTAAATTCTCTCTCTAAATCAGTTCATTTATTTATTTTTGTCTCTCTCCCTCTTGCCCAGTCTCTGTTTTCTTGGCTGTTTTTTATTTGAAGGGAAATGCAAGAGCAAGCTACAAGTTCTATTCCTGCCAACTCTTTGCCTTCTAGCAGTGAGAGATCTTCTAGTTCTGCTCTTCACGTTGAAGTCAAAGAAGGTCTCTTTCTGATCCTTCTTTATTTTTTCGTGGTGGGATCTTTTGGAAATTGAATTTTACAGTGTAATGTTGCAGAAAAGTTTGATTTTTCGTTTCAATTTTTTTTTTCCTGCATTATTCAGGTGGGCTGCCCTGCGATTTTCTTGAACAGAGTCAAATAGGGCTGCTTCATGGTGTTTGGTGTTTTCTGTTAATGCCTGTTTTTCCATTCAAAAAATTGGATCTTTGCTTTGTATTGCAAAGATTTCTTTTTGCTCCTTCAAGAGCTTTTTTTTGGTCTGGTTGGGAAGCAAGATTTATGCCCTTCTTTTAGTAAGATCATGGCTCTTTGGATCAATCAGCTGTGACAAGAAACTACTTCAACTTTATTTCAGAGGTTTATGTATTTATGAGTGTGTTTAGTTTCATGAGTTTAGGCCAGTGATTTTGGTGAAAATTAATATAATATCTCCTGTGGATTCTGAAGAATGTGAGATTTTTCTATTTGGATTCAAGTGCATTTTCTTTATAGTCTGATAAGCTGACGTTACAGAGAGATCTTGTTGTGGATCATTAGTACTCTATGATATGTAGCTGAAAAATTGTGTCTTGAACTTGATGAAGGCATGGAGAGTGATGATGAGATTAGAAGAGTGCCTGAGATTGGCGGTGAGGCTGCCGGTCCGACAACTTCCGGTCGTGATGGTGGTTCGGTTGCGGGTCCAGCTCAGCCATCGGCCGGCGGTTCAAAGAGGAGAGGTAGAAGCCCAGCTGACAAAGAAAACAAGAGGTTAAAAAGGTAAATTTGGTTAAGCCTATCCTTATCCAATACCATCCAGCCACATCATCATTGGTCTGCTGATATACTTTGGGTCCCCCTTAAAAGTTGCATCAATGCATGTTGATGGGTATGGGAAATGGACTGGACAACTTGGGCTGTTTGTTAGGAGCTTATGACATTCTTGTCTTGGTTGTTATCTGTCGGGGGCATTATTGTAATTGCAAGTGTTTGTTGGTTTTCGGGTTGGAAAGGTTGTTGAGGAACAGAGTTTCAGCACAGCAAGCAAGGGAGAGGAAGAAGGCATATTTGATTGATTTGGAGGGAAGGGTTAAAGAACTGGAAACCAAGAATGCTGAGCTTGAAGAAAGGCATTCCACTTTGCAAAATGAGAACCAAATGCTTAGACAGGTAGAATTTTCCAGCTGATAATCCATTCCACTTCTTGTCCATGTTACCATCACTGCAAGAATGTCATAATTTTTGCCGAATTATTGCAAAATTAGAGCCTACTACACGTTGCAACTAATTCATGCGCATATATGTCATTTTCGAATGCTATGTCATTAATTCATTAGGTGAGAATATGTTTGAATAAACTACATTTTGCGAGACAGATTCGTCTAGAGCTAAACTCAATAGAATAGCGCCATTGAATACAATTGCCACTTTGACTCAGCTCATAGAACCGAGTGGATCAAAAGGCGGCTTAAGTACTTCTCATTTATGTGTTCTTCCATTGATTATCTTTTGATGATTTGGGCTCTTTGGAATGACCATAGTTAAAGTTCCTGATAAAGCCTTGATGTATAAATTATTGTGCTCTCTCGCTATTCATTACTATTTTCTGCTCAGATGATGACACATTGAAGATAAGGTAGCTTATGGATTATGTATGAATGTATACAAAGCCTATGGAGCTGATAGGTGTTAGTTGTGTGGTTGGAAGTTCATTAAAGGTGATTATCTGAGTGCTTGTTTTGAGTACAATTGATTCCTTAGTTCTTTACTTCTTTCTATACTTTGCTGGCCAACAACCTGATTACAAATGACACTGCTCGAAGTTGAGCCACATGGGGTGCTCATATTAATACTGTGCGACGTTCTTGGCATGTTGCACAAGTCTATTTGCTTATCGGTCAGAATCAAGAAGTCGCCATAACCTATTTCTTTATGATCATTTCACAGATACTGAAGAACACAACTGCAGGCTCACAAGACGGGAGGAAGTAGCCATTTTCGTCATTTGTTATCTTGAAATGAGAGATACTAAAGAGATAGCAGAGAGTTGATTGTGGTTCTTTAGATCTTCATGAGTAAACTGAGGCATAGGAGAGGGGCTTTCCTACTAAACCATCTTCGTTCCTCTTACTATCTTCGACCCTCTTTCACCGTTCGATGCTGTGCAGTAGATTATGTATTAGGATGAATCAATCTGGATATGGCACTGGAGAGGTGGTTACTATGTTATTGTAATGAATTCAAGAAAAAAGAGTTATTGATGCTTTGAGGCAGTTAGTTTAGGCATATTTGATATTTGACTTATGGCAATGGAATAAGTTTGTTTTAGTTGGAAAGTAGCTGTTGGTAAGTTAAGCAGCAATTATTGATCTGTGGTTAGATGATTCTGATCAGCAATTTGACTGTGTCTGTGGGGATTGATGGAATGTTCTATCTGCCCATTTATATTTGGTCAATGCAGCCACTGGAATTTTCTATTTTGGTTAACAGATTGTAAGTTTGGTTGAGTTTATAAGTTTTTTAAATTATAATATTTGAAAAATTATATATATATATATATGTAAAATATTTGTAAATTTTTAAAAAAATAATGTAGCCAGATCTAAAAATGAAATGTTAGGGTTTTGTTTGACTATGTTTTTTCAAATAATATTATTTTGGGAAAATATAAACAAGCATATCTTTATTTTCTCTTAAAAATGCATATTTTTTAATGTATATGTATATGTATATATATATTTTATTACTATTCTTAAAAATAATCACTTAATTTCATTTTTACCTTTAAAAAGAGGCCACGAGACGGCGGCTATCGCCTCTAAGTCAAGGGGGCCAACAAAAAAGTATAGATTTGACTATTATATTAAAAAATATTTCCTTCAAAATATAAATAAACATATTAAAAAATAACTTTCATATTTTTCAATAATTTATCCTTTCAAAATACACAATAAAATCAAACAAAAAATATAGCCAAATACAACCTAGAATTTTATTTGTTTTTAAATTAAAATGTTTTCTTATAGTCCTTTTTGAAAAAGAAAATAAGGAGTTCATAATTTATTTTTGAGTTTTAATAAATTTTGTAAATATTAATTATAAAATTATTATTATTTACAATTATATGTTTTAAAATTATATTTTATATAAAAACATTAAAAGTTTATTTTTAAAATAAAATTTAGTGAGAATTTATAAAAATGGTTTTAAAAAAAAAGAAATAATTTTGAAACTCTTAACTCCTTTGATTTAGAATATATCTTATCTAAAATGCACAAGTGAACCATAAATTAAAGTAAAAATATAATGGTGCTATAAGTTAAAATATTATTTGCATTTTATAAATTTAATAATTTAAAATTCCTTATAAAATTTCTTTAAAGCAACCAATAGTTGAGTCACCGACAGCCACTTATTTCTGTCTGAGGAGAGAGCAACCGGCGACTACCGGTAACTGCAAACCACAGCCTGGTCACAGCAAAAGAGGCTATTGGGATGTGGAACATGGTACAACTTACAAGCAACTGCCCAGACATTCTTTCTACCCCCAGTGCACATTAATTAGGATTACTGTTATGAAAATGTTAGAATTAACGTTATAATTGTCATCGGCAAATTAACATAAATCTTTCATATAATGTGAGAGATCAAGAATTCGAATTCAAATGAACTTCTGATATGCATATGTATATATAAATAAAAAAACTGCATAATTATACTATCTTCCGAAACTTTGATGTTATGAGTCATTTGGATGATATAAAACTTGAATTTGCTTTCAAATTTCATTTATATGAAATATGCACATAATTCATAAAAAAATATTTATATAAATAGTAAAAAATTTCAGTTTGTGGAACGATTGTTGCTCAAGCTAGCACTTCGCGAGCTTTTAGACTAACAATCTCTATATGGACAACATGATACGATAATAATACAGACATTAGTATAGGGGTGTCAATTCGTGCGGATTGAGTGGGTTCGGGCTGGATTGAGGTAGGAGTGTAATATAAAAATATCAAACCCAAACCCAACCCAACCCGATGTTAAACCTGAAAAGCTCAACCCTAACCTGACCCATAAATTTCGTGTCAGGTTCGGGTGACTTGATTTTTAGTCAGGTCATAAAACCAACCCAACTCAACCTGATCTATTTATTTTATTTTTCATATTTATAAATTCTAACATTATAATTGAGCAGAAATTTAATCTACAATAAAATCTAAAATTTTGCACAATAATTAAGGTTTAAGAAACATAATAGCTTATCATGTCCATGAGTGCTTCGAATACAAAAAAAATAAAATAACAAACCATTGTTCAATTAACAATTTTGATGACAACCATCAAATGATGAAAATGCATAATTAACTACAAAATAGTGAAAATTCAAGTCGAAAGATAAAAACATATCGAATTCAATCGTATGTGAATGGGAAGAATGGAAGTGTTATTACTTATTTGTTAATAATGTTATTGAAATTTATAAATTTGTAAATTGTAATTGAATTTTCAAAATTTAAATTTTTGAATATATATATGTATTATTTATATTTTATTTTAATTAGTTAAAATTTTCATGTGGGTTGGGTCAGGTTTATTGGGTTATTGGGTCATCCACTTATTTATTTTATTTTTTTCAGGTTACGCAGGTTGACCCGAAAACAATCCAACTTTTTTTTTTTACCTCGGGTCATTTTCAGGGCTAACCCAATTTGACCCGAACCCAAAAATCCCAAACCCAAACCTTATTTTTTCAAATGGGTCATTATCGTGTTATCGGGTTATGTTTGATTTTGACACCCTTATATTAATAGAAATTTTCTATTCTTCCTTATTAATTGATTTCTTTCCATATTTAATTTTTTTTTTGGGGACAATCTTGCATTCTTTTTGATCTTTAATGTTGGTATAGTTGAGTTTCGTGGTGCAGTCACCTACACCAAAAATAACTAAGCTCTCGTAGCTCGAAAAATAAATAAGAATGTGAAAAGATAATTGGATAATGAACTAAGTTATTAATTTTTCTATCTTTTATTTTTAATTTGAAACATTTAATTTCCTTGTTTAAGATTCTATTTGCTTGTTCAAAAATTTTGTTCTGAATAATTTTTTAAAAATGTACTTTTCATCGTAAAAGAAAACTTAATGTCTCATGAAATCAATTTTAAAGAATCCAACACTTTATTCAATCAAATTTTATTAATATATCTTTGTCACAAAACTAAATATAAAAAATTATGAACTAATAAGCTCACTTACCAAGGAAAAGATAAAAAATAACACACTTCCTAGAAATTAAAGATATAGAAAATAATTATCAAGCAAATTTTCCCTTTTAAGTGATGTGACTAGGGGTGCAATCGAGTTAAATTTGTGTAAAATTTTTGAGCTCGAGTTCGAGCAAGACGAGCTTAAAATTTTAAGCTTGAGCTCGGCTCGGTTCGATTTGATAAGGTTCGAATTGACAATTGAATTGTAAAAAACTGCATGCTTGAGTTTGAACTCGAACTCAAAATAAACAAAATAGTAAATATTTATTAATAAAATAAAAAATAAAATTTAATTATATATTAATTCGTGAGCCTCAAGTCTAAATACAGACGGCTCGAACTGTTTTGAGCTCGAGCTTGACTTGTGCAACTTATGAACTGACTCGATTTGTTTGTATCCTTAAATGCGATAGCCCAAATTTCCAATGATCGAGGTTGGAGCCGACAGCCGAAGACTGTCTACCGGATCAGCGGGTAAAAAATCCTTCCGTTATTATTAAAAAAAAAGCAAAAGTTTATTAAATTAATTTTTTCAAGAAATGATAAAAAGACAAAGCATATGTGTGAGTGAAGGAGAAGTAGAAGAGGGGGGAGAGAGAGATGGCTGATTGAGTGAGGCTAAGAATCTGTGATCACAATACCAATGCTCGGCTCCTTCCCATCCTCATATTTCACTTGAATAAACGGGCATTTGAGGTTTTTATTCGGTGAAAGTAAACCCCGTCTTTTAACAGAGATTTCTTGTTGTGTTGGTGAGAATCAAGAAAATGGAGGCAAGTGCAGGAATGGTGGCCGGATCGCATAAGAGGAACGAGCTTGTTAGGATTCGCCATGATTCTGATAGTGCGGTATGCCCTTTTTTTTGTTCTTTCTTTTTTCAATGTGCATTTGGGTTTTAGTTGTTGAATCTATCGATTTGTTTTTCCTTTTTTTTAAGTTGGTATTTTGGGATTGGATCTGATTGGTGATGGCGTTGAAGTGATTTTGGGGTTGAAGTTTGGATATTCATATGGATTTAGAAATAGGTTGAGATCAAAGTTGTTGAATTTGTTTTTTGAGCATTTAATGTGTGTTTGGTTGAGTGTAATTTGTATATAATGCTGTTTTTAGATCTGTGTGTTGGTTGAATTAGAGTGATTTTTGAAGTCAAAATTTTGCTTTTGTGTGGAAATTAGGAAGTGGACTCCTATCACTATTATTTTCACTCTTTAATTTGTTGTGGCTTTTATCTCATTTCTTCCTCTTTGATCATACTTTGTGATTTCTGGGGGCCAAGAGTGACTTGATACTTTTTTAGGTTCTTGTTTTTATTTTTGTTTGAGATTGGTGACAATCAACCGAAAATTTAAATCTTCAACTGGGTTTGTGGTCAATTTTGAGTGTTGATGTGAAAGAACTGATAGACTAATGCCAGATCAAAGAAAATGGACGACCCACTAACTAATGCTACTGAAAATCTGAGATCTTAAAGATTTAGTTGAATGATGGTTCGATTGAATTTGCAATCTCTTCGCTTGATCTATTTCTACATGACTTGGAAGGAGCATGTAATTCTTGTAACTCTTCTTGAATCATATGCTGATTGGACTGCGGCTCAGTGTAAGTTCTTCGTGTACTGTCTTTTGGAGATTCTGTATTGACTTCTTGGGAATAGATATATTGAATTTATAAGTTGGACTTGGATGCATTTCTTTCATCTCCTTTCTATTACATATGCTATCAATGATTTCCATGCAGTGGATTGCACTAATTCAGATACATGTTTAATTTCTTAGCTTTAGTTTAGTTTAGTATTTTGAACTTTTGTCTGGATTAAAATAATGCACCGGAGCATTACGAGGGAGCAATCTGGGAATCTATCAATTGGTTTGATTGAGATTCTGAATGATGCAGCCAAAGCCCCTGAAGAATTTGAATGGTCAGATATGCCAGATATGTGGAGATACTGTTGGAGTGACTGCCACTGGGGATGTCTTTGTTGCTTGTAATGAATGTGCCTTTCCAGTTTGCCGAGCTTGTTATGAATACGAGCGAAAAGATGGAAATCAATCATGCCCCCAGTGTAAAACTAGGTACAAGAGACACAAAGGTGAGTCTGCTTGTCATAATTTGCATAAGATTCTTTTATAATTCTTTTTCCTCATTATATGGAAGAGGAGCTTATTGCTCCTGCATCTCTTAGGGAGTCCAAGAGTTGAAGGTGATGATGAAGAGGATG
The DNA here is from genome assembly GCA_018894105.1 of Jacaranda mimosifolia. NCBI lineage: Eukaryota > Viridiplantae > Streptophyta > Magnoliopsida > Lamiales > Bignoniaceae > Jacaranda > Jacaranda mimosifolia. The sequence goes on from CM032119.1 coordinate 42,812,054, forward strand.
ATATTGATGATTTGGAGAATGAGTTTAATTATGCTCAGGGGAAAAGCAAGGTTAGATCTCAATGGCATGGAGATGATATCGAGCTATCTGCATCTTCTAGACGTGAATCTCAGCAACCAATCCCTCTTCTTACCAATGGGCAGCCAGTAAGTCAGCAAAACTCGTTCTTTATGCACGTTTATTCATCAAATATACATGAAATATCCTGAAGCTTCAACTGATGATATCCCAATTCACAATGACAAGGCAAAGGTTAAATCCTGCTTCTAGAATAACTATTATGTTAGTTGAATTGCACCTCTAGTGTATGCATGCAGCTTTGGCAGCGTTATTATTGTTAGGTTGTAGTGCCTTGAAATGGATGTTTACTATTCTTTTTGCTGACATTAAAATGGTCCAGTGTATTGGACCTCTAGCATATATGTCTCTAGAAGTATCCTAATTTTTCCATCATTGTAATTCATCTTCTGCTTTTGTATGTTGACTGTAACCAACCATGTCGAAAGAAAAATACTGGCGTGTGTGTTTGGTGGAAAAACTGAATATCAAGAGTATCCACTTGCTCCTCTAGTAATGCAGATTGCACCGGAAGATTACTTTCCTTTGCCTTTTTTCGTTTTAGATGTGATATTGTTTGGTCTAGAGTTATGTTTAAGTAGTTTAAAGAGTTTAGAAATTCAAATATTTTCTATAGGTGTACTTAAACTAAATAGTTTCCTTTTCTAATAGAATTTTGTCTTTCCCTAATCAACTCTTTATTTGTTATTAAGCAAGAGCTAAGGGCCTGTATTCCTTTTCATACTGGGAAAAACGCTTGTAAGAGTCACACTTTTATATTATATATATATTCATGTCTTTGAATAATCCTAGATATCCATGTTATTTCAAGGAAAGATCAAAAGACTTCTCATCTCTCTAATAGCAAATCTGTTGACCATGTTGGATAATCAATCAAAGATGAGCAGAAGTCACATTGCCTGGTGCTCTCTGCCTTTTCCTTGGACTGATTCATTAGACTACCACCTTATGCAAGCAACTAGCAGATGAGGCTTTTGTCATCCATATTATCAATTCTCTAAAAGAGCATAAAAGTGTCTCCGCAACATTATATGGTGTTGCAATCTTGTTAATTAGTTGAATTCCAATTGTATATAATATCTGTTGTCTTATGGTGCATGTGCTTTTGCACCTTGTTTACTTGATGTTTAGCAATTATACTATATATGTTTTCTCTCATCTTCTTGCGCATAATTGGTAGGTCTCTGGTGAGATTCCTCCTTCTGTACAAGATACTCATTCGGTTAGAAGTACTTCAGGACCTTTGGGCCCTGGAGACCGTGTTCACTCCCTCCCTTATGTTGATCCACGGCAGCCGGGTAGCTACTCATGAAAATAAATTCATTAGCTAATATGTCCTTGATCTTTGTTGCATGCAAACAATTGACAGTATCATTAATTTCTGCAGTTCCTGTAAGAATTGTTGACCCCTCCAAGGATTTGAATTCTTATGGACTCGGAAATGTTGACTGGAAGGAGAGAGTGGAAGGTTGGAAATTAAAACAGGAGAAAAATATGGTGCAGATGAACAACAGATACAGTGAAGGGAAAGGAGAAATTGAAGGCACAGGGTCTAATGGAGAAGAACTTCAAATGTAAGCATCTTCACTTGGGTTATTTACTTACGATAAAGTAGAGATAAGTATATCGATAAATTCAATATATTCGTCTTTGCTGTATGGTTTACGAATGTTTAAGAGCACAGCACTGCTTTTATGGCTGGGCTATTATTTCTGTTGGAACAAGATAATCAGATTCAGTTTTTTGCTATCTAATACAATAATTATATGAGGATAGAGATTGCCTTTGCATTTTGTTCTACTATCCTTTTGGAGCATTTGATCTAGATACTAAGGGACTGCTGATATTTTGTATTGCTGACAGGGCTGATGATGCTCGCCAACCTTTGAGCCGTGTAGTGCCCATTTCTTCTTCTCATCTTACACCTTATCGTGTCATAATCATTCTTCGGTTGATCATCTTGGGCTTTTTCTTGCAATACCGTTGTACTCATCCTGTGAAGGATGCTTATCCTTTGTGGCTGACATCAGTTATCTGTGAGATTTGGTTTGCCTTATCCTGGCTTCTGGATCAGTTTCCAAAATGGTACCCCATTAACCGTGAGACTTATCTTGAAAGACTTGCATTGAGGTTAGTGAATTTATTCAAATTCCTAAAGTTAAATCCTCTTATATGGAAGTGTGGATAATTCAGATGAGATCTAACTTCTAAGCCATAGTGATTCTTGGGGCTTTATTCGTTCCCCATACTAACTTGTGTCTTTTTTTTCTGTTTTTCAGATATGATCGTGAGGGCGAGCCTTCCCAGTTAGCACCTGTCGATGTGTTTGTGAGTACAGTGGATCCCATGAAAGAGCCTCCTCTTGTAACTGCCAATACTGTCTTGTCCATTCTTGCTGTGGATTATCCTGTCGACAAAGTCTCCTGTTATGTTTCAGATGATGGTTCAGCTATGCTGACCTTTGAGGCCCTCTCTGAAACTGCAGAATTTGCCAGGAAGTGGGTGCCTTTCTGCAAGAAACACAATATTGAGCCTAGGGCCCCTGAATTCTATTTTGCTCAGAAGATAGATTACCTGAAGGACAAGATTCAGCCTTCCTTTGTGAAAGAACGCAGAGCAATGAAGGTGAAAGACAAATTGCTGGATGTTAATCTTTAAACTATTTTGCTTTATTCCTTAACCTCCTCAATTTGCTTTTTCCAGATGTCACCCCATTGTGAGCATAACAGATGAAACCTAATAGAAGATTTTGAATGATATACAAAGTTTAAATATTATAATAAACCATCAATAGTATAGAATAATATGTAGATGGGTTATAATTGATGAGAACCTTTTCTAGGTATTGATACCAGTACCTCAAAAAATATGTCAGCAGCACCATTATGCATCACTTTGAATTATCTTATTTCAATCGCCATAGATGTATCAATAGATTTACAGAAGGCTATGTTAATTTGTTAAGATAAACTTGGAAGAAGAAATATATGAATTTCTAGGTGTTTCACATAGAACAAGTATGTGACATTCATTACTAGTACATTGAGTTGGAGTTTTACAAGAGACAGGTCAGTTGGATTTAATCTTGAAATACTGGAAATTTATTTTGTGCATGAATTTATGGATTAAAAAAGTAGGACAGACGTTTTTAAGTTAGATTTGGTAAATGTAAGAATTGGTACAGTGCTATTTTATATGTAATACGAGTCGAAATGGTGCCAAAGTTTCTTTAAAGGGAAATGTTCACAAAGTTCCATATGGAAACATGCACATAAAATGTTGTTCAGGTGAACTTTTTTAGGTGATCCATTCATAGGAAGGAAGATTGTGCATTGCCACTTTTGAATTTTCTAGCCATCTCTGGTTAGTTCATCTAGTAAGGCAGGAAACAACTTAAAAATCTGGTGTAACTTTATTTGAAAACCTTTTTCTGCAGAGAGAGTATGAAGAATTTAAGGTAAGAATAAATGCTCTTGTTGCGAAGGCTCAAAAGATGCCTGAAGAAGGATGGACAATGCAAGATGGAACTTCATGGCCTGGAAATAATACTCGTGACCATCCTGGAATGATACAGGTATTATTTGTCTTTTAAGTGTTCAGTATCTTTCCTTCTCGATTTGACCTGTTCTAATTCTTTCATCCGGCCCTTTCCGTTTACAGGTCTTTCTGGGGCACAGTGGTGGCCTTGATACAGATGGAAATGAGCTACCTCGATTGGTTTATGTTTCTCGTGAGAAGCGCCCAGGATTCCAACATCACAAGAAAGCCGGAGCTATGAATGCTTTGGTAGGTGATTGATAATCCTTGTGACTAGTGTTGTATCTGATTTCTGTGCTAACATACTTGATAGCAATGATTTGCTGGAATGTTGGAGTAACTTCAATCTGTTGAAGAAGTTGGTAAATAACGCATGATATCCTCTATGGTTAATATGCAAGAATGTTGGAGTAACTTCAATCTGTTGAAGAAGTTGGTAAATAACGCATGATATCCTCTATGGTTAATATGCAAGAATGTGAATCGAATTTGATGGATATACTTCTCTAGAGGGTTAGAACCTGTTCCTTGAAAGATAAGCTAAGTTGTTTTATGCTATTATACCTGAGAATTCTGGTATTCTATGCTTGAGACTCTTAGTGGCATAAGCCCTATAGCCTATACCCAATGCTGATTTGCTCAAGACTCAAGAGTTGGTCCCTGTGAGCAGTTGAGGGTCCTGGCTCCAAATATACAGCTACTTTGCAAGCCGGTTTGCTGTTTGCCCTTGATCCATCTTAATTAAAATTGATTTTCATCAGAAAATTATTCGAGATATTAGTGATGAGAGAGTTTCAGCATTCACCCTTCTGTCATCTCTTTCATTTCTTTTTTACCATTTTTTGGGGTTTTCTGTTTTCATTTCTTATTGATCAATTTCTGTATAATATAGTTTACTCTCTTATGTGCTTCAGATTCGTGTCTCTGCTGTCCTCACAAATGGAGCATATCTTTTGAATGTTGATTGTGACCACTACTTCAACAACAGCAAAGCTCTTAAAGAAGCCATGTGTTTTATGATGGATCCTGTTCTTGGAAAGAAGACTTGCTATGTGCAGTTCCCACAGCGTTTTGATGGCATTGATTTGCACGATAGATATGCTAACCGGAATATTGTCTTTTTCGATGTAGGTGCCTCTTGAAGCTCTCAAAATCTTTATAAACATTATCTCTGTGATCTGCGCATTAGTAGTGCTGACTATTCCTCGCTGCAGATCAACTTGAAAGGGTTGGATGGCCTTCAGGGCCCTGTTTATGTGGGAACTGGGTGTTGCTTTAATAGGCAAGCTTTGTATGGCTATGATCCGGTTCTAACAGAAGAAGATCTGCAACCAAACATTATTGTCAAGAGTTGTTGTGGTTCAAGGAAAAAGGGAAGAAGCGCCAATAAGAAGTACATTGATAAGAAGCGAGCAGTGAAAAGAACTGAATCAACCATTCCTATCTTTAACATGGAGGATATGGAAGAGGGTGTGGAAGGTAGGCTTTATCAACGGGCTGATTGCTTTCTTTGATTTGCATGATACTTGAGTCAATGAGGTTTCGGAGCTTGCTGTTTTTACTCACCACCCTATATAAAAAATTACACTGATTTTTTACGGAGTTACTTTGCCCCTTTGATAAATTTACTTTGGAAGATATGTTTCCAAACATAGATGGATTGTTTGGACTGCTTTATACACCATTTTAGCAAAGTAACCTAGCTTGGCACTGGCAAACTTTTTGAATGTTGTGACTAATTTTTAACTCGACAGTAAGTTATTCCTTGTTAATATAATACCAGATGCTCTTTTCCTCTCTCCTCTAACTTGGATCATCTACAAAGTTGAATACTCCGCCCAGCCCTTTGTGTTTACCAAAACAAAATTCTGAATTTTTTTCTAAGTTCAACTTTTACTGATTCTGTAGTGATTTTTATACAGGCAGTGATTTAATATTATGTGATTGATATCAATTGCATTCCGTGTATTTGACAGGATATGATGATGAAAAGTCGCATCTTATGTCTCAGAAGAGTTTGGAGAAGCGTTTTGGTCAATCTCCAGTCTTCATTGCTGCCACTTTCATGGAAATGGGAGGCATTCCACCATCAACAAATTCTGCTACTCTTTTAAAAGAAGCAATCCATGTCATTAGCTGTGGATATGAGGATAAGACTGAGTGGGGCAAAGAGGTGCTATTTTAGTTTTATTTTTTGCTGTTATTTGCCATATAAAATAATTGCACTGCAGCATCCAGAACAAAGACTTATCTTTGATGGACTAATTTTTTTTTTTTTGGGTTCAGATTGGTTGGATCTACGGTTCTGTCACGGAAGATATTTTAACTGGGTTCAAGATGCATGCACGAGGATGGATTTCAATCTATTGTATGCCCCCTCGCCCAGCATTCAAGGGGTCGGCTCCCATCAATCTGTCAGATCGTTTGAACCAGGTCCTTAGGTGGGCTCTTGGATCCATTGAAATTCTTCTGAGCCGGCATTGTCCTATATGGTATGGCTACAATGGGAAACTACAGCTCTTGGAGAGACTTGCCTATATTAACACCATTGTTTATCCGCTCACATCTATTCCATTGCTAGCTTATTGTATTCTTCCTGCTATCTGTCTCCTCACCAACAAATTTATCATTCCTGAGGTAAGCAACAACTTTCGCTCTTGAAATTCAGATTCACCATGATGAGGATTTTTTGTTCTAAATTCAATTTCTATTCCTCCCACAGATAAGCAATTTTGCAAGCATGTGGTTCATTCTTCTCTTTGTCTCCATTTTTGCCACTGGCATACTGGAAATGAGGTGGAGTGGTGTCAGTGTCGAGGACTGGTGGAGAAACGAGCAATTCTGGGTTATTGGTGGAACATCAGCTCATCTCTTTGCCGTCTTCCAAGGTCTCTTGAAAGTACTAGCCGGGATAGATACCAATTTCACTGTCACCTCAAAGGCATCAGATGATGATGGAGATTTTGTAGAGCTTTATGTGTTCAAATGGACATCTCTCCTCATTCCTCCCACCACTGTCCTTATTGTAAACTTGGTAGGAATTGTGGCCGGTGTTTCATATGCTATTAACAGTGGATATCAGTCATGGGGACCTCTTTTCGGAAAGTTGTTTTTCGCCATTTGGGTTATTGTCCATCTGTATCCTTTCCTCAAAGGTTTGTTGGGCCGGCAAAACCGCACTCCCACAATCGTTATCGTGTGGTCTATTCTCCTTGCGTCCATTTTCTCTCTGCTTTGGGTGCGGATCGACCCCTTCACATCAGAGGCTACGCGGAGAGCTGCACAAGGACAATGTGGCATCACCTGCTAAGGTATTTGAAAGCTTCATTCTTTTGGACCAAGGCTTCATGTCTGAATCTGATGCTTGCCTTGGTGTATATAAGACAGACAAGAAAGTAAGAGGAATACTTATGTTCGGGGTCCCCTAAATTATGTTGTACTATTCTTATATTGTCCAAATGAGTGTGAGTGACGGATAAATTCACCAAACACTAAAGTAAGTTTTGACCATTTCAAATGCTTAATGTTCTGTCAGTGTATACTCCAGTATGTATTTATGAAGATCCTTGATGGTATAGGTTTGTCACAAGTTGTCATTTTTGTGTAAGGTGAAACTGTGTATGAGCCTCTGAACCAAGGAAAAAGTGAATAATTTTAATTTACAAAAGTTACATTTCCTATATTTTGTTTGAATAGCTCACATGATCTGCAAAGGTGGCCTAAAACTCATTCAAAATCTCATTTATCAGATTCTATTGTAGAAGATAAATGCGCTCCTAAGTTGGCTAGACACCTGTGGGAGAATATGTTAAAGCACATGTATTAGTTTTCATCTCCAAATCCATTCCTCTCATGAAAAATCCAAGCAACAACTTTCTACTCTCAGGAAAATGATGAAATATCCATGAAATCAATACTACAATCTGTATGACTTTGATCCAAGTTTAAACCATACTGGGTTTTATCCTCCGAATAGGTTGTTCTTATTCATCCTCTTCTTTCTCGACCAAAATCCTCTTGCATGCTTCATAGCACATGAAAGATATCCCTGCAGCAGGCACCAACTTCAGACAACTTGGTCCGAGCCCTTTGTACAAACCTTGGATCCCTTCTTGTTCTAGTATGCAAGCAAGAGCGTGAAGCACGTTCTTGTAAACCTGCCTCCCACTGACGGCCCCAACCTGCATGTGCTTACGAGCAACTTCAAGAGGGAACGTAGCACTGCTGGAAATGGCACCGGCTGCAGATCCAATCAAGAGGGTCTCTATATTGCCAATCTTCTCTTGTTTGAAGACTTTCCTGTAGGCTTTTCGCAGAGTGTCGTATGCACAATAGTTGGCAGCAGCATATGGAATCACTCCAATAAGACTGGGAGCAAGCCCTCTGTAGAGCTCTCCCGGCCCGCCCTCTTGCAATATTTTCACAAAAGCATCTAGCAAACCATTGTATGCTCCTCTCTGTTTAATGCAAATAGGCCAATAAGAGTTGTTTACTTTTAGAGAAGTAAAAAGTCGAACGAAAATTAGACAGTGTGTCTCAAATAATAGTGAAAAGTACCAAATCCGTAGAAGTTAGGTGAGGCAGTTTTTAAGATTTTAGCTTTCCTACGCTTAATTTTAGAGAACCAAAAGTAGAAGCATCACTACCAAGCACTTCAAAATGACTTAACTGTTGGGTATGCCATGCACTTACCTGTATGGTCAGTCGAGTCTTGAGTAACTCAAGGGGGTATGTTACTAAAGTTGAGCTGACTCCGGCAAATGCTCCTGCGACCAAGGAAGGAGGAATAGGCAACTTGGGCTGTTCACCAGGTTTTGGCGACAATTTTTTGTTGACAGTATCATAAGCAAATAACTGCAGCAGTTTTCAGGAATGAGTGAGAACATATTCAAGAGTTAAAGTATTTGGAAAATCTATAAAAGTACAGTAGTTTATGATGCTCAATTTTTAGCAGGTGGCAGAGTTTGAAACCTTAAAGTGGTGAAAAAGAAACTATATTAGGCATCTCAAAGGATGGCACATGAGCAAATCCTTCCCCGAGAGACTAGAAAATGATGATGTAGAGCAGGTTTAATTATAAATTTATACTAATAAGCCAACTGAATGCAAAATAATGTACGAAGGTCATACTTCAAGAGAAAAAATTTGGTAGAGGAGAGAAGGGGGGAGAAAAGGAGAGAAAAACTAGTTCTGCATAAGAGAGTAATTATTCTTCCTGGTTAACAATGGATCATCAATCATTCAATAAATTTTTAGTTACTCAAAATACCTATGTTGTCTGAAGCCACCAATCCCGAAGGTTCGATGCAGAAAAAATATTAAAAGCTGGGTAAATTCAACCAAGCTATACTGATAAACAGATAACAGCAAACAATATATTCCTCTTCCAAGAACTGCCACCTTTATACTTGGAGAAATAATCTAATTGACAGGAACGTTTCCATTTTAGCATTTCATACCTTAGAAAATTGAAGAGACATAACAAAAAAAGGACTTGCTCCCTTAAAAAGCCATCAACTACTTTAGTAATTTGAATGTGATTTTGATGGAAAAGATATAGGGAAAATAATGTGCCCTGGGGATAGTAAGGATCTTGACAGACCTTAACAGAAAAGGTATGCGAATGTTGGCTGTTATTATTAATCCAGAAAGGAAAAGTGTGAAAGGAAACTTCAGAGAGAATATGAAATCAGAATTTACATCACAATGGGTAACCAACATCCAGGGACAAGATATAAATCATGAAGAGGAAGTAGAATAGGGGAAGAATTTTATTTTCAGAGGGTGGACGTTAAATTTGATGACATGCTATTTTTCCTTATCCAGTTCTATAACCTGTCACAAAAATTCGATACATTCTTTAAATACAGTGATAAAAGAATAACAAAGAGCAGGTTATACAAAGGATTGTATACCCTCTTCTTTCCCTTCATTTTCTCCCACCCTCATAGCAGACAAGATAAGAGTTTCAAAGATTGGCCAATGAGCAATATCCTCAAGCTTATGATAAATCTCAACAAGTAAAAATATATTCCAAGTTACCAACTAATAGACATCATGTGATGCAGTAGATGAGTCTCAAGCTAAGTTCCTTAATGCACAACGATAATAAATACATACAAACAACCAAGAAAACAGAATAAAGGATGACAATAACAGTACAGAATCATCAGACAGGCAAACAACATTAACAACACAGTAAAAAGATGAGAATTGTAAGGAATCAAACATAACTAGCTCAATTTTTCAAACTTCCTTTTACCTCTATGGCTTTGCTTGGTGCAATTCGAATCACATTAATAAAATTCCCTCTAAACAATCCTGTCCATCCATCTGTTTTCATAATATCTTGGAAGACCTCAATGGTGGAATGGCCACAGCTCCCTACCATCAAATGAGTTCTAATTGTCTCCAATGGAGCCACCGCAGTCCTTGAAACAGCCCCAGCAATTCCACCACTAATTAACCTTCTTAATGAAGGATTTGAGACCTTAACCTTAAGCCCAAGCCCATTCTTCTTCTTCTTATCCACCAAACCCTTTTCCTCCTCTGCAGTACCTAAAATTTTAAACCCATCAGGCAACGAAACATACTTCACTAGCAAATCTGCATATGGTACTTTGAGACCCCCATTTTCATTATTTCCCATTTGCCCCACAGAGGCAAACAATCCACCACCTGGGTAAAAGTTGCAATCTTGAAGGTCCCATTGAAGCCCCAAATGAGAATCTGATAGAAACCCACCGTTCTTAAACTCCAAAGATTGCATTTTTCCACTCCTACCCATCATTCAAGACTATCAGAAACTCCAAAGAAACAATCCCTTAAATCCCTCTCTGATAACTACCCGCACTTATCTCTCTCAGAATCTCTGGTAAAATTCACAGAGCACCAAATTCTAAGATTTCATGTTTCCAAGCAATTTGATAAAGGTGAGGGGGCACAAGATTCGACTTTGGAAAACTGGGTAGGCAAAAACTCCATTATTGACAACTGGGTAGGTGAGAATATGAGCCAAACGATTCTATCTAAAGAAGAAAAAATTAGGCCAGTAGGCCTCACAAATAGATAATTTCAGAGTATAAATAACAAAAACAATGATGTCTATATATATGCTACTATGGCAGAATCTGAGAAATGAGGAGCTGATCTAATGGAGGCGGAGGAATCAATAAAAGGGTTCTTCACTTTTTTTGAGGAAGAGAAAAAAGTGAAAGGTGGGACTCTCCTATTCCTTTCCTACCACCCCAACGGAACATGAAAGGGTATATACAAATCCTGCCAAGTGCCAACCAATGTGAAATACTCATACCATATTAAAAATACTTCTCTATTTATACATACATACATATATATATATATAGATATGATTGTCCTATATATATAATTTATAAAGTAGTAGTAGCAGCAGCAGATATTTGGAATCTTTATATTGACAAAAAATTTCTTGCAAGTTTCTGGAACAGAACTGTGCACATTTATTATAATCATAGCTGGCGTTATGTCCAAATCTGTCAATGCTCACTGAGGACTGAGGAGGGATTTGATAAAATGCTGTGTTGGAAAGCTTGTCATTCTTTGTTTTGTAGTTGACACTTAGATTTGCTTTTAATAAGTACTAATGCCAGAGCTGTTTAAATTCAAGATTGGGTTGGAGCTGAAATGAATTAAGATTCTTGGTGGAATATATATACATATTAGGTGGCATATATATTATATATATATATGTCCGATGATCACGTGTAAAACATGTTTTTGCTGAGAATCCAAGTTAGGTGTATCTTCTGTCTTCATCATTTCTAAGAGATCTTAGTTTTGGGCTCTACCAAACTTTTTGGTTGAGGCCAATCACTATTTGACTTCAAAGTTGTGATACTTAATACCTTGTAGATCTTATTTTTCAAGGCCTATAATCTGATATCCCAGAGACATGAGTGTGTAATAAGAAAAATGGCAGATTTGAAAATTGGACTACACTTCTTTATGTGAAAAAGATTATAGAAGTTGAAACCAAGAGTGAACCATCGACTCAAGTAAAAACAACAATCAACTATCACTAATTGTTACCCATAATCATCAATCATATCAGTCGAATTAGAGCTACAACGTGCCTTAGGATATCAACAAATCATGATCATGATACAAGAGAACACATGTTTTCTTGGTATTTCTCAGTTGATTTAGAAAACTGACCTCTCTCTCTCTCTCTCTCTCTCTCTCACACACACACACACACACACACACACACAAAACTACCATCTCCATATAGTAGGAAACTTCAACTCTACCATACAAAATAAGATTTCAATTCAAGAACACGTTGGTTCAATCAAGGAGTCGCTTATGTGCAACATACACCTCTGAGAATCTGGTTACAATGACATGACCAAACAGACTAGTGTATGCCTTGGTTTTTCCTTTATGCAGTATATATATCAACTTCCCATTTCTCTAATCTACCAATAAACTAAAACAGTCAGAAATAATTCAACAAATGAGAATGAAGTTGAGGACTAGTTATCATGGATGCTGTGCACCGAATACAACACCTCTCTATGATGGATCCCTAAAAAGGAATGGTGTTAGCAATGTTTATCTCAGGACCTGTTTGCTTTTCCTGGAAATAAGGATGAATGTAACGAACGCCTTCAAGGTATATCGGTGTTTGCATTTCAATTAAGCGAGAAACCTGCACAGATTCACTTCTTTAGATTGAAAGCCATAAAAGTAATGGATTGTAATATTGTAACCAACTACATTACATATTGCAGGCAATGCTTAAAGACTTGACAAACATAGTTGTACTTCAGGTCGACAGCACCGAATGGTGTCTATATATCAATGCCATGTTAATGTATAGTAAATCAATGAACAGTGTTTCATCTTATAGCCATGCAGGGGAAGAAAATATTTCCGTTGCACAATATAACATAACATCCTGAAATTCACCATTAATTACGTGCCCGAGAAAGGGGATTTTCCAGGTTAAGTATTTTAGTATATAAGCATCCATATCATATTCTGTCTGAAAAGAGAGGTAGGGTCTCATTGAATGTAAGAAAGTGAACTATGATGAGTGAAACAAATAAAACTCACAGCTCTTCGAAATGCAAACATCTCCTCTTGACCAGATAGAAGGGAAATAATTCCTGCGGGTGTTCCTCCTGAACTCACATTGCCTTCCGCCAAAACATCTCGTCGGAGCTTAGTATTGTCTGTTTCTGTTTCAAATTGAAAGCTGGAAAAGGAGAATAAAAAGATTCAGTTTTGTTTATCTTTTTTCCAGAAAAACACATTTAGTAGATAATTTTTGCATTCTAAAGAGAGATGTACAAAGCACTTAGGGAATATGTAGGAATAAATGAAAGATTTCAGACAAATATTTTGAGGTTAAACAGAATTCTAAACTCAACGCCCAATATAGGACTTATGAATTTATTAGTCTTAATGTTCGCCAAGTCACTCTATAGTTGCAGCTACTCAACATATGCTACGATTTTACTTCCCATCTCTCACTTTGTGTGGATGGTGATGGAAGGGAAGAAAACAATAAATTATGACAAGAACAACTCCAAATAAAGTATGACAGAAAAAACAAGTTGCTTTTCGAAATTATGACAGGAATGGCAGCTAATACGATGTTATAAAGGGTGCAATAAGCTACTTAAGCAACTTGCCTCTCTAAATCAAACAATGTTCCCTCTTCAGTTCCTTGAAATAGATCATCAATGGAAGCGGCAGCAGAACAATATAGGCAGCAATGGTGATTGTACAATTCATCGATGAGAGAGATAAATCTCCGAGCCTGACAAAGAAAAAATCTGTTGCTCATCACAACAAACTATGTCCTGTGGGAAACCACAAATAAACTGGAAGAATAAATTGAAAAATGCATCAAAACTGATAAAACTTCAGATACAAAATGTTGACTCAAATCAACTGTGCTTTATATCAATAAATCTCAGCTCTCAACTTTGTGAAGGTAATAATATGAGCAAAACCAATGTTACCTTGTCCCGGATACGCATACTCATAACAGGAATATCTGCTATGAATATGGTGTGGTAGGTTTTAGCAATGGCGATATAATCAGCTGCCCCCATCTGCATGCTCAATATGAGACTCCAAATAAATAAACTACTCGAACATGGACGAAAATGTCAATTGAAAAAAGATCATGCCCTTAGGAAAAATATCACAAAAACATGGTCAACTGTGTAATAGTAAACTTGCTAAGGAATTCCATATTTAGATTCTTCTTTCATACTTTATAAGATACTTATATAATTTTTTAATTTTCACCAGCTTTTGATGTAAGAAAAAAAAATAAATAAATAAAACAAATTTAGCACCGGGTTCTTTGACAACTTGATGGCAGAATTGTTGTCACAACAAATTATAGTAGCACCTTCTTGCTTGAATTGTAATTCATTAAGGATTCTCCTCAGCCAGGTAGCTTGACATGCACAAGTTGTAGCAGCAACAAATTTAGCTTCTGTTCTTGATAAAGTGACAGTGGACTGCTTCTTGGAAGAACAACAATAGACTATCACTAATTGTTACCCATGTTCATCAATCATGTCTGTCGAATTAGAGCTACAACGTGTCTCAGAGTATGAACAAATCATGATGATGATACAAGAGAATACATGTTTTCTTGGTATTTCTCTGTTGATTTAGAAAACTGACCTCTTTCCTTCTCCTTCTCCTTCCCTTCTTTTATTTCAACTAGCTAGCAGTCATCGAACGCGATTCTCTCGCGCATAAATACTTTATGAATGTAATGTAATTTTGGTGCATGTATTTTTTTTTTAATATAATAAAATTATAATTGTTTAAAACATGCAGCTAATTAAATCACCAATCAAATGTGAATATAAATATTTTTACACAAATTGTAAATGCATATGTTAAAAGAAAGTATTGATAAATAATTTATGTACAGAATAATTTTAGTGTACAACTAAGACTTCTCACATTAAGCTTTTGATGCAGACATGAAATTTTTGAAATTGAATACATAGGATTGTAATTATTTTTAAATATTACATATTTTTTATACATATTATTCCTTCATTTAAAAATTAAATGATGCTTAAAATGCGTAACTATCGATATAAAATATTTTACCTAATAATAGATTTTATTGTCATCCCGATGCGATTTAAAGATGTGTAAAATTCATTGTCAAGATACTAACAAAATTTTATAAAGAAATTAGTATGACAAAGTATATGTTTGTGGTTATTGGGGCTTGCTAACATGTGTAACAATTACAAATAAGACATATAATGAGTTCCACAAATATCAAATGAAATTATTCCGAGGTATATGTACCCTAAGGACAACATTTTTGGATATAGTTTGATACTCAATCATAAAATTCTCTACAAGAAACATGTAAATCATGTATTGATTTAATTTATTGACATTTTGAGTAGAAATCTTGTCAATTCACTCATGGATAATTCATTAATGTATATGCAAATAGATAAAAAGACCATTAAGTAAAAGACTACATATATCAATTTTCTTTCAACAAAACCTCAAATCAATATAGGCACCATGACTTGAAGGAGAGTAAGAAACTTGAATATGATGGCAAGAATATAGGTAAATTCTAGAATGAGATCAAGCATTGCTAAGGCAATTGCAGAAACATAATTCATTCAACTATACCAAGAGGATGTGACGTGTACATGCAAAGTAATTACACACATGGATAGAGTAAAAAAGGAAAAGAAATTAATATGTTAGCCTTTTCTATAGATTTCATGAATTCAACTGGCAAGACCTTTTCCTAGAATCCAAAAATGTAGATTTAGAAACATAATTAAACTAATTATTTTATTATTAAAATATAACTCCATTTTATTGTTTCTTGGCAAGAATATTTTTTTTATGAATCTAAGAAAATAAAAAATAATTATAGAGTATGATAAAAAATAAATTTTAAATTTGACATTTATACTGAAAACCATAGAAAATTGAAAGATTACGTGGAACGAGTATGTCTTCAACTTTTTTCCATCCTATAAAATATATGTGCTTAAAACATAATACTATTGCCCCATAAAATATATGAAAAATTAGTTAACATTTAAAAATAAAGAAAACAATGTATCATTTTTTATAATTGCAGGAAAAAAAATTAAAAATGACTTATAACAACCAAGATCAAAAATTATTTAAGGTAAGTACAGTTAGAACAATTAGGTTTCAATTCTTTATGAGCAATTTAAATGTAATGTGTGTATTTTCAAATTAACTAAAATGGAATATATATATATATATATAAGTACTGCTTAATTTAATATGTATTTCTTTTCCAATATTTGTCATCATAATTATTTAGTAAATAATAATAACAGTTAATTTGTTATAAAATAATTAAATAAAACTAAAATATCATAAAATCTATTACTTAAGCAACTCATTTAAAATTATAATTAATTGTACTCTAATTTTTTATCATTAAAATGAATCAATCCTGATATGAAATTTGTTTTCATTGCTAGTCCCTTCCTATTCCATTGCCACAATTATAGTTAGGAAGGGAGTAGCAATAAAGTAGCAATAGAAAGAATAGATTAATAAAGTAGCAATAAATAGATCCCAATCTTTAAATTTGACACATATATTTCTAAATAAATTAGAGTCGAACATGAGTATTTATTTGTTTGATGTTATAGTTCATATATTTTACAAATTAATTCTAACCAACTTATGTGTATTTATTGATTTGATGTTATGTTTCTTTCTCAGCACTTTTTGTTCATAACTATTTAATAAGATAATCGATATAATTAATTTGTTAACAAAAATGGAACAAAACTAAAATTACAAATGTATTACTGAAGTAACTCATTTAATTAGTATATAATTAATTGAACTTTAATTTTTTATCACTAAAATTAATCATTTGATATGAAAAAAAATCTCTGTCAATGCTCACTAATTATTCTATTTTATTATTATAATATCACCATTGCTAACAACAAAATAGCAATAGTAAGAAATTAAATTAATTATTTTGTATTAAAACATACCTTTATTTCTATTTTATTACTGTTTGGCAATAGAATAACGATGGAATTATTTCATGACAATTTAGCAACGAAATAGCAAAGGCAACGTTGCCTTTTCAATTAAACATAGGATCATCAAATTGTTCTATTGCTATTCCATTTTTAATAGCAATAGAACAACAATAGAGTTCCATCCATTATATTTAGCAATGGAATTGCATTGACATTTATTATTTTTAAATTAAAAATAAAATCTTCATACTGTTTTGTTGTTGTTCTATTGCTATTTGCAACAAAATAGCAATGGAATGTCTTGTCGTCTCAATATTAACAACGGAATAGCAACAGATCCCTAACTCCATCACTGTCCCGTCTCTATTCCATTGATACGATAATCTTTAGGGTGGAATTTGCATTTTGTTACTTTTCCATTAGTATTCCGTTGGAATTAGCAACGGAATTTTGTCATTGCTAAACTTATGCCACAAATACCTTGTTTTCTAGTAGTTATATGTATCTGTATAATCAAATGCGATAACGTAAATTATTACAAGAAAATAAAAGTCAATATGAAATTCACAAGAAATATTGTCCTAAAAATTGACATGCACCGGTGAATGCATGATGAAAGTATATAAATTAGTACCCTTTTACCTCTTCGCTAAAGAGAAAAAAAAAAAAAAAAACTTGAAAAAAGCAATCCATCATCAAAATTTCCCCTCTTGACCTTTCCAAGATCACATTTTTAGCAAAAGAATGACAATTTCACTAGAAGCTTTAGCTATGTCCGGAGCCAACTTAGCCAACTTTCTTGAAGTTGGCTTTAATGGGGAGGATGGGAACAAATGGATTCAGAAGTAGCTCCCCATTTATTAGCTGAAGAAGAAGAAGATGAGAAAAAAAAAATGTTTGAATGGAAAACTATTGGTCATGAGTATTTCATTTTATCTTTATTATATGATGATAATATAATGGAGGACTATGGTTCTGAGGGTGAGAACAAACACGAAAGAGTTTCTTGCATTATCGTCGGATGGTTCCTCGGAGAAAATTGGTGGAGTTCTTTGAATCAAAAGAATTTGTTTCTACCATTGAGCTTCATGGTGTTAATTATATATCCCATTCTGTGGTTATGATAGAAACTATAGAAAAATTAGAAGCTTATTGTCGTCAATCAATTGCAATATTAATTATTGCACACATCCTTGCTAAGATGACAATTATCCATGACATGAAAAATAATATTTATATTTTACGTATGCCAAGTTCGGAATTTTGAATAAGATTATATGAAAGTTTTATGCAAGTTTGTATCATTGTTTACAAGGTAGTACTGGAAGTTAGTAGCATCATATTATCTTGATGAAAAGATATCTTTTCTTCTAAAAAATACAGACAATATCATTTTTTTCTATACATCTTAAAAGGAAGTAAGCGTTATAAAAATTTGGATACAAACTCTTTGTTTGTATGTAAATTATTTATTAGACAAAACAAACTGGACTTTAGTACTTTTGTACTTTGAAAGGACTTTTAGGATGGTTGCTATAATTTTTTTCTAAGTCAATAGAATAAAAAACAGATTTGAAGATGAAATGGTGACTTTTACATTAGAAAATTGCATAAAGATTGGCAATTAGGGAAAAGAAAAACTCATCTATTTTTTTTTTCTTGTAGTGATATCCTCTCATTTTGTCAAAGTACTTGCTCTTTGAAAGAAAATAAAGATGGATAAATATTCTACGGATTAAATATAACCTCAATGATAAACTTCAAATGAGAGAAAAAGAAATATTAAAGAGCAAGAGATAAAAGTCTTTGAAATATATGCATTTTAAATATCTAAAATTAAAATAAATATGCTATTTTAAACACCTAGTTTTCGTATAAACGCATTTTCCCCCTTGACATCCTTCTGTATCATCTGCTTCATTTATTTGTATGAAAGAAAGAATGAGAGATTAAAAAATATTGCAAGCATGATACTGATGGAGATTGAGTCAAATATATATGAATAAAGATGATACAAATTGGACATAATTTGGACTCTTGACTCATTAAATATTTATATGAATGTTATCTACATCTTGGAAGAATCAGCTCGTATAGAATTACAAGTCTTCCTTATGTAGAGATGTAGATAGATAACACTCTGATGAGGGTTCGATTTCGATGATAGATATGGATCCGGATTTGAATCACGATCCGAGGTATTGATCTTCTGAATTGGTTTGGGATTGGAATCTTGCAATCACAGTAAACGTTAGGCTAGTCGAGTGGCCCTCGGCTTAGGCCCTTCGACGCTCAAGTCAGTATATATTCGACCTCTTTTAATCGAGCAGCGGAATATAGGGGCTTTTGAGTGTATCAGTGCATACCTGTGAGAGGCTAGGTTGAGGGGTTTTTATATTCTTCCCCCTTGTAGGAAATGTCAGGGAAGCCCTTGGCTTACCCCAGGGACCTCCAGCCTCCTATCGGGGGTAATTGGTCAATTCCCCCATTTGAATATTGCCAGTTGGATGTCCTTTTATGCTGCAGGACAAGATGGTACACTGTTGCAGCGTCTGCTGTGTTAGATGGTGAGGGGAGGGCATGCGCCATTAATGCAGAGGCGTGTTGCCAGTCAACGCATTTAATGCGGTGGCAGAGTACTGTGCAGGGCTCGACTTGAGAATCCACGAGAGGAGGGGCCGATAATGGTCGAGTAGCTCCGAGGGCCATGTATCGCCTTGTGGATTGGTCGAACAGGGTCGACGAGTCACTTGGGTCTTGGGCCGTTGATTGGGTGTTGGACTTCGCTGATTTGGGCCATTGTGGGCCATCCTATATCATGAGTCCCCCTACTTTGCAAGGCCGAACAAAGAATTGACGAGCGGCGTTGGGAAGTAGCGAACATTAGCAACCATCGACTAGGGTTTTTGAAAATCTGTCAGAGTATTACGCGCTTGCTGAGCGGTTACATCGTGGCGCGCATGGGGCGATGTGACGTCTCCGTCCATTAATGCGGACGTTTGGGTAACCGCACCTAGACGCTTGGGAAACCGCGTCCCCCTTCCTATAAATGCTTAATGTAATTCTGCCCCCATTTTCACTTTTACCGCTTTATAATTTTCGAGAGCCTTTAGGAGATATCTTTCGCTGCAAGACTCCCTAAACTTTGCATTCACTTCACAGATTTTGTGGGCTTAACCTTTGTATCCAGTAAGTGCTCCTCCGCCTCTTTGTTTCTCCGAATCCTTTCTTTTTATTTTTCTTTTGAAGAAGATGCTTGGGTTATTCAGTTCTGAGGGTAGCCAGGGGGGGACAGTGAGGCCACCATGTCTGAGGGGCATATGGAGTTTCCTGCTCCTTCTGGTGGGTTGTCCGGCAGTAGTTCCAGTTCAAGCAGCTCGAGCTCCGGGAGCTTGAGCAACGTGCGCGGTGGGGAAGCTGGGCCCAGCCGGGTACCCCCTTCTTGTGGGTGATTATTCACCCCGGACCATTATAGTGAGATAGTTTCCGTGATGACCCCTATGGATTTGGTGCGCCTGAAGGAGCTTTATCATATTCCTCCTGAATACCAACTATTAACCCCCGGGCCTCCTGGTCGAATGCACCGTGCTCCCGCCGGTTGCATAACCGTGTTCGAGGATGCACTAAAATGTGGGTTGAGGTTCCCCTTAGGTGATAGTATGATAGGCCTGCTTAGGGGTCTTCGAGTGTGCATAACTCAACTATTACCCAACTGCTTTGCGACCCTCTGCAGTTTCTTAGTTTTGATGCACCTGTTCGATCAAGCCCCCAGCTTCGAAAATTTTTCCAACCTCTTCTATCTGTGCATGTCACGAAAATCTAGTAGTTCCGACGAGTCGGGCTTTTATTATCTGACTGCTTGACCTCGCCTCAAGTTTCTCGTGGCGCCCTCCTCTTCATACGGACAGGAGTGGAAGAAACGTTATTTCTTTGTTCAGGTGAAGAGGGGTTTGACATTCCTCGAGAGTGGTTGGTGGGGCAGGTTGAGATACCAGGGAATCGCACCTCTACTTGGCTAAATACCTTCGTGAGGGATCTGGTCGGGTTTGGTCCCGTGGAGGCCACTGTGTTCCTCGAGGAGCAGCAGTTAGTGCTGGCTGGGTTGTCGCTGGCCCCTCTAAACTTTGTAGATGACTATGAGATAGGTAGATGAAATGTGTGCCATGCTTTGTTGTTTAGCTACGTTCATTTCTATATTTGACGTCTGCTGTGTTTGTTTTTTGCAGACCGGGACGAGATCATGAACCGCGCAAGGAGTAATGCACTGGCTCGCGCTGAAAGGAACCAACAGCGCAGGTGAGGCGCTGCGTCTCGACAAGAGTCGACGAGCCACGCCGACAAGCTGCGGCCCCCGCGCTATCCCCGACACCCTCGCCCGGTCGAGTAGTAGAGGTCGCGGGTCGAGAAAAAAGACCCATGGCCGAGCAGAGTGGGCCCCCGCCCAAAAAGATTGCTGCTGGAAGGGAAAAGGAGAAATCGAAGAGCATGGGGTCGGGGATGCCGACAGGAAATGATCTCTTTGGGGATCGAGGTGCGGAGACCTTATTCGGCCTGAGGAAGTTCCTGTATCTTCGCTTTGGGTCGAACCCTGACCTACTTCTGGACGACTCATCCTATATGCACAGATCTGGGCCAACTGGGGTCGATCCCTTGAAATGGCTGTTGGCTGGTTAGTTCCTGGTTGATCAGCAGAGGATAATGGGCCTGACTCAGCCTGGGGCGCTTTGCGAGCTCGCATATCACACGAACATGGTAAGATCCCATAAGCTGTAAACTTATGTAATTGACTTTTCCCGCACGGGTAGTAATGACTTTTATGTTTCAGGTTGGGCAAATTGCCTACAATTTTTACCGCCGCTCTGAGCTGGCGCTCGCTGATCGTGAGCAGTTGGACGCTGGCGGTGATGCCGAAACATTGAAGGCCCAGCTGGAGTCAGCCCAACTGCGGCTCGAGGAGGTGCAGAGGAAGAATGCCAAATACGCAGAAATAATGGAGACGAAAGACCAGCAAGTCCTTCTGGCGGTGACGGAGCAGACAAAGATGGAGGCGAAGCTGAAAAAGCTCGAATTGGACATTCAGGTCACCTACGAATCTGGTCGGGCGGCTGGTCGAGGCGAGTGCCTGGTCGAGGCCCGGACAGAGTTCGAGCGAATAGTTTCAGAGATCCGCAAGGAGGCGATGCAACAGTTTATGGTGAGCCCCGCCTTTCAGGATGCGAGCGTGGTGCTGGCCTTGGACGATGCCCGAAATGCCTTTAATAAGGCCATTACACAAATACGGCACTTGGGCTATGCGGTTAGCGAGGAAGATCGCTCAAAGATGGGGCTTGCTTTCGATGAGCAGTTGCGCCCAATTGGTGATGAAGAGGTCGACGAGGCCGAAAATGAGGTAGAGGCAGTGGAGGAGATCAACATGACTCCTAAAGAGAGGCGAAAGGCAGACCTCCAAAAGAGAGTGAAGGCGGTGGGTTGAGAGTTCGAGTTCGCCGGCGAACTCGCCTATGAAATCTCCGAAGGCTAGGCCGACACTGCCTCTTTCTTCCCAACCGTCGAGCGGCTATTTATGTCTTCTGCCGCTTGTCCCTCTCACCCAGTCACCGCAGCAATGCCCGTTGCAATGGCACCGCCTGAACCTCCGTCTGCTCCTACTCTCGCATTACCAATCGAGGGGTCTGGCAGTTCTAGCTAGGGCCTGTAATACTTGTTTTTGTTTTGATGTACATGCCTCGTTGAGGCCTTTTGAGAATGAAATAAAGTTTGTTTCCGTTCATCTGCCAGCTGTTCATTTTCGAACACTGTTTTAAGCCATTGCAAGATAAGTTGAACTTTGTCGCCATTTATGATTAGCAAAGTATAAATGGATTTGTTGATGGGGCTCGACTTAGAGCCATAGCGGCTTTTCTGCGAAGTTTGACGTCGACTTTGTGATCCTGCCTCACGGGCTTCGACGCCACTTTGTTAAGAATTTTCGTCGACTATGGGGTCGACTAAAGTGGTCGCGGCTCTTCACCTTGACTTGATGCGTTTAAGCTTTTCGTCGACTACGGGGTCGACTAAGGTGGTCGCGGCTCTTCGCCTTGACTTGATGCGTTTAAGCCTTTCGTCGACTACGGGGTCGACTAAGGTGGTCGCAGCTCTTCGCCTTGACTTGATGTGTTTAAGCCTTTCGTCGACTACGGGGTCGACTAAGGTGGTTGTGGCTCTTAGCTTTGACTTGATGTGTTTAAGCCTTTCGTCGACTACGGGGTCGACTAAGGTGGTCGCGGCTCTTCACCTTGACTTGATGCGTTTAAGCTATTCGTCGACTACGGGGTCGACTAAGGTTTTACTGCGATCGTCTCGTGCTTTTTAATCATGATGGAACTTGATTGTTCTTTAATCAATACAAAAGATGCCAATAAACAGTTCATACAAAGAACTTTTTTAGATTTACCGCATTCCATGGTCGAGGTAGCTCGCGACCTGTAGCATCCGCTAATCGATAGGCGTTGTTTTTAGACACTTTGATGACTGAGTACGGTCCTTCCCACTTTGGGTCAAGCTTGCCGACGGGCCTTGACACTGCCACTTTCTTTAAGACGAGATCACCCACCTTGAAATTTTGCAGACGTATCGATTTGTTATAGCAGTCTGCCATCTTGAGCGGTACCTCTGCATTCTGTTGTAAGCCGCTAGGCGCTTCTCGTCTATAGTTATTAGGTCCAGTACCCTCTCCGATGTATTTGCTGTTGGATTGTAATGGATCACTCTAGCGGTGTGCTGGATTAGTTCTGACGGGACCACTGCTTTGGATCCATAAACTAGGCTGTAAGGGCTTTGACCTGTGGCTGTTCGAGTGGTGGTTCTATAGGCCCAAAGGACTCTCAGGAGGTCGTCCACCCAGCTGGCTCCCGTCCCCTCTATTCAACTCTTAATATGATCCAGGACAGTCTTGTTGGTCACTTCGGCCTGTCCATTGGCTTGTGGATTTTCCACTGAAGTAAAGTGCTACGTAATGCCTAAGGTCTCACACCATCTTCTTGTGTTTTTACTTTGGAATTGGGTGCCGTTATCTGAGATGAGGACTTTAGGTAAACTGAAAAGGCAAACTATATTCTTCCATATGAAACTCTTGATGGCCGCATCAGTGATCTTCGGGACTGCTTCAGCTTCCGCCCATTTTGTGAAGTACTCAACGGTCACTATGATAAACTTCTGTTGGCCGGTGGTCTTTGGGAGCACGCCGACTATGTCGATGCCCCACTGGTCGAATGGCCAAGCAATATCAACATTTGTCATTGGTGCGGCTAGTTGGTGTTGCATGTTCGAATGTACCTGACAAGATGGGCATTTCCTAGCAAAGTCAACAGAATCCTTCAACAAAGTGGGCCAGAAATACCTATATCGCGTGATCTTTTGTGCCAGGGACCGGCCTCCCGAGTGGTTTCCGCAGGTGCCTGCATGTATTTCCTGCAGCATTTTCGTCGCCTAGTCGGGATCTAAACATTTGAGTGGCGGTCCTGCGATTGATCTTCTGTACAACTATTCGTGATCGTCCAGCGCATATTTGGGCGCTAAGCTCTTCAGTTTACGAGCCTGCTTTTCATCATCGGGTAAGGTACCTTGGCTCAAATAAAGCTTGATCGGGTGCTGCTAAGAATGGGTTGCGTCTTCGAGGCACCCGACCAAACCCGAGCTAGGGGCCGAGATGCAAGGCTGGTCGGCGACAAGAAATGTTATGGTTCTTTCTCTTGTGCCTTTCGTCGAGCTTGCCAGCTTGGAAAGCGCATCTGCTCGCGCGTTTTCTGATCGGGGAACTTGGCTTAGTGAAAAATCTCAGAACCTCTGTCGTAGCTGTCGGACTTCCACGAGATATTGTGCCATTTTATGTTCTCTCACATCGAAGTTTCCCTCAACCTGCTCCGCGACCAACTGTGAATCAATAAGGCCGCTATCTTATCGACCCCACAGTCTATGGCCATGCGCATTCCTGTAATAAGTGCCTCATATTCAGCTTCATTATTAGTGACTGGGAAGTTGAGTTTTACTGTAAAATCATAGTCTTCAAGCAGTGGGGATCGGAGGGATACGCCTATTCCTCCTCCAGTAGATGTCGCGGACCCGTCAACATATAGGGTCCACCAAGGTGCGTCTTCCATCTCTTGAACCGGGAGATCGACTCTCTCGAGGATGAAGTCCACTAGCACCTGCGATTTTATTGCTGCTCGGGGTTGGAATTGGATGTCGAATTCCCCTAGTTCGATAGCCCATTTCGTTAGTCGACCCGAAGTGTCTGGTTTCGACAACACCTGCTTTAGCTGCTAGTTCGTTAGTACCATAATTGTATGGGATTGAAAATAGGGCCGCAGTTTTTTTGCTGATGTAACTAGGGCCAGGGCGAACTTCTCGATCCCCAAATAGTTATGTTCGGGCCCCTGAAGGGCTTTGCTGTAATAGTAAACTGGACAAGGGTTTTCAGCTCTCATCGTTGTTAACACTGAGATGATGGAAGCCGAAGAGACCGCTAGATATAACTGTAAAATTTCTCCGAGCTCAGGCTTAGCGAGGAGAGGTAGCGAAGAGAGGTGTTGCTCGAGGTCGATCAGAGCTTGGTCGCACTGCTCGTCCCATTTGAATCCTGCTTTCTTTGTGTTTCTCAAGATTTTGAAGAAGGGTAGGCTCTTGTCTGCTAGCCTAGCTATGAACCTGCCCAAAGCAATAATTCTGCTAACGAGGCGTTGAACTTTCCGAACGGTGCGCGGTGGAACAATGTCTAGAACTGCTTGAATTTTTTGCGGGTTGGCCTTGATACCAATCTGATTGACCATATATCCAAGGAATTTTCCTTCTCGAACCCCGAATGTGCATTTGTTAGGATTGAGCTTCATACCGAAAGCTCTCAAAATGGAAAATGTGTGGCTTAGGTCGACCAAGTGGCTTTCTGCTTTCTTTATTTTCACAATCATGTCATCAACATAAACCTCCATTGATTTCCCAATTTCATTCTTGAACATGAAGTTAACTAATCTTTGGTAAGTTGCTCCGGCATTCTTAAGTCCAAATGGCATAACTGAAAAACAATATACTCCATTGGGGACAACAAAAGCGATTTTATCCCTATCATCAGGTGCCATGAATATTTGGTAGTAACCTTGAAATGCATCCATCATGCTAAGCAATTCGCAACCAGCCGTGGAATCAACAAGTAAATCAATACGAGGCAAAGGGTAAGGATCTTTAGGGCATGCTTTATTCAAATCTGTGAAATCATTACACATCCTCCATTTTCCCTCGCTCTTGGAAACGAGTACTACATTACAAAGAAAGAAGGATATTGGATTTCTACAACATAACCAGCCTCTAGAAGTTTGCTAACCTCTTTCTCGATGATCTGCGTCCGCTCAGCATTGAAAGTTCTCTTCTTCTGTCGGATTGGCTTGTGGGCAGGGTCCACGTTGAGCCTGTGGACAATGATGATAGTGTCGATGCCCTGCAGATCGGCAGCTTTCCATACGAAGACATCGATATTATGTCGGAGGAAGTCGACCATGAGGTACTCCAGTCGATCCCCCATATCGGCTCCGATCCTTGTTGTCTTGTCGGGGTTCCCTGGTTGGAGCTCAATTGTTTTGAATTCTCCTATAGGCTCAACCCTGGTGTCCTCCAACTTTTTCTTTTTCGATGAGGGTCCCTCCTCGGGTTTCGCTACAGGGGCGTCCCCCGAGGGCTTCAATTCTAGTCTCTTTTTCTGCCTATTGGAATCCACCGAAATTTTATAGCAACGCCAGGCATCTTTGATGTTGCATAAAAGCTCACCAACTCCCGCAGGGGTCGGGAACTTTATTTTCATGCGGTACGTGGATGCGATGGCTCGAAGTCATTCAGGGCTGGTTGACCAACAATGGCGTTGTAAGCAAAAAAGGCATCGACCACTAAGTAGTTAATCATCAAAGTTCGACTGCGATGTCCCTGCCCGAATGTGGTGGATAGGCTAATCGATCCTGCTAGTATAATTTCTGATCCTCCAAATCCTACTAGGGGAGTTCCGATCGGATCAAATTTCAGCTTACCTAAGTGCATCCTGTTCAAGGTCGACAGAAATATAATGTTTGTCGAGCTGCCATTGTCGACTATCACCTTTCTCACCTCGAAGTTGGCGATCTCAAAGGCGACCACCATTGGGCAGTCGAGCTTTCGGTCTGCGGCCTAACCCTTGAGGTGGTCTAAATCTGCATCAGTAAAAGAGATCGGCTCGGTGCTGGTTGTCAACTGGAATACTATTTCGACCTTAGAAGGTTTGGTCGAGTTAAGTTGCCTCTGGGTTTGCTTTCTTGCGTTTCGGGAGTCTCTTCCTACAGGCCCCCTAGCAATCGTGTCGATGACACCTCGAATGGGTGGGTAGGTTTCGTGGGCTGGTTTCTTTCCCTTGTCCTCCCGTCGCGGGCTGACCGATCTTTCTCTACGGGGAGTCCGGTCGGTCGCCCCCTCTTCTCGTTGAGCTCTCTTCTCGACAAACTTTTTCAAATGCCCCTGCCTGATCAGCCTCTCGATCTCATTCTTCAAATTGAAGCAATCCTCGTGTCGTGCCCTTTTTGCTTGTGAAAATGGCAATTCTTTTCAGACTTCTTCATAGCCTCAGTTTCTGTGATTTTTCGAGGCTTTTTAAGCAGGTTATCATGCTGTATGGTGAAGAGTACTTCCTTCCTCGGCATGGAGAGTGGGGTGCAGTCATGGAAACGTTTGATTGGGGAGCGGCGCCCCTCCCTATTTTACTTCTCTTCTTTCTCCTTGCCCTTTTTCTTGTCGGCCTCTATGTTGCCATATTTCATTTTGTTCATCTCCTCCTGGGTCATGTACCTCTCTACGAAGTCGAGGAGCTCCTCCATTGTTCTTGGCTGCGCGCGCACCAAAGTATTGGCGCACTCCTTGTGCCCTAGTCCCAGAAACAGTACATCGATCAAAAATTCTATCCTTGGGTTGTCTATCTTCAACACCTCGGTGTTGAACCTGGTGAAGAAGTCTCGTAAAGACTCGCCCTCGGCCTGTTTTACTGTGTGCAGATGCGTGTGCGGTAGCTTCGCCTTCCTCCTGCTGGCGAACTGGTGCAAAAACTTGTCACATAACTGGTCGTATGAGAAAATGGATGCCGGTTCTAACTTCACGAACCAGTCTAGGGCCACGCCTTGAAAAGTGGTCACGAGCATCTTTGCATGTATATACTCGTTATGCCCATGCAGCTGCATCATATGCTCAAACTGCATCAGATGCTCATTCGGGTCCGTAGAACCGTCATACCTCGAGAGCTCGGTGGGGATCTTCGCATCAATGGCAATGCGCTCATCGATGATTTCCTAGACAAAAGGGGAGTCGCGTTCCCTCCGGAATCTTGGAGGCATCACCGGTTGCATGGTCCTGTCAGCATTCCTCTTCGAGAGTTCCTCCAGGCGCTTATTCAGCTGTTGCACCTGGTGAGAAACTTCTTCCCATTCTTGCTGGTCCTGGTTTTGCCTGCCTCTAGAACGCCCCGCCCTATCGCGCTGCGGGGCTCGAAGGGGCCGAACGTCATGGTCTACGGAGTTTGCCACCTCCTCCCTCGGCGGTGGGTGGGCTGCCTCCCTCGAAAAATAGCCCGGGCTTCCTTCTCTCCAGGATGGACGTCTAGGGGACTCCGGTATCTGTGCGTACTCTTCTAGCCGTGCCCCTTTCGGGCTTACGGGCTGAGGTGTGGCACTGGCCGCTGGCCCCGGTTACACAGCATATCTATTCAGTGCAGCCGAGAGCTGGGCAGAAATCTGTGCTAAGATTTGCTCGCTGATGAACTACATCAGCTGGGGCATTGTGAGAGTGACCACAGGTTCCGGCTGCATACTGGGTGCTTGCTCGTCTTGTCCTTGGTTCTGGCGGGCGGCGGGAGAGCTAGATCTCCGGTTCTCCTCCCTCCCTGATGGGGCTCGCCTAGTGTTCACCATTTCGATAGAGGATTCTTGTTTTCCACAGACGGCGCCAAATGATGAAGGTTCGATTTCAATGATGGATATGAATCTGGATTTGAATCACGATCCGAGGTATTGATTTTTTGGATTGGTTTGGGATTGGAATCCTGCAATCACAATAAACGTTAGGCTAGCCGAGTGGCCCTCGGCTTAGGCCCTATGACGCTCAAGTCAGTATATATTCGACCTCTTTTAATCGAGCAGCGGAATGTAGGGGCTTTTGAGTGTATCAGTGCATACCCGTGAGAGGCCAGGTTGAGGGGTTTTTATATTCTTCCCCCAGGAAATGTCAGGGAAGCCCTTGGCTTACCCCAGGGACCTCCAGCCTCCTATCGGGGGTAATTGGTCAATTCCCCCATTTGAATATTGCCAGCTGGATGTCCTTTTATGCTGCAGGACAAGATGGTACACTATTGCGGCGTCTGCTGTGTCAGACAATGAGGGAAGGGCATGCGCCATTAATGCGGATGCGTGTTGCCGGTCAACGCATTTAATGCAGTGGCAGAGTACTGTGTAGGGCTCGACTTGAGAATCCACGAGAGGAGGGGTCGATAATGGCCGAGCAGCTCCAAGGGCTATGGAGCGCCTTGTGGATTGGTCGAATAGGGTTGACGAGTCACTTGGGTCCTGAGCCGTTGATTGGGTGTTGGGCCTCGCTGATTTGGGCCATTGTGGGCCATCCTATATCACACTCCTTATTAGATTAAAACTCTTCCTTGTATAGGAACCATATTTCTATTATATCCCTAGTTGGATTAGATGCTTAGGTTGTGATTAATGCTTGTGAAGCAATGCCTCATTTTCCTTATTCATAAGATCTTGGGATTGTTTAGGTGTTTTCGAGGCATAGGATTAATGGGAAATAAATGTTGTGATTGGTTGTGAGATTGTTTGTGAGAAATGTTGAGAGAATTATTTGAAAGAATGAGAATGTTTTATGAGTTTTGATTTTTGGGTTTGTTTGGGATTGATAATATTTAAGAAAAATTAAAATAATAGATAAATTTAATAAATTGCATCTTTTTAGTTACTGTTTAAGAATGGACATTGAACTAATTTATTAATTTAGAAAAATATAATTCCAACTTGTTGTAGAATTTATTTATTTGTTTTTCGTGATATTCATTTCAATAAATTCTTTATTAATTGGATTAGTTAGAAATTTAAATATTTTTTAAATAATTCATAAAATAAATTATTCATAAGGCATGAGAGAAGGGCTTTAAGGCTGTCGAACTTCTTAGCCTCAAAGACTAGCCCTTTGTTTTACATCCAAACACGCTTTGTGCATATCTTATGTCTTTAAGGCGCAAGAATAGGAAAATATCCCATAAGCAATCACTGACTTAGAGACTAACTTAGAAAATGGTCCTCTTCCTAGAAATTTACCAAACTCAAATTGAGTATCAATCTTTACATACTCTCTTTATATTATTTTTAATATTCTAATGAGTACAACTTAGAATAATATTTTTGCAAAAAATAATACTATTTCCTCAATTGAATGTAAAAATTATAATGTTATGTTTATAGAAGTACAATGAATTAGTTATACTCAAAAAGTTAATTAGTCGAATATATATATATATATGTAAGAGTCAGCTGAACTCTGTCGTTGATATGTACAAAACTATTATGCAATTATTGTAGATATAACTAATTGAATAACAATAATAAACAAATTAAAATAATAATCATCAACATTTTTATTTCTTCAAATTTCAACGAAGAATGTTTGGTATGTGTGAAGAAGATATAGATATGTATCTACCGAAATATTGTAACAACCGAACTCATTTATTTTTGATGTGAAAGATTCTAGAAGTTATATGTATTTGTATAATCTAATGCAATAACATAAATTATTACAAGAAAATAAAAGTCAATATGAAGTTCACAAGAAATAAAAATTGACATGCATCAGTGAATGCATGATGAAAGTATATAAATTAGTACCCTTTTACCTCTTCGCTAAATAAAAAAAAAAAAAAAAACCTCGAAAAAGCAATCCATCATCAAATTTTGCCCTCTTGACCTTTCCAAGATCGCTTTTTAAGCAAAAGAATGACAATTTCACTAAAAGCTTTAGCTACATCCGGAGCCAACTTAGCCAACTTTCTTGAAGTTGGCTTTAATGGGGAGGATGGGAACAAATGGATTCAGCAGTAGCTCCCCATTTATTAGCTGAAGAAGAAGAAGAAGATGAGAAAGAAAAAATATTTGAATGGAAAACTATTGGTCATGAATGTTTCATTTTATCTTTGTTATATGATGATGATATAATGGAGGATTATGGTTTTGAGGGTGAGGACAAACACGAAAGAGCTTCTAGCATTATTGTCGGATGGTTCCTCGGAGAAAATTGGTGGAGTTTTTTGAATCAAAAGAATTTGTTTCTACCATTGAGCTTCATGGTGATAATTATATATCCCATTCTGTGGTTATGATAGAAACTATAGAAAAATTAGAAGCTTATTGACGTCAATCATATTAGTTTTTGCACACATCATTGCTAAGATGACAATTATCCATGACATGAAAAATAATATTCATATTTTACGTATGCCAAGTTCGGAATTTTGAATAAGGTTATATGAAAGTTTTATACATGTTTGTATCATTGTTTACAAGGTCGTAATTGAAGTTAGTAGCATCATATCATCATTTTGATGAAAAGATATCTTTTCTTCTAAAAAATACAGACAATACAATTTTTTTCTAGACATCTTAAAAGGAAGTAAGAGTTACAAAAATTGGGATTCAAACTCTTTGTTTGTATGTAAATTATTTATTAGACAAAACAAACTAGACTTTAGTACTTTTGTATTTTCAAAGGACTTTTAGGATGGTTGCTACAAAAAAATTTCTAAGTCAATAGAATAAAAAACAGATTTGAAGATGAAATGGTGACTTTTACATTAGAAAATTGCATAAAGATTGGCAATTGGGGAAAAATGGTGACTCTCATTTTGTCAAAGTAGTTGCTCTTTGAAAGAAAATGAAGATGGATAAATATTCTACGGATTAAATATAACCTCAATGATAAACTTCAAATGAGAGAAAAAGAAATATTAAAGAGCAAGAGACAAAAGTCTTTGAAATATATGCATTTTAAATATCTAAACTTAAAATAAATATGCTATTTTAAACATCTAGTTTTCGTATAAATGCATTTTCCCCCATGACATCCTTCTGTATCATCTGCTTCATTTATTTGTATGAGTGGACATAATTTGGACTCTTGACTCATTAAATATTTATATGAATGTTATCTACATCTTGGAAGAATCAGCTCTTATAGAATTACAAGTCTTTCTTATGTAGAGATGTAGATAGATAACACTCCTTATTAGATTAAAACTCTTCCTCGTATAGGAACCATATCTCTATTATATCCCTAGTTGGATTAGATGCTTAGGTTGTGATTAATGCTTGTAAGGCAATGCCTCATTTTCCTTATTCATAAGATCTTGGGATTGTTTAGGTGTTTTAGAGGCATAGGATTAATGGGAAATAAAGGTTGTGATTGGTTGTGAGATTGTTTGTGAGAAATGTTGAGAGCATTATTTGAAAGAATGAGAATGTTTTATGAATTTTGATTTTTGGGTTTGTTTGGGATTGAGAATATTTAAGAAAAATTAAAATAATAGATAAATTTAATAAATTGCATCTTTTTAGTTACTGTTTAAGAATGGACATTGAACTAATTTATTAATTTAGAAAAATATAATTCCAACTTGTTGAAGAATTTATTTATTTGTTTTTCATGAAATTCATTTCAATAAATTCTTTATTAATTGGATTAGTTTGAAATTTATATATTTTTTTAAATAAGTAATAGAATAAATTATTCATTATTCATGAGGCATTTGAGATGGTCTTTAAGACTGTCTAACTTCTTATCCTCAAAGACCAGCCCTTTATTTTACATCCAAACACGCTTTGTGCATGTCTCAAATCGTCGATGATCACATGGATACTGCAAGGGTTCCCTTCCTAGTATACGGTGGGCTAGGCCATAGGTGGGAATGTTCCTTTATTGGAAGTAAGAGATGTGATGAAGGGAAACAATGGCTTCATATGGTATCCAAGTCCTTTTGGAGCGGCTCTTTCAGGAAGACAACCAAGACAAGACTAGGTTAAGGAAGGAAGGCATGGGGTCGGTTGGGGCTAAAGACAGTGCAGACATTCAGGAGTTTGGCGGCTTTTCCCCCGCTATGAGCCGCCCGATCGTTCCAGGCTTCTCTGGAAGACCTATCACTCACCTACCCAATTAGCCCTTTATTTTACATCCAAACACGCTTTATGGATATCTCATGTCTTTAAGACATAAGAATAGGAAAATATCCTATAAGCAATCACTTTCTTAGAGACTCGCTTAGAAAATGGTCCTCTTCCTAGAAGTTTACCAAACTCAAATTGAGTGTCAATCTTTACATACTCTATTTACATTATTCTTAATGTTCTAATGAGTACTATTTAGAATAATATTTTTACAAGAAATAATACTATTTCCTCAATTGAATGTAAAAATTATGCTGTTATGTTTATAGAAGTACAATGAATTAATTATACTCAAAAAGTTAATTATTCCAATATATATTATGCACAACACGAGATATATGCCAATATATGCATATATATATATATATATGTAAGAGTCAGCTGAACTCTGTCGATGATATGTATAAAACTATTATGCAATTATTGTAGATATAACTAATTGAATAACAATAATAAACAAATTAAAATAATAATCATCAACATTTTTATTTATTCAAATTTCAACGAAGAATGTTTGGTATGTGTGAACAAGATATAGATATGTACCTACCCAAATATTGTAACAACCGAACTCATTCATTTTTTATGTGAAAGATTCTTGAGTTCGGTTGTTACATCTTTCACAACCAAAGATTCAATTTGTAACAACCGAACAAGATACAAATTGGACTCAACAATTATACTACGCAAAGCAAACTTAATTATTTATATAAAGAAGCCTCTTCAAAAATTTATGTAAAATATTTCCAAAGAAGATTAGAGTACTAGAAGACTTTGAGGAGTGAGTAGTGGAAGTCAGGCCGTAAATTTTCCACCAACCCGCTTGCATAATCAGTGATGGCCTCAACAGCAAATACGGCAAATTGTAAGTCATTCGATTCAATTCATAGGCTTTCGTTGTTCCATTTTTTGAGTAAAACGTTGTCAAAATGGTAATGAATCGATAAATTTCTATCTTGAATCAACTTTATGTTTAGTTGATTTTGTACCCGCAAAGCATTGTTTCCCGTTAATTCCAACTTTTGGCAGTTATATGGATATGTTTCCACATTCATTCATATTTTTTTTTTTTTTTGAGAGAGATCATTACGAATGACGAATTTTTTTATCATTTCAACAACTTAATATTATTCTATTTTCAAATCAAATAAATCGAAGTATAAATTACAAACAATGCACATGAGGTGCATAACGCGTCCGTTCCAAGTTGAACACAAAACTTACCACATAATAGGGGAGACTAATGCCACTAGGCTACAAGCCACTTGACGTTTCTATATCCATTTTCGAGAACATATAAATGTGTAAATATTCAAGTATTATTAATTGTCTACATATGAAATAATGTGGACTTAAATTCCACGTTCGATATTTTAGTGCTAATTTAATTAATTAGGACTATAGAAAAACCATCTTTTACTTACCGGAATGCAATTTGGATCTTTTATTCTATTTTATGTTTTATCTCCTATTCCAATTTATTGAATATATGTCAAATGTATCTGATTTTAAATCACTTATTTTTATAAGAAAATATTTGATATATTTGGTAGCTATCTATAAAATGAAATAAGAAATGAAACATAAAATGAAATAGAGAATCCAAACTGTGTTAGAACATGTTACTCATGTTCACTAATCTTAGTCTCCTACTACTTTACTTGATCAATACTTCTTACTGGAGAATGTATCTTTGAATAGATATTTTCAGGCGTTATTAATCGTCTACATATGAATTGCTGTGGGCTTAATTTCCACATTCCATATTTACGAGTGCTAATTTAATTTCCTCAAATATCAAATAATATATAATTTCCTCAAATGTGGACTATCTACAGTCATGCAGCCGCAACTTGCCTCAACAGTAAATGCAGCAAACTTCGTGCCGACGAGGCTCTGGTTTTCCGACAGAGACAATAACTTTGTAACCTGGAAGTGTCAGATGCTTGGTCTGATTGAAAGTCAAGGATTTCACGGTTTCATTGACGGAAGTATTTTGCCTCCACCTGAAACAGTTAATGGTCCGCCGGTGGAGAACCAAGATTATCTTCTCTGGAAAAGAACTGATTCCCTTGTTAAGTGCTGGATTTTGCGCTCACTGAGTGACAATATGGCTTCTGCTCTGGAGGGCTTGAATACTTCCAGAGAAATTTGGTTAGAGGTGGAAAACAGGTTCCATCGACATGTCTCTACCACTGGTAAGAAATTATTTTCCCATTTCAACTTCTTGTCATTTTAGCAAAATAGAAACTAACGGCTTGTTTGGTTTTATTTTCAAATGCCATTTTCATTTTCAGTCATTTCTAAAAGTTGGAAAGTTAGTTATGTGATATGATGTGGAAATGAAAATGTATTTGGATGAAATGTTGGAAAATAATGATTATAATAGTTTGTAGGATTGAAAAGTAGATTAATTTATATTTTTTATATTTAAAAAGATTTATTTTTTAAAATATATGTATATTTTATTAATTTAAAAATAATAGTAGGTAACTTTATGTCAAATCAAATTTGAATTTGATAGATGTGTAATAGAATAATATGGTAGATTTAGAAATGGGTTTTGGGAAGAAAATATGTAACTTTTTCTGTTGAAAATTGTGAGAAAATATTTGTTTTCAATTTTCATTCCCACAAGAAAATAAAAAAGGGGCTTGGAAATGAAACCAAACAGGTCGTAAGAGTCTGTTTGTTTTCATTTTCAAACCCCATTTTTATTTTCTTCTCAAAATGAAAATAAAAAATTATCAACTTCTACACTATTTTCTCATACATTTTCATTCTCAAAACAATACTTTTTATATTCTCTCTCTATTTTCATACCTATTTCCCCCCTATTATTACCCATATCTATTTTTTTATCTTCTCAACACTTCACAAACAACATTCACCATAAAAATATTATAAATTTAAATTCAAATTCAAATTACAATATTATTTTTTTAAACAATTACGCATTACATCATCAATTCAAATTGAAAAACTACACAACTTTTAAAACAAAAACACCACAACATTCAAATACATCTCATTTTCACAATTATATAAACCTATAATTTTAAATAATATATCCAAATACAACTCATTTTCAAAAATACTTTTTCTAACTAATTTTTCACTATTCATTTTCACTAAAAAATGAAAATGACTCTAGAAAATGAAACCAAATGGGCTCTAAGCAATTTGAGTGACCTTATAAGCTCCTAAAAATATTTTATAAGATATTTAACAACTTATAAAATATTAGAAAGTATTTTGTAAATTTTTTTTAAGAAAAAATTTATAAGTTCTTTTTTAAAAAAAGTAAAGATATTATAACTCATTTTTAATATCTCAATAAGTTCTAATTTTAATTATATTTTAGTTACAAAATTGTTATTACTAACATCTTATAAGTTCTAAATTTTTTTCATAAAATGTAAGAACTTATAAGATCGTCTTTCCTCTCATACGCAGTGCAATCTTCGAACGCAACAACAAATACAACACAAAAAGATTTGCAAGAGTACTTGCCGCTGTACAAAGCTACACTCGCGGGCAACTGGGAGGCAGCCAAACAAATCTTCTACAATGATCCATACGCACCAGGGGCCAAGATTAATATCACCGGCGCAACAGCTCTGCACGTCGCTGTTGCAACAGGAGAAAAAGCAATTCATTTTGTTAAAAATTTGGTGGCAATTATGCCAGATGAATCAATAGCCACCCAGGATACACGGGGCAATACTGCTTTATGGATTGCTGCATCCGTCGGCAATACAGAAGCAGCAACTATTTTAGTTAACAGATTGCACAGTTTGCTCTACATTCCGGACAAATCAGAAAATTTTCCAGTCCAAATGGCAGCTTTATATGCCCACGAAGACATGCTTAAATACTTGATTTCCGTCACCAGAGATGATCAGAAGAGAAATCCTTATGACCGCGAACATGGACTCCGACTCCTTAAGTACTTAATTAGTACTGAATTCTTGGGTGAGTAGCTGTGTTTGAAGCACTTAAATATCTACTTTTTGGTGTAACAAAAAATATTAATTTGGACTTAAATTCTTCGGTTCTTCTGGCAGATGTTGCATTAGATTTGGTTGGTAAGTACCCCCATGTGGCCAGACTCAAACTTCCTGATTCT
The DNA here is from genome assembly GCA_018894105.1 of Jacaranda mimosifolia. Taxonomy (NCBI): domain Eukaryota; kingdom Viridiplantae; phylum Streptophyta; class Magnoliopsida; order Lamiales; family Bignoniaceae; genus Jacaranda; species Jacaranda mimosifolia. The sequence continues at coordinate 42,849,094 of CM032119.1, forward strand.
AATTCGGCTTTGAAATTGATGGCTGGAAAGAAGTCTGTGTTTTCTAGTTGTAGACACTTCAACTTCTTGCAGCGTTTCATCTCCTGGTGTAAGCTCTCCCTTCCCAACTCCTTTATTACAAATTCACAAATACTATCAGTAAAGAAAAGTATTACCAACTCTTTTAGTCAGTGTGCTGATTGAGACTGTATAATGGTTCATTTCTTCTTCCTTAAGCGTAACATGAGATGCATAACTTTTTGATCTTGTCTGGAAGGTATTCCTGCGTTGAGACCCCAGTTTACAATGTCAAATGTGAATGACATTGAGAGGATGGCTTGTGATGCCCCCGAAGGAGGAGGAAAGAATTTCAATTCTTACACACACACACACACACACACACAGAATGAGTTACAGAACAATCATAATCAAGCACTTACTTCCTATATATTAACTAAGTGCTTTTTTCTTTGCAGTGTTTCAGAAGTTGCATGCCATTCTTTGGATATTGATTGAAAAATTAGGTAATAAGACTAGCTTAGAAGACTTGGGCACTAAGTTGATGATTATATATCCTGATTTTAACAAACATTTGTCATATTTTTTCGATTTCAGTTCCTCAAATTAGGAGCATCAAGCATAAATCATTAGTGAATCAACAAGCTTTGAGACTTGTTAAATGTTTGTGCGAGGAAATGGAATCCCTGAGTGATAAGGAAGCTGCGGATATTTATAGTGATGCTATCCTGAGTGCATCAGAATTAGGGATCCATGAGGTTGTTGAGCTGATTGTCGAGGCATTTCCTAGTGCTATTTATTGTCATGATGCTTCAGGACAATATATATTTCACATGGCAGTTAAAAATCGCTCTGAAGATGTTTTCAATCTCATTCATCAGATGAGTGATCATAAAAGCTTCTTTTTAGATGTAATAGACAATAATGGAAATAACCTTTTGCATTTGGCGGGGACAATAGCACCATCGCACAAGCTCAATGAGACTACTGGTGCAGCTCTTCAAATGCAGCGGGAAATGAAATGGTACAAGGTAACATTTTTTTTTTTTCATTTTTCCTCTAGAACCCATTGTATATGTTAATTTTCATTATAATTTTCCTCCAGCAAATTAACAGGTGGCAAGATCTATATAGTTATTATTAAATTGTTTTATATTACTAGCAAACTTTTTATATTAAACGACCAAAAACTAACTTCTAAATTAATGAAGTCCTATTTTCTGATGATGTAAAATTATTATATCATTTGTAGCATATTATAAACACAAACCTCTCTTTTTGGTTGATCATGAGTCCACAAGTATATTATTGGCAGGAGGTGGAAAACTTGGTCCATCCTTCTGCAAGAGAATTGAAAAACCGTGCTGGGGAAACTCCTAAAATGGTGTTCACAGAACAACACAAAAAGTTGAAAGAAGAAGGAGAGAAATGGATGAAAGATACCTCCGACTCATGTGCGATAGTTGCAGCTCTAATAATTGCTGCCATGTTTGGAGCATCCATTGCAGTACCAGGTGGCAATGAAGATAACACTGGTTTCCCTATTTTTTCTAGAGAAATGGCATTCATCGTATTCGCTATTTCAGATGCTGCCTCTTTGTTCACCTCTACTGCTTCTCTGTTAATGTTCTTGTCCATAATGACATCACGTTATGCAGAAGAAGATTTTTTGCATGCCCTACCCAAGAGACTAATAATTGGTCTTGGCACCCTCTTCCTCTCCATAACATTTATGATGGTATCCTTTAGCGCCACGGTCTATCTTGTCTTTGGCCAAAAGAAAGCTTGGGTTCTTATTCCAGTTGCTGCACTTGCCTGTTTGCCAGTCACTTTATTTGTGCTACTGCAATTTCCCCTTCTCATCGATCTGATTTCTTCTACTTATGGCCCAGGAATTTTCGGTAAGAAGAGCAATCGTCCTTTTCACTAGGTGTATTTGTACTTTGTAAGATACGATGATCCAGTAAATTTAAACATTTGTTGCTTGATTATGCACATGATGCATGTTGCATGTGGTATTATATTAAATTCTAGAAGAAAGAATTGGAATGTGTGTTGGACTATATAGCCTAAGACGGATGAATTGGGACCAAATATCTTTGTTAATAATTTTTTGATAGTTTTCAGCTAATTATTTTTATCTAACAAATTAAGAACTAGAAGTTTTGGAGTAAATAAGTAAAAAAATAGTAAATAGTAATGTAAAGACACAAAAATTTATAGTGGTTCGGCAAAAGTATATGTTTACCACCTAAGTTTTCACTTAGGATTTTAAAGTGCAAGTTCCACTGAAAACTCCAGAGAGAATTTGTAGGGATGTAGTTTAGAAAACTGAACAAGCAAAACAAAACAATTGTAGCTATAATAAACAAATCGATGCTATAATGATGGAAAACAATCAAATTAACATCCCTATCACTATGAGACGGCACATTGATGGTAGTTTCAGCTAGAACGAATTAGTATACTTCTTTCTCTTCTCCACTAATAGTATCCCAAGAAAGTTAAATGATATAAACTAATTACGTAAGTGGAAGCTTTTTAAAAACATGTTATCTCTTTGGACTTAAAAAACGGTTCCATAATCCTTTGGATTGATACTTCCAATGTAGCTTGACATAATTAAGTTTGTTTTTGAAATGGTAATTCCCAAGATCTTAGAATCAATATATTTCCTTAAATGGTGGTCTTCACAATCCTTTGATTAGTTCCAATGATTCTTACTTCCAATGGTAATTTATCATATTTAAATAGTGGCCTTATAGGTAGAAATTTATCACTACTCTTAGTATTGAATCGATGGTAAACTATGTGCTTGATTTGAACAAATAAACAAGAAAACAAAATCATCAATCATCAAAACAATGAAATAAATAGTTGTCAATCTTCGAAACTAATTACGAAAGATACTAACAAATCTTCTCCTTGTTAGTGATGAAAAATATTTTTCTTTGTACAGTAAGTCTCTATGGCACCCTAAGGACACCACACCACGACACTAACCTCCTCACGCCCGAGCTATAGCCACATCCTTCATCACACGAGGATCTTGGGCTATCAGGCAAGCTCTATTGGATTATCTCTCATTTAGCCTATTAAAGAAAGGCTTGCCAGAATTCCACCATCAATTGAGAATACCAGATTAACAAAATAAAATTACAAATCATGTTGAAAGAAACAACTTATATATTATTCTTTGTGCACTAGTCTAACTTTTTCTCTAGTTATTGATGAGTATACAAATACTAGTACTTGAGATATAGCACAAATGTCTCCATGGCTATACGTTTTCTTAAGTATATACATAAACTTATCGGTTTGGGTACATTTGAATTTAAATAAAATATAATTTCTTCTTTCTATACTCCCAAGTTCCCTCTTCTAGTATGACCATTCCAGCCTCATTTGTATAAAGAGAAGTATAAGGGCGAGTCTGGTCGTGTTCTGGTGGCAGGTTACAATTTTTATACCTTTTTTGGCCGAAATACAACGTCAATTCCAATGAATCTTATCTCTAATCTTATCCATACTTGGAGGGCTTTCCATCCATGGTTCGCTTTCACCATTTTTTTTCTTTATTTTCTACAGTTATCAGATAGATTTAATAATTCAATTTTTAAGAGAAAGTTACTTACGAGAAAAGACAAGATGTAACAGTCCCCCCTCCTTAGAGGAATTTGGCCCCCAAATTCTAAGCTCCAAATAGATGAGGATATTGGCTCTTTATATCTTCCTCAAGTTCCCAAGTTGCTTCCTCGTCGTTGTGGCTTCTCCACAAAACTTTGGCCATTAGGATTCTTTTAGACCGCAGCTCTCAGTATTTGTGATCCAGGAAGCATATTGGTTTCCCTTTGTAGGATAAGTAGGGTTTTATTTGAATTTCTTGATGGGATATTATATTCGACGGATCGAAATGATATTTTCTAAGTTATGACACATGAAAAACATCATGGATGGTTGTGAGGTTGACTAGGAGTTCAAGCTATATGCTACTTTCCCGATGCGCTTTGAAATTTGAAAGGGCCGTATGTATCGGGGTTGTAGCTTTCCTCCTTTACCTATTCTTTTTATTCCCTTTCGAGGGGTAACATTGATGAAAACTTGATCATTAATGTTGATTTCCAAATATCGACCAAAATTGTCTCTGTAGCTCTTTTGTCGACTTTAAGCAGATGCATTCGTTGTTTGATGATTTGAACTTTGTCAATATCTTCTTGAATCATTTCTACTCGCACTGCAGTATTTTGCTCCTTTTGAGGTGGGTTCTCCAGTCATCCAAGTCCCAATATATAAGGGGGATTGACACTTTTGCCCATATAATGCTTCGTAGGGAGCCATTGAATTGTGGCTTGGTAGTTCTTATTATAAGCTAATTCTACTAGAGGCATGTGCTTATCCCATGAATCTTTAAAGTCCATTACACAAGCTCTCAACATGTCTTTTTTTATTTGGATCACTTTCTCGGATTGTTCGTCTAATTTGGGATGAGAGGCAATACTGAAATTTAGCCTTGCTCCTAAATCCTCCTATGGTTGTTTTCACAATCTTGATGTAAACTCAGGGTCTCTATCAAAAGCAATGCTGACAGGAATGACATCAAGGATAATTTCATTTTTGTACAAATGTGCTAAGGTTTCTATCTTGTAATAAGCTATGGTAGCCAGAAAACGTGCAGATATTGCCAATTGATCCATAATTATCCAAATCCCATCAAATCCTTTTTTTTACCTCTAGTAGTCCTAAGATCAAAATCTAGGGTCACTATTTCCCATTAGCCTCTCAAGAAACTTTGACTTTCTCTAATGTTCTTCGGTCTTTTCAGATTAATCACAACTGTAATCTTAGCAGGATCCACTGCTAATCCAGTCAGATACTATATGACCCCAAAAAAAGCCACTTGATTTAGCCAAAATTCACATTTACTGAATTTAGCATAAAACTTGTGCTCTTGAAGTGTTTGTAATACAGTCCTTAAATGGTGTTCATATTCTTTTTTAGACTTGGAATAAATCAAGATATCACCACAAACTTATATAGGTAGGACTTAAACACTCAATGCATTAAATCCGTGAACACTCTTGGTGCCTCTGTTAATCTAAAAAGCATCACCAGAAACTCATAGTACACATAGCGTGAGTTCAGTGTAATTTTGGGGTTTATTTGATTCTCTAATCTTTAATTGATAATATCTTTGTCTGAGATCTAACTTAGAGAATACTCTTGACCCTTCAAGTTGGTCAAATAGTTCATCAATATATGGCAAAGGGTATTTGTTCTTGGTGGTAACACTATTTAATCCCATGTAATCAATGCACATCCTTAATGTACCATCCTTTTTTTCCATAATAGATAGGACCGGAGCTCCCTATGGTGATGTACTAGGCTGGATGAATCCCAAGTCCAAAAGTTATTGTAATTGAGCTTTTATTTCTACCAACTTTGCAGGTGCCATTCGATGTGGTTTCTTTGATATAGGTGCAGTTCCTAGTATTATCTCAATGGCAAATTCAATTTCTCATTTGGTGATAATGATACCAACTTTTCTGAAAACATTTCAGGAAAATCTTTACCACCATCATTTCTTCAATTTTATCCTTTTCCTTGGGCTTGTTGCTCATGTAAGCTAGAAAACCTCAACAATTTATTGACCTCTACAACAGAGACCATTGGGAGGGTTTGTTTGGCTTCTATCTTATTCTTATCAATTTCCAAGTCAATGTCTTTTTCCTACAATTCATCCTAGTTTGATGACTATACAACCAATCCATTCCTAAGATCATATCATACCTATTGATTGATTGGCATTTGATCAAGTTCATCACATATATACCTATAGGTGTACTAACTTCAAACAGATAAGGCATCTTATCTATTGGAAGCATAAGATCATGAGTAAATGATGTAGACACAAACAAATAGGTGGCACCAGGGTCAAATAATGCTTCACCAATCTTTCCAACAAGTTTAATGTTATCTTCCACCACAGCTGAAGGATTTGGAGCCTTTTCTTCCTCAATAGCATAGGCCTTGGCATGGACTTTTGGTTTGCCATTAGATTGGGGTATAGGAGTTTTAACTGTTTCGTTTGGCCAAGCATTGGATGCCGACTTAGGAGCTTTCATATTGGGAGTTCTTGCATTTGAGCATACATTATTAGGACATGTTCTCATATAATGTTGGTCGCTTCCATATAAGTAACATGTTCTATTCTTGTATCTACAATTTGCTTTTGTATGCCCATGTTGTCCACAAAATTTGCAAACTATTTCAAGCCTATTAGGAGGTCGAGCAAAATTACCTTGTAGGCTATTGGAGTGTTTCCCTATATCTCTGAAATTTTTGTATCCTTTTTTCTATGGTGGACCTTGGGCCTCATGGGGTAGAGGAGGTCGAGCTTGCTTAGCTTTTCCTTTTTCTGCTTCGAGTTCCATTATACTGGCCTCAACTTGCATGGCACGCTCCACTATTTTTACATAGTTTGTTACATCGGCATGCAAAGTGGCCTAATGAATATTATGTTTTAAAAGTCCCACAAACGTTTTTAACTATCCTTTCTTTGAATCCTAACTCAACATAATCCAAATCTTAATAAAAACCTAGAAAATCAATTCTTTTTATCTTTTTAAATCTATATGCTTTGATACCACTACATGTGTTGCCCCGAAGGTGCTGAGGCCACCATACCGCGACACTGGCCCTTTTTAGGTGATTCTTTCGTAAGCCAGTGACAAAAGCAGATTAAAAAAATAAAATGATAAATCATGTTGACAGAAATAACTTATATATTATGCTTTGTACACTAGTCTAACTTTGTCTCTAGTTATTGGTGAGTATACAATACTAGTACCAAGATATAGCACTAATGCTGCCATGGCTATAAGTCTTATTATGTATATACATAAACTTATCGGTCTAGGAACATTTGGATTCAAACAAAAGATAATCTTTTCTTTCTCTATTCCCAAGTTCCCTCTTCTGGTACGACCATTCCAACCTTATTTGTATAGATAGAAGAATAAGGGTGAGTTCGAATGAGCCTGTGAGGAAAGTTAGAGGGAGTTACCCCGTGTAGAGCTTATTCTATAGTGGAAGATGATAGAGTGAGAGTTATGTATTGAGTAGGATACAAACATGTCAAGATAACTTATTTTGTATAACAAGCCTTTATAATAAATACTTTACAAGTTGTATGCACATATATTCGAGATATATTATGGTTTTACATAAATTATGAGGTGATTGAATTAAATTACTTATAAGAACTTTACTAGATCAGAGAGTCATAACCATATCAAACCTTTCATGTAACTCCATCGCTATCCCATACCAGCGAGGAGAATTCACAATCTTAATGCTTTTTTCATGTTTCATGTTCGGACTCAAGTGTTAGGATTCTAGAGGTGGCCCCCACCATACATCCGCACGTGGCACTTAGATCCTTACACTTAATTTCATGAAGAGTAAAATAGGATTCTATTGTTGAGGTACCAAATATAGCTAAAAGATGTCTAATACTGAAATCCATATGTGCTAACGGCAATAGATTCAAGAGGTGGTGGCCCTACTGTACATCCCCTTTCAACTAGTGTGGCACCTTGCTCTACCCAACACGTACTTTAGAGAACTGACCGAATAAGATATTCAAAAGGGTCAAGAATACAATAAATATAGCAGAAAATGTCAACCTCAAGATTCTAGAGGTGCCCCCCACCGCACACCCCCTATCAGCAAGTGTGGCACTTAACTCCCAATTCAATGAGGAGGATGAGAAAATCTATAAAAGTTTAGAAAACATGAACTTTTTTAAGTGATAGATATTTTGAGTAAGAGGATTCTTTTATGTAAACTTTATTCTTCTTTCTCTTTTAAATAATATTTTGAATTGTTGCTTTGAGAATATCCAACATTTGAGTTCTTACTTATATAAATATCAAAATTATGACTAGAAGCAATTAAATGAAATAAATATTATTAATGATACGATCTACTGATTAAAGTAGGAAGGGGTAAGCTTCATTAATTTTAGAATTCCAACTGTGTTAAAATTTCCCAAGAAACTCACTAATTATTATTAGTTAAGTTGCAAGAGATAGACCTTATAATGATAGGTATCAAGAGTAGAGATCTTCACAATTATGGGTGTCAAAAATAGAGATCCTTATCATAATAATAAGCGAGAAATTCCAGGAAATGCGAAGAATATATGATTTCAAGGAATAATGTTAGATGCAAAAATTTGAGTAAACTAAGGAATTAGGACAGTACCATATCGATTGTCAAGGTGTTTTCATTTTTTTTAAAAATTTAAGTTTGGATAAAGTTTTACTAATTGATAGGTTTCTTCTTGATTTTGATAGAAATTCTAGAGTTTGGGACTGGAAATTTTGAGGGATTTTGATCCTTGATGAGTTAGGAAGGACTTGGCTATAATTTTGATGGCTAAGGATGAGGAATTGGAGTGTTAGAAGCTGAGTTTGGCAACCCACAAAGATGAAGGTTTGGTGTGTGAAATGGCAATGGGCCATGACCCCTATTTATAGGAGTACAAGTTTTGTTATTTACTTAAGGAGGTCCTTGAATTTTCACTTTATTCAGCATTGGCCCCCAATCTTTCATTGTGAATTGGCACTTAATCTTTCATCTTATTTTGAACTAGCCCTAAGATATTAAATAAGTAAGGAAAATTCTTTAATATTTATATCATATATATTTATCATATTTAATTATTTTCCCATGATTTATGAGGTATGTTTTCATGTTTTATTATCCAATTTTATAATATATACAGATAATTCTCATGGTATACCTGTATTTATTGATTTATTAAGGTCGAATTTTGGCTAACCCATAAAATTTGAAATAGCGTTAATTCTACCAAAATAACAACCTTTGCAACATATTTTATTTACTGCACATAATTTTTTCTTGATTTTCTATAGTTATCAGATAGATTTAATAATTTAATTTTTAAGAGATAGTAACTCACGAGAAAAGACGAGATGTTACAGTCCCCCCCTTCTTAGAGAAATTTGGCCCCCAAATTCTAAGCTCCAAATACATCAGGATATTGGCTCTTTATATCTTCTTCATGTTCCCAAGTTGCTTCCTAATCATCGTGGCTTCTCCATAAAACTATGGCCATTGGGATTATTTTAGACCGCAACTTTTGGTATTTGTGATCCAAGATGCATACTAGTTTCTCTTCGTAGGATAAGTCGGGTTCTATCAGAATTCTTGATGGGATATTATATTCAACGGACCGGGATGATATTTTCTAAGTTGTGACACATGAAAAACATCATGGATGCTTGTGACATTGGTTGGGAGTTCAAGCTTATATGCTACTTTTTAATGCGCTTTGAAATTCGAAAGAGTTGTATGTATAAGGTTGTAGCTTTCCCCCTTTGCCCATTCTTTTTATTACCTTTTACCCCTCGATGAAAACTTGATCATTAATGTCGAATTCCAAATTCCGATGATGATGTCTCTGTAGCTCTTTTGTTGACTTTGAGCAACATGCCTTCGTTGTTTGATGATTTGAACTTTGTTAATAGCTTCTTGAATAATTTCTGCTTGCACCGCCCTATTTTTCGCCTTTTGAGATAGTGTTCTCCAGCCATCCAGGTCCCAATATAATGGCACTTTTGCCCATATAATGCTTTGTAGGGAGCCATTTGGATTGTAGTTTGGTAGTTATTATTATAAGCGAATTCCACTTGAGGCATGTGCTTATCCCATGAGTCTTTAAAGTCCATTACACAAGCTCTCAACATATCTTCTATTATTTTGATCACTTTCTCAGATTGTCCATCTGATTGGGGATGAGAGGCAATACTGAAATTTAGCCTTGTTCCTAAATCCTCCTATAGTTATTTTCACAATCTTGATGTAAACTCAAGGTCTCTATCAAAAACAAAGCTGACAGAAATGACAAGAAGGATAATTTCCTTTTTGTTCGAAGGTGCTAAGGCTTCTATCTCATAATAAGCTATCATAAGTAGAAAATGTGCAGATTTTGCCAATCGATCTATAATTACCCAAATCCCTTGTTTACCTTTAGTAGGCCTAAGATCCAAATCTATGGTTACTATTTCCCATTAGCCTACTAATCTCAAGAAACTTTGAATTTCTGTAACATTCTTTAGTCTTTTCAAATTGATCACATCTTCAATCTTAGCATGATCCACTGCTAGTCCATTTTTAGATACTATATGACCCTAAAAAAAGCTACTTGAGTTAGCCGAAGTTCACATTTACTGAACTTAGCATACAACTTGTGCTCTTAAAGTGTTTGTAATACAATCCTTAAATGGTGCTCATGTTCTTTTTTAGACTTGGAATAAATCAAGATATCATCAATAGATATCACCATAAACTTATCTAGGTACGACTTAAACACTCGATGCATTAAATCCATGAATACTATTGGTGCCGGTGTTAATCTAAAAGGCATCACCAGAAATTCATAGTACCTATAGCGTGAGTTCAATGCAATTTTGGGGATATCTAATTCTCTAATCTTTAATTGATAATATCTTTGTCTGAGAACTAACTTAAAGAATACTCTCAACCTTGCAAGTTGGTCAAACAGTTCATCAATATGCAGCAAAGGGTATTTGTTCTTGATGGTAACACTATTTAATCCCATAACGATAGGACTGAAGCTCCCCATGGTGATGTACTAGGCCAAATGAATCCCAAATCCAAAAGTTCTTGTAATTGAGCTTTTATTTCTACCAACTTTGGAGGTGCCATTCGATATGGTTTCTTTGATATAGGTGCAGTTCCTGATATTATCTCAATGGCGAATTTAATTTCTCTATTTGTTGATAATGATCCCAACTTTTCTGAAAACATTTTGGGAAAATCTTGACCACCATTGGTTCTTCAATTTTATCCTTATCCTTGGGCTTGTTGATCATGTAGGCCAGAAAACCTCAACAATTTACTGACCTCTACAATAGAGACTATTCGGAGGGTTTATTTGCCTTCTATCTTATTCTTATTAATTTCCAAGATGATGTCTTTTCCCTACAATTCATCCTAGTTTGATGACTATACAACCAGTCCATTCCTAAGGTTGTATCATACCTATTAATTGGCATTTGATTAGGTTTGCAAGTTATGTCTTCCTATTGATTTAGATCTTACAACCTTTGCATAATAATTCAGTCATCATATGCATGCCTATAGGTGTACTAACTTCAAATAGATAAGGCATTTTACCTATTAGTAGCATAAGATCATGAGTAAATGATGTAGACACAAATAAATGGGAGGCAACAGGGTCAAATAATGCTTCTCCAATCTTTCCAGCAAGTTTAATGTTACCTTCTACCACAACCGAAGGATCTAGAACCTCTTCTACTTTAGTAGCATAGGACTTGGCATGAACTTTTGGTTTGCCATTAGATTGGGGTATAGGAGTTTTAACTGTTTTGTCCGGCTGAGCATTGGATGCCATCGTAGGAGCTTTCATATTAGAAGTTCTTGTGTTTGAGCCTACATTATTGGGACATGTTCTCATATAATGCCAGTCGCTTCCATATAGGTAACATGTTCCATTCTTGTGTCCACAATTTGCTTTTGTATGCCTATGTTGTCCACAAAATTGTAAATTATTTCAAGCCTATTGGGAGGTCGAGCAAAATTACCTTGCAGGCTATTGGAGTGTTTCCCCATATCTCTGAAATTTTCGTATCCCTTTTTCTAAGGTGGTCCTTGGGCCTCATGGGATAGAGGGGGTCGAGCTTGCTTGGCTTTTCCTTTTGTTGCTTCGAGTTCCATTATATTGGCCTCAACTTGTATGGCACGCTCCACTTTTTTGACAAGCTTGTTGCATCAGCAAGCAAAGTGGCCCAATGAATATTATGTTTAAACCTCCCAAAAACGTTTTTAACTATTCTTTCTTCAAATCCTAACTTAACATAATCCAAATCTTAATAAAAAAAACTAGAAAATCAAATATTTTTATCTTTTTAAATCTGTATTCTCTCATACCACTACATGTGGCCCTTGACACTAACCATTTTCAGGAGATTCTTATTTCAAGAGCCAGCGACAAGTGTAGATTAACAAAATAAAATGACAAATCATGTTGAAGAAACAACTTATATATTCTTCTTTGTACACTAGTCTAACTTCTTTAGTTATTGATGAGTATGCAAATACTAGTACCTGAGATATGGCATTAATGCCGCCATGGCTATAAATTTTATTATGTATATACATAAACTTATCGATCTGGGTACATTTGGATTCACACAAAAGATAATTTCTTCTTTCTCTATTCCCAAGTTCTCTCTTTTGGTACAACTATTCCAGCCTTATCTGCATAAAGAGAAGTATAAGGGTGAGTCTGAATGACTCAATAAGGAAAGTTAGAGAGAGTTATCTGTATAGAGCTTATTTTGCAGTGGAAGTTGATAGAGAAAAAGTTAAGTATTGAGTAGGACACAAACATGCCAGGATAACTCGTTTTGTATAACAAGCCTTTATAATAAATACTTTACAAGTTGTATCCATATATATTCGATATATATTGAGGTGCTACATAAATTATGAGGTGAATGAATTAAATTATTTATAAGAACCTTACTGGATCAGAGAGTCATAATCATCTTAAACTTTTCATGTAACTCCATTACTGTCTCATACTAGCAAGCATAATTCATAAATCTTAATCCTTTTTTCTTGTTTGGACTAAAGTGTATAGGATTCTAGAGGTGGCCCCACCGCACACCCGTACGTGGCACTTGGGTCCTTACACTTAATTTCATGAAGAGTAAAATAGGATTCTATAGTTAAGGTACCAAAAACAGTTGAAAGATGTCTAGTACTGAAATCCAGAAGTGCTAACGGCAACAAATTCAAGAAGTAGCCCCTATTGTACATCCCTTGTCAACTACTACCCGATGCATACTTTACAGTAATAACCTAATAAGATATTCAAAAGGGTCAAGAATATAACAAATATAGCAAAAAGTGTCAACGTCGTGATTCTAGAAGTGGCCCCCACACCCCTATCAACAAGTGTGGCACTTAGCTCCTGATTTGACGAGTAGGATGACAAAATCTATAAAGCTTTAGAAAACATGAACTTTTTCAAGTGATAGATAATTTGAGTAAGAGGATTCTTTTATATAAAATTTATTCTTCTTTCTCTTTTAAACAATCTTTTGAATTGTTGCTTTGAGAATATCCGACATAGGGGTTCTTACTTATATGAATAACATAATTATGACTAGAAGAAATTAAATGAAATAAATATTATTAATGATACCATCTATTGATTAAAGTAAAGAGGGGTAAGCCTCATCAATTTCATAATTTCAACCGTGTTCAAATTTCCCAAGAAACTCTGTAATTATTTTTAGTTAAGTCGCAAGAGAAAGACCTTATAATGATAGGTATCAGGAGTACAGATCTTCACAATTATAGGTGTCAATAATAGAGAACTTTATCACAATAATAAGTGAGAAATTCTAGGCAACGTAGAGAACGTATATGGTTTCAAGGAATAATTGTTAGGTGCCAAAATTGAAGTAAACAAATGAATGAGGACATTACCATATCGATCGTCAAAGTGTTTAAAGAAACTGAAGATAAGTATATGATTTCTGAAAAAATTTAACAAGTACCAGAATAAAATTATGGGGGCACAGAAGACCTCAATGTTTCAATAACTAAGGTGATCGCAGAAACAAAAGATATGTATATGATTTCAAGAAAAATATTAATAGGTAATAGAATGAAATTAGAAAGGAGCATGCGACCTCACACATCAATAATCGAGGTGTTCCAGAAAATACAAGATAGGTATATGATTTTAGAAAAGATATTAATAGGTAACATAATGAAATTTCGAAGGAATAAAAGACCTCACCAATCCTTGTGATCGAGATTCTCTGACAAACTTGTAAGCTTAATCACCTAGATTCAAGATTCAATCATTATTGATCATTCTTTTGGTAATAAGTAAATTATGAAAAGTTAATTTAATTTAGAGTACCATGTATGATTTTAATTTTTGATTTAATTATTATTGTTATTTCAAATACTTAAAACATAGAAGTTACTATCTAATAATCTAAGCGATTAACTCCATTAATACCTTGAGCATATATATATATATAAATATGTATGTATATATATAAGAGTAATCTTTCCTATCTACTTTATTGATTAATTCCCGAATGAATCAAATATGTCCTAATACTTTACTTGTCACATTGTTCCAAGAATCACATTTAACAACAAAATTATTAAGTTACTTGTATCTAAATCATGTTACTTATTTTCCACCAAATCCAATTAAATTCAAATCCCAATCATCCAACATAACCTCATAATCAGAACATTCATACCGAACCACATTTAATAAAAAAATGTCAAGTTATCATCATCATAAAACACCCATAATTATTTAACAAAGTCTGGCCACTTCCAAAACCTGCATCCTATGTAGTCAACTGTGATAGCTTTAATCAAAACTAAATTTTTGCCAAATTCAACATAGGTAGTGGTGATATTTACCTCAAAATGTATTATAACTCAATAAATTTTCTAATTGTGGATTCAATTTGATTATCAGACATGCCGATCTTCCCTTATACTTGTTCAAATTTGAGTTTTGACTCTAGTTGCATCTTGGTGGTAGGTTATGGTTATTACACTTTTTTGGACAGAATACAGCATCATTTCCAGTAAATCTTACCTCTAGCCTTATCTACACTCGTAGGGATTTCCATCTATGGTTAGCTTTCACCATTTGGATGGTGGATGCTCCAAATTTAGGCAAAATAAAAATACCTCTTGTTCTTCCAATTTCTGCCTAAGTGTGGCAGTGTCAATTCTGGCAGCAATTCAGGTGCAATTTTGGCATAGTTCCTGAAATCCTATTCCACCATGGTAATCTACATAGACAGAGCTTCTAACAATATATTTGCATGGATGATTAGGTGGCTGGAGGGGTGGCTTTCATTTTTTTGAAAATTTAAGTTTGGACAACAATTTTACTAACTGGCATGTTTCTTCTTGATTTTGATAGAAATTCTGGAGTTTGGGACTGGGAATTTTCTAAGGATTTTGATCCTTGATAAGTTAGGAAGGATTTGGCTATAATTGTGATGGCTATGGATGAGGAATTGGAGTGTTAGAAGCTAAGTTTGGCAACCTGCAGAGAGGAAGGTTTGGCAACTGGGCTTGGTCACTATTTATAGAAATACAAGTTTTATTATTTACTTAAGGAGGTCCTTGAGTTTTTACTTTATTCTGAATTGGCCCTTAATCTTTCATGTTATTTTGAATTGGCCCTAAGATATTAAATAAGTAAGGAAAAGTCTTCAATATTTATATTTTATATATATATTTATCATATTTAATTTTTTACCCATGACATGTGAGGTATGTTTTTGTAATTTATTATCTAAGTATATATTATATATGGATAATTCTCATGGCATACATGTATTTAGTGGTTTATTAAGGTTGAATTTTAATTAACCCATAAAATCTAAAATAGCGTTAATTCTATCAAAATGACAATCTTTACAACATAGTTTATTTACTACACATAATTTTTTTTCTTCATCTTCTATAGTTGTCATATAAATTTAATAATTTAACTTTTAAGAGAAAGTTACTCCCGAGAAAAGATAGGTTGTTACAGACTCCCCCTATATTTTTCAAATAAATTAATCATTACCATATGGTGCATGCTAACATTTAGGCAAAATTTACATTTTTCGTCCTGTAAACTTTGCCTAATTTGATTTTTGGTCCTATAACTTGAAAAATCCTGTAGGTATTAAAAATTGTCACTTTTAGTCCTTTTTTCACTAGAAATCAAAAGCCTTGTTGGAAAAGCTAACATGGCCGGACAAAAGTGTGCCAATTTTATGAATGTTGCCTTGTTGTCAAAAACCAGTTGATGGCATGTTCAAAGTAGACCGCTTAGTAGGCATTTTTTGTCTTTTTCCTTACTTGGTGACGTGCATGTCTTTTGTCATAATTTTTTGTCATTTCAATTTTACCTTAACAGTTAAGATGAAAAGCTTGACACCCTCCAAGAGAAGCAAAACATGCATAAACTGATTTCAAAGCAAAGTAAATGTCAATACCCCCCCACCTTCAGCAGCAAAATGAGGGTTAGAGAAACGACGATAATGTAATGTGACGTAATGCAAATAAAGAGTGCTTTTTATATTTTTAAGGTGTATATATCAACAGAAATTATTAATTTCTTGGTGCAAATGAAATTGAAATAACAATTATTTGAATGACTTACATTATGAATTCTTTCACCTCCTCACAATTAAGCAATGCACGCAGCGTTGCAGCTCTAATCTTGGCATTGCTTGAATATCGACTTGTGCAGGCACTGGAAGCATGATTGGTTTAATTGAAAATAGACAAAGTTGGTGGAATGGAATAATCATTATCACCACCATCATTCCGGCCAACTCTTATCCTTAAGCTACGTACATGTGACTAGAAATAATATAGACTAAAGTTGGGTGTCTCCCAGTAAACAAATGGCACGTACACACATACATGGTTCATGATTGTTTTAAATTTGCCAAGCTTCCTAAGGTAATATAAATAACACTTTAGTTATATATTTAATAGTGATAAACAATTGTAATTAATTATCTTACAAATAAGAACATTATTTTACCTCTCAAAGAAATACATTTGTCGATATTATATGGGTAGAACCCTCCATTTCTTGCTTCATCTTTTAAATGGATTAGTATGCTCCATGCAATCAAACAATACTGGAGTAAAAATCCTTTCTAACTTGTATAGAATTGTTGAAATATTTTTTTCTATCTTGTCCAAGTCATAGTGCCTCAAGTTCATAGAGCATAAGTCTTTGAAGAACTGAATAAGCTCAGCCAAAGGTTTCCATAGATGATCCTGCAATCTTTGAATGCAATTGGTAATGATAGCTTCATAAAGATGTAATAATCATGACTCTTCAATCCATAAGTTTTTTGTCCATATGTGTCGGCATACCTAACCAAATTAGAAGAATATCCTCAAGCATTCATAATGATTTCACCCATTCACGTACAATTTTTCTTTACTCGATTATGAGACATACTTAGTTGTAGACTTGCCCCACTAATTGTTTCCCCTTGGAACTTGAGCTCCCGCCTCTTACAATAGACATTCAAGTCCTTGCAGGCCTTGATATTATCTTTGGATTTTCCCTTGATATCTATCACAATGTTAAAAATATTGTCAAAGACATTCTTCCGGATGTGCGTCGCATCCAAATTGTGTCTCACCAAATTACTGTTTTAATACGGTAGTTCCCAAAATATACTCTACTTGGTCCAGTTGTATTGCACATCATACTCGGGGAATCTAGGAGCAATAACATATTCTGTAACTTTGGGCAAATCACATACCAACTCTCTCAATTACTCTCCAGTTATTCGTGGAGGAGAAGGATCATACTCAACCTGATTCTTCAAGAAATTGATATTGTTTCTCCTGAATTGATGTTCATGATCGAAGAATATTATTAAAAAATAAAAATATTTGAACAATTACATAGTGATGTTGCATGGAAATGAAGTTGAAGTTCTTTCTAGTATACAATAGTGTGAAGATTCACTTTCTCCAGAATGCATGCAAAGGATCTCGGTTTCTCGAAGTTTTTCTGAGTTTGTGATCTTTGTGAATGATTTCTTATGGCCTAGTTCTCTCCAGAACACAATATTTATAAATTTTAGTTTTGATGGGCTTATGCCCCTTAAGTCTTTTTCGCACCTCTTTATGGCCATAAGTTGTTTTTCAGCTCTTTGGCCATTTTACTTAATTAGTTATTTTTGTTTATTGAGTTATTTTTAGTTAATTTATCAAATTGTCCTTATAGTCAATTTAGCAGCATCACACAAATAAGGAATTTTATTTATATATATGAAGAAAGATCTCAATGGTGAAATAAAAGATGACATTATAAATTATTTTGAAACTCTTATTGAAAAATCAAACTTCATGATTTATTCAATTTTCTATTATCTATTCAAATTCTTTATTGTACATATCTATTAAGACATCTCAACTATTTCTTGAATCAGAAAATGTGCCTTTTGAGGCTGTGAGAGAGCCAACAAGAAAGAAGTCAAGAACAAAGGAATTTGTGATTAAAAATTATTAAAAAAAATTATAGTTTTATTCATAATTTAATTTAATAAAATTTATTTTGGCATAGTTATTTTAATTTTATATTTATTTTATTTAATCAACATTTTAATGAATCTCATAATTCAAACACGTAAAAAGTTAAATATATAAAAGTCTAAAATTTCTTCAATAAGAAAATGCAATTTTGTAGTAGAAATGATTGGAAAAAGCCCCCCAAAATAGTGTATAAATGAAATATGGACAAGTAACAATAGTTCACAGAAGAAAATAAATTAGAAATAATCACATATGTTTATATTTTCTTCTTCAATTGAATATTCAAAAGTGGAAATCATAATTTTTTTTTAAATTTTATGATTATATTTTGATAAATCAATAAAAAGATTTCAATTTTTTTCTTTTTATTTTACATTTAAAATTAGATAATTCAAATAAGAATGGTTTGTAAAAAGAAAATAGAGATATATGATCATATTCCTTTTTCTATATATAAATTAATTCTTATTTTATATAATGTTTACATTTTAAAATAGTTTAATACAATTTTCACCTTTAGCTTGAGTTGAATTTCTATTGTGCAGTAAAATTTTATGTTCTCCATATTGTTCGTCATTTTTTTTTCCTGACATTCTATTTTATTATTTTGTTTTAGTTGTCTTAAATTTATTGAGTAGTTTTTCGTTATGGAAATATATAAGTGGTTTTCTATTTTTACATCATGCCTTTATAGATATGATGATATTGCGACAATCATGACTTTTCATTATCTTTGATATTCATACATTGTGATATCATGAAACATTTTTCAATTTTGTACCATCTATCTTATTAAAAATATATTGTCTACATAAAATTAGAATAACATATATGAATATTTTATATTTTTAATTACAAGTAATTGAATCCGTGCATAGTACGAACAACATGCTAATAAAAATATATACAAAAGTTTTTATTTTTTAAATTATAGCCTAAAACTATATCCGCAATCAAATATATTATTATTTTTTATCTATACAGAAAAGGTCTAATTTATTGTCAAACTTGAAACCAATAGCAAGTATAAGATTGTATTTTACTCATATGCAATACTTTTAGATTAAATGACATTTTTTTTTTTTTACAACTAGTTGTTAATTTCACAACAAGTCATTGATTTTTAGTTTAAATTTTTAATGCATTTATTGAGTATTTGTGAAATATAATAGAAGAAGTAATAACAAGATATTGCATTATATTTAGTAGACAAGTACCCCCATTCGGTCACACTCATACTTCCTTATAATACTTCGGCTTTGCAAAAGATAGCTAGAAAGAAGTCTGTGTTTTCCAAACATATACACCTCAACTTCTAGTAGCCCTTCATATCAAAGGAGAAAAAAGAAATACATAGACTTTTTTTGAGAGTATCTATTTTAAAGCCGAATTCTGTGTGTTTCTTTTTTCTCCTTTGATATGAAAGGCTACCAGAAGTTGAGGCGTCTATGATTGGAAAACATAAACTTCTTTCCAGTTATCTGTTTCAAAACTGAAGTACTGCCAGGAAGTTTGAGTGTGGCCAAATCGGGGTACTTGTCCACTCAAACTTTTTTCTTGGTTGAGATTTTAGGAAGATGTAATACTTTAATTGAATGACTTGTTAGCTTCTTTCTCTCTCAGAGAAATGATACCACATTTCAATGTGCTTTGTTCTACTATGACTGTTTAACTCATTTCAATGTGTTATGTTCTACTACGGATTTTTGAAAATTGCTATGGTTGACTTGTTGCAATCATTATTGTTGTTTCCTAAAGTTGATACATACGTTTTGATAAGATAGGCAAATCGTTAGCTTTATAAAAAATGTATATGAATCTTGTGCGTATAAAAAGGCTAGTGGGAGTTCGTTAAAATTTATTATGTTATATGCCGATGACATTCTTTTCATTGAGAATGAAAGAGAAATGTTAGAGTGTACTAAAGCATGGTTATCTTCACAATTTTCCATAAAGGACTTGGGAGAAGTATCCTTTATATTAGGAATACGGATCTAGAGAGATAGATCAAAGAGGATGTTGGGGCTTTCCCAAACACCGTACATTGACAAGATACTAAAGAGGTATAGTATGGAAGAATCCAAGAAGGTATTCCTTCCCATGGGATATGGTCTTCGTCTTTCCAAGTCTATGGCCCCTAAGACTAAGGACGAGAGAGCAAGAATGTCCCACATATCTTATGCGTCCTCCAATGTTAGCATATTGTACAAGGCCAAATGTGGCACACGCTCTAACTGTTACGAACCACATTCAATCCAACCCTATTCAATGTCACTGGCAAGCCATAAAAGCAAACCTAAAGTACTTAAGAAAAACTAAGGATTTATTTTTGGTATATGGTAATGGAGAATTGAAACTTGAAGGGTTTTCGAATTCTAGTTTTCAATCTGTGAAGATGACCTCAAATCCACCTTAGGATTTATATTTCACCTTTATGGTAGTGCGGTAAGTTGGAAGAGCTCCAAACAAGGCCCCGTGATCAATTTTACCACCGATGCAGAATATATTGCGGCTTTTGAAACCGCAAAGGAGAGTATTTGGATGAAAAACTCCATTCAAAAGTTGGATGTAGTGCCTTACATGCAAGATCCAATAGATGTCTTTTTAAGACAATTTAGGATTTGAGCCAAGATCTCATCAGTGATCCAAGCATATTTTGAGGCGTTATCATTTGATCCGAGAGATCATTGATAGTAGCGACATCCAAGTAGAGAGGATTGCCTCAAAAGAGAATGTGGCAGATCTACTGACAAAATCATTAACGCAAAAGGTCTTTCAAGGGCATCTTGAGAAAATATGCTTAAAGACTATGAGGAATTGGCTTTAGGGCACGTGAGAGATTGTTGGAATAGTGCCCCACAACCAATTAGATTGGCATGTAAACTATTTCAATTATGATGTAATTTTCATTGAATGATATTCTTATGAAATGGTCATCTTTATCTTATGCTTATTCTACTTCACTTGCATTTGGTTGAGGCTCCTAAATCACACAAGGCTATGGGACTTGGTTATCCACTTGGTGGAGATAATGAAATAAGTCTCTACGATCATAATTTTAAATATTCCAGGTCATAGAATCTTATGAGACGAGGCATCTAAGATTTGAATAGACTTGTACTAATGATGCATAAATCTAAGGAGTTGGATATTGCTTCATTTCATGAGCAATCAATGTTAGACGTAGATGCATGTTAGTGGGTGCTTGTTAGAGAATAAGTTCACTGAAGACCCGTCTAGAGAATCCACTAGATAGCTGGAGCGGCAAGTTCTCCAGCCTACGCTAGTGTATATAATTAGTCCTTTTACCTAAGGATCTATAGTAACTTTGTGTTTAGGTCCTCATACTTTGACTCTTCATCAACCACGTAGCGGGCCATCCGAGATAAGATTAGGTATGTGCTACTTAGATATAGAGGTTTATGAGATCCAAGATGGGATCCATCCCCTCATTGTTGTGAAGGACGAGTACATCTTCTATGTATTCTATAATGACTGGTTCCACAAAATCCTTGCGCAAGGTAGTATGACAATTTAAAAATTGAGTTTTCCTAAAATGAGGTCATAAAGTGGAGTTGAACATTGGAATTAGAAACATAGTTATCGAGGCTATTGGGGAGCTGACAAATATCTTGTCCAAAGTCTCTTTTGAGAGATAGGAAATGGAATAACTGTATTTTCATGGCAAGCATAGAGCTAGAATGATTTAGTGAGACATATTCATTCATCTAATTAGTTGGGCTCTATGGGCTTATTGCTAGACATGACTATGGAGATTGGGTACTCTTCGATTCATGGAGATTAATTGAAAGAGTTATTAGTTTAAATGAGTTTTAACTAAAGTGAATGTTTTAATATTCAAAATATCATAATGAGTTGTGAGCCCATGTCCAACGAATAGATGGATCTAATGGGTCACACACAAAAGCTTAAAGTTGGTTCTTATTTGATTGGAGGAATTTTCTTCTTATTTGATGGGAGGAATTTTCTAAGGAGTTTGAAAATTCGACATAGACGATCTTGGAGAGAAATCGGTTGACTAAATTTTTGGTCATCTTGACTTGATTAATTTAGTTGTTGAATTAATCAAAATAATTTAAGAAGTTAAATTGAACCAATTAAATTATGGAGTTAATTTAATTGGTGCCATGTGACAATTAATTAGTCAAATTAAGGAGTTAAGTTAACACTAATTAACTTAAAGAGTTAAAGTAGTTGACTTAAGGAGTTAAGTCAATTTAATTAATTAAATTAAAGAATTAATTTAATTAAAAAGAGAATTTGAATTTTGGAGAGAAAGTTAAATGAATGAGTTCATTTAAATTTAATTAGAGCTAATTTGCATTACATTTCATAAGATGAAATGAAAATGCAAATGCATGTTAAATTCACATGCAAGTTGGTTGACAAGTTGGCAAACTAGTTGCCAAGTTGGCCAACTAAGCATGGGAGGTGTGATGCCAACTTGCATCACACTCTCCTCTCTATTTTAACCCTTGGAGGCCGGTAATTTGATAGCCATCCTAATGCTTTCCCATTTTCCCTCCAATTGTGTGGCATTCATGTGTCGAATATTCACTCACACTCAAACTCTCCCTCTCTCTCCCTCCCTCCCCCCCCCAATAACCGCCACTCCCTGACCTTTATCCTCAACTTTTCTAGCAAATTTGAGGCTGATCTCAGGCTACCTTGGGTGTGTGGACTAATTCATTAGAGGTCTAACACTTGGGGGACTTGGTGCTCCTTGGTGAACTATTGTTGTCCAGTAGATTTGGAGAACCTAGGAGGTTCTGATTTGGTTGAAATTTTGGCAACTTCTATCTTGTTGTGTGGTGGAGTTCTCTGCCGAATTTGAGAATTTTTGGAGCTGTGGGATACAGTTAACTATTGGTGTCTTCTGTTGTCTGCGATTTCTCCATTGAAGAGTTCCTTAGAGAGACTTTCCTCTTGCCTGTGAATAGATCTTCAAAAGGTAAATATTCTGGAACTAAATCCTTATTATAAGCATGAATAGATCCTTGGAGTGGAGTAGATTGATTATATTTTGCCTATTTTTGGTTTTATATTTTGGATCTCAAACCTATTTCTACTTTCAAGTGGTATCAGAGCCTAATCATGCTTTAATTTGGTTTTTTGTTAATTGACACATGTGATGAATTGATTCTAATTTCCAAATACTTAATTTAATTGATGAAATTATGTGTTTGGATGATTTTCATATCGGTCTATTTGTGATGAATTGAGATATGCTAATATGTGATTCAAATGTTGATTCATGTATTGGCATGATTTTGATTCATGTTAGTTAATGTTAAATGTTAATTCAACATATTATATTAGCCTTATGGTGTTTTGGTCATTTTTTGATCCAATTGGATTGGAGTTAATGGAGGGTTTTTGGAGAATGTTGATCTCACTTAGATTTGATTTTTTAAAGCATGTTTGAGCACTTTTTTTTTTCAGTTTTTAAATGTGTTTATAATCTTGAAATTTGTCAAAATTTGTATGAATGATGTTATGGAGGTATCCATATGATTTGGAGTGGCAAAAATACAAAATGGTGCTTAAACGGCTGATTGGTATAACTTATGTCAGGGCTGCCATGCTGCCTTGCAACAACTAGGCACGGTTGTGGGTGTGCCTTGTGCATACCTGCTGCGTGCCCGGCCAGCCGGTTGGGTAACGAGCCACCCAAGGTAACCCTAGAACTCATTTTTGTGCTATTTTGGTATTTTTGGCCTACCAAACTTTATTATTCCATCCTTGTTTTGATACACAAATGTTGTGTAAGTACTCAAAGCGATGTTGGACATTTTTGCATGTTTTTAAAGTCTTGTTCATGATAATCCTCAATTAGGTGCAAAAATGATATGCATAAATAGTTACGCTTATTTTTGCTTGTTAATTAATTGTTTATGAGATAAGAATTTAATTTGATGAATTGAACGTCAATTCTTATTTATTATTCATTTAATTGTTGAATGAATGATGAATGTATGGGGATGAACATGAGCCTTTAAATTGGTTTTGTTTGTTTCAAGTTGTTAAAAAGGGTTGTATTAAATACGGGCTTGCATGCCTCTTGTTTTCTATCTTACAAACGTTATGAGAGTAAAAGTCTAGGGTTGAGGATTTCTTTTCTCTTGTAAATGTTGCAAGGAGACAAAGAAGGCCAAAGGAATCAAGGAGGCATGAAGAACCATGAATGTATAGGTATATTTATATAATAGCTAGATTTAATCAATGCACTTAAAATCAACTAAGTAGTGCGTCTATGGCTCTAAATGCACCACTTGGTTAAGGCTCGTGGTCGTCCCACTCTAGGAGCATGCTAGGTGAATTTACTTATTTATACTTCCTTTATCCTATGAATGTATGAGATGTATGGTTTGGATATAGAAAACCTAAATAAGAAAGGATAAAATTAATGAGATCTTTCAAAGCAAGAAAATCCCTCCACTTAGAGGAGTCTAAGTGCTTTCAAAATATTAAGTCAATATAGATACAAATTAAAAAGCATTTTAATTAATTCATGCATTCTACCAATAGTTTGTGATATGAGATGCTACCACATTTACGTGATGTCACATGAGTTGTGGGCCAGGTTTATGGAGGAAAGCTATACTCACTTACTTAGCATATGATGGACTTTAATTTAAAACTAGCTATGTCATTATCTCACTAGTCATGGAATGTCATAGTAGGGTTTTTAATTAAAGATTGATTGGTAGGTCCGACTTAAAAACCTAATAGTGTAGATGTCTCATGAATCGTGGGTCTACATGAAGAGTGAGGCAAAACATATCAAGGATTGCATAGCAATGCAATTAGCAAAAATTGCTTACCTTACGATTGTTTGTGGATGTCTTACGAGTCGTAGGTCCACTACAAGTCCTTTGAGCCTTGAGTCTCACTAGGAAATGAGATTTCCCAAATTGCTTAGAGGGTGATGAATTTGATAAAATAGTGGGAGAGAAACATGCTTGAAAGTTCATAAACATGTTTTCAATATCAAAATTCAATCACATGCTCATATTCTCTTTTTTCGCCTTTGAAGATTTGCAAAATCTCAATCAATGGCTAAGAATCCACTAAACATTATTTTGAAAACCAATAAACTAAATGGGCCTAATTTTCGTGATTAACTTAACATCAAAATCATTCTAGATTCCAAAAAATGAATATATATATCCTAAATCATGATGCTCCTAATCCTATAGGGATCAATGTAGATCAAGAAACATGTAAAATGTTCACAAATTAGATTAAGGATTGCCTCTTATTCCATAGTCTCATGATGGCATCTATGAACTTCAAAAATTTCATGAACACATGAAACATAATGCTTACAAGAGTTGTAAAGCAAACAAGGTATGAGAGATTCATGTTGTCCAAGGAGATTTTTCAAGCTAGGATGGATGAGAGATCATGTGTCCTCGACTATAGTCTAAAGATGATTAAGCTTTTTGAGAAGCTCTTTAACTTGGATGTAGTGATGGACAATGATCTCCATAGGGATTTGATCCTCACATCCTTACTGAGTTTATTTGACCAAAGTGTTGGTCTAGGCAAAGACAACCATGACAAGAACAAACCCTAAATGATTGATTCCTCGTCCCACTCTAAAGGCGCTAAAGGCAAGTTAAAAGAGGACAAGAAGAAGAAAAGTTCTTTTTCAAGAGGAAACAGACATTTAAGTCGTCTAATGGGAACAAAAAGATTGAAAAGGACAAAGTCGGTGCTACTTGTCTCTACTATGGCGAGAAAGGCCATTGGAAGCGAAATTGCAAGGAATACCTTGCAACCTTTGGGAATGGTATGTACTTTTTGAAGTGCATCTAAGGATAAATTCTTCCTCATGGATATATGATATCACATGTGGTTCCCATCTTTGTAATTTGTTATAAAGAATAGAAAGAAGAATAAATCTTAGTGGCAGAGATATGATCCTCGCTTTGGCGAAGGAGCAAGAATTGCAGCTAATGCTAAAGGCAAGAAATAAGTTAGACTTAGGGAATTCCTTACTTGTATTAGACCCATGTTATTATGTACTGAATCTTGTTAAGAACATTATTTCAATTCCCATTATGGATAGGGAAGGATATCATTTTTCAACATCAAATGGGAAATTAAAGGCAATAAAGAATAGTTCTTTAGTTGCAGTTGGCACACTTAACAATGAACTATATATTTTGGATTCTCAACCATCATTAATGCACATTCAACAAAGTAAGAGAAAAATAACCAAGAAGATGCCATTTTGTGGCATGCACGATGTAGCGCCGCGAAACTAGAGCTTTTGCCCCTAGATAGAGATGCTACGAAAATGATATAATCTCTCAAGATATACAAATAAATATCTTTATTGATCAATCTTCCATAATACAAGCTTCAATGTGTACAGGGAGTAAACAAAATAAACTTGAGTTAGCAAGAAAAAAATACAACTCTTTTCGAAAACTATCTTTCTTCTCCTGCAAAATAATATTTTGGGAGAAAATGTAAGTTCATAGACTTAGTAAAATTTATAACTGAAGGGGGAGGAATGACACAATTATAGAATCAACAAGGGGCAAGAGTATGAATTATAAATTATGGCTGAACTAGTTGATCTATCACCCTTATATCTTCAACATTAATTCACCGTTGTGCTTCCCCAATGCCCACCTCGAGTGGCCGCTCGAGGGGGAAACAATGGTAACATGATCGACCGCGTGTCACAAATTGGTATGTTGGGATACCTATCTTTCAGACAATCGCGAGACCAATCAACAATAGGAATAATTCAGCACAAGTTTACCGGCGGCCCAATGCTGCCCGGCTCTCATACCAAATAATTCCAGTGCCCAACATTCATGAATATTTAGGTTTTGATGGGACAATAATTGCAATCAATACTGTCATTGAACATTTCATTACTTTTAATGAACGTACTGATGTTCATCAAGAATGATAAAATGAATCCAACAATACATTTCAAGGCCATAATGATAGGTGAACAAAGAGCAAGGAATAGAATAAGGAATATGAATGAAATAAAGATTTTAGGTTAAAGTTGGAAAGTATGAGTTTTTCTAAACTTTAGAGAAATTTTACAGTAGAATTTAAAATTCGGTATATTTTGAAAATAGTTTTGATTTAAAATACGAAAGTAGAATAACAGATAGCATGATTCAAGAACCAAAAATAATTCTCAAGAATCAAGGAATATAGCAAGAAAGATAGTAGAAAAAGTTATAAACTTTACCTAAATTTCCAAGCTTTTATCGATGATTTTTGGCTCAGTTTCTTTCCTCTTTCCTTCACCAACCCTAGCTCGATTTTCTTGGAGATTATATGGTGACTTTATGAGATAAAATATGTTTTGTATGTATGTGTGTTTGGTGTGTGTGTTGCATGTGTTGAAGAAAATTTATGGCTTTGTTAGCTATTTATAAATTTGATTCAAGGGCATTTTTGTAAAGGAAATTAGTTTTAGGGGCTAATTTAATATTAAAGACTAGGTCCTAGAGGCTAAAGTAGCATTTATGATGTGTCTAGATAGATTAGCGGTTTGGCCAAGTAAGATTCTTCCAATTAGGCATAAAGGGGATTTTCTTGGATTTTCCTAATTAGATATTTATGAGGTTTAAATGGAAAAATGTCATGTGGTGGTTGAGTTGAAAATTTATTTATTAAACATCAAACCCTCCAATAATATTCTTACATTTTAGGGGCCATGTGCGAGATAATTTTGTAGGGAATGTTGTAGAAAATTTTACATGAGATATTATAGAATAAAAAATTAATTTCTTTGTTCTTGAATGGTCTTCATGACCAACTTTTAGGGTATTTGGAGTAAATTTTTATTTTTTTTTATTTTATTTGATAGTTTTAAAAAGGAAATTTTAGGTAATATTTTTAGAAAAATCAGATTTTGGAGGAAATTGTATAAATAGGTGTAAATTTTCTAAAATTCGTAAAATATGTTAAAATAAGAAATTTTGTATTATTCCTTGAATCTTAAAAAGTTATTTAAATAAGGAAATATTTTAGAAAGTTTACAAAAATTAGAAACTCAAAGAAAATGTTATTATAAATCTTGTAAATAAGTGTAATAATTTCTAGAAATCCTAAAATAGAGTAAACTATGATAGTTTTATGGAAAAATTATTATAGAGTAAAAATTTCAAAAGGATAATTTTTATTTTATTATATATTTTTTTGGAGGGGGTCATTACACAAGAGTTGGACATATTTTCAAAAATAGGATGAACAAGTTAAAAGCCCTCAAAGTACTAAATGTTAGTGGCATAGAGGATCTTCCTACTTGTGAGTCTTGTTTAAAAGGAAAAGTGACCAAGGCTCATTTTGTATGACAAACGGAGCGAACCACAAGTCCTTTAGATTTGATCCACACAGTTGTTTGTGGACTACTAAAAGTTAGTGCAAGAGGTGGCTTTCATACTTCATTACCTTCACTAATAATCATACTCAGTTTGAACACGTGTATCTTATGAAGTACAAGTCTGAAGCTTTTGAAAAGTTCAAAGAGTATAGGAATGAAGTAGAAAAGCAACAAAGACTAAGTATTAAAGCTCTTCAATTGGATCGAGGAAGAAAATACTTAAGTACTAAATTTTTGGATTATCTAAAGGAGAATAGGATTTTCTCACATTGCACTCCACTCGGTACGTTGCATGATGAGTTTCACCAATATGCCTATATCCTTTTAGGAATACACCTTAGAAACGGCAGCAAGGCTACTAAATGTAGTACCCTCAAAGTCAGTGCATAAAATACTGCATGAGATGTGGTATGACAAAACACCTTCTTACTCTTTTCTAAGAGTTTGGGGGGGTCTCCTGCATACATCAAGAAGTTAGTAAGAGACAAGTTGGATGCAAAATCCACCTTGTGCAAGTTTGTGGGATACCCAAGAGAATCTTTGGGTTATTATTTATATGATCCCTCGGAACAAAAGGTGTTTGTTTCTAGAAATGCCATCTTTTTGGAAAAGAAATTTCTATTAGATAGAAAAAGCATTATCATTGAACTTGATGAAGTTCAAGATGATCATAAAATTCTACAAGCGATAGAAACATTAGAACATCAAAAGCCTAGCACACAATCTCTAAAAAGGTCAGACCGAATCAAGAAGCAACCCAAAAAATTCAGATTTCTTCATGAAATAGGCCAAGTGGACAATGATACGAAGACCTATGAGGAAACTATGTTGTACATAGATTTGAGATATTGGCTTGAGGCCATGCAATCTGAAATGGACTCCATGTACTCCAACAAAGTATGGACATTGGTATATCCACCAGAGGGTATAGTACTCGATTATTGCAAATGGATCTATAAGCAAAAGCTAGGAGTCGATAGAGAGGTAACGATCTTTAAGGCAAGACTAGTGACAAAAGGTTACACTCAAAGGTTCGGTATTGATTTTGAGGAAACCTTTTACCGATCGCTATGCCTAAGTCCATTAGGATTATGCTTGCCACAACTGTATATTGTGACTATGAGATATGGCAAATGGATGTGAAAACCGCTTTTCTCAATGGTAACATTGAAGAAGAAATTTATATAGAGCAACCACAAGGTTTTATATCCAAAGGGAATGAGCAAAAAGTTTGCAAACTCAAAAGGTCCATTTATGGACTTAAATTAGCATCCCGAAGTTGGAACATACGTTTTGATAAGGCAGTCAAATTGTTTGGCTTTATCAAAAATGTGTGTGAAACTTGTGTGTAAAAAAAAGGATAATGGGAGTTCGATATAAGTTATTGTGTTATATGTCAATAACATTCTTCTCATAGGGAATGAGAGAGAAATGTTAGAGTGTACTAAAGCATGGTTATCTTCACAATTTTCCATGAAGGATTTGGGAGAAGCATCCTTCGTATTAGGAATACGAATCTATAAAAATAGATCAAAGAAGATGTTGAGCTATCCCAAACACCGTATATTAACAAAATACTAAAAAGGTTTAGTATGGAATAATCCAAGAAGGGATTCCTTACCATGGGATATGGTCATCATCTCTCCAAGTCTATGGCTCTAAGACTAAAGATGAGAGACAAAGAATGTCCCACATACCTCATACGTCCGCCATTAAGAGCATAATGTATGCCAATCAATGTACAAGGCTGGATGTAGTACAAGCTCGAAGTATTACGAGCCGCTTTCAATACGATCCCAGTGAATGTCACTGGCAAGCTGTAAAAGTAATCCTGAAGTACTTAAGAAGAACAAAGGATTTATTTTTGGTATATGGCAATGGAGAACTGAAACTTGAAGGGCTTTCAAATTCTAGTTTCCAATCCAATGAAAATGACCTCAAATCTACCTTAGGATTTATATTTGACCTCTATAGCGGCGCGGTGAGTGGGAAGAGTTCCAACAAGATACAACAATTGATTTTACCACCGAAGCAGAATATATTACGGCTTCTAAAATCGCAAAGGAGGGTATTTGGATGAAAAACTTTATGTAAGAGTTGGATGTAATGCCTTGCATGCAAGATCCAATGGTTGTCTTTTTAAGTTAATTTAGGACTTGAGCCAAGATCTCATCAATGATCCAAGCACATTTTGAGGAGTTACCATTTGATCTGGGAGATCATTAATAGAGGCGATATTCGAGTGGAGAGAATAGCCTCATAAGAGAATATAGCAGATCCACTGACAAAATCCCTAATGCAAAAGGTCTTTTAAGGGCATCTTGAGAAGATGGGCCTAACTACTATGGGGAATTAGCTTTAGGGCAAGTTGGAGATTGTTGGAATAGTACCCCATAGCCAATTAGATTGGCATATAAACTATTTCACTTATGATATAATTTTGATTGAATGATATTCTTATGAAATAGCCATCTTTATCTTATGCTTATTTTACTTCACTAGCATTTGGTTGAGGCCCCTAAATCACACAAAGCTATAGGACTTAGTCATGTATTGGGTGGTGATCATGAAATAAGTCTCTACGGTCGTATTTTAAATATTCAAGTCATAGAATCTTATGAGATGGGGCATTTAAGATTTAGAGAGACTTGCACTAATGACACATAAGTCTAATGAGTTGGATATTGCTCCATTTCACGAGCAATCTATGTTAAATATAGATGCATGTTAGTGGGTGCTTGTTAGAAAACAAGTTCATTGAAGACCCACCTGGAGAATCCACTAGATAGCCAGAGTGGCAAGTTCTCTAGCTTATATTAGTGCATATAATTAGTCTTTTCACCTGAAGATTCATGGTAACCTTGTGTTTAGGTCCTCATGCTTTGACTCTTCACCAACCGCATAGCGGGTCATCTGAGTTGAGATTGGGTGTAACACCCCGACCGAGAAGAGCCTGCTTCCGACCGAGGTGCTACTCACATAATACCACACGTCATCCTTGTAATAGAAAATACAATTCTCGAAATTTTCAAAATAATGCAATTCCACAACCATCTTCATCGAACACTTACTTCTGAGCTGAAATATTTCAAATCTCATTCAAGTTTTAGAATCAAGCTCATTCTCCACTAACTCAATACTTTCATATTTCGAGGACCATATCCTAGCGTAGCTCAGGTTTCCAAACCTAAGCTTTGATACCACCTTAGGCTTCAACACCGCTTTCCCCCTTTCTAACTCTTTTGGTTGGCACAAGCGCATGAAGCTATCCCACACATTCTATAGAAAGAACGATATTAACATAAGTGAATCGTGGTTCTCAATTCACAGAATCACGTCATGTCCCTATTCATTGCTTAAGACCACCAAGTCTTTTTGCGAGATTAATTAATGGACTTATCATCATGGGAAACTTCAAGCACACTCTTAATATTAACTTCCATATCTAGCCCACGTGCTTTAGGATCTTAACAACATCAACAGGCACGAATCAAAGAGTTCAATATACCTAAGTATAACATCTGTACGAATTATCCTGAGGTTCAAACTTACATCTATGGTATCTCACATAGCTAAACTAGGTTTAGTACTGCTGGGAACCAATAACAAACTAGTTTACACTAATGCCACCTAAGTTTTGTAACAAGTCGGATGTTTCCATAGAGTTCACTACCAGATCACCAACTTATTTACATACTAAACACCATCATGGGTGGCATATTTCAAATCCTTAGATTTCATCTATCAGATAAGGCTTCGGTTATGGGAAACTAGGTCCTTGATTGATATTCAGGACCGTGACAATACCTTCAACTACCTTCAGTAAATCAATTGAGCTAAAATCCGGGTGCAAAATTCACCGCTTCTGGGTCACCCTTCTTAAGATAACCCCTAAGCCAAGATGTCAGCAGTTCAATATTAAATTTAACCCTTAAAACAGCTAATATGCCCATAAAAAGAAAAATTTCCAAATCCGTTAAAAATTGTAGCAGACTTCAACATAAATAGACCTTAGCATTAGTACTATGCACATAACATTAATGGTCTCACAATATTCATCATATAACATATACTACAAATCACAAATTTAAACCCAATATATCACAATACCTATAAATTTACAACTAAACATTCACTTGAACTCAGGTACACATACAAACACCGGTTCTACCACAACATATTTCCTTCTAGCCTAAGCTAGAAGTCTATATCTATCACTTAGTCCTGCCTAAGAACATCAAAGATAGAACAGGAGGATAAGCTCAAAGGGTTTAGTGAGGAATAATCTTGATAACAAATTGATAAAGACCCATCAAGAAAGAAACAACTCAATAGATCATAGAATAACGGCCAAAGCATGTATATATCCAGATAAAATCAGGAACAATTCAAGGTAACTGATAGGTACTAGCTCGGGAGAGTGTAACACCCTTAAAAATTCGGTATTTTGATGAATAAGGGTTTAGAAATCAAGCTATCGAATAATCAGATTTTAAGGTTTGGGAAAACAAATAAAAAGGACATGATTGCAAAGTTTCAGAAGTTTTGGGGGTCAATGTAGGGAAAAAAGAAGCTTGAGGACCTCAAAATAATTTTGTTTGGACTTAACTGTCCAAAAATAGGAATTTTGGGGGTCAAAGTGCAAGAAATAAAAGTTGGAGGATTGAATTAAAGTCCAAGGACTAAATTGAAGGCGGCTAAAGAATTTTGGGGAAAAAAGTGGGTCGGTAAAAAATTTTGGGGCCAAAATGAAAAGGCTGAAAAATAGTTTTATATATATACAATGAAGGATGAAACTTTTTCTAATTCCCAAAAATGGCCCAAAACTCACCCCACCGTCAAATCACCGAATAACCACCATGAAACCTGAAACCAGGGCCATATTCGAGCTCCTCTCAGCTCAGGGAGCAAAACCATACTAAGTTTCACTGGAAACAACCATCGAAGTGGTTGAAAAATTGAGCTCGGCAATGGTGATGGTTCCGCCGTTTTCGGCGGCGAAAAATGGTGAGGTTTAGGTGGGTTCTGGTCTTTGAGCTATGGGTAAGCTGATGGTGGCGTTAATTTGGTGCTTTAGTAGCTGGAAATGGAGAATTGAGCGCGGCGAAGGATGGTGGCGGGTTAGGGCCTCTACGGCGAGTTTTGGCCAATTGACCAGCCTACGGTGATCGGAGTTTGAAATTGATTGGGGGGTTAGGATGGCCTTGACGAGGCACACCTACTGGTGGTGGCGGTGTCCATCACCGGCGGCGGCGCATGATGGCAACTTCTGGGCAGTTTGCTCATAATTTAATTCGGATTCATCTGGACCAACTCTGATACCACCTTTGTAATGCACCGCCGGGAGGCGCCTGCTTCCGACCGAGGTGCTACTCTCAGCTTCAACCTTATAGGAAATAGTCACAGGCTCACATACAAGTTAGGACGTTCCCATACAAAATTGTACTCAATATAGGTTCCCAAGGCTCTAATCTTTCTAAACATAGAAAGTCACATGCTTGATACCTTGGGCGCTATGAATTATACGTTAGTTGCACACCCAATCATAACTCATCACATCCCTCGGATCAAACATCATTCCCAAAAATTCATGTTCTGATCAACTCTAAAGTCATACTCACTCTTCACTGACTCGAAACTTTGCAATCAAGTCCTTCTTATTTCTTTTCCCGAACCTTAAAATCTGATTATTCGATAGCTTGATTTCTAAACCCTTATTCATTAAAATACCAAATTTTTAGGAGTGTTATATTGGGTATGAGCTACGTCGATATGGAGGTTTGTGATATCCAAGATAGGATCCGTCTCCTTGTTGTTGTGAAGGACGAGTGAATCTTCTATGTATTCTATAACAATCAATTCCATCAAATCCTTGCGCAAGGTAGTATGACAATTTGGAAAATGAGTTTTCCTAAGATGAGATCATAAAGGGGAATTGAACACTAAATTGAAACATAGTTATCGAGGTTATTGAAGAGCCGACAAATATCTTGTCCTAGACCTCTTTCATGAGAGAGGAGATGGAAAGAACGTATTTGCATGGCAAGCGCAGAGCTATAATGGTTCATCAAGACATATTCATTCATCCAATTAGTTAGGCTCCATGGCCTTATTGTTAGACATCGATTATGAAGATTTAGTACTCTTCGATTAACGAAAATTAATCGAAAGAGTCATTGGTTTAAAGGAGTTTTAATTAATGTGAATATTTCAATATTCAAAATATCACTATGAGTTGTGAGCCCATGTCCAATGATTGGATGAACCTAATGGGTCACACCAAAAAGCCTAAAGATGGTTCATATTTGATGGGAGGAATTTCCTAAGGACTTAGAAAGTTGAACATAGATGATCTTGGAGAGAAATTGGTTGACTAAATTTTTGGTCATCTTGGCTTGATTAATTTAATTGTTAAATTAATCAAAATAATTTAAGGAGTTAAATTAGACCAATTAAATTAAGTTAGTCAAGTTAAAGAGTTAAGTTAACACTAATTAATTTAAAAAGTTAAGGTAGTTAACTTAAGGAGTTAAGTCAATTTAATTAATTAAATTAAAGAATTAATTTAATTAAAATGAGAATTTGAATTTTGGAGGGAAAGTCAGATAAAGGAGTTCATTTGAATTTAATTAGAGCTAATTTGCATTATATTTCATAAGATGAAATGAAAATGCAAATTAAATGTAAATGCATGTGAAATTCACATGCAAGTTGGTGTCGTTGGCAAGTTGATTGCCAAGTTGGCTGACTAAGCATGAGAGGTATGGTGCCAACTTGCATCACACTCTTCTCTCTATTTAAACCCCCTAGTGGCCAACCATTTGATGGCCATCCTAATGCTTTCCCATTTTCTCTCCAATTGTGTGATATTCATGTGTTGAAAATTCGCACACACCAAAATTCTCTCTCTCTCTCCATTTCCTCTCCAATAACAGCCACTCCCTCACCTTCATCCTCATCTTTTCTAGCAGATTTAAGGTTGATCTAGGGCTACCTTGGGTGTGTGGACTAATTCAGTAGAGGTCCAACACTTGGGGGACTTGGTGCTCCTTTGTGAACCAGTGATATCCGGTAGATGCGGTGGCAGATTTGGAGAACCTAGGAGGTTCTGATTTGTACAAATTTTGGCAGCTTCTACCTTGGTGTGTGGTGGAGTTCTCTGCCAAATTTGAGGATTTTTGTGGCTATGGAAGGCGATCAACTGTTGGCATCTTCTGTTGTGCGCGATTTCTCCATTGAAGAGTTCCTTGGAGAGACTTTCCTCTTGCCTTTGAATCGATCTTCAAAAGGTAAATATTTAGGAACTAAATCCTTATTATAAGCATTAATAGATCCTTAGAATTGAGTAGATTGATTATATTTTTGCCTATTTTTGGTTTTGTATTTTGGATCTCAATCCTACTCATACTTTCACATATCTTGCCAAATTGAAGCATACCTATCTAGCATTTTAAAATCCTCTGGCCAAGTACACAACTCCCGCCTTTGGTCTATAGTTAAAGAGAAACAGGCTTTGGGATTTACGTATTTCCCATTTGGTAAAAGTATCAAATGTAACCTCGGTCTCTTACAGTATTCCTCCAAATCAAATCTTACCTTCTCATTATCCTTAGTCTTACCTTTGACATCCATCATAGTGTTAAGCACACTTTCAAAATATTCTTCTCGATATGCATAGCATCCAAATTATGGCGAACTAAGTTATCTTTCCAATAAGGCAACTCCTAATATTGTTTGTTTCATCCAATTATGTGATATACCATATACAAGTAATTTACCAGAAGTTACTAACACGTCAGTGATTTTGGGAAGATTACAAATCCAATCCTCTCCTAT
The DNA here is from genome assembly GCA_018894105.1 of Jacaranda mimosifolia. Lineage (NCBI taxonomy): Eukaryota > Viridiplantae > Streptophyta > Magnoliopsida > Lamiales > Bignoniaceae > Jacaranda > Jacaranda mimosifolia. The sequence continues at coordinate 42,885,509 of CM032119.1, forward strand.
ATTTGTTGACCAGCCAATTTAGGAGGTATCTCTAATTGTTCAATCCTTTCGTTATGAAATGCATCTCTATTCCTCTTAAACATATGATCAATAGACAAAAACTGACGATGACAATCAAACTATGACATTTTTCCATCATTCTTCAATATAAATGACTTCGTTCGCTCCATACAAATTGGGCATGCTAATTTTCCTTCAGTCATCCAACCTGACAACATGTCATGAGTAGGAAAATCATTGATCGTCCACATAAGAGTTGTCCTCAATTAAAAGTTTTGTTTCTTAGAAATGTCATAAATTTCTACACCATCTTCCCATAACAACTTCAACTCCTCAATTAAAGGTTGCAACTATGCATCAATTCTACTTTTAGGATTTTGTGGACTAGGTATTATACAACTCAGGAACATGTAAGGAGTTGTCATGCACAATTCAAGAGGCAAGTTATATGGAGTTACAATAGCCGGCCAACATGAATATGGTGTAGCATATTGACTAAAGGGGTTAAATCCATCTATATATGTAATGCCCAAAATTTTGCTTCTTATTTAATCGATTTATTTGCCTTAATTTACTTTATTCACTTAATTTTTATTGAGGTATATATATAGAAAGTAATAATTTCCTCATAATAATATTATAATTGTTGCTAGAAATAAGTAATTGAGATCCTAGGAATTGAAATAAAATAGTTAGTTTAATTATAAGATATTTCTAACCCTAGAGAGAGAACTATAATCAGAGTCCCAGCTGTAATTAAACACTTAGTCCACATATATAAGTCTCATACTCTAAAACCCTAGCCACACATACACACACACACACACACAAAAAGAGAGAACGGCGGAAGAAAAGAAAGGAAAACAAGAAGAAGTCAGCGAGTGCAAGAGTTAATTTTTCTGTTCACTCAAAGTAACCTCCTCCGTTGGAAGTAGAGAAGAAAAGGTAATCCCAATCCGTTAGTTCTGTTTACGGCCAAATTTGATGTAAGAAGTTGGGATTTTGGATGTGTAAATTGCTTTGTTATGAGATAATAAGGGGAGCCGCAAATGTGGACCAACGAAAAAGGGGGGCCAATTGGAATTGCAATTACAACAAATCTAGCCGCAATTGTTGACTAGAAATTAATTTTGACTTGCTATCTAGTGTTTGTGTTATATGTATTCTTGCATCCCATAAACTTATGATGGACAGAGAAGAGAAGATAGATACTCAGCCACCATTGTTGACCTTGATGTTATGTGGTAGTGCTATATGTACATATATATATATATATATATGAAGTCAAATAGATTACCTTGCGTATATGTAGTTTATGTATACATTAAATCTAATAGCCTAACTAGTGCATGCGAAATACTGTGTATATATATACATAGCTATTTTAAGTGATTTTGTTCTTCTATGTGTTGCAATTTTAAATATGTATTGGATGTAAGATTACATGAGGAACAGCATCCGAATGTCTATATAAATATACATATATGTATATTTACAACAAACCCAGTTGATTAAGTATACTTGGGATTAAATTATAGTGTGTCTAGATGATTAGTTTTAATTGTTTTGGAACTGATCCTTATTGCTATCGACAAAGAGGGGGGGGAGAATTCGAAGTTCCTAGTTATATTGAAGGGAATGATACTATGAATGGTGTATGTTCTAGTGCAATTAAGATTCTATATACTAGTTATTAACTAAGTTAAATAATACAATTATTTCGGCAGGTGTACCAAGACTAGGTACGATAAAGCGGACTGATTTGATCAACAAGTACAGTGAGTGCCTAAACTTATAAATATCATATATTATTATGTTTCAAAACCCAGAAGGATATATATTATTATATAATCATTTATGCATTATTTTCAACTTACACTGCACTATATATTCCACTGCGCACCAAAAAGAAATCCTTTTCTTGTTTCATTTCTACACAAAGAGAAATCTTTTTCTTGGTTATTTTCGCACAGAAAGAAATTATGTTTTCTTGTTTTAACCTTGGAAAAGAATACCTTGTTTTATGATTTTAATGCTTTTACGCTACCAGTTAAATTCGATGATCAACATATTACTGTTACTGTTACTGTTACTGTTACTGTTACTGTTAGTTGGATCCAACTTGGTCTGGGTGTGCGAGGGACTTCACTGGGCAGCAGCGGGCTAGCCGGTTGAACCCCAAGCCCCTATGGCCTAATCCCCCCAGTGCACAACAGAAGCCGTTTGTGGCTGAGGTGGGTCGTAGGAATTCCCGGGGACGCTCGGGCACTGTTTGGTAAGGTCGCACCTTGCCCGGAGCGATAAGGGACTGTTACGGGGGAGCCATAAGGTTGACTGGCTACAGCGAAACTGACTGATCATCGTATTTAATTTGATAGTTTGGGAAATTATTTAACAAAGTTTTGATTGGATACTGATTGATCATTTATAGATTTCTCAACTGTTGTTGCTAGACCGTTTTATGAATTCTTTTATAATACTCCAAAATTGTTACAGTACAAAGTTTCAATTCAATAACTCACTCCACACACACATAGCACTCACTGAGTCTTTTCTCACACTCTTTTCTTGCTCTAACCTCCTTCTGGCAGACATAGACCCTAGTCCTAGCGAGGAGGTGGATCCTGCGTGATGAGAAACAAAAGTGAAGACGTAGTTTTGGAATTATTTTAGTAGCTTAGTATATCTTATATTATGTTCATTAGTTTCATTTTATTTGTCTTGGATCTCATTGTGTCTAGATGTGAAAAGATTTTGATACTTGGAGTCTCATGTTATGAGTTTGCTAGGAATTGGATGAATTCTTATTTAATTTTATGATTTTGGATTGTTAGATTTATTTATTTGGGATCAAATTCACGCTTAAGCTCTAGTATAAAATGATTTAAATTTTGGGGCGTGACAAATGGTATCAGAGCCTAGGTTCTAAACTTAGGCTATGTCGGGATAGGATCCTCGGACTATGGAAGTTGGGCTTAGAACTCTTATACAGTAATGTCCTCTTTGCTCGTGACCTTGTGGTTTTTTTTGTATTGACATAGGTTCTTTTGTCTTTGAAGGATAAGATGGTAAGTCAGAGCCCACGTAAGTCAGTTCATCCTTTAGATGCTTCACCCCACGTGATTAAGGTTAGAGGAAGTGAGCGGTTTAATCCTAGATGCAAGCAAACCACTTCAAGGAGATTTAATGCACCCCGAAAGGATTACCCAAATTTAATTGTGCATCAGCTTGAGGATGATAGAGACCACCATAAAAGTGAACACCTTCGTTTTAAGGATAGATGTGAAGAGTTAGAACAACAGCTAGAAGTTTGTCGACAGGAGTTGGTTCGCCGAAACACCGAGTTACAGGAGCAACGTGGTCGGGATCAGAATGGGTTTAGGATAGCCATGAGAGGCCTTGAGGAAACCCAACATTTGCTAGCTCGTTTTATCAATGAATTAGAAGAAGAAGGACCAACGGAGGAAGAGCCCGGTGAGGAAAATGAAGAAGACCCTGAGGAAGATTTAGAGGAAGTAGGCTCAAATAGAGATATCGAAGAGATAGATTCGAGTGGAGGAAATGATGAAGATTAGAACAGGAGTATTATTATTTAGAGTTTGACAAAGCTTTTAGTTTAAACTTCCGTTTGCACTATTTTAGTAGATTAGTGGCTTATATAGTAGTTTTATGAATAAATTAATTAATTAATATATAAATAAATATTTCTTTTATTTCCTCTTTTATCTAGTGAACCTCTTGAGTTATTTAAAGAAGTATGCGAGCTACTATTAGAGAAGAGCCATAATAGTAATAATTGAATTGATAGTTAATCAAATCCAATTAGTTACTAATAAATAAAGGATATGTGTATAGACGATGTTAGGAATTCATAATATATGATAAATATTTTCACCTTACCTTATTTTACACTTTATTTCATATTTCAATTAAGTATAGCCTACTAATAGCAATCACTTTACCATAGAATGGATCCTAACCATGGAGTTCGTCGAGGAAGACGCCCAGCAAATGCTTCACGAAGTCAATCAAGGGAGGAACCCGAATCCTCGAGACATGCTCCTACCAATCCCCCAAACGTAGAACACAGACAAGCTCCACCCCAACAACCACCGACAGGTGACGATCCTTTAAGTCAAATGGTAGCGGCAATGCAACAATTCACGCAAGCTCTTCAGAACCATCAGCAACCAGGAGGGCCTCACCCTCCTGATATGGCACTTGATCGATTCCTACGTTTCCGACCTCAACGTTTCAGTGGGGAGCCTGATGATCGAAAAGCTGAACTTTGGATTGAGAGTATTGGAAACATCTATAGCGTACTAAATTATAATGACGAGCAGAAGGTCAATTTAGCTGTATTCCTTTTTGAGGGGCCGGCACGCCACTGGTGGAACTCAGTAGAGGCGAGATGGAGACAACAACAAACTGCTAGAACTTGGGAAAATTTCCTTAAGGAGTTTGACAACAAGTATATCCCAAAGTTGGTTCGTGAACAAAGGGAAGATGAGTTCCATCAATTGCAGCAAGGAAATCTCACGGTGGCTCAATATGAGGCTGAGCATACACGACTAATCAAGTATGTGCCATACATGCTAGATGATGAGCCAAGACGAGTTAGAAAGTTTTTGAAAGGGCTTCTCCCTAACATACAAAGAGCCCTTCTCCCTATGGATATACCCAACTACACGACCGCAGTAGAGAAAGCTTTGAAGATAGAATCGGGACTAGCTGAGTTGGAAGCCTTGAATAAAGTTGAAAAGAAGTCCCGTCCAGCTGATGCTAACTGGCAAGGAGGGAGGAACCAAGGGCAATTAACAAAACAACCACGATAGCAGTTCAACCACTCCATTCGCAAACCAGGTGGGACCTCTGTGCCAGGCAATGCTGAGAAAAGGGACAAAATGTGTAGCCATTGTGGATACTCAGGACATGATGAATATCAATGTTGGAGGAAGATGGGCCATTGCCTAGCATGCGGTAGCGATCAACACCATATCCGCGACTGTCCAAGGAAGAGGCAACAACAGGCGAATCAAAGTTCAACTAAGGGAAATCAACGTGGCCCAGGAAACTCAAACAATGCCAAGCCAAAAGTCTCAGCTAGAGTATTTGCACTCGAGGGCGAAGAAGTCCCATATCCAACTACGGTGGTTGAAGGTACAGTTCTCATATCCCAACCTTCGGGAAAAGCTCTATTTGACCCTAGTGCAACTCACACCCTTATTTCTGTACATTTTGCGAATTCCATAAACTTGTAAGTGGAGGATTTACCTTATAACCTAGAAGTGAATGCTCCTATGGATTCTAATATGCTGACGAATAGAGTTTGTGAGGCCAAGTACTTTTCAACATTTCTGATCTGTCCCCCATGGGTTTCCTCCTTTGTATCAACGGCACCAACTATTTTCTCTTCTGTTTTAATATACTCAAAAGCTGCATGGAATGATTCTACAGGCTTCCCTATATGCGTTTCCTTCTTCAGCAAAGTATTTCCTGTATCTCTTTCCTTTTCAAACAATTCTTCTCTTCTTGGGTTTTCACCCTCAATTTTCACCTAATCCATTTCAGTTAGCTTGTCATCATTGCGTACTATGTTAAAATTTTTATCACCAATGGTTTTTAACTTTCCTTTTCCAAATGTTCCTCATCTTTCATTTATAAGCCACCAGCTAGGGATAGATGAGCTCTTTTTGGTCTCATTCGAAATAATTGTTGCAACGTTTCGCAACAAGAACACTGAATCGACTATTCTATCATCTGTTAAACCTTGCTTCTTGAAAGAACTTGTGTTTGTCTCTTAACCCAAATCAGATGCTTCAGCATCCTCAGAAGCTACATCTAAGGAATTTTACATTTTTTTTTTTTTTTTGGCTTCCTAATTTCAGATTCTATTCTCAGCTACATACTTCTGTATCTTTCTCATTTTCACATAATTCAGCTTTTTCGAGGCCTTTGTCCTTATCTCTGACATTATCAAATCCCTGCTGGCTTGTTACCATTGGTAGCCACAGTTGATACTTCTATCAACCTCAGTTTCTCACTTTCCTTTTCCACTTACCCCACACGTTCCATTTGTGAGCCATCAACTTGAATCAATAAGCTCTCTTCAGTCCTCTCTATGACTGCCGGATTGCAAGAAATATCTTCTAAGGTTTTAGACTGGTCAGCTACTTCCCCTTTGTTCTCATTCCCAATATTTTCTAACAGAACTCCAGATTCTTCAGGTTCTGTGACAGCCCTATAAACTTTTTGAAAGGGAAAGCCGTCTTCTTCACAGAAAGAAGATCTCGCTCTTGCTTTGTAGCTCATCACTATTAGAAGTTACATTTACTATGGTAGCTCATCACTACTAGAAGTCACCTTGCTTCCTCGTTTGTGAAGAATATGAAGATGTATTAGGGCGCTTAGAGTTCTATATTAGAAGAGTAACTTATTAAATTCATTTACCACCTAACCTTACGGGGATACATAATGTTTTTCGCGTTTTGCAACTGAAGAACTATCACCCAGACCCCTCGCATGTTGTTAAGCACGAGAATCTACAGCTTCAGAAGGATTTGACATATGAAGAGAGATCGGTTCAAATTTTAGGTCGAAAGTTCAGAAGCTACGCACTAGAAAGATTCCACTAGTAAAGATTCTCTGGAGAAACTATAACGTGAAGGAAGTAACGTGGGAAAAAACGAGGAGGAAATGCGAAAATATCATCCCGAACTTTTCGCTGACCCAGGTTAGAATTTGGGGACCAAATTCTTTTAAGGGGGGTGGAATGTAATGCCCAAAATTTTGCTTCTTATTTAATCGATTTATTTGCCTTAATTTACTTTATTCACTTAATTTTTATTGAGGTATATATATAGAAAGTAATAATTTCCTCATAATAATATTATAATTGTTGCTAGAAATAAGTAATTGAGATCCTAGGAATTGAAATAAAATAGTTAGTTTAATTATAAGATATTTCTAACCCTAGAGAGAGAACTATAATCAGAGTCCCAGCTGTAATTAAACACTTAGTCCACATATATAAGTCTCATACTCTAAAACCCTAGCCACACATACACACACACACACACACAAAAAGAGAGAACGGCGGAAGAAAAGAAAGGAAAACAAGAAGAAGTCAGCGAGTGCAAGAGTTAATTTTTCTGTTCACTCAAAGTAACCTCCTCCGTTGGAAGTAGAGAAGAAAAGGTAATCCCAATCCGTTAGTTCTGTTTACGGCCAAATTTGATGTAAGAAGTTGGGATTTTGGATGTGTAAATTGCTTTGTTATGAGATAATAAGGGGAGCCGCAAATGTGGACCAACGAAAAAGGGGGGCCAATTGGAATTGCAATTACAACAAATCTAGCCGCAATTGTTGACTAGAAATTAATTTTGACTTGCTATCTAGTGTTTGTGTTATATGTATTCTTGCATCCCATAAACTTATGATGGACAGAGAAGAGAAGATAGATACTCAGCCACCATTGTTGACCTTGATGTTATGTGGTAGTGCTATATGTACATATATATATATATATATATGAAGTCAAATAGATTACCTTGCGTATATGTAGTTTATGTATACATTAAATCTAATAGCCTAACTAGTGCATGCGAAATACTGTGTATATATATACATAGCTATTTTAAGTGATTTTGTTCTTCTATGTGTTGCAATTTTAAATATGTATTGGATGTAAGATTACATGAGGAACAGCATCCGAATGTCTATATAAATATACATATATGTATATTTACAACAAACCCAGTTGATTAAGTATACTTGGGATTAAATTATAGTGTGTCTAGATGATTAGTTTTAATTGTTTTGGAACTGATCCTTATTGCTATCGACAAAGAGGGGGGGGAGAATTCGAAGTTCCTAGTTATATTGAAGGGAATGATACTATGAATGGTGTATGTTCTAGTGCAATTAAGATTCTATATACTAGTTATTAACTAAGTTAAATAATACAATTATTTCGGCAGGTGTACCAAGACTAGGTACGATAAAGCGGACTGATTTGATCAACAAGTACAGTGAGTGCCTAAACTTATAAATATCATATATTATTATGTTTCAAAACCCAGAAGGATATATATTATTATATAATCATTTATGCATTATTTTCAACTTACACTGCACTATATATTCCACTGCGCACCAAAAAGAAATCCTTTTCTTGTTTCATTTCTACACAAAGAGAAATCCTTTTCTTGTTTCATTTCTACACAAAGAGAAATCTTTTTCTTGGTTATTTTCGCACAGAAAGAAATTATGTTTTCTTGTTTTAACCTTGGAAAAGAATACCTTGTTTTATGATTTTAATGCTTTTACGCTACCAGTTAAATTCGATGATCAACATATTACTGTTACTGTTACTGTTACTGTTACTGTTACTGTTAGTTGGATCCAACTTGGTCTGGGTGTGCGAGGGACTTCACTGGGCAGCAGCGGGCTAGCCGGTTGAACCCCAAGCCCCTATGGCCTAATCCCCCCAGTGCACAACAGAAGCCGTTTGTGGCTGAGGTGGGTCGTAGGAATTCCCGGGGACGCTCGGGCACTGTTTGGTAAGGTCGCACCTTGCCCGGAGCGATAAGGGACTGTTACGGGGGAGCCATAAGGTTGACTGGCTACAGCGAAACTGACTGATCATCGTATTTAATTTGATAGTTTGGGAAATTATTTAACAAAGTTTTGATTGGATACTGATTGATCATTTATAGATTTCTCAACTGTTGTTGCTAGACCGTTTTATGAATTCTTTTATAATACTCCAAAATTGTTACAGTACAAAGTTTCAATTCAATAACTCACTCCACACACACATAGCACTCACTGAGTCTTTTCTCACACTCTTTTCTTGCTCTAACCTCCTTCTGGCAGACATAGACCCTAGTCCTAGCGAGGAGGTGGATCCTGCGTGATGAGAAACAAAAGTGAAGACGTAGTTTTGGAATTATTTTAGTAGCTTAGTATATCTTATATTATGTTCATTAGTTTCATTTTATTTGTCTTGGATCTCATTGTGTCTAGATGTGAAAAGATTTTGATACTTGGAGTCTCATGTTATGAGTTTGCTAGGAATTGGATGAATTCTTATTTAATTTTATGATTTTGGATTGTTAGATTTATTTATTTGGGATCAAATTCACGCTTAAGCTCTAGTATAAAATGATTTAAATTTTGGGGCGTGACAATATACAATCCAAGCCTAACATTTCTTGGCTCATATGCAAAATTTGGATGAGTTTCATCGAAATGCTTCCAAGCAAACCCATCAAAAGGATGACATAAAGTACCAAAACTTTCTTTATTTTCAAAGTGCCACCTCATATGCTCGGCCGATTTCAAAGAAGCATGTAATCTTTTGAGCCGAAGAGTTAGGGGCAAGTAATGCATCCTTTTGTAAGGAATTCGTTTTCCCGCTTGATGCCCTCTTACAGTTGGTTTAGAATGGGGATGATTGCAAAGCTTACATTCATTTAAACTGGCATCAATTGTGTAAAACAACATACAACCATTTATACAACAATTGATCTTTATAGAACTTAACCCCAATTTTGACACAATTTCTTTGCTTGGTAAAAGTTATTCCAGACACAATTTTCTAAAGGGTTTGAAGATTTAATAAGTTCTACCATTCGATCCAAACATCATTGAGACATATTGTAGTCAAATTTTAAGCACATCATTTGTAGAGACATAGACAACTCACAATAAGTTTCGCAACCTAACCACAATGGTTATTGGGCAGTAGCTAACATGTCATAAAAGACTTGAGCATCTATGTTTGGAGGTTCCTCTCTATTCGGATTAATGTCTTCCTCATGATTAATTTCAACAGTATAAAAACTAGATCATATAGCATCATAAATCACGTTTTCATACCTATTGTTCGCAGCATCAGAACAAAAAAAGAGGATTACTAGAAGCTCTCCTATGCATATTGAAATCCAGAGGTTCGGTCTCCCCATGTCCAGTCCAATACTAATAATTAGGCTAAAACCTATATTTCAATAAATGTACATGTACTTCATCATGTGTTAAAATTTTCAGAATTTTATCTTTTGAACAAGGACACCTTATTCCTCCGTCCTTCGAACATTGGGGTTGGACGAAGATATAATCAATAAAAAATTTCACCCCAACATCAAATTCAGCTACGTTCGGCATGAATATCCATGTTCTATACAGGAATAAATTCATTAAAATCAATTTCAAATTGAATGATGCAAAATTAATTTTATAATAAATATTTCAATTTTGATGAAATTATTTGTTTATTTACTTTATTAATATATGTTTTGATGTGTTACAGTGATAGTAAGACTATAAAAAAATTCAAAAACTCCCTAAAACAAGACATCCAAATTGCCCAAAAAACAAGACTCAACAAAATAAGCAGCATCATTTCAATTGAAAATAATTAATAATATTTGTAAATACATAATGGCACATAAACACTTCCCCTTATACCCATCATTATCATGTAAACGATTAAAAACCAATCAACAACAAATGAGAAGGCTTCACCCATTATCCTAACATCTCATCATCTTTCCAAATTCTACCAACTCTAAACAATTCTAATGTATTCTGCTAAAAATATATATAAAATCAAAAGAAGGTATGCAAACTTACCTCGAAATGCTCCAAAAATTCAACACTCACAAAAAGTATCCACCATAGTCGAGATAATCTATGTCATTAGGCACATGTTACAAGTGCACATATTTATCCATAAAGCATAATACCATAAACTAGGTTAAAACTTATAAACTTAATACATACTAACATAAAGTTTAACTCAATCAAAATTCTAATAGAATTTTTAATTTACATAAAAACATAAATCTAACATAATATAACAACATTTAATATAAACATAAAATTTAACTCGAAATTTAACCAATTCATAAATAATTATTTGTGTTAAATCAAATTACTTGACTAATGAATAAATTATTATTTAAGTTTAACTAATACATAAACCATATGTGTTAACTAAATACACAAATCAAATTTTTTTTAAAAAAAATTACCTTACTTAGTACGGATAATGCAAAAAATGAGCTCCCCAAACATGAAACAATAAAAAAACAAAAACCTTTAACATTATTTAAAATTAAAAACAAATTTTTCCAAATAAAAATAAAAAAATTGGCCAAATCTTGCCGTTGTTGACTGGTGGCTTTAACAAAGAAAAAAAAAAAAGTTAGGCGGGAGGGGGGGACTTACTTGAAGAGACAATATAGGAAGATCCAAGATTGTGTCTGTCGGGGAGTTAGGGTTTTCCCCCACTCCCGCCTATTTAAAAAAATTTTAATTTTTTTTTCAATTTTTTCATTAAATTTTGCGATGAATTTCTTTTCATCGCAAAATTTTCTGAGATCTTTAAACAATTAGCAACGGATTCAGAATCCATTGCTAATCTTCTCATTTGCGACGAAAATTCCATCACAATCTTTTCTACATTTTTTTTAATTTTTTTGCAACGAATTTTTTCTGTTGCAAAGGGCCAATGTTAATTTGTTAAAATATTGTCACTTTGCAACGGATTTTGAGACGAATATGTTTGTGATGGATTTTCCGTCACAAAATTTGTTGCAATTTGCAAAGGGTTTTTCCCATCGCAAAATGCAATTTTTTTAGTAGTGCTTGAACTTCTCACTGGAAACAAACTGTATAGCGATAGTCTTGCAATTTTACATTTTGAACTTCTTTAATTAGTACTTTCGTACTTCACATAAAGATACCATCATTTTCTTGAGTTCCTTCAATGCCTAAAATTAGTGCATCAATCCAAGGTAACTCATTTCATAAGTATTCTTGATGTCTTTTTTAAATTCTTCAATTTCAATTTCATCGTTTTTTGTAAATATAAGATCACCACCATATAAAAAGACAATGAGTATGTTGTTCTCACCTTGGTTCTTGATGTAGATAGTAGTCCCACTTTGCCTCCTCCTGAATCCTTAACTAATAAAATAATTGTCAATACTCAATACGGTTGTGCCAAGTTCTTCGCCATTGCTTGATGTCATATGATTCTTTTATTATTTAAGAACTTTCTCCAGTTTCTTTGGAAACTAGTCCATGTGGCCTTTCACGTATATTTGCTCTTTAATAAATCAATTTAAGAATATTGATTTTCTACTAAGGTGATAAATTTCCATTTCTTTTCCGTCATTAATGTAATAAGAGCTCTTATAGTATCTCAATAAGCAACTAGAGCAAGTCTCATAAACCTATTTAACTCCAATTAATCACTCCTTTCTTTGGAGGGTGAAATAATAGTTCCCATGTTTGTTTGTTTTCCCCATTGATATTGATATTGATAATGATAATTTCACATAAGTTACCAAATTTTCTGGAGTTGTATTCTTTCCATCTATCATTTTTGGAATTTTTATTTTATAGCTTCTTCATTTCTCAACAAAGCTTTTAAATTTTTTGAAGATATTAAGGACTTCATATTTTTATTTATAAAATAGACCAGTGCCATTCTAGAATAATTATCAGTAAGAAAATATGTAGCTTGGATTTGCACAGAACAAAGCCATTAGGTCACCACCACCACCACCACCACCACCCCCAAACCCCCCTTCCTTCCCTCTCTCTCTCTCACGCACACCCAACACTACCATCTCCATATAGTAGGAAACTTCAATTCCACCATAAAAAATAAGATTTCAATTCAAGAACACTTTGGTTCAATCAAGGAGTTGCTTATTTGCAACATACATCTCCGAGAATTGGTTACAATGAAATGACCAAAAATAGACAAGTATCTGCCTTGGTTTTTCCTTTATGCAGTATATATATCAACCTCTCATTTCTCTAATCTACCAATAAACTAAAACAGTAGGAAATAATTCAACAAATGAGAATGAAGTTGAGGACTAGTTATCATGGATGCAGTGTGCAGAATACAACGCTTCTGCATGATGGACCCTTAAGAAGGAATGGTGTTAGCAATGTTTATCTCAGGACCTGTTTGCTTTTCCTGGAAATAAGGATGAAGGTGACGAACACCTTCAAGGTATATCGGTGTTTGCATTTCAATCAAGCGTGAAACCTGCACAGATTCACTTCTTTAGATTGAAAGCCATAAAAGTAATGGATTGTAATATTGTAACCAACTACATTACATATTGCAGGCAATGCTTAAAGACTTGACAAAAATAGTTGTACTTCAGGTCAACAGAACCGAATGGTGTCCATATATTAAAGCCATGTTAAACGTATGGTAAATCAACGAACAGGGTTTTCATCTTGTAGCCGTGCAGGAGAAGAAAACATTTTCATTACGCCATATATAACATATATAACATCCTGAATTCATCATCAATTACTTGTCCAAGAAAGGGGACTTTCCAGGTTAACTATTTTAGTATATAAGCATCCATAGTGGCCATATCATAATCTGTCTGAAAAGAGAGGTAGAGTCTCATTGAATGTAAGAAAGTGAACTATGAAGAGTGAAAAAAATAAAACTCACAGCTCTTCGAAATGCAAACATCTCCTCTTGACCAGATAGAAGGGAAATAATTCCTGTGGGTGTTCCTCCTGAACTCACATTGCCTTCTGCCAAAACATCTCGTCGGAGCTTAGTATTGTCTGTTTCTGTTTCAAATTGAAAGCTGCAAAAGGAGAATACAAAGATTCAGTTTTGTTTTTTTGTTTTTTCCCCAAGAAAAACACAGATTTATTAGATAATTTTTGCATTCTAAAGAGAGATGTACAAAGCACTTAGGGAATCAGTAGGAATAAATGAAAGATTTCAGACAAATATTTTGAGATTAAACAGAATTCTGAACTCAACGCCAAATATAGGACTTATGAATTTATTAGTCTTAATGTTCACCAAGTCACTCTATAATTGCAGCTACTCAACATATGCTACTTTGTGTGGATGGTGATGGAAGGGAAGAAAACAATAAATTATGACAAGAACAATTCCAAATAAAGTATAACAGAAAAAACAAGTTGCTTTTCGAAATTATGACAAGAATGGAAGCTAATACCATGTTATAAAGGGTGAAATAAGCTACTTAAGCAACTTGCCTCTCTAAATCAAACAATGTTCCCTCTTCAGTTCCTTGAAATAGATCATCAATGGAAGTGGCAGCAGAACAATATAGGCGGCAATGGTGATTGTACAATTCATCGATGAGAGTGATAAATCTCCGAGCCTGACAAAGAAAAAATCTATTGCTCATCACAACAAACTATGTCCTGTGGGAAACCACAAATAAACTGGAAGAATAAATTGAAAAATGCATCAAAATTTATAAAACTTCAGATACAAAATTCTGACTCAAATCAACTGTGGTTTATATCAATAAATCTCAGCTCTCAACTTTGTGAAGGTAATAATATGAGCAAAAACAATGTTACCTTGTCCCGGATACGCATACTCATAATAGGAATATCTGCTATGAATACAGTGTGGTAGGTTTTAGCAATGGCGATATAATCAGCTGCCCCCATCTGCATGCTTAATATTAGACTCCAAATAAAAAAACTACTCAAACATGGATGAAAATGTCAATCGAAAAAAGATCATGCCCTTAGGAAAAAAAATCACAAAAACATGGTCAACTGTGTAATAGTAAACTTGCTAAGGAATTCCATATTTAGATTCTTCTTTCATACTTTATAAGATACTTATATAATTTTTTAATTTTCACCAGCCTTTGATGTAAGAAAAAAAAAATAAAAAATAAAACATGTTAAGATAAATCTCCATCCAAAGGCTATAGCATACCGGCCGACCACATAGATATTCGAATGCGAAACGTGCTGTCCCAATGCAGCTTTCAGAGACTTCCAATGATCTAATCATAAGTGAGAACACATGTATCATAAGCAAAAGTCCAAATATTCATCCAAGCTAGTTCTTATGGTTGAAGTACCTGCCAAACATCACTGGAAGAGTTTGAGAAGTGACCCTCCCTCCTGACTGTTCCACAATCTTGTTCCACATATTTTCATATTCCTTTATTTTGGTGCTATCTAGAGGCCAAAAATAATGAGTCTGAAGATACACCAAAAAATTCCATATTATGCAGAAGCATGTGATAAGCAATCACTATACCAATCAAAATTTGCAACTAAAGATAAGTGTCATAACTTCCTAGGTTCTTGCCTGATCAATTGTACTTTGTGCTATATAACGACGGTAATCAATTTCACTTCCAATCAGAACATTTTCACACTGCTCCTCCATTCTTGCCACAAGCTCTTGAAATATCTCCTTTTGCATGCCATCCTGGAAAAAAAAGAGAGCAAAATGTGTCATTGAGTCAAAAATAAGACCATTAAAGGCCAAAATCATGATCATGAGCAGCTGCTGGAGGAAAGATGTTCTTCATCTGGGAAATTTTACTTCACGGGCACCTGATTTAAATCCCTCGGTGCACGATTACTGGTAGCCACAAGAATGGTTCCTCTACTTAACAATCTGCTTAAAATCCCAGATAAGGCCACAATAGCAAATACGTCAACAGTCTGAAACAGAAAACCAAGATATTCAGTCATTCAGCTCAAAAGCTATACATTTGATCTGGTTTATGATGCACTAACATTCATTTTTCTAATCATGTGTATAGGCGGCAGAAGAGCATGGACAAACAAAATAAAGCAATAACTATAGTCGGGATTGATAGTTCAATAAAACGACATATACTTATGAAACCATATAGTTAAACTGGTTCTTTACTTGCTTTGTCAAGATAAAATCAGAGCTGGAGGGCAGAAAGAGCCGAACCTGTATTTCGTCAAAGCAAAGAATACTAGCTCCTCTTTGATGTCCTTGTCCATCAACAAGAAACTTATCAGCAACAGCTGGAAGAATATGTTTCATCGTCATCCCTTGCTTATACCTTTCTTCTTCAGCTAGCCATTCCTTAACTTGTGTATCAAATGGAAGATTCATAATCCAGCTGGAAATGGTAGATTGAAGAGACTTTTCCATCTCCTGACTCTTCCATACTTTATGCATGAGTTCGTGAATTTGAAGCATAGCCTGTGGATCATAATTCCAATTTCAGATTACAAGAATAATGAAAAGATGATGATTTCTGATAAAATAAACTAAATTATGCCTCTTATGCAGCTGGCATTTAGCTCACCAAGTTTTTCACATTCATTACATAGTTCTTGCTGATAACCTTTGATCCTTATTATGCTTTATGATGCATCATATCAACTTCCATAATCTCTGTATCCATACTAGGAGACTACCAGAGCAGAAATGTCAGAGATAGACATGGGATATATTAAAACTAAGTACCCTTTACTCGCTTACTTGTACCCAGTGAAAGAGTGGTTCAGGAGGCTCAAATATATTTGATGAAATTATTAAAGAGATTTATAATGTTGTTAATACCAACCATAGAGTCAAGGCTGAATATTCTTTTTTTTGGGGGGGGGGGGGGGAGGGGAAAAATAAGAGGGACATCAAGTTGGAGGAGTATATTGTGCTCAATACAAGAACTACAGCCTGACCTAGCTTAAGGCTAACATCATGGACTAGGAGATTCATAATGCTGTTAATGAACATGAAGTCAGAAGGGCATGAAAATCATGTCATGACAGACATTTTTTAACAAAAACTGTAGCCTGATAGGGTGGCCAAAGCCTCAGGAGCGCAAACCCCATAGCTATTTCTACTAAAAAACAGGTAAACATCAGCAAAAATCATTAAACATTAATAGCTCCTACATAAATAAGTAGCTGCTGCAAAATACAAGTTCGATAGCATATAGAATAAGGATACAAAAAAAAGCTACTTGGTCTCTTTTACCCTTTGAACAGCAAGCCGGAACTGGCAGTCTGTAATTATACAGAAGCTAACGGCCCATTTGGTTTTATTTCCAAAGGCTATTTCCATTTCCAGCCATTTCTAAAAGTTGGAAAGTTAGTTATGAAATAGAAATAGAAATTGAGATGTATTTGGATGAAATATTGGAAAGTAATGATTATAATAGGTTGTAGGATTGAAAAGTAGGTTAATTTATATTTTTTATATTTAAAAAGATTTATTTTTTAAAATATATGTATATTTTATTAATTTAAAAATGATAGTGGGTAACTTTATATCAAATTAAATTTGAATTTGATTGATGTGTGATAGGGTAATAGAGTAGGTTTGGAAATGGGTTTTGGGAAGAAAATATGTACTTTTTCTAAAAAAAGTTGTGAGAAAGTGTTTGTTTTCAATTTCCATTCCCACAAGAAAATGAAAAGGGGGCTTGGAAATGAAACCAAACACCCCCTAAGCTTTTAGTTCAATGTGAGGAGGGATTTCTGGTGTTGCAAAGAAGATCTAAAGGAAGATTGAGACTGATTGAAGAGCAAAAAGTTTGAAGTTCTCTGAAGTAGCAGGACCACTCCCAATTGAAATTGTTCCACAGCAACTACCTGTGTACTGAGAAGTGTGATTTTATTTAGTATGTGCTGTTTTTTCAAGGTTATGGAAATTTATAGACTGCTCTCTCTTGTTATATGTTTCTCCCAATTCATTCCCATGGCAAAGGTCCTTCAACTGAACCACTTTTCTTGCACCCTACTTTATGTTCTTTGTCCTCAGCATACTGGGGGGCTCATAATGTTCCTGGACTAGGCCTAACAGCAAACTCATTTTAGACTATTTGCCAACATATGAGAAGTTATTTTATCTCAAGATCCTCGTTACTTCAGGAAGTCAACTAAGAAAATGGTGAGTTGGTCTCAACTCTACCTCATCTATGAGCGGACATTCTGGGGTAACTATTTCTGATCTTCCTTCATAACTAGATCCTGGAGAAGATAAAAGTCTCCTTGAAATTGCTCAAACTACAAATATGCTATTTGTGTCTGATAAACACATGTTATAGCAGACTTATATTTTGAGAAATGCAGGAACAAGAAAATTTCACCACATGCCCTCATTTAACCATTTCATCGGGTTGTGAGGACATATTCTGCAGCTGATTGATACATAAAACACCTTGCTCCAACCGAAGGACTCAATCCCAGAAAATGAAGAGATTGATTAACGTTGAATACCGTTGGTCTTGATCAGGAAAAGATAAAAGCTTTTTGCTCTTCAATTACAAAGAGGACACAAGTGCTGAGAAATATTTATTTCACATATCTCTAAGTATATAGATCAACCATATACAACGTTTCAATTGGTAATACAAGTACATTATGGAAAGTGGAAGTGAGCACTTGCCTCATGAAAGTGAAGCCTTCTCCGATGCTGAACAATTCCTTCTGTGGCGCTATAGAACATATCCATGAGCATTGTCTTCCCTAGATAAGGCATACTGGTTTTAGTTTCCCATTGGCATGAGTGATCTATGAAAACTCAACTTGCAAGAATCTACAGGAAATGCAAGAACCACTCCAGCATGAAACTTCTTCAATATTGTCAATAGCAAGAAGGTTGCAAAAATAATGAAGTAAATTATATTTAGACAGAATCATGTGACATAATTAAGGTCAATGGAAAAGATCAAGTAAGATGCAGAGGCAAACCACTTCCAACATTTCCATAAATGTATAATCCTTTAGGGGCTGGAGGAGCAATGGGACGCTGGCCAACCAGCGAATCTAGTTTCTTTTCTCTGTTAAGATATGACACCCATTTCCCCACGCCTGGTTCAACATTATCAGATTTTCTGCTGAATCAAGCCAAAGTTCATTACTAAAGTAAGTAGTTAAAGTGGTAGACAAAAAGGTAACAGTTAGTCTTACAGGAATCAAACAATATGCCATAATCATGACGTGTCAATGATGAATAAGTACAGATACAGAATTATTTCACAAATAAAGGGACCTCAAGCAAAAATAAAACCATCCCTGAGATCTAACACCATAAGTATGGAATTATTCAGTGGCCCCCCTGTGGCGACAAAACCATTAGCCCTGTTTAACCAATTTCTTGCAAAACTAAAAAGCTATACACCTAGCAAAAATCCTACTCAGATGTTTTCAGCTGCATAGAGCCATGTGTAAACTATGATTAAGTCTGATTCTCAAGCCTATGCCACGAAGGGAAACTAACACTTGTGCAAGCCAACAGAGTCTCCTCTTTTTGACCAGAGATTGAAACCAGTGGAAGCAAACCTGTAGCCTTTATTTTCCTTGAAACTGTTTCATTGAGCATCTGCTTTGGTGCATAAAACTTAAGCCATAGAAAAGGTACTACTTAGATCTTTTAATCTTGCAGGAAGTTGAGCACTATTTCTTGAATGTGACTGGCCTACAAACTCAACATTCGGCTAAAATGCCACTATTTGCTTATCGTTGCTGTCTTAGATACACACTACAACAAGAACCACACTGTAAGATGGCAGCATCACTGTGGAGATGAACTTCTCTGCAACTGGAGTTCAAATGAATAATGAGAATTACCACGTATGCAAGAGGAATTGTAGAGAGCAGATTGTATATCATGGAGATCCAAGAGTAAATAAACCTGGAACCTAAATTGGCATCCTAAACTAATGGTATAACCTTTCAACAGCAGTTAGTAATTTGGATTAAGGCCCATTTTCACATTTTTTCCCATTTCATCTTCTCAATCGATTAGATATTCTAGCACACATTAGTTCACAGGGAAAAAAAGGGGTTAAGAGTACGAGTAAAACTCAATTTTTCACCCCAAAAATAAGTTCCAGATGTATGACATGCATAGAGGCAGGGAGCAAACAATCAGAACAGGATCACAATATAGAAAGGCCGGCAAAATAACATGGTATTTGTTTGCCTCACCGCAATATCCACTTTTGGAAAAAATTCTGACGCTTTTTTACTGATGCATCTCCCTGCTGTTTTGCCTTGGCTTCCTCCATCAAAAGCCTCCGCAACTCCTTTTCCCGGCTCTCTTCCCATTTAGCAAGGTTTGCCTACGAAATGACACCATACATATAAGAAAGCATGGAATAGATAATACAGGGAAGGGAAAAAAAAATGGCATCATCTTGAACAGGAGACCCACATGGTATTGCCCCATATCTTTCTCATATTGGTCCAGCCTCCCAAGCAAATTATCAAGTTCAAAGGCAACCTTTTCCTGGTAAGGATCATGTTTCAACTTCCCTTGATTAACGAGACTCTTATAATAAGCAAGTGGCCCTGGAAGGCAATGGAGAATGAGAATTCAAAGCAAAACCCAAGAAGGGTTCTTATAGAAACAAACCAGAGAAAATCTGCATAAATAGACCAATGTTATATTTGAGGCTTAAGTTTAATGTTTAATGGAACAATTTTAATTATAATTCTAAGCCAATTCCTTGTAACCAAACCCTATGTAGGTTCCATAGCGACAACTTATGATCGGTTCCAGGCTTCCAGCACGAACTTTCCAGAGGGAGTGAATCATACAACATCGAGTGCATGCTCTCCACTCATTTTATTTTTAACAAGTGAGGGATGGAAAATTGTTCTAAGAAAACAGGTCATGTATGAAAGAAGAATGCATAACACAGGTCCTAGTATTCCAAGATGACTGCAGAAAACTCACACTGAAACTACACTACTTGGGATACCTCACATATTTTTAATCAACAGAGAGAACATGGATTGAGAAGCGTGTTAAAGTGCTGTCGAGGTAAATCTCAACCACTTTTTTTAGTAAAACAATCAGAACTCCAAGTATCTTCCCATTTTAGATCGACAAAAATATATGCTCTGAATAAATCTGAGCAAGGTCATATTTTGCTACACTTATGGGAAGTTTACGTTGTCCAATGGATTAAAAAGGTTTCATTGCATAGCGTATATGCATGCCTTTTTTTTTGGCACTGGATGAAACAATCATTTCCATGAGCATTTTTGAGTGCCTAAGTGTTAGCTAATTAATGTTGAGGTATGATCAACAAATATGCAAAGTGGGCTTTTTCATAGTTGGCTTTTTCATGTCAGTTCAAATCAACAATTAAGCGAAGAATTGACAGTTGTAGAGAACACAAATGCACTCCAAGTAAGTTTATCATCTTTTGGGTGACAAAATCCACAAAATGTTATTCTCTTTCTTGGGTGGGCAACATTATCTCGTCTCAACACTCATAATTTTATATGTATTCATAATAAAGAACAAGGTATGTCACAATGAGAACAATGACAAGGAATGTTAAACCCCACAAATAGATTGCATTAACTAAATAACTGTAGCGTGGACAATGAACTAATCACTGCATGAATGTATCATTCTTCATTTGGGAAAATTTTCTTACGTTCTCCTTCCAGCCTATTTAATTTCACAGAAATAAAAGTGAAGATTCACAAGGAATCAAATTCTGGCACCAATCAGAACACTCGAAATTGAAGCTTGCCATACATAATACAGAAGACATAATCGATGATGCCCCCAAAAAATCAATTAATCAAGAATCCATTTCACTGAAACGAAAAAGGAGGGGGGGAGGGGGGGGGGGGAGGGGAACCAAACACAACGACAAATATCAATCAAGAAAGCAACATTCCAAGAACGACTGTAAAACAAAAACTAAAACAAATCCAAAGAAAATCCACATTCAAGAATCAAGAAATCGGATACGCGTGTGTGTGTTTTCCATTTACAGACATATTGCACTCACCAGGATGCCTGGAAAGCAAAGATCGAGGGCGATCACAGTAAAGCCGAAAATGGGTTGCGCAAACTTTAGAGGGTGGGTCAAAGATTCTACAGGACAAAGAAAACAAGAGTCTTTTCATAATTTTTTATTGGATTTCTTTTCTTGTTTATCTGCTCCTCTCTCTCTCTCTCACAATGGAATTCTTTTAGAAGAAATATAGTTTGCAAAGGTTGTCTAATTAATGTTAGTTATTAAGCGCCGACGTTAGTTATTATTTGTGAAAAGGTCCCCAAAAGTAATGGAACTGACTGACGTGGGCACAGCTTCAACCAGCCACTTGAGAACAAACTTATTTAATTTTTGAATAAGCACTTGAAAAGACTTCACTAGAAGTTTGGTGGAAAAAATGGTGGATACATAGGTTTTTTCCTTTTCTTTTTCTTTTTTGATAAAAATCAGGTATCGATCAACCTCTGTAATAATTCATCCTCCTGGAACAAATTCTTGCCTTCTAATGTTACCAGAATCAATGGATTCCAAGTGTAATAATCAGGTCTAATACCCCTTTCCAGCATTTGCATAAACAACGTTAAAGCTTGTTGCAGATCCCCTTGAGTGCATAAGGCATTGATTATGAGGCCATAGCTTTCAGAATCAGGGATGCAACATCTCGTCTTCAGGTCCTCCATGAGCCCAACTGCAGTCCCAGCTTTTCCCTGTCGGCAGAACCCACTGATTAAAGCATTAAAAGTTGATGCAACTGGAAAATAACCACGGCCAATCATCTCATTCATCAGCTTAACTGCTTCCTTCAGGCATCCACTTTTGGCAAATTCTTGAATCAAACTAGCATAAACAAGAGCACTTGGGAAGCCCCCTTCTTCAATCATGTTATCAAGAATTTGCTTTGCTTCCTCTGCATTACCGTCTTGGCATAGTTGCAGAATCTTGGAACTACGGCCCACAGCACGAGGAAACAATTTTCTCATGTAGTTTAGAAACTCAACTGCTTCCTTCAGACAATTTTCCTTGAACAAACCGTAGATAATGCTGTTGTAAGGACCAATATGGCCGCCACAACCCTCTTTACCCTCATTCATCAATTCAAATATCTTAAGCCCGTCCTGAGTCCTTCCAGCTGAGCACAATCCATATATTAGTGTCTCAAATGTGACGAAATTCCAATGTACACCGACCCTTTTCATTTCATGAAACATATCAAGAGCTGAATCCAACATCCCAGACTCACAGAAGCCTGCGATCAGAATATTGTATGTCTCGGTGTTTGGTAGACATCCCTTCATCTCCATTTGCTTGAGAAAGCCATATCCTGCTCTTAGTTTTCCTGCTTTAACAAAACCTTTGATCAATGTGTTATAGGCCACAACATCAAGAGTCCGTCCCTTTCCCTCCACTCTCTCTAATACCTCAACTGCTTCTGAGATACGCCCTGCATTGCAAAGAATTTCTACCACCTTAGTCAAGGCAACAACGTCAGGCACAAAACCATAACTAAAGCATTTCTCGGTCATCACCAGAGCCTGCACTAGATTGTTGTCATTACAATATGCCGATATCAAAGTATTAAAAGTTACATCACTAAATTCCTCCATTTCATTCATTAGGCTCCTAGCTCTACCAACCTTTCCATTCTTACAAAGAGCATGAATCAAGGTATTGTACACAACAACATTCGCCTTGACACCGTGACTCTTCATTACTTGCAGAAGCTTAAACCCATCACCAATTCTATTCGTTAAGCAAAAACCTTTCATCAAAATCCCATAAGTGTAATCATCACCCTTCATACCACTTCCCATCATTTTCTTCCTATAGAATTCCCTAGCAATATCAATATCTTCTTTCACCAAAACATCAAGAATTGTATTCAACAGCTTCAGAGATGGAGCATCCTTCCCAAACTTGGGCACCAAATCAAGCACTCTGATTGCTTCCCTCATCATTCTAGCCCGCCCAAAACCACGGACAATAGTGATGAAAATGTCTTCATCCGGGGACGAACCAATCTTCTTGGGCATTTCATCAAGTAGTTGTTCAACAACCTTAAATTGTCGAAAAGTACAAAGCTTGTGGATCAAAGCTCGGTAGGTGGACGGAGTGTGGTTGAAGTTGGGAATCTTCGAGGCCCATTCGAAGGTTTGGAGAGCTTGGCTTGCTGATTTTTGCTCTAAAATGAGATGGGCTATTTGCTGGTGGGTCGGTACTAAAACGCCGGTAGCTGAGATAAATCTTGATTGAATGTGTGAGAAAAGCTGCAGCTTTTGATTAGTTCTTCTAGTTAGGAGTTTTGAAAGGCTAACGATATTTGACATGGATTTTGCAAAGACACTTCAACCACCTACGATCACTCTATTTTGCTCAAAAATCTTTGCCACATCATACAAATATTAGCTACAGCAATTCGCTCCTTATTCTATTTTCCGGCAAAACAACCCACCAAAAACTTGCCATGCACCGGCCGCCAGCCCTATTGAAGGAGCTTGCCGTCTGTCTACTCTTTTTCTTGCCCAATAACGAGTGATTACAATGTAAACGTGCGCTGAGAAATTATATTACGCACTTCCAATTCTCCCGAATCAAAAAGGCTCTGATTTCCTCTCCAACTGAAAACTCTTTACCTGAAATTGCTTTCAAAAGAAAAATCCAAGTGAGCATCGAGGCATGAAAGTGGCAGGTAAGCAGCAGACGACCCAGATGAGATTGCGGCGTGGTTAGCGACGAGACGGAGCATTTATGGACATTTAGCTTTTCTTTCAATTCTGAGTTTGAAGCATATATTTTGCAGCCCGGATAGAAGTTCAACCAGAAAAGGTGATAATAGGAGCGGGAGAGCCTGCTCTTTGTCAAAAGTTACAAGCTTTGAAACTTAATGTGCTAAGTGCTAACCACTAATTCTTCTTTCCTCATTTGACATTGCTATGTTCTCTTCTGTCTAGATCCATTTTTATAAGTATTCTTGCTCTGATTTTACTGTGTTTGAGCTCTGGCTTTCGTCATAACCCTTTTCTTTTTTTCTTTTTCTTTTTCTCCTTTTCTGTTTTCTAGTAATGTGAAGTTGTGATTTTTAGAATGTATAAAAGGGCGGCAGAGCAAAACTGCCTCACTCTCCTTCAGCTCTGCAACTCTTTCTTCAAACTCACTCAGGTCCACGCGAAAATTCTCAAGCTTGGTCTCCAAAAGAACCCTGTGGTCCTCACAAAATTCACCTCCATTTCTTCAGACCTTAATGCTATTCACTATGCTTGTTCTTTCACTTTCACTCCAGAATCAGAGCCTCATTGCTATGATACCTTCCTTTTTAACACTGTTATTAAAGCTTATGCGCAGACTACTCATTTGAAACACATTGCTATATGTTACTATAACAAAATGCTTAGTCATGGAGTTGAACCTAATAACTACACTTACCCTTTTGTTTTCAAAGCTTGTGCTGGCATTGGGGACCTGAGTTTAGGCAAAATGGTTCATGGGCTGGTCGTGAAACTTGGGTTTTTTAGTGATACTTATGTTCTCAACAGTATGATTCATATGTATTGCAGTTGTGAGAATGGGATTGAGATTGGAGAGAAACTGTTTGATGAAATGTCTAAGATCAGTTCGGTTTCTTGGAGTACGATGATGTGTGGATATGTGAGGTGGGGAATGTCAAGTGAAGCTGTCAGATTGTTCAGAAGAATGCAGGTTGCCAGCGTGAGGCCTGACGAGGTCACCATGGTCATGCTGCTAGCTGCATGTGCAGATTTGGGTGCGCTCGAGCTGGGGAGGTGGGTGGAGTCTTATATCGAGAAGGAGAAGATTGAGATGAGGCCGGAGCTATGTAATGCACTAATAGACATGTTTGCAAAGTGTGGCGATGTTGATAGTGCATTAAGGTTGTTTAGGAACATGTCTGAGAGTAAGAGGACTGTTGTTTCTTGGACTTCCATTATTTTTGGTATGGCATTGCACGGCTGTGGTTTGGAGGCCGTTTCACTGTTTGAGGAGATGAGGGGAGCTGGGGTGGTTCCAGATGATGTTGCATTTATCGGTTTGCTCTCTGCTTGCAGCCATTCTGGTTTAGTTAAGGAGGGGAAACATTATTTTGATTTGATGGTAAATGATTATGGAATTGCACCAAGAATAGAGCATTATGGATGTATGGTGAATTTGTTAAGCAGGGCTGGATTAGTAAAGGAGGCTATGGAATTCATAGACACAATACCTATGTCTCCAAATCCTGTCATCTGGCGAACTCTGATAGCTGCCTGCCGGGCACATGGTGATCAGCTGAATCTTGGCGAAAGAATATCCAAGGATCTCATCATAAATGAGCCTTCGGAAGAGTCCAACTATGTTCTACTTTCCAGCATTTACGCCAAAATGTTGGATTGGGAAAAGAAATCCACAGTAAGGGAAGCCATGGGAAAGAAAGGGATTAGAAAGGTTCCTGGAAGCACTATGATTGAGCTTGGTGATGGGATTTATGAGTTTGTTGCTGGGGATAAATCCCACAGAGAGTACCCAAAGATCTATGATATGTTGGATGAAATGGAGAAAAAGATGAGAAAAGCTGGATACATTGCCACAACATCAAATGTGTTGCTTGATCTTGATGAGGAAGATAAAGAAGGTGCTCTCAAAAGGCATAGTGAAAAGCTGGCTATCGCATTTGCGCTCCTGAAAACGCCTCCTGGATCTCCCATTCGACTCATTAAAAATCTACGGGTTTGTGATGATTGCCACGCTGCTACTAAGTTTATATCGATGATATATAGTCGAGAAATAGTGGTGAGAGATAGAAACCGTTTTCACCATTTTAAGAATGGATTGTGTTCATGTAAAGATTTCTGGTAATTCATATAGTCACCTTTCTGATATTCAAGAAAAAGCTTTCCTGAATTCCAAGAAAGGAAAGAGGGTTTTGTGGCTGAATCAACAAATATTGGACGAATTTTCATCAGGTTTAGCAGCAGTTGCAGAGAAGCAGCATCTTGTCAAGGCAAAGAGACCAATACCACCACTGCAAAGCTATATATCTCTATCTTCCTCTTGATAGCACTGTTTTCTTGGTGGTCACTGGAGAAACATCACCACACTATCTCCAAGAATCCATCTTATATGTGAATTTGGCCGGATGGGTCTACATGTAATTGAGTACAATGCATCCCGTCAATTGTACACCATTGAATTGAAGGAAGCTAACTGGTGAACTCAACAATCTTGTCTATTGTATACCGTTGAATTGAAATGGGAGTTGGGCAATTTTCACCATCCAACCCCACTCAATCCAACAATCTTGATTGAATCAAATGTATCATACTTAGTCGAACCACAAAATTTCACGAGTTTGACTGATTATGTGTTCACGTGATTTCGTCTTTTTAGGTGTAATAGTTTCAAATTTTTAAGTATTGCATGAAATCCCTTCAATAAGTCCATATTTAGGCCTTTTGCAGTACGTGCCGGTGCCGGTGCCCGTGCCGTAAGGTGAGCTCGGTTCCGACATGGAGCCGCACGGTCCACTTCCCCAGCTCTTTTCTAGGAGTGCCCCAAGGTACGTTTGGCTATTTTAATATTAATCTTATTGCTCCCATTGACTTCACACCAAATTCCACAAATCGAACCAATTTTTTGAAAAATATAAAATATTTGAATCATACAAATAAAGAGATATATTCATCACTAAGCAAAAGAAAAAAATATTAATAAAAAATTTTATGATGTGAAAATCTCATGTATGATCCCGTGGACAGACAATAAAGTGATTTGTCTACTAGCAAACCACCTATCAAAGAGGCAAGTATACCTTCCCCCCCCCCCCCCCCCCCGGGGGTTCCTTTTTTTCATAATTAAGTGCCCTTAATAAGTTTCATCAATCAAAAGCAGAAAACACGCACAAATCACTAATGTTGGATCTTATTACCATCATTGTAGATGCCTCATTGTCTGTTTCCTAACCTGCAAGAAAGGAACCTTTATGAGACCCATTTTGACAGGACGTCAAGATCATAATTATTATTTATTAGTCCTTGATACAATTTAATTTTAATTAATGCAGCTTAAACGCAAAACTCGGACCCAAATGAGCCTATCAGAGAAAGCAGAAACAATTTTTAAGGTTGTCACTTCATCATGGGCACTAAAGTAGGCTACAGAGATGATTAACATGTTAAAATCCCAGGATTGGTTGTCCAGATGAAAAGTAGTTTATAATAAAACATTATGCAAGCAACGAGTTGTTTTATCTTTTATTGAAGATAATTAGAGTAATTTAAGGGCACTTTCAATTCCTACAGGTAAGCCTTTTCCTGCTCATGCATAGAGTTCTTGAAATGTAACAACCTAGGCAGGCAGTATCCTTCTGCAAAGTCAACTATTAGTAATACTCAACTGCATATGAATTAAATGAAGAATAATCCCATGAGCTTGCATCGCTATTAGCATTCCAATGGCTTAGACAAGTCTGACAAGACAACCTAACAGCCCTGCATGTCGTGTTTTATTATCTTAGTAACATGTCATAATCACTAAATAACCAAATCATAGTATTTCTGGAAAGCAGATCTGAACCTTTTAGACTTAAGAGTGCATATTTTCTGATCAATGATTCAAAGAGATGACAGAAAATAAAGGTGGAAAAAGGTTGAGAAAGTACCTGAATGACCTCAGGCATTCTAAGTGAACTTCCCATAATGTTAGAGCACGGATGTTGATATGAGATGACACTGCAAATATGAAATATCTACAGAACAAAAGGAGATATACATAACAATTAACATGTAATGAATAAAGGAGCGAATCTAGGCATCATAGTTCATTTCTTGAACCATACATGCATATAAGAATGAAACAAGGTTGCAAGAGTGAAAAATCTATATTCCGTTGCATCAAGTAATACATAGAGGAAGATAAAAACAGAAAAAGTAACAGATACAAGGTAATCGAAATTCTTAACTCTTTATACTTGTCCTATTACAGAAGGAAGAATAATGGTCGATCTAGGATCGCCCTTGGCTAAGACTACAAAACTAACAAGTAAATAAGATCATTCAACGAACATGCCTCAACGTGGAATCAGTCAAAGTCTAAACTCCCCCCTCCATAATTTTCTTACCTACTCTTTTCCCTCTCAAGTGCAGATCCTTGAGAAGTTTTTCCCTGCTAATCAAGCTGACATCCTTTCTTTTGAAGGAAAAAGGGTTATGGCATCATTTTCTTTTTAGTGTCACAAAGCCATTGACACATAAATCTTTACATATCCGATCGATAAAGCAAGATAAAGAGCCCCATACAAATAGGAAATCTTGCAAGATTTTCGAATATAAAGAAATTTGTATCAATTGATATGAGTCACAAATGTCCAGAAATAAAAGATCAGAAGAGCCGAAAACTGATATAGAAGGGAGAAAAAACTGGAATTCAATGAAGGTAATGAGATTAGATATAAAGCTTTTCTTTCTTATTTTTACTATATTAGTGATACATAAACCAGCATAGTGATGAAGAAATGTGGATCTCTAATAGTAACACCACCAGCAATAACAACCAACACTGAACAACAACATATCAGCCTTCAGCTAATATACCTAAATCCCAGATCCACTCAGAAACAAGAAAGTCAACCTGCAGAACCCCAAATTTCTTCCTCACCATTATTCCAATTAATGTTGTGCTTCTACCTTTTTCCCCTTTCCATCTCCATCCCTATCATCCAACAGCTTCCCTGCCTCCTCATCGGCTGGTCCCCCCTTCTTCTGTGCTTCCATTGCTTTCAAGGCCTGCAATTTTGAGTGATTATAATACCCAACACCCAGAAATGCCAAACCATATCCAAACAAATTCAATGGGGTCACAATATCCTTAATCACAGACCAAGAGAAAGCAATCAACAACCAATCTTTCACCACTCCAGCTACATTCATGGTCAAAGCCGAAGTCTTTCCCACCAACAAGAACACAGCCAAGTTCAAAGAGAAAGCACAGAAGGAATTAGTCCCAAAAACCCAAAGATCAAAATGAAATTCTGATTTTTGCTGCTTCAACACAGGATACTCCATAAACACCCATGGAATAGCAAGAAAAGCCAAACAGCTAGGCGCAACGTAGTACAAAGAAGTAATGGGATTTAAACTAATCCCTTTTGAGGTTAACAAAATCTGAATCAACACCAATCTCGTAGCCTCAAAAACAACCGCACCCAGCTGCAGAAACACCCCCCAAGAATCGTACTTCGCCTCACCATAAGCAGCGATCGCCACTCCTAAAGAAATGACAAGCATGTTGGACATGGTGGAACTCTTGTAGCTGTCTTTCTTGAATAGAATTCCAATAGAATAAACAGCAACCGGCATAAGAGCCTTCAGCATTTGGATGAAGGAAACTGATAGATAGATGTAGGCCGAGTTCGATAGCCAGAGGGAGAGAGAGTAAAGAGCACCGATGGGCAACACTGAGGAGAGGTAGACGCGACGGCTGAGAGCGGCGGGCTCGACGAGTTTGAAAATGCGGACGGCCACGAAAGCGAGGGTTGAGCAGAAAGCCATGTGAATCATGGTGAGGGATATGGGAAAAGGCCAGTTGTAGAGATTTTTATCGAGAATGTATTTGTTGTAGACGATGACGGTGAATGAGAGGAAGATCCATATAGAGACGTACGTGTAGGAGAGAATGACATTTTTCCACACCCCATCTGCCAGTGTTCCGCCTTTTCCCATTGTTGTCGTTGGTGGTGGTGGTGGAAGAGCAACTGCGGCGGCGGCGGCGGTGGTGGTCGCGGTCCGTCGCGAGTGGACAAGAGGAGGATTTTTCTTACAGAGAAAGCCGAAGAGGAGCTTTACTTATAAAAATTGAGAAGAGGGAAAGTGGGAACGTGATGGTGCGATTAATAAAATAAAATCATAGACATTATATTATTAACACATAAAATTATTAATCAATCTTATATTTTATTAATAAAGATAATATTATTATTAATTTTTATTATTAGTATTAATAATAAACTTAGATATATAAAACACAAGGAAAAAATAGAAGTTTTTTCTACGATTTTATGGATTCTACTTATTTAAAAAGATATTTCAGCATTTCTCGCTCTCTAATACATAAAATTCAATAAACATAGTTTAAATTGGTATGAAAGTAGAATTTTTAAAATGAGAAATAAAAATTGAATATGGAAAAATATAAGTAAATGGGTTTTTTTGGTATATGAATGGTCATTTGATCCATTAAATTTTAAAATTTTAAATATTTATAATTGAATTGAAACATATGATCTGACAAAAATTCGAAGTCTAACTGGAAAAAAAAAATCAAGTTGAATAAAACCTTGCTTGAATTCAAAGCAAAGGTGTATTTAATGTATAAGAATTAGTTGTTTTTTATGCTATAAATTATATGAAAATGAGATTTTGAAAGACAAAAAATCATTTTCTTGAGGGAGAAATTTTAATCAAAATAGATATTGATTTAGATAGGATCCAAATTAATAAATGGTAGTTGTTATTTGACTTATTTGTAGAGGAAAGTGATTAATTGTTTTATTACTATAATTATATTTATTATACAACTAATTAAATTAGAAATCTTTTCTTTGGATTTTAATATGAAGGGAAATTGTAATCAATGGTAGGTGAGGCATTTTGCAATTCGTGACTTTCAATTTTTGGAAAATCACACATTGTGACATAGATTTACTGGTATTAAATAGTGAAAATTATGTTATATTATCAAAATATAAGTTAAGAATTTATAGAAAATTATGTGCATTAAGACTTCATAGAAATTATGTTAGACTATCACAATATAAGTTAATAACTTAGAGGAATTATGTTACATTATGACAATATAAGTTGAGAGTTTAAAGGATTGCTAAGTGATGTTTCTTTTTATCTCTTTGTTGACTTTCTTCGTTGATTAAGAACCGAAAAGGAGAACGTTTTATGTGTATTCTTTGCTATGGAAAAGAAGAAAATACCTCAACATTATTATGGGACTATTAACTTTGTGGGAAAAAACAATGGAAGTTAGTAAATACCAAGGTTTTGAAAATTGGATTAGGTTGAAGCATAAAAATCGGTTGAAAATCGGATCGGTTCAACCAGTTCACTTTTTTTTTTTTTTTAATTTTAAACATTTTTTAAAAAAGAAAAGAGAAGTTATAAGTTGAAGATGATGATTAAAAATTTTGGACATGTAATTTTTTGAATCATGAATTTATTTTTTAAAAATTTAATGAAGTGGTGTTATATGTGAATGCTTATATTTAATTTATTATTTATATTGTTTGATATCTCTTAAATTATATTGAATATTTAGCTTAGAAGAATTTATTTTTACTTAAAATTGAAGCAAGAAACGAATAATTATTTAAATTAATGTGAAACATTATTTTTTTCAAATAATATTCTTTCTATATCAATTGAAAATTTTATTTTTTGGTAATATTAAAATATTATATATATTTATAAAAATTAAATATAATTATTACGTCATTATGAAGTTATATCGATTCAACTAGTAGTCGAACCGGTTAAACCAGTAACCAATAACGTCACCGGTTCATTGTCCAATTTAATTTTGAAAACATTGGTAAATACACATCAAATTCATAAGGAGTTGAAACGTTAGTAAAAATGAGTTGAAAATGAGTTTGTATTTGGAAAGATTGTTGAAAAAATAATAACTATATTGATTTTAATAAGTTGTAAGTAGAGAAAAAAAGAAGATATATACGTTATTGAAAAAAAATATATAGGTTATTGAATAATGTATTTTGAAAATAAAAATGACAATAATGTTGGTT
The DNA here is from genome assembly GCA_018894105.1 of Jacaranda mimosifolia. Lineage (NCBI taxonomy): Eukaryota > Viridiplantae > Streptophyta > Magnoliopsida > Lamiales > Bignoniaceae > Jacaranda > Jacaranda mimosifolia. The sequence continues at coordinate 42,917,879 of CM032119.1, forward strand.
AAAAATATGTAAAAATAATGTTCTTCATTTCTAAAATAGTAGAAAATATGAAAATAAACTTTAAAAATGAAACCAAAGAGGCCCTAAGGCAACCTTTTTTTAGGCAAAATGAAAACTCAACACTCAAATCTCCAAGGCTAAGTGAAGGAAATAAAATGAAGACAAGTCCCACTTATTTTTTTCTTTTCTTTTCTTTTCTTTTCTTTTTTTCCCCTTTCCAAACAAAGAAAAAAGAAGGGAAATTAACGTAATGCTAAATTATTTTCATTTACCAGTACAATTCTCAAAAGAATTTTGAGTATTTTTCAGTAATGAACTCAAACCATGAAAAATAAGACATTTATATAAAAATAATGAACTTGCCTCAATTAAAATTATTTGACGGCACATATTCCGTCGCGTTGGTGTTCAATGCCCATCCATAGTGGTTCTCATTCTTGTAGTTAGTGTTTGGGAAGTTTAAACGTTCAAATACTTTCAAACCAGTATTAGAAATGAACTGACTCATCGACATACAAAACATGCCCTAGAGATATATCAGTCCCTTAATTCTTTCCTTCGATCAGAAATGATGGGATGCGTACTGAAAAATCATTAATTTTGTTAAGTACAAACTAATATGGAGAAAGCTGTGTTTCCAGCCCCTTCCATGACTCCCTTTGAAGATCAAACTTCTATACAGCCCTTGACCTCCAGGTCCTTGCTGCATAAACCTTAACATCAGCCTTAAATCTCCCAAACTTCAATCCTGCCAAGCTAGCTTTGGTCGGCTTATCAATTTAATGCTTTTGTTAAATCTTTCTTACAAAAGAGAATCCATTGGCCTTCTGCTTAGGTTTTTTGGCTTATCAATTTAATGCTTTTGTTAAATCTTTCTTACAAAAGACAATCCATTGGCCTTCTGCTTAGGTTTTTTGCCTAAATATCAATCTCGATCTTTTCGAACACCAACAACTTGCACCATGCACTTGATCAATCCTATAACAATATCATCTTATATTGGAAATGCCCTTAGTTGGAAGCCCAAATTCCCCAGAGGCTACCAGCTTTCCGCGTGGTCCTTCATCCATTCCCAACTCGGGTTTTTTGCCCAAATATCAATCTCGATCTTTTCGAAGCCCAACAACTTGCTTCATGCATTTGATCAATCCTATAATGATATCATCTTACATTGGAAGTGCCCTTGTAGTTGGAAGCCCACATTCTTGTTGGAATGCTTCGTCAAATGTAGAGCTATCAATCATGAAATTAAAAGACAAAAACAGCAGCAGCGTTGCAGAGCATGGGCTTCAACTATTTCTCAACTTGCTTCCCAACTCCAATCCACAGAAGCTAACAGCTTTCCGTGTGGTCCTTCGCCCATTCCCAACTTCCAAATTTCTTCTCCCCCAAGCAGTACATATATGGTACTCTGAACCCAATCTAGGCTTTCCTCTTCAACCTGACTAAAATATATTAGTTGACTATTGGGATACAAGAATTTATGCGGCACACCATCACTCTTAAGATGCTCACAAGGTATCTGATTTTTTCTCAAAAAAAAGGCAACCTGCCTCACACCTAGAGACATGCCTTAAATGACATTTATATCACCCACTATCAAGCACTGCAATTCCACAAGAAATCTGAATCGACTATTTAATGGTGATTCTTGCTACCTGATATCGAACAACCCATAACTAAAATACAGAGCAGATAATACATCATAACCATCAGAAATGAAATGAATTCCAGACGGCTGCATCAATTATCTAGGTTGAGCTGGCCCAAATTAATGAAAGGGTACAATCATATAGCCCTGGAGCAACCAGCAATTTCTTCCAAATAACTGGATCTGATATTAAGGAGAATTCAATATAAAAAAGATCAATATCCAGGAGCAACTTCCTCCTCTCTTACGTGCAGAGACATGGTTCTCTTGCTACATGGCATGAACAGGTTTAAGATGGCACTGCATGACATCAAGGGATAGCGTTAGCTAACGTTATAAAACAACACTCCATATCAAAAGAAAGGGATCATATCATCCGGCACCTAAGCTTTCCGTCAAATGACAAAAACAGGCACTAACAACAAAGATTGCATAATTAAAGCATACACAACAAGCAAGCAGCCCACAAAAGTTCAGTTTTAAAAAAAAAAAAAAAAAAAAGGAAAAAAAATGCAATACCTTAAACTTATCAATATGTGACCAATAACGCAGTATCAGACAATTTCACATCAACATTATAGGCAAAATAATCATGTTGACCTTGAATGTGTGTACCTAAGATACTTGAAAAGTGTCATTCAAAGAAATTAACAGCATTCGAACAGCAAGAAACCTAAGCAATCTAGCAACATCTCTTTGATTTTAACATAGGGAATTAAAAATGATAAATCAATCCAATCATAGGACAAAAGATGCAAATATCAAAGAATATGCGACAGAGCCCCATATCAAACATGGGGAGAAACCATACATGTTGCACAAAAAAATGAGCAATAAGAAAGAGCCTAAAAGGCAGAAACACATCATGTCCTGGTGACAAGCAGACAGATAAGACTTACTGTATGTAGATGTATCAATCTGCTCAGGCAGTTCTTTAATATCAACTTCAAATCTCTCTTGAACCTGCAACAGAAAGTAGCAGAATCTTATTTAATGCAAGTAATCATAAAGCAAATGAAACAAATGAGAAAAGCATCACAATAAAAAACCTGATTAAGAACGTCCGAATCAGAGGCAGAAGAGACAAATGTGATGGCAAGCCCTTTGGTGCCAAACCTCCCAGCTCTACCCACCTAGCACATAGATGAGAAAATCAAACAAAATCAGGGTTGAATGTTCAGACCCCAAAAACTTTACCACTGTGAAGGAAAGGAAACAACAAATTATACCCTGTGCAGATAAGTGTCTGCAGAATCCGGCATATCATAGTTAATCACAATGTTCACTCGTTCTATGTCAATTCCTCTTCCAACCAAATCTGTGGCTACGAGAATCCTCTTGTGCCCCTCCTTGAATCCCTTGTACCTTGTCAGTCTGCAAATCCCACCCATTCAAACAATAATTGAGCCAGTTCAAACAATTAATAATATAAGTATAATTGTCATAACTTCGAATGCTAAGAAACTTTCATGTCTTCAGTTGACCACAAAAAACAATATTACCCAGTATAGTCTCAAATAGAAAAATGTCCAACCCTTTGATAAGGAACATCCAGAAATATCTTAAACACAGATTGAAAGAATACATTGAACTCATGTGGCTTCTCATTAAGACTTCTTCAACTCAAGCACTTGTATAGTTCATTTCAAAGGAACAAATAAAAGAAGAATAACAATTCAAAGTCAACAGTGAGTTTTCCAATACAGAAGATCCAATAAGTTGGACATACCTTTCTTCTTGGGACATGCCAGAGTGAATACAAATAGATGGAAAATTACACTCCACAAGCAACTTGTTCAGCTCAGCAGCTCTATTGACACTTTTGACAAAGATGACAACTTGATTGAAGTCCAATGCATCGAGCAGATCATTCAGCTTCCGGTTTTTCTCCAGCTCACTCAATTTGATGTAGTGCTGTCATCAGGGTACCCAATTAGGGGAAATTACAACTTAAAAAAAACTAAAGAAGACCATTAAGATGTCAAAACCAAACCTGCACAAGACCATGAAGGGTCAATTTTGCCTCGTCGTCCACATAAATCTCCATAGGCTGAAAGGAAGAAATGTCACAGTAAAGCATATTAGGGGTCCATGAGAAGCTAATGGTATCCATTATGAAATGAATTCACGGATGAACATTGCCCGAATTTGAAGTTCTGGTCCATCCAATCAACTCCTTGCAGAGACTTTACCACTCAGCCCAACTAGCGTCACCACAGCTGCTCAAAGTAACTACTTATCCAATGACGTAAACAACCTAAGTTCCTTCCCAGCCCTCTCCCTCTGAATTTCTCCATAAAAATTATATAAAAAAACAAAAACAAAAACAATGGCCAAAGAAAATGAGGAAAAAAGCCGCTAAGTGCAAAAGGCACTGTTGAGCACCAGTTACAGAACTAGCAGACTCCTATGCCCCCGTCCACCAAACCTTTTCAAATGAATCATCAGATGTCAGATGGATAGATAAACACATGAGATGGCAAGCATACAGTGCTTCAACCACTGCATTCTTGACAAAAATGTTGCTTGCAGAAAGCTTGAATAATGGAAACATGGTAGACTTGAAAATTCAAGTAGGACTGGCCACAGGACATTACATCTTGCATGAATTTCTTGCAAACAGGTCGAATCTCCTTGCTGAGCGTAGCAGAGAACATCATTACTTGCTTGTCATGAGGTGTCATTTTGAAAATCTCCTGCACATCTCTCCTCATATCTGGGTATACAAAAAAATGAACAAGTAAATACTCCCATTTTTCCAGCTGCTTTGATGAGAGAGAAAACTGGAGGTTGACAAGACAGAGCCCAATAAATAAATTGGGAAGGCATACCAAGAGACTCGAGCATCTTGTCACATTCATCCAGAACAAAATGCCTCACATTTCTTAAAGAAAGGTCCTTGTCTCTTGCTAGACCAAGTATTCTTCCAGGTGTTCCTACGACGATGTGTGGGCATTCATTCTTCAAAAGATCTTTGTGGATTTTGATGTTGACACCACCATAGAAGACAGCAACTTTGATGTCTGGCAAATATGTGCTGAATCGCTCAAATTCATGACAGATCTGCAAATTAGGGAACACAAAGCACGATAAGTGAAACATCCCTCAACTATTGATCAAAGCAGTAGTCATAAAAAATTATCACACTTGTATATTATTGGTCAATTAATGTTTTAATAATTTCATACAGAAAGCAACATCATCTCCAAACTTACAAAATTCCAAAGGAAAAAAAAAATCAGAAGTAGTTTACATGCCTGATAAGCCAGTTCCCTCGTATGACAAAGAACAAGAGCGGCAACTTGACCTGCAATGGGTTCAATCTGCTGTAGTGTTGAAAGAACAAACACAGCAGTTTTCCCCATACCAGACTTTGCTTGACAAATAACATCCATCCCCAGAATTGCTTGAGGTATACACTCATGTTGAACTGATGAAGAACCAAAGAAATTTGACCCAAGGAAGCCTCAGTTTCAATTAAAAAAGGTTTTACCATTCAACTTCTCCAGGGTAGAGTGATATTAGTGATTTACCTGAGAAAGAACATACCTTTTGTAAGTCAAGACCACATATAATAATTTATAACAAGGAACCAAGAATAACAAAGACATAAAAGACCAACACCATCAAGTATTCAAAAATGATAGGACCTTTACATAATATATGTATTACAAAGACAGAATGAAATCTTCTTTGAGCATGTAACCTTCTGTAAGAATGTATCACAAAATGTATTCATTACTTTCTCTTGACAATAATTCCAATAGATGCGGCAACTAAAGTGCACGGAGTTCAATTCAACATAGTTCCCGCCATCAACAACAAGAAGGAAAAATGAACTTGTAGAAATTCAGAAAGATGTATGAGAAATAAAACCATAAAAAATGTATGTGCGACGGGAACGATATTTGCTGCCACAAATTTTAAGTGCAAGAACATAGAAACAATTTATCATAATTGTTAAAATGCAAATTTGATAAGATAAAGCAACAAGCCAACAACATCCAACATCATTCCCCTACAGTCCAAAGATCTAGTGACACTAGGATTTTTGGTGCTCAAAACGAGTTAAGGTCATTTCCAAACAAACTTTCACTGTGAGATAAGCATAATTAAGCTATGCGACTAAACAACCGGAACAGTTATCTTGCCTTCTGATGGATGTTCAAATCCTGAATCCACAATAGCCCGTAAAAGCTCTGGCTTCAAGAGGAAGTCTCTGAATCCTGAACTGTGAATCCCTACATATCCCCTGCAATATAGAAGATGGAGAACACCTCAAGGAATTGACTAATATAGATAGCAGGCACATAGAACACAGAATCACTCAACTACACCCACCCCCAACTAAAAAAAGGGAGAGGGTGGGGGGTTCTTCTTGGAAATCAAAGTCCAGAAGTCAGTTGTAATAATGCATACTTAACTGAATAAAACAAAAAGGGGAAACAAAAAGCTGCAGATCTGGTCCAATTAACCCTCTGCAGCTCTCAAGGCAATAAAAGGCACATAATTTACTTACTAAAACTAACAACTTTCTATGAAAGAACAAACTTTACACAGATTCAACTAATAATAAAAATAGGAAATGCAACTCAAAGAGGGTTATAGATCTAAGCAAACCGTATTCATGAAAAGACTGCGACATATTAAATTAAGCTGATTTAAGCAAGAAGATTATCCATTGCGAACTCACTTCTTGCCGGACTCGCCGTTGACTTTGGCGTTGACAGAGTCAAGGGCTTTTTCATCTTCTTCCTCATAGTCGAGAAGCTCCTCTTCGTACGCATCGTTCTCCTTCGTGTCTCCCATTTACCTGTCTGCCACAGAAACAACTCATCCATAAACAAAACTCCATCTTACACAGTCTTGAAACTCCCCCCCCAAAAAAAAAACGAAAAGTGAAAAGGAAACAGAAACAAATCCCAACTAGGGCAAACAAAAACACGATGTATGAGCAAATCTAGTATTTCACTTGGCTTACCTGATCGGATTGAGAGGATAGGGGTGTTAGGATCAGGGTTTCAAAATTTCTGCAGAGAAAAACGTCAGAGAAAACAGAGAAAATTGTTGCTTAGATGAGAGAGCGATAGGGTTCTGGAAATGGAGGTTGCGGCTCTACTATAGAGAGGAAAGTCTATGCGGGTTCGCGGTTGTGCCCTCGGAAGAATGTGATAATTACAGGAGCCTGTTTGGATATTTTCTTTTCAAAAAAAGAAAAAGAAAAAGGAAGAAAACTACATTAAAGCGTTTGGATTTGTTTTATGTAAGCATTCTCATTTTTTGGTGAAAAATAATAGTGAAAACTTAGTTATAAATGTATTTTTAAAAATAAAATATTGTTTGAAAGTTTTATTTAAAAATATAATGATTATGTAAGATTGAAAATGAATTGTATTTAGACAATATAATGTTTTGTATTAAAAGTTGTGCAAATATAAGTATGAAAAAATAAAAATTAAAAATAGAAAGAGAGTGTAATAGTGTATTTGGAAAAATGTGCATAAATGAAAATATTTGTAAAAATATAAAAAAATTTGATAACTTTCTGTTTTTATTTTTAGAAGAAAATAAAAATGGGCTTTGAAAACAAAACCAAACAGTCGCTTAGAACAAAACTCACTCTATAATACAAGTTTATAACACAATCCATATATCTTTTATTTTTTCCTATTTTTTTTACATCAAAAATTTATTAAGATTTTGATTTTAAACCTCCCACAAAAACTAGAGAGTTATTTTATTGGATCAATTAACTAGTTAAATGTATTTATTGTTTAATTTGCTAGTCATCTTTTAGTTGTCGAACGAAATCCAACAACCAGAATAATTTTGTTACCTAGTTTGGGAGCCTTCTTCCACTTGTCGGACAAAATCCGACAATCAATTGCTAGTTCTTTTTACCAACAAACTTGTTTTTTACGTTAATCATGACAGAGAATATAAATTTCATGACAACATGAAATGATGACAAAAAATATAATTTCCACGACAACATGGAATGATATCATGTAAAATAAATAGTTCAAATTCATCATTGTAATATTCCATATTCCGTTGTCGAGTTTTTTATGACAAAAAATATAAATTCCATGACAACATGAAATGATATCATGTAAAATAAATAGTTCAAATCCATCATTGTAATATTCCATATTCCATTGCCGAATTTTTGATCATCCAGAATTCAAACCTTTAATATATATATATATATATATATTTCATCTTCTATTCACCAGTGCAGAAGTATACAACTAGCTATGATTAAGCTCTACATTGTATCATTCAATAAGTGCAGATCTACTAACCAAACAAAACTTTCTTGCTCTATAACATTTGCTTCATACATAATTCTGCAGCACATCTGTTAAATGTATGCCTCCAAGCTCTAATAAGAACATTGCTTGATTATCTTTCTACACAATAACTAAGCTTCTTTCTTCACAGCTGGAGTTTCACTTCCCATATTCATCGAACTCGCTACCTTTCATTGGCGGCAAAGAGAACATGTTTACAGTGGAACTTCCACTTCTGATCTCCTTGAGGGTCCGTAAGGCTGATATAGTAAGCCTCAAGTACATGTTCTCCATGCATTTAATCTCTGCAAGTTCTTCAGGCATTCTAAGTTTTTCAGTCTCTTCCTCAGCTGCTGGCTGGTCGCTGCAGCCTTCCTTCTGATCAGTATCTTCTGGAGGGGTCAGCTGCTGATGCCGTGAGAAGATGCGATAGATCATTATCTCACACTCCTTCACTAGTTTGTTTATTACTTCGGTTCGAAAGAATGGCTCCTGTAGAACCTTTTGGATGAAAGGCAACCGAATCAGATCACCACTTCTCTTATCATACTTCTTCAAAATCTTTAGTAGTCCTGCTCCAGCAAGCAGAAGGGTACAACCATCAACTCTAGCTTGCAACCATCTAAAGGGATCGTATGATAAATACGAGGACAAGGCCATATGCAGTACTCCAAAATTTAATTCCTATACTCAATGCAGGTGAGTGAGAAAATGGAGTGCAGAATACAGGTTTTTTAGTTGATTTTTTCCATTGAAACAGAGCCTTTGTACATGTAATTCTTCTTTCATAACCACACTGTAGTCCCACTTCACTCATGCAACATTAACAAAGGTATAATGCTACCAATCAGTAAAAGAACAAATGTTCCACTCTGCTAACCATGTAAATGAACATCCCTTTTCTCCTTCCAGTTTCTTTCCACAATCCTAATCAAATACTTTCTGTTCTTATTTCCTTCATTGTTAATCATGAATTGGTTTCTGCAGCCATGCAAATCAACCACTAGTTAAAATCCCATAACATTTCAGAGCTCGTATATAAATTGGACTGCTGGTCACCATTTTTAGTTCTTTATCACCTCTCTGTTAAGTGATAGATAATACATGACCCCCACACAAGGTATATTGCATGACAGTGGAACTTTTATTGAAAACTTGAAGCTCTAAATCTTTGCAATTTAGCAAGTTATTTTAAACGTTTCCCCAGTTATGGACAAACTGTAAGCAGTCCATGACTAGTGATCTAACTTCAGGTGAAAACTAGCTATCAACACACAGATAAGGAAATCCCATTAAACTATAGAATTGGTCTGTTCACTGGGGAGAAACCATAACTTCAGCTTGCATCCCTTCAAGCCAAAGCATTGTTAATGATAGCTATATTTCTTGCTATAATGCCAACTAAATAGCAACTGCAAGTACCCCAAGAACAACCAACAAGGAAACAAGCGAACATAATGGCAACTTATGGCAGTAAAACCGAAGTCGCTGTTATCATGTGATAATCCATATATACCACAGGAAGCTATTCTATAGTTATAGAGTAAAAAACCTGTGTAGTTAAGAGCACTGTAGTTTTCCAGCAAAATCATCTCTCCATGAAAATCCACAAGCGTTCTTCCTACTTTCATAAGATCTTCTTTTGAATCCTTAGCCTCAGCAACATCATCTTTCAGCAGCTATGTTCAACCAAAAAAAACAAAATAGAATAAAGATTACAAAGAAAAAAGAGAAAACAAAAGGGATGGGGGTTCCATTAGAACACCACAGAGAAAATTGAATCTTGAACAACACTATGTATTCTCAATTTGCAACACCAGAATCCATCCATTGATTCCCTAATCTTCCAAAATATTAACAAAAACATTTATTTGGTTTTAAATGATTACAGGAGAGCTCTTCCAACATAAGTTATCACATATCTTAATTCAATTATATACACCTTTCCATTCCCAATGTCACTTTCATCTGCTATATACGGAGCCAAACGGGGCCTAAACAAAGAAGATGCCCACATAACTTCAAAAAAGAACGCAAGAACAGAGGAGAAGAGAAATACCTTAAATCTGATAATGTACTCTTCCTCTTTATCCATGAAGAACCCATTAAACTTCTTGATCTCCCCCTCCAAAAGCCGCACAAAATCTTTCATCTCCTTCGTCACATTCTTCCCTTCATCCCCTTCGTCCACTTGATCATCTCCCAATCTGGGCCGTTTGGACAACCTCTCATTATCATCATCCACAACATTTTTCGAAGGAGAGATCAATTTCAGCTGCTGTTTCAAATCTTTGTAAGATATAAACTTGTCCTGCCAATCCGGGAATGTCTCATCAAGCAGCTTTCTCAGAATCTTCCAGAACTTCATCTTTCGAAAATTTCAGCAAAAACTGATAACCAGAAGAGGAGAGTAGACGGAACCGAAGATGGAAGTGAGCTTATATATACATCCATGGCTGTGTGTATGGATGGAATCGAGAAAATGGGAGAATCGAATATTCGATGGTTACGTAAAGCGGGAATATGCGAATATTCACGAGAATATATTTTGCGAGATTAAATATTCCCATTGGTTTGACCGGTTGAAGGCGTTGTTTGTTGGTGGTTTCTGTTTATTTGTCATTAGGCCCCTCATTTATTTGCAAATTATCAATTTCCCCCTACATCCAAGGTATGTAAAATATAATCAAATTGAGTCGAGCTCGATCAATATATTATTAACTTCGGAAAGAATTTCTTCTCAAATTTAAAATCTTGATTGATTTCTATTTATTTATTTAAATAATATCAAATGAGGTTAATTTAATCGAAAAATTAATATTAGTAATTTAATAAAATTTTGTTGTAGACTTGGGAAAATTCAACTCATATTTGTGGGTACCAAAAAAAATACGGGTAATGAACATTGTTTCTCCAATCTAAAAAATTGTTGGTAATTTGACCTGTACCCAATTTACCCGCCGCTTTTTTTTCCGGTCCGTGGGTACCCGTGGGTAACCCGTATATATAAATATTTATAGCAAATTAAATTAAAAATTATATCATAAAATAAAACCCTAAATAACAAAAAGTTTGAACTTTTGAGTAATTATATTTGGCATGTAATAGAATTTAAGTTTGAACTTTTGAATGTGATGTATTTTAAATTTGGTAGATTTTGAATACTTAAGGTGTAAGTTTTAAACTAAAATATTATTAATATGCTTTAGGCATTTTGTTCAATTTAATGTTTGAAATTTGTAGTCTTTTTTTTTTTTTAGTTTTATTTAGTTAATATTTGAATAACATCATGTAAGTTACAAGTTGGATATTACTTTTTCTTTAAATATAAAAAAAATAAAAATAAAAAATTATGAATACCCACGGGTTACCTGTTACCTGTGAGGACGGTTAACGGGTCCCCTACCTCGTACCTAATAAAAAATGGGTAAATTTATCCAACCTATTTTTACCCATCATTGGGTTATTCGTGGGTACCAAATTATCAGGTTTACTATATCGTATTAGTTATTGAATTGTTGAGTTTAATTAAAAATAAGCCCGTAAAAACTAGCAAATGAAGAAAAGTGTACAATTTTGATTTGACAATTTTGCAAATCAATCTATAAAATAGGCTTTAAAATTTTTACTTTGAGGTGAATTTTGAGTAGTTCGTCCAATTTTTGTCATATAAATTAGATAATATTAAGAATTTTGAGGGTTAATTTGGCAAAAATTATATTTACCTTACAAGCCCCCCTTATTTTTGAAAAATTCTTGACGAAAAGCAAAGTAGGTTATGTTAGGAATGTGTAATATTCAAGAAGAAGAAAATTTTGGACAAACTCATCAATTGTTATATATGTAGTATTACATGTTTATAACTTAAAACAATTATGCAATTATGAGATGCACAAGTCAATAATATTATTATTGAGAATTTAGTTATGTACATAAATTAACGAGTTTGATCATTTATATGTTATATTTGTTCAGTATTTTCACGTAGATTACATACGTAAAAAAAGATAAATAAAGTGAAATTTTTTTATATACTTATGTAGTTTTAATTTGAATAGTTAAATTAAATTTTACGTATATATATATGTGTGTGCAAATTCAATTGTAATTAATGATGTGTCACTCTTAACCATCTAATCATACCATAGATATGGATAATATATTATGATCGAAAACAAAAGGAATGAGAATATATATTGTTGAGTCCACTTATTCCATTTCTTAGTCATGAAAATGAAAAAAAAAAGCCATTCTTTTTTCCCTTTTTCTATCATTAATATTCGGTAGGATTTTTCTCTTTAATAAACCTTTGCATATGTTCCAAGAGCACTAGTGTTGTTTTACTAGGCAAAAGTCAAGAATATCATTGTCTTTGTGTGAAGACAGCTTCCAAGGTTTGAGCATAAACTACAATAGTGCTTTAAGCCATTAAAGAATTCACAAAATCTCCATCCATCCCTTGTGAACATGGAAAAACAATAGTCATGTTAAAAAATAGGTTTCAATTTATGTTTCCTAGTGAGAAACAACTTTTGTTGTCTATCTCATCTTGTACATCTCAAGAGACAATAACCTTAAACAAGAAACTAGACCTTTTCTTCAAAGGGACAAAAAAAAAATGGAAAAGGGCCCCTTAAACAAGAAAGCATGAGAGAACTTGCATTCTAATAACAACCTGACGAGATCACTATGGTCACATGTGGCCCAACAACACAAGTCTCCCAATTTTCCACATAATATGAGAGTCAGGAGTTCGAGTCCTAACGGATTTCTAATGTTGTGTATAAATAAAAAAAGAGAAAAAAAAAAGCATAAGAGAGAAATTTAGTTCTTCAAATAGGAAAATCTTAAGTGCTTTGATTCTGTATATACTCAAGTTAAAAATTTGATACACTTAACACACATTCATCTGTATTAGCATCTATTTATCAAATTAGAATAAAATATGAAATATGAAATAAAATAGAGGGTCGAAACTGCTGCCTCCAAACCCAAGTTATCATCCTTGCTTGTTGGCTGAGCCCTTTGGACTTGGCTTCCTTATGCAACTTTCAAGTTAGCCCATTTGAACAATCTTCCATTACTTCCATTCTCATCCATTCTTCTTGGATTTTCTTGTACATTTCCCAAGTAACAAACCACAAAATCTCTCTCCACTTTGAACAAAGGGATGTTAGATTAATGTACTATTATATCTTGATGCTAACATGCATTAAAAAGTTTTTGAACTCGAAGCAAAAGATATTTCTTTCTTCAAATAAAGGTCAATCTTTAGATTCTTCATCAGGGCTATATCAATTCTTGGTTTTCTAAGGCTTCTCCATAAACCATCATTTGTTGCCATATTCAGGTTCATATTCATTTCTCTTATGCTTTCTTTGTAAGAGTATTTCTATGTTTGTATGCCTGTTTGATGTTTTTAACATAGTACTATACATTAGTATTTGTTTCAAGTGTTTTAGGTAAAAACATGGCTCCTCGCTTGCTTCATGGAATGCTCCATGCAACCATATATGAAGCTACCAGATTACAAGGTGGATTCAGCTTCGATTTATGTGGCACGGTATAATAATTTCTCTGTTTCAGACAGCTTGTGTTCTTGTTCGTTGAATTATATGTAAATTTATGGTCCTTTGGTTATATTGATGTCATTGTGTTATCAGAATGATAATCCTGCAGTTCTTCTGATGATGCTTTTTCTTTTATGTTCTCCTGTTATGGCTATTGCTGTTTGAAGAGTGGCACTGCAAAAAGAAGGACAAAAAAATTCTTATCAGAATTCAAGAAACTTGTGCTTTGTCGGCCTGAGGTACGTACATTTGTCAGAACATGGTATTTTCTGAAATGAAACATGAAAATCTACAGCTGATGAAAGTGGAAACTTGACTAGGTTGTTGGTTCAAGGCTCTATGCTACCATCGACATAGGAAGGGCAAGGGCAGCAAGGACTAGAATGATTCAGAACGAGCATTCTAATCCACGTTGGTATGAAGATTTTCACATATACTGTGCCCATACTGTTTCTCACATAGTTTTTACTGTCAAAGATGATGATGCTATAGGAGCAACATTGATTGGTAGAGCATATTTACCTGTGGAGGAACTTATGAGTGGGCATATGGTGGATAGATGGATAGAGATATTGGATGAAGATAAAAATCCCATACATAGAGGAGATTCAAAAATCCATGTAAAACTGCAGTTTTTCAATGTTGTTCAAGAAATTAACTGGTCTCAAGGCATAAAAAATCCAGCATTTGGAGGGGTGCCTTATACATTCTTCATGCAGAGGAAGGGCTGCAAAGTTTCCCTCTATCCTGATGCCCACGTCCCAGACGACAGTATTACGCAGTTTTTGAAGTCTGAGGAGCTTTATGAGCCTCAAAGATGCTGGGAAGATATATTTGATGCTATTAGCAATGCTAAACACATAATATACATAACAGGCTGGTCTGTTTATACTAACATCACATTGATTAGGGACCCCAAAAGGCCAAAGCCTGGAGGAGAAATCATTCTTGGAGAACTGCTGAAGAAAAAGGCAGATGAAGGTGTGAATGTTCTGATGCTTGTGTGGGATGACAGGACATCCATTCAAGAATTCAAGAAAGATGGCCTAATGGAAACTCATGATCAAGAAACTAAAGCTTATTTTGAGAACACGAATGTTCATTGTGTCTTGTGCCCTCGGAATCCTGATGATGGGACTAGCATTATCCAGGGATTTCAGGTCTCAACTATGTTTACTCACCATCAAAAGACAGTTGTGGTGGACTGTGAACCCACTGGGGGGATGTCTGATAAGAGAAGGATAGTTAGTTTTGTTGGTGGAATCGACCTTTGTGACGGCCGATATGACACAAGAAATCACTCCCTTTTTAGGACATTGGATACAGTTCATCAAGAGGATTTTCATCAGCCAAATTTTCCAGGTTCTTCAATCAAGAAAGGCGGTCCGAGGGAGCCCTGGCATGATGTTCACTGCCGGCTTGAAGGGCCTGTAGCTTGGGATGTGCTTTACAATTTTGAGCAGAGATGGAGAAAACAGGTTGGGGATCAGTATATCTATTCAATCGATGAGCTAGACAGATTCATCGTTCAGCCAACTGAAGCCACCTCATCAGAAGATCCTGAAACCTGGAATGTCCAAATATTTAGATCAATCGATGGTGGAGCTACTTTTGGTTTTCCAGATAAGCCGGAGGAAGCAGCAGCAGTAGGGCTTATCAGTGGGAAGGATAATGTAATAGATCGGAGCATTCAAGATGCCTATATCCACGCTATTCGTAGAGCAAAAAACTTTATCTACATAGAAAATCAATACTTTCTTGGGAGCTCATTTGATTGGAGAAAAACAGGAGATATCATCATTGAGGACATAAATGCTTTACATCTCATACCAAAAGAGCTTTCTTTAAAGATAGTCAAAAAGATTCATGCTGGGGAAAGATTTACAGTCTACATAGTGATTCCCATGTGGCCAGAAGGGATACCTGAAAGTGGTTCAGTTCAGGCAATCTTGGACTGGCAAAGGAGGACAATGGAGATGATGTATACTGATATTGCCAATGCCTTAAAAGCCAAGGGACTTAGCGATGTGGACCCTAGGGAGTACTTAACATTCTTTTGCCTTGGCAATAGAGAAATCAAGATGCCTGGAGAATATGCGCCTCCAGAGAAACCTGATGCTGATACTGATTATAGTCGAGCCCAGCAGTCGAGGCGATTCATGATATATGTTCATTCAAAATTGATGATAGGTGAGTAAATAACTTCTCCTCCAGAGTTTGAAAAGATATATTATCAAGAATTAGGATCTTGTAGTCTAAATGTCTCTATGCTCCATCGTCTTTTCCTTACCAATTAACTTCTTGAGTTTGTTTCTAATCAAACAGTTGATGATGAATACATAATCATTGGATCAGCCAACATCAACCAAAGATCAATGGACGGGGCACGAGACTCTGAGATAGCAATGGGCGGATTCCAGCCCCATCACCTGGCTAACAACCAGCCGGCCAGGGGACAGATATTTGGCTTCAGAATGGCCTTATGGTGTGAACATCTTCAGCGTGAGGATGACATATATCTTCAACCAGAACACCTTGCATGCATTAGAAATGTTAATGCAATTGCTGATGAAAACTGGAACTTTTACGCAAGTGAAAAGATTGAATATGATCTTCCAGGCCATCTTCTTCGTTATCCCATTAGTATTGCTAACAATGGTGAGGTTACTGCTCTTCCAGGGTTTGAATTCTTCCCTGATACAAAAGCTAAAGTTCTTGGCACCAAGTCAGAGTATCTTCCCCCTATCCTCACTACTTGAGGGAAATTCCAACTGTTGTAACTGTTAGAAGTGAAACAAATAAATGTAACATTAATTTCATTACATTGAATAGTACCAAATATTTGTTTGGTTTTTAGAAAACACAGTGCCAAAGGGTCCTATTCAGAGTATACAATCTGAATTGCAATTGATATATGTATGAAATATGAATTCATTACTCTAATTTAATCCAATAGTTGCAAATTAATCTGATAAGGGCAGTTATGAGCTTACACTCATGAGAACAAGTGGCCCACAAACCCCTACTGCCCATTGCCCACTTAGCACAAACCCCTCTCTCCCCACTTCTAACTTTGCTTGCTGCACATTTTGTGCTGTAAATTGAAGAACCAACTCATCATACAGTTGTTGGTTTTGATTAGATCAAAAGGGTAATCTGTTTCTTAATTAGAATGTTCAATTTCTTCTCCTTCTTCTTCTTCTTCTCTCTCTCTCTCTCTCCAATTCTTGTTTTCTGCTTTTCTGAGTTAACTATCATCAGTAATATCATCTTTTAATGCAGTGGTGGTGTAAATCAGTTCCTTCTTGGATTTCTCATTTAATTGCATGCATGGGGTCAGTTCTAATCCCACCCTCTAATAGTTTGTCTATTCAAATACCCAATCCATGAACTTAGATAAGGGAATAATGGCAGGGAACTGTTGGAAAGATGTAAACCTTTTTGAAAAACCAAAAGTTTTATTCCTTTTCATAACACAGGGGATCTTTTTCTTGAGCTTTTGGGTAAGCAATCTTAATGTCAAGAATTTATTTGCTTTAATTTGGTTCTTCTTAATGCGGTTTGGAATCTTGGTTTTGCTTCTGTTTTAAGCAAGCAAAGATATTGAATGTAAGCAGAAAGTTTTGGCCTTTTTCTCTTTAATTTACATTTTGCTTCGCTTGGTGGTGAAAAGAGTTTGTTGGATTTTCTATATGCCCTACTTAGATTTATGGAATTAGCTATACCACCACAAGGCAGTTGTACAAGAAATTGAATAGAATTAGGAAATAGCACCAGCTATGCATCATAAATGCTGTTCAACTATACAGATGGAGACTTGTGTTGGAAGAAGGCCATTATGTTCTTTCCTGGGGTGTTGTAGGAGGCATTTTCAAGCTCTGATTACTTTGATTATGGAAAGATTGAAGAATAAGTGCCAAAACATTTTTAGTGTAAGAGGTCATAATGATTCTTGAACATTTCATTTGTTTGCTTCACTTTTTTTGAAGTTTTCATTTGCTTCCATTTAGTATGAAATTTTGCCTTAAAACTTCCATTTGAGTGCTTTTCTACTTCTGGATGTTGGAGAATTAGAGTGCTTTAAGACCTTAACATCTTTGCATTTTCTGCTGATACACTAATCACTTATGTTGTAATAAACCTAATTTGTTACAGAGCAGAGGTTGTCTTGGATGCTGTACTAATACATCAGTCGAAGAGCCGCTCAAGGGACTGAAAATTCAAGGGCAACATGTAGCGAAACTTGATCTACCAGAGGCTCTTTGGAGCACTAGCTCAGCTGATATGGATAATAGTGCCCATAGAAGTATCTCATCAATCAGCACTTCAAATCAAACACTTGATAATCACAGCAGCAGTGCTGGTGGCACAGGCAACCCCACTGAATTTGTAAATCATGGCAAGTGATTCTACTCTATCCTCTTGTCTAGAACTCTAGGACAGATGCAACAGGTTTTGTAAGAATTATTAGCCTTAAGACATTCTTGAAATTCAACATGTTAAGGTCCAAACTGCTTTGTTCCTGCTGTTTAGTTTCTTTTCCTTAACTGCCTAATGTGGGATGTTCTGTTGAACTAGATGGGAATTAGAGGGTGACTCCCTGAATATAGACATCTGACTTATTCTTTGTTTCTTTCTTTTCTTGGGGATCTGAAGGACTTCTTCTTTGGAGCCAAACAAGGCAGCAGTGGGTGGGAAATAAGGGATCTGAAACACTTGTACAAGCACAAGAACCCAAATTGAGGTAAGAATTCCTCGCCTTTAGTATAGCAAGAGTTCAATGATGAGAACATGGGGGTACTAAACTGTCAAGCTCAGTTGAGCCGAACTTGGGGAAAATTTCTGAATTCGAGCAGACCACATATATGAGGGTCGAACTAAACTCGACCTCGACAAGCCTAATTTTCGGATTAATCGATTAAACTCGAATTCTCAAATGAACTTTTAACAGCTACGAGTTTTTAACAGCTTAAAAATATAAGTAGTTTGAGATTAATTCGAAGTAGCGCTCAAGCTTGAGTCGAGGTTGGCTTGTGAGCTGACGCGATACGTTTGAATGATTTTTCCCTGAGTGTTAAATGAAATTTATGTTCATGCTGTCTATTTTGCAGCTGGGATGCAACTTATGAGAGTTTGCTTGGGACCAACAAACCTTTCCCCCAACCCATCCCGTTGGCTGTGAGTCTGCTCTGCTCCATTGATGAATATTTATGTCAGTTTCTCTTTGGTCTTTTCTTAACTTCTAAAGGGTTCAACAAACAGGAAATGGTTGATTTTCTGGTTGATGTCTGGGAACTGGAGGGGCTTTATGATTGAAATTGTAGGAAAGAGGATACAAAAATTTTCAACTGTGATATTGTTGTTTTAACCTTACAAAGAAAGCTGCTACTTAAGCAGATTCCATGCTGCAAGTGTTCATATAGACATAAGAGTTGATCCTATTTTACTTTGATTCTTTTTGAGGTTCCAACTTTCAAGGAATTTGTATAGCTTGTTATATCAAGAGGGGTTGTAAGGGGCCGTTTGGTTTTGTTTTCTATAGGCATTTTCATTTTTTGATGAAAATGAACAGTTAAAAGTTAGTTATAAATGTGTTTTTGAAAATGAAATGTTGTTTTGGAGGTTTTTGTTTAAAATGTAGTGATTATATATGGTTGAAAATGGGTTGTATTTGGAAAATGTAAGATTTTTGTATTAAAAATCGTGCAATTGTTAGTAGGAAAAAATAAAAAGTGCAAATGGAGAGAGTGTAATAGCGTATTTAAAAAAATGTGCTGAAAATGAAAATATCTGTGAAAATAGGAGAGAAGTTGATAGTTTTCTGTTTTGAAAACAAAACCAAACGGGCACTAAGTGCAATCATCCCCTTAAATTCATATAAAGTCATGTTATATGTTTTTATTAAAATTTAAAAAAGTTATTCTCTTAAAAATAATGAAATCGTTTTTACGTTTGATAGATATTCAATCTCGCCTTTTAAAATTAAAATTTTTGATGTCGTATTTGTTTTTGTCTTTAGAATTATTTATATATTCATAATCACTTAAAATACAATTATTTTCACAATTTAGAAACGTTAAGTTAAATTTCCTCAAGGGAGGTCTTGTAAAGTGCTCGATGCAGAAATTTGCATTAGAAGATCTAAATAAACTTGCAATTAACTAATTTCTTATTAGGTTTTGATATAAAAATAAATTGAATTTCCTTAATTTCTTTAATAAGATGCTTCTACATCAATATTTTTTATTAAAAATTTCAATATAATTAATTTTCTATATTTAAAAAACCCATAAATATACTTTTTAATCTGAAATAGTCATTTCGTCAACTTTTTATTCCAAAAGACACAATTTTTTGACTCATTTTTTTGGGCTCGGGCTAATTTTGTCTAATAAAAAGGAAAAAGTTAATAACTGCCTTATAATTATTGGAATAAAAAAGTTTGTGGAATTAATTTTTTTATTTAAAAATAATGTTATGGAATTTTTAGACAAAAAAATTATTTTAAGGAATTTTTAGTTTCCTTTTTTTTTTTCAAAAAAGAAAATCATTTTTTTAAAATCAAGGGGGTTAGGCATTGACCCCAACTTGTGTATTGATGAAAAGGAAATACATATTGGCAATTACACTGAAGACCGCTTCCTACCCATGCATCAAGGCTATACAAAATAACATAAAAGATATCACAAAGGTCACCCTAATTAAGATAAATTATACAAATTATCATCAAAAGAGACTATACAAATTATCATTGACCACAAAAAAGAAAATCACTTCTTGCAAGGATGATTAGTGGGAACCATAAAATGGGCTGGCATGAATTGGGTTGGGCTGCAACTAGTCCATCAAAATTCAGACAAGAATAAATTATTAAATGAGATCTTGAAATAAAATGATAATCATAATTTCTTTCTTTCTTTTTTTTTTTAATTTACTGGTAAAGAATTATCGTTTTCAAACTTATTTGAGTATTTCTACAATCTCGAACTTATCTTTATTTAGGATTAAAATTAGTGCGACCGATATTGCTTCAACCAGCATCAATCGATTAGAATCACAGATCCACGTAATTGAATCCGACGATAATCATAATTGAATAAATTGATTGAACAAATTCATGATGGCTATGAGCTTATTTAATCTTAGAATAATGTAGAACCTCATGACTGAATAAATTCACGATGGCTATGAGCTTACTTAGTCTTGGAATAATATAAAACCCCATGACGTCAATGTCTCTTATACACCATACATCCCCTATGACTTCTACTCCCACAATTGACTAAGTCATATTAGGTTTTCACATCTAATGATGCATTAATTTGACTCATATTATGTACATATATATATATTACATATTCAAAACAATGAGTGTATCATTTTTCTTTTTTTTAAAAAAAATGGCGCCCATTCAAGTCGAACACGGAACTTTCCACATAATAGAAGAGACTAATACCACAAGAGCTGCAAGCCATTGGGTAAAATAATGAGTATATCATATTAGACTAAATTTTAAGTTATTAATTGTACCCATAATTCTTAATTTAATTTCAAAAATATTTCAATTGATATAAAGTGAAAAAAAATACAAATAATATAGTCAAAAAATGATGAAAAATTTATGAAATACGTAGATATTAATATTTCTGTAATCTAATTTATGCACGCAGAAGCAACGTGTCAGTACAATTATTCAAAAAAAATGTACTATTTATTGATTGTTGGTTGGTTAGGAAATATGAAAACGTGTCTTGGTTAGTTTAATGCAATTACCATATCCAATGGACAACTATTCCAAAAAGTGGACCACCTATGCTTCAAATTTGTCAAAGGAAAGACCACTCTTCTTTCTTTGCCCACCAAATCCCTGAGGTGAACTGTCGGCCAATTTGATGTAAGAAGGACCATCATAGGTTTCTAGTGCATGCACACAAAATATGGGACAATATTTTTCCTTTTTTTTAATTTTGTCCTTTCCTTTAATAAATTCATGTTGATTTTTGAATGGCTGATATGAAATTTTTAGTTCAAACTCGATTTAATTGAATTCGTATGTGCATATATGATGATTTTTATTTTTTATATTTTTGGATATTACTATTATAAAATTTATACGTTTAAATTTGTTCTTATATCTGTAAAGCGAGAACATAAGCATATATTCAAAAAGATAAAGATAGGTCTTAGAAAGATAAATATATCAAATAGATTTGAAAGGAAATCGTTTATAGATATACACTAAATAAAAAACATAATTAAGGATTTTTATATTTTTCGGATCTTATATTCGAATTTTTCAGAAAAATAAAATAAAGTTATGGAGAAATTATATATATATATATATATATATATATTATGTTTTAACCAAATAAATAAACTCTTCTCATGTGCCACTTATACTTCTACTTCTCGTTTACAATCAATTTTCATCCAAGTTCTCAGTAAAAATTAAAATATTAAAAGTTAATACAGTACGAGTAATTATTTCGAATGAAACCGTATATTTAAAGAGAATAAGTTATTATAAAAGTCTACCTCTATATATTATTGTATCTTGAATTAAAAATTTCTTATAAATTATAAAATTTTGAACCTCAACCCTTGTTGTCCTAAACAAGATATTTTCAAGGGAC
The DNA here is from genome assembly GCA_018894105.1 of Jacaranda mimosifolia. Classification (NCBI taxonomy): domain Eukaryota; kingdom Viridiplantae; phylum Streptophyta; class Magnoliopsida; order Lamiales; family Bignoniaceae; genus Jacaranda; species Jacaranda mimosifolia. Next base: position 42,940,026 of record CM032119.1, read on the forward strand.
TAAAGTCTAAAATGAATAAACTAAGTTCGCCGTGGCTGAAATTTGAAAATTATGTGTACGAATGAAAGTGTTTTTCTTTTTGATGGATACTGAAAATGAAATTAATAATTATAGAAAGTGGCCGATGACAGTGAATAAACATGTCAAATAAATTTAAAAAAAAAAGAAGAGAAAATGAAATGACAATGATATAAACATGTCAATTTCCACCATAAATTGTTCTTTATAGCTGAAAGGTAAAAGGAACCTTCCTCATGCAACTTGCAATATGGGATGACTTGGAACATGTGTATTAATGTGGACAACACATAAATATACGAATCTATTGAGAAAATTTAAATGAATATTGATCTTGAATTATAAAAAAAAAAATGAAAAAGTTGAAATTTATTATGTCATATTATGTAGTCCTTTAAAAACTAGCAATCATTTGATAGGTTCTCAAATATGAAAATCGAAGCATATATTAAAACATATTATCCTATCAATATGCTGATGCGATATTTTGTTTTGAAATGATGTCTTAGAGGATAGGTGAAGGAGAAGAGTTTATATGTAAGTTTCATATCTCTCGAATCTTCAATAAAATACGATCAAATATTATTAAATAAAGTTTTATAATGTTGTTTTTATATTATCAAATATTACATTAATATGATTTTATTTTTCATTTTTTGGTAAAGCCAAAGTTGTGGGGTTGGTCCATGGATTTTTCTTTCTTTTCTTTTGCCGCATTTTGCTCAAAGGATTGAAGGGAGAGGGTGCATCGATCTGTTCGTAAGGGCCAACTTGATCATCTTCCCCAAGGATTCAAATGAGGGACCTTGGGAGAGCTACCGGCGCCAACTACTATCCATGTATTATTCATACTAGATCTGACCAACTGCCCGTCTTACCTCCTCTACGCTCTTTACAGCCCATCTTTGTCTCAGTAGAGTCTTTCAGTGACATATTTCGGTCCTCTTTCCCATTACCCGATTCATAACTAGAAAGTTTCTCCGGTCATTTTCTAATCGGGGCTAGTGCAATAGCCACACACACACACACATATTTATATATATGTATATATATATGTTTCTATAGGGGGTTAAGTATAAATCATCATACTCAAATTACAAGGCACAACAATTTTCTATTATCATAAAAGTAGTCCTTAATTCTTGATTATTCATGTAACGTAGTGACATAAGACAAAGCTTTCACTAGAATCAATAGAGACAATTTTTGATATAGTTTCAATTGATATTTGCATTATTAAGCTTGCCCACATACATGGTATGCTATAATTAAACAACGACATGCAATAATTTTTTCCCTAAATCAAGCTTTGCATTATTAAAGCTTGCCCACTTGAGCTTGCTTCGCGGAATTATAGTTCATAGCTTAATCATTGAGTGGAAAATTATAGGATTAGGGCTTATAATTGGGTATCGATTAACTTTGCATTAAAGCAAATGCAAGTTGAGATTTGCCAGTTTTGTCTAGAAATTTGTGCAAGAAAAGTACTTAATTAGGTTTTAGTTGTGGGTGGGGGTGTATTAGTTGATAAGTTTCTAATACATAGACATAATACTTTAAAATTTAAGTGTCCCAGAATTCGCCGAGTGGCCTATGGCCTGCGGCATAAGTCTCTCACATTATGTGGAAGATCATACGTTTGAACCCAAATGACCTCTTAATGTGCATGTGTATAAATAAAATAAAAAAAATCCCAAAATGAATGAGATGCCAAGATGATTATGCTCATAATATACTGTTGGATTTGGAGCCCTCTTTTGCAAATGACATTTCTAGAAAAGTATAAAATTAAATCATACTTTGTGAAAATTGACCTTGGAATTCATTTGGGAGAAAAATAGTGTAAATTGAGTGAAGAAGTATGTGTAAAATGTGCGCCAACTCATATAAAATAAAAATAAAAAATCAAAGAGATTAATATATGACTAGATATTTGTATAATGATGCCTCCAATTATTTATGTTTGATGAGTTAAATTTTTTTTAGTGCGGTTGGATGATAATTTTTAAATAATATAAGATATTTATATCGTCAAAAGTCATTAATGATAATAAAAAAATTACACCTAGTTGGGGAGAACCATTTGGTTTTATTTTTATTTTTAATTTTTATTTATATCATTTCTAAACTTTGAAAAGTTAATTAATGAAAATAAGTTTGTATTTGGAGGAATTGTTGGAAAAATAATGATTATATTGGTTTTAATAGGTTGTAGGTGGAGATAGATAGAAATAATGAAATACAAAGCGAAGCTATATAAGGTTATTAGAGAATGCGTTTTGAAAATAAAAATAAAGTTGGGTGAAAATATGTAAAAAATTATGTGTTTTATTTTTCAAATAGTAAAAAACGAAAAAAGGGGTTATGGAAATAAAATCAAATGGGGCATAAGATACATTATTGAACATTTAACATGTCTTTACATATTCAAAATGTAACCATAATGAAAAGTAAGAGTGTTTGTGCAGAGAGAGAGAGAGAGAGAGAGAGAGAGAGATTTTATTCATGGAATGCATGATTCATGAATATGAGATGATTTGGGGACAGTGGCTCACCAACAACCAGATTTCATAATAGTATATACACCCACTTGGATTTTGTATCATCTATCCTTCATCTTTTCCAGCCATTTATACAAATAAATTTTCTTCATGATCCAAGGCATCCACTTGGACAAACTGTGGAGAAACAAAGTATTATGTGTAGTAGTAATATGTAAAATAAACTCAACCTAAGCAGCTGCATTTCAATATATATTTATGAATTACTCTCTCTCTCTCTCTCTCTCTCTCTATATATATATATATATATATTTTAATAATAAGTAAAATTAAATGGAGCTGGTCCACCCTGTTGGATTTGGTATATCTTGAAAGGCTGGTATGATAACAGTTCTGATTTCTTAACAGTGGATGGAAGAAACATTGAACATAAGCAAAGAGTTTTGGTTCATTGCATGTAACTATTTCTCTCTCTTGCAAAAAAAAGAAAAGAATAGTGAAAAAAGAAAATAGACCCCACCTCTTGACAACAAAAGATATGCATAGGATATAACACCACACCTATGTTCATTTTTTGTAGACCGCACTCACCACACTTTTCATCTCTTCTTCCTCTTTTTGCCCTATTCTACAGGGTTTCTTCAATGCTCTCTTGTCTTTGATTTTCTTTTCTCTGATGCATTCAGTGCTTCTGGAGGTCCTGTTGATAGTCTTCTTCTTGCTTGATCTGATAGTTTTTGCTCTCGCCGGAGGGTTTTTTGGGTTTCCAGTGTTTCGATTTGATTTCTGTGGGGCTTTCACAGTGTTCCCATGTCTAAAGTCTTTGATTTCAGTGGTATGATCTCTGATCTTTTGAGGGGTTTGGTTAAAGTCTTGATCTTTATTTGGGTTTGATGAGTTTGTTTTAGTCTTGTGATTTTCATGGTATATATGCGTTTCTTTGCTGCTTTTGTTTGTATCATGCTTTAAGTCTTCTGTTCAAGTGAAATATTATGTGGGCTTTGGTGAAAGTTCATTTCTTTAGCTGTATGGTGCCTTTTTTTTTCACTAGATCTTGTTATTTCCTTGGAACATGCACATACACATACATCAAAGTCTTCTGATTTCAAGTGTTTTTATAGTTTATGCTGAAAGTTTGTATCTTTAGTCTTCTATGCCCTGTCTTCTATCATCTTGTTGTTTTCCAGCAATATCTTGTTGTACATATGTATCAATTCTTTAATTTTTGAGCTGGCAGCAATCTCTCATATTTTGGCTGGGCTTGGGGTGATTTGTTTATGATTGATTAGAAGTTAGAAGCAAGAAACTGATTCTCTGAATTATTATGTTAGTTACAACAGCTCAACAAAATTTTAGGACATGTTGATGTTGGTGAAAAATTGTTCATGTGATAATTATGTGGATAGTTAATCAGATTTTCATTCTTTATGCACTGCTGAATCATGATATGAAGACAAATCTATGATGTGTGACACTATGTCTGAAATTTTCTGAACTTGTATATGAGCCATTAGTATATCTGATGTTGTTTCCACATCTTTGCTTACAGATGTTGACAAATTTTGCCCTGGGGGGTTTGACCCAAATACAAAGGACTCAAGCCTGTTTCTGTCACTTGGTAACCATGTGGATGTGTATTTTCTGCCTCGGAAAAGATCTCGCATCAGTGCTCCATTTGTTGTCAGTGAAGAACCGAAGCAAAAGCCATCAATTGAAGTTCTTCCCGATGAGTGCCTCTTCGAGGTTTTCAGACGTCTTCCTGGAGGCCAAGAGAGGAGTGCTTGTGCCTGTGTGTCAAAGCGTTGGCTCATGCTTCTGAGTAGCATCCGGAGGGATGAAATATGCACCTCAAAAGTTCCTCAATCTGTGGAACCTGAGATCCAATCTAACCCCCGCAAGGCAGATGATTCTGCTGAGCCCAAAGAGAATTGTGAATTTGATGATTCGAATGGAATAAAGTCTGAAGATGAAGAATGCCCAGAGACTGATTCTCATGGTTATCTCTCTAGATGCTTGGAAGGGAAAAAAGCTACAGACGTTAGACTTGCTGCCATTGCTGTTGGGACTGCAAGCTGCGGAGGTTTGGGCAAGCTTTCCGTCCGAGGAAATACTTCTACTTGTGGGCTGACTAACCTTGGCCTCAAGGCCATATCACGTGGCTGCCCTTCTTTGCGAGATCTTTCTCTGTGGAACTTATCGTCAATTGGTGATGAAGGGTTATGTGAAATTGCAAGTGGGATTCATTCTCTTGAGAAGCTTGACCTCTGCCATTGCCCGGCTATTACGGATAAGGGTTTAACTGCTATTGCAATGAACTGTCCAAATCTGATGTCAGTTACCATAGAATCTTGCTCAAAGATTGGCAACGAGAGTTTTCAGGCTTTGGGCCGCTACTGCCCCAACCTGAAGTGCATTACTGTAAAAAATTGCTCGCTTGTTGGTGACCAGGGAATTGCGGGTCTTTTTTCATCAGCTGGTCACATCCTGACGAAAACCAAACTTCAGGGACTCAACATCAGTGATGTGTCTCTTGCTGTCATTGGGCACTATGGGAGTGCAATGACTGATCTTGCACTTGTTGGCCTCCAAAATGTGAACGAGAGGGGCTTCTGGGTCATGGGTAAGGGTCAAGGTTTGCAGAAGCTGAAATCTTTATCAATAACTGCTTGCCGAGGAGTTTCTGATTTAGGGCTTGAAGCTGTGGGCAAAGGTTCCTCAGACCTGAAGCTTTTTGCCCTTCGGAAATGTCCAAATGTCTCCGACAATGGGGTGGTGGCATTTGCCAAAGCTGCTGGTTCACTTGAAAGTCTTCAATTAGATGAATGCCACAAGATCACACAACGTGGGGTTTTTGGTATCCTTGCAAACTCTGGTGGAAAATTAAAGGCTCTTGCATTAGCAAACTCTTTGGGGATCCAGGACTTGGACTTTCAATTTCCATTAACTTCTACTTGCCATTCACTACGATCATTGACCATCCGCAACTGTCCTGGGTTTGGTGATGCTGGCTTGAGCAAGTTGGCTGGACTCTGCCCCAAACTGACTCAAGTGGAGCTTAGTGGCCTTCAGGGTATAAGCGATGCTGGAGTTCTACCTCTTGTTCAGAGCTCTGAGGTTGGTTTGGTGAAGGTAAATCTGAGTGGATGTGTTAAGCTGACAGACAACGCGGTCACAGCCATTGCTAAGCTTCACGGTGAAACTCTTGAACTTCTGAACCTGGATGGCTGCAGATACATCACTGACATGAGCTTGATGGCAATTGCATGGAACTGCTCGCTGCTGAGTGAGCTGGATGTTTCCCTCTGTGGAGTTACAGATTCTGGGATTGCGGCCTTGGCTGCAGCTGAGCAGATCAGTTTGCAGATATTGTCCCTGGCTGGTTGCTCTTTCGTTTCTGACAAAAGCTTGCCTTTCTTGGTTGTTTTGGGTAGGACTTTGATGGGGTTGAACATCCAAAATTGCCGTGGAATCAGCTGTCGCACCATCGATCTACTTCTGGATCAACTCTGGAGGTGTGATATACTTTCTTAAGCAGGGAATACATTGAAGAAACCCGTCCAAGAAGTGAATCGAAAGCCATAAACGACGGGCGATAAGGAATCTCCACTTCTTAGTAAATCTTTAAGTGTAGCAGTTAGTTGTCGTCTTTCTTTTTGGGTCCATCAGAATGGGTCTTCGATCCTTCATCCCACCAAGTCTAATTTTTTCCAGCTAATGTGGCCAGGGTACTGGTTTTTTTTTTGCAGCTTTCTTTTCATCAGGAAAGCTGTTTCAAGAATGTTGGTTCCTAATGATGGAAGCCATCTTTCTATAAACCACCCACCCTTAGCTGAGAACTCTTGACAGGCCGGGCTCTGGATCTTTAGGTCTCTTCCCATTGGTTCCTATCATAATATTTTTAGCCTCTATCTTGTTCTGGTGGAAGCTTGATATGGTGTTAAGTTGGATCTTCTTTTTAGTTTTACCAAGTCGTCGATATTGTGAATGGCTGTGTGCTGTCCGCGTCTACTGAGTCTAGTCGGTTAGGGTTGTTGTTTTGGGGGTTGCTTTTGGCAGTTTTACGTTTGTTGCCTTGCTTTCTTGGGCTTCGGCCGCGGCAGCTGCTTCTTTTGGTCTGCCGCGACAACCTCTCCACTCTTAGAGGGGTTGTTTTTTGTTTTCCAAGCCCTTGTTTTGCAGGTTTCTCTAGTTGTGAACTGTCCCGTGCACCCTTCTTGTTATTGTAATGCTCCATGAAAAGTCCCACTTTGCTTTGTACTTTGGTTTTCCATTTGTTCATGAATAAAAGCCACTGTATCTTTATTCATCTTGAGTGGATCTATGACTTATATTATTCTTTCCTTGGCATTTAGCAGTAGTCAGAGAAAGCCACCGGTTGCTTGTAACTTTCACAAATACGTGTGGAAGTTTATGACTATTTTTGACAGGCAAGATTTTCAAAAAGTGAAATGGAATTTGATGTGCTTCTGATTAAAGTATCCTCCACTTGCCTGATTCTCTTGGCAAAAGCTGCAATTTTGGCTAAAGAGTGCGTTCATATGATAGAATATCTTCAAAGGAATATAAGGTTTTTGGCTAATGTTTCTCTGGAGTGCGTTTTCATATGATAGAACCTTTTCGAGGAATATAAGGTTTTTCATAAGGTTGATCTTGAGGCATCATTCAAGCACAAATATATTTGTACAATAAAATATATTTTCTGCACATATATATACAAGGATATATCCTTGCTGATAAACAAGGAAAAAAAAAAAAAAAGAAGGGAAAAAAACACTTTTCAGCATGAGTGATCATATAAAGTTGAGTACACAAATCTGTATTCACAAAAAGAGAATGAAATTATGGATAAAAAGCTCTGATGATCATATAACCTCAAGTACTGAACATCAAAGAAAGGAAGATAAAGCATGGAGTAGTCCAGACAAATACAATACACCTTAATAAGGATGGATACCTTCTGTTTATCTGAACAATTAAAAGCAATACCAGCCCAAAGTGTTCATCAAACTAAAATCTAAGCCTTAACTTTGAGATCTTGAACCATTTCAATGCAGAATTTTACCAAAAATTCACTTCTGACTCGGGTGACAATCATACCTAAACATAAATTAGGACAACAAATTCACCACACTCAGCAAACTTAAAAAGCATATTAAACGGCCAAACTTTGTCGCTGACTATGGATAGAATGACACGCCAGCCCTTAATACAATGCCCTCCATGCCTTCTTTGTTGGTTGAATTAAAGACTTATTTGGACATTTTTCATATTTTAGCTGATGACGGTATTGAAGGCGCTTAAAAGATATACAACCTGCGCTGGTGCTATTGATTCAACACTCACACTATAATAGGTTCCTGCACCACAGCAGTTTCTTCTTGAGCTTCCTGAACCAGTTTGTTAGCTATGCTTGTCTGATCCAAAATTGGTGCAGCAGTAGTTCCAGCCTCTGATTTTTGTGCATCAGATACAGCTTCACTTGTATCCTTGGATAAGTCATTTGGTTGGATTGCAGAATCCACTGTTTCCTTCAAAGTGGTGATCTTACGAGAGGTAGCTTTTTTCTTTTCATTGGATAAGCTGGTATTCTCAGAGGGCAACTTAGGAAGAGACTTCCTTTGCGGCTTCTTAACATGGGCAAGAGGTGGTACTTTGGCAAGGTTACTTTGTGACACTTTCTCATCCAAACTCAGCCTACCTGGACGACCACTGGGGGAATCAGTTTCTACAGAGTCAGCAGTAGTTGAACTCTTCTTCCGGCCAAGCTTAGGAGATTTGGCTCTTGTAGTAGGTATCTATATCAAAAAATGATTCTAAGACAGCATTAGATGTCATATGAAGCTCATATGATTTTACGAACATATCATCATAGAGAATCCTAGTTAAAGAAAGCTCTTTAAGGTAGAACCTCTGAGGAACAACCCCAGATCAGGAAACAAAACACGCTCTAAACCTGACACTATTAGATAGTGAAACAAGAAACTCCTCAAGTATCATGCAAGAACATGAGAGGAGGCTCCAAGGATAAGAATGAATAGTGTTTTGCTGGTGGAATAGCCTAAGTCATGCTTACCGGATTCCATCTATTTAAGGGTCGTTTAGTTTTATTTTCATTTCCATTTCTAGTTTCCAGTATTTTCAAAAGTTGAAAAATTAGTTATAGTCGAAAATGAAAATGAGATTGCATTTGGATATTTTGTCCGAATATAACGATTAAGGTAGATATAGGGATGGAAATTCAGGTATTAAATATTACTATATGCCTAAAAAGACGTGGTTTTTCCAATATATTTTAATCATTTTGAAATGATAGTTGGTATTTTTGATTGATGTGATAATAGGATGATAGGATAGGTTTAGGAAAAACTGAAAACAAAAATAAGTGGTATTTCCAACGAAAATGTGTAGAAGATAGTTATGGACGAAAATGAAAACAAGCAGGGTGTTAAATTTTTGGTTGTGCACACGCCTGATCATTTCTTGGCAGGAACAACCACTGTTTTGATCCAAATACAGCAACCAGATTGAGATCAGTTTTTGACCTCAGTCATAATTCCAGTAGTATGCTTGAAATAGACTAACGACGTAATTTTGGGCAAAGTAATGCCTTTTTAACTACAGCCAAAAGCATACGTAGGTGGGCATCAGATTCAGAATAATGAGAAGAACCCTAAATACAAGGGCGTAACTCTACCTTACGCAACAACCGACACTTTAAATGACCATAGACCAAGTTATTTAAATCAAACCAAGCAAGATCAGCAGTTAAGCTGTCAACATTACAAGAGAGTAAAAGAATTTCACAATAAGCTTGGTTTTCTCTTGAAATCTTTTCTTTTTTTTTTTTTTTTTATAATCTTTTTCAAATTTAATTGGGATGCGATTGACATTATACTTTCTTTTGCTTATGTGTGGTCCCCACTTAAGGCAGTCCATTTACCAGTCACTATGGTCTATGGCAATACAGTTGACCAATCAAATTTTCTCGGATGCATGGGACTGAAGGGCAAAACACCATTTCTTCTAAGGGTTATATCATTTTGCCGCTCTAGTGATTAATGAACCAGTTAAAATTAGATTGTTCTATTTCTATAAATTTCATGATTACACTGTAAAATTAGATTATTAGAGCAAATGAAGATTTGCACCTTTTAGTAAGCATCAAGTTACCTTCTTTAATTCCACCTTTGGAGGTGCAGGTTCCTGATAGAAGCTTGGCATTGGTGTTGCTTTGAATCTCAAACTCTTTCTCAACATTTTGATCTCAGCTTCCTGTGTTTCCTGTATAAATATAGAATAAGAACAATATTAAATCAATATCAAAGTCCACAAAATTTTAGGGCAATAATATGATCTCAAAACCACACCTTAGTCTTGGCTTGCAAATTACTTTTCTCTACTTCCTTTGCATGAATCTTTTCCTCAAGTTTTGAATAGAACTTCCCAAACAAGATACAAGAAAATCTCTCAGGTCCAGATGATGCAAGAAAGACTGGAAAATCAGTTCTGCAGATATAATGAAATACTAACCTCTCTTCTTTTCTCAGCCCTTTCATCACATTTAAAGTTGAAACTATAGGTCGGAAGAGCACCCACTCTACGGGTTTTTGCATCTCCGGCAGTAGGACTTCTATAAACTACTTAAGGATAAACCAAACACAACCTCCACATCACTAGGTTGATGAGAAAAATATGTATATACTTCCACCTTCAATATCAAAGGAAGAGAAAATAATGTTATAAACTCTAAAAGGATACAGAGAAGACTCTGAGAGCTCTTCAGTTTTACTGGCAGTGCCTTTTTGAAGGGGCTTCAGTTTTGTCTCCTGCCTGTAGTCAGGAAATCACAGTTCACAACCCACTGTCGGAGTGGATAATCAGGAAAATATATAACTTCCATGTATAACAAAGACAAAGGCATTCAATGATCAGATATTTCATCTGTAGGGACGTTGCATTTTCTCACAATGAAATATTAGTAAAATTTGTCAATTTAAGGTATCATGGAGGTCAAATTAGACAACAATGTAATTTAACCGTTAGTGAAAACCAACATACAGGAGTTCTTCAGATGGCGCTCCACTCGTGGAAGACGACGTTGCATCAGGATGTCCATGCTGCTGCTTGAGATTATAGAAGAATTATGTTTTACAAAAGAAAGATAGTACCCCATATTAATGTAGAAAAGATAAACCCATGAGTAATCATATGGATATATCACCTTTACCTTAGAAATATTTCGATTATTTTGAACAGATGTTACCTTTGAGCTGTCCGCATCTTGCTTCTGATTGATTGATTTACTTTTTGTTCTGAGAGAGGAATTCTTTCTGGGACGTGATTCTGAAGCACTGGTACCATTTGAAGCAACAGAAGCTTTTGGCACCTCTTTCCCATCTTTGTTCTTGCTCAACCCTGTCGACGCAGCTTGTCCGGGGCTTAAAGGTTTCCCATTCTTGAGCTTCCCAGTACTCTTTAGTGGTTTGGAATCATTAGATTCTTTAACTCCAATTTCCTACACACATAAGAATATTACATAGTGCAGTTCAGAATAATTACTTAAGTTATGCATCTGAACAAAAGATCAGGAATCTCCTACCTTGGGTATGGTGGATGAGTGGCTTTCTGGTGGCAAAGCAGGTTCTTCTGTGATTTCTTTGACAGAGCCTAAAGAATGATCACTCAGCTTCACAGCATCTTCAAGATTAGCACTTATTTCTTCAGCTGCCAAGCTGCCATTGGAAGTCGCATTTGCCTTCTCAGAGATAGGGAGCGGCTCATGAAGACCATTTTCAAACTCCGACCCATATCCAGACACGGGAATGATACTATCAGCAGCCATCGTGCTTATTTACCTATAAGAAAATCACAGTCTGCATGACAAGTTCTTTAAAGAATGCACCAAGCCCACATCACAATGTTTCCTCAAAAACACTAGAGCAGAAAGAATCATCCATGATACTTCTATGAAAACAGCAGCAGTAAGCAGAATATATAGCAAAAGCCAATCTTAAAATATAGAGGGAACCGTTACAGCAGCATGCCCAGCACCAATAGGAACTTAAATATATTACAGTAACAAACACATATCCACCAACAAGAATGCAACATAAAGTTCATACAGACACTAAGAAATCTAAACTGAAAAGTTCAACATTCCCATTTTCCCCCATCTAATTTGTTTCCTAGCAAACAAACCAAACAAAAACCTGTTTCAACAATATTTACCAACAAGAAAGAACAACAAATCTTGTGCCAATAGTAATACAGGAATCAACTGGCACTACTACCAAAGGCACGAACAAATCACTTCAGATTAATAAAACCCCACAAAAAGAGTTCAGCCAAAATCCCAGAGAAACAAGACAAAAATCAAAGAAAAAGATGAATAGAATGAGGTCCACTTTAGATCTCCAAAACCCTCTAAAGATCCAATCTTTACCCATTCCAAGATTCAGATTCAGAAAAGCATTTCCACTTTGCAAAAAACACAAATCACATCCAAATAAATTCACACATTTTAACCCATACAATAGCATCTCAACGACAAAGAAACGAAACATAATGCTTCAAGAAAAACCGTTTACCTTTCAAAGCATTTGCTGGTAAAACATCAAAAGGCCATGAAATCAGCAAAAGATTGAAAAGATCTGAGAGATTCTCAACTGGGTCTGGTCCATTCTAGTCAAGTTTCTTGTCTGAACTCTGAAATGGTCTTGAAGTTTTGAAGTGCACTTTCTCTCTCTCTTTTCCTTCGATTTTTGAAAATATCTTTTATTTTCTTTTGTGGGTGCTGCTTGAAATTGAAAATTGAATTGGAAGTCTCTCTCTCTCTCTCGCGTCAAAGTTAAAATAAGAAAGAAAAGAGATAGGCAAAATTGTGTTTGTTTCTGGTGGTTTTAGGTTTGTGCCAGCGATACACTTTCTGCTGAGGAGAAAAATCTCCCAACACAAAATGCTCCTATATATATATACACTCGCGGATACTAACATTATATGTGTGTGCATGTTGAGTGGCTTGTGATTCAATAGCATAAATCTCCCACATAATATAAAAGGTCATGAATTCGAATTCGAGTTCGAACGAACTCCTGATATGTGTGCGTGTATATAAATAATAATAATAAAAAAATTATATGTGTGTGTATAATTGTGTTAGAGTTAATTATTTTCATTAATTATCCCGAGTTGTATCTCTTTTGTTATTTTTTCATTATTACATGTTAAATTGTGATTGATTAATCAACATATTAAATAACATACCGAATAATTACTCTCAAGTCTAAAATGTGGTATTGATACTTTAACAATCTAATTCCTCTAAAATTTCAAAAATGCAACATTACTAATTAAAAGTTTATATAAAAGCGGCTTACTTGTTACTTGTCATTAGCACCATCCATTACCAAATATAAACCAAGAGATTATCACATTGATGATGATCAAATTTATTGTTAGATATGAAAAAAACTCAATTTCTTCGAGGTATTATTCGTTCCGTAAGCATTCATGAAGTTTTATCCTTGTAAGAAGATATTTCGAAAAACATATAAACTGTCATGAAGCCTTGACTCATTCAATATAAAACAAGACAAGATATCATCATAAACTTTAGTTGACGGGCCGGCCATGCTAATTGTATCTTATTTTATTTTATATCGAAGGAGTTATAAGATTTTGATTCAGTTTATAATAAGTTGTTTTCTGTTTTTAGTCATCATTTAAGACATATTTTTAGAATAAAAATTTTCACTAAATATTCATCGATGAAATAATATATAAAGGCGGCGAGACTTACATAATTATCATAATAATTACATTTCCTTATCAATAAATTTAATTTTAATGTAGTTCCGATAGCAATAGAAGCCGATATTCTAAAACAGTCACGTGTGCAAATAGGGTTACCCTATTCCAACAACAAATTCATGGTTTTCTTATGAATGTACTTTGGTTTTCAATCAGCTCACGGCCATAAAACCTAAACCAGCTCAGGTTTGTTATTTCTTTTTGGAGATCTTTTTATTTTGTTTCACTTATGAATAGGGTCAATATTTAAAACCTGATGTGATGTAGAATTCGATGGGACAACATCAACTACCCTCATTTAATATGTACTTCTATGTAAGAAATGATTTGCTACATGTTACACATAAATAGAGTTTGCATATTTTTCTATTTAGGAGTTTTAGATATTGAAATTAATTTCATTTCTTGAAAAGTATAAAACATGAAAAATGATAGAGAATATAAATTGCATCTTAGATGAAAATATGCAAGTTATATTATATTCAAGAAGAATGTAAATGACTAATGGTTATTTTGGGTGTGGTTAGAAGCGTTATACTTTTGAATAAAAGATAATTTTGGATTTACTTTGTTTATAAGTAATGCAGTTATTTATGTCTTCAAATGTTCGATTCTGACTCAAAATGAACGTCGATGACATGCTTAACACATGCAAGTCAAATGAGAAATAGTATTTTAAGTAATAGAAGGGTTTAGTAATACATAAAGATCTGATCATTAGTAGAAACCAACTAAAAATGGCTACTAATACATCATGACTACTGTTCGTTTTCTTCTTAGTTTGACCTTCCTACTTCATTTAATTTTTTGAATGAATTGCCAATTAACATCTAATTGAATTCAAAAAGGGTTTCTTTCTTACGAATATGAATAGAAAAATGTATAGCTCATATTAGATAAAAAAAACTTTGTGTGAACTAGCGAGAACCTGATGAATCACTAACACTAATTTAAGATTGGTCCATCAAGCACTATTTAAGTAGATCTGGTTTGGGATTTGGATTCATACTAACCCTTCTTTTATATCTTAAAATACTTAAATTATTTAATATAAGATAAAAAAAACTTTGTGTGAACTGACGAGAACCTGATGAATCACTAACACTAATTTAAGATTGATCTGTCGAGAACTATTTAAGTAAATCTGATTGATATTGAATTCATACTAATCTTTCTTTTATATCTTACAATACTCACATTATTTAATATAAGTGATATTTTCTAGCAACATATGCATCCACTTATAGTACAAGAAGAACATGGGGTGGAAGAGTGGTTAAATTTGAAGTTCTATATGAGATAATATATGTAAACAATCCTTTCATAAATGTAAGTACATAGTGCCCATCAAAGTCAAAAAAATGTCAAGTTGTTGAGGAATAACCTTAAAGATATGTCCAAGTCCTTTGGTTTTTTAGATTAGAAGAGACATTTTCACTTGAATACTATTTAATTGCCATGAGAAAATTGAAAAAGGGAAAGAAAAACTCCTTGTCTATAAGAAAAGGAAATTATTTATATAAATGATGATTTAAGTTGTTGTGGGGGTTAGGTCCCCACTTTGGTTGGTTTCTTCTTTGGAAATGCTTGTGGTGGTTTTATTTCATGTCATTAAGTTGATTTTTTTAACATAATTTGTTCTTTAAGTGTGAATAATTGGATTGAAGAATCAAGCTTTTGTGCCCATAATTGACATAAAGTATGTGACTTTAATCTATATGGTACTCAATGATACAATCTTGAAAATTATTGTCCACATTTTATCTAATGTGGCCAAAGTCAAGCCCAATACGATGAATAATGATATGATAATTAGTCGCTTATTTTTAAATATAAATAAATTATACAAATTTAAAATAAACTAGATAAATACTCGTTAAGGTGGCTATAGTCGTCAACAAATCAATAATCCGTTGAACAAGTCCTCAAGTGGATAAGACAAGTTAAGTGCGAATAATTACAATAACCTCCACTTAAACTAAGTAGAGAGATTATTAACTTTGACAAGAAAATCAAACATTTGTAATGAAATGACATATTTGCCCATCAAACCAAAAGAGTGGGCTTCTAATGGCACTCTCAAAAGACAAAATCATCAATTACTAAAAGAAAGAAAACTGTGCCCAGTGGTTTATAGTCCAAGCGGCATCTGTTTTCCCTATTAAGTGAGAATGTCTTGTGTTCGACCCGTAATGAGTGCGTTATGCACTTGTGTGCATGTGTAATTTATACTTTAATTTATTTGATTTGAAATTAAATTTCTTTAATTTGATAATAGAAAAATATTATTTTGTTGAAAGGATAACATTCGTCATTTGTAATGTTCTCTAAAAAAAAAAAATTGTAACTAGCTGTTTTTTGTCCTAACCTGCCCTGTCCAAACCAATCTTTCTAGCTAAATAGTAAAACAAGGACAAAGAACAATACTTTCTTTTCCTTTTTTATTCTTTAAAATATTCAATTATGGGGGAATAAATTGGGGAGGAAAAAAAAAAAATTATCTTCTTCACCTAAAGAACAATTGTCTCCAAATTTCAGGTGTGTGGCCTCAAGAATATGTCGGTTTTGAGCATCCAAATCATGCAAGAAAATAGTGATAAATTATATAAATAAAGATGTAGTAATACATGGTGTCCTGAAAAGAGGGGAAATTGGGCCCTTGGATTACACCCTACTTAAAGTGAAAGGTCAATAAGGCCCTCATCGTGATATGCATGTAGCCAAATTACAAGGCCTCTTAGAGGAGGCTGCTAACCAAATTAAACATGGGACAAACTCTCAAGAGTAGATAAAACATCATTATATTTACTTTTTCATGTGTTTAATGTTTTGAATTACTGAAATATGATGTATTCACGTTATCTTTATCCCTCCACTAGGAGAGAAAAACTAGTTTTTAATTTTGAAAGGCGAGATTGAATTTTTATAATATATGAATTGTGGTTTTATTTATATTTTAAGGGGGTTAATTTAAACTACAAAAAAATATGTTTATAATATAATCTTACGTAAACTTGAGAGACGTGTTTGTCTCTACCAATTTCCTCCTTCCTATGCAAAATGTACCGTTGTCAATAGCCATAGTCAAGGAAAGGAACAAAACAGTTTGTTTCTAGAGGCCAAAAACTATTTCTGAAGCATGCTAAAATAGCTGTGGTAACATACCATTGCTTTCTCCTAGCTCAGAGAGATCTTTTCCATTTTGCACCAGTGTTCACAAGTTTAATATAGACATTCTTAAAATCTTCAAAAAACAGATTTTGATTGTCAGTGCACTTTGAGATCCACCTGTTCATTCAAAATGAGGAGGAATGTTTTACTGGGTTAAGTCAGGAGGAAATAGTCAAATGTGGAATTAGATCACCTCATGCAATACTTTTAAATCACTACTGATGCAACAAGACTAGACCATAATAACAAACAAATGTATTGGACAGTAACCAAGGTTGTAAGAAAAAGGCATACCTGATGCATTCTTCATCCTCAACGAGAGTGCGGTCTGACGGAAGGCCAATCATAGCAGACATTTCACCTACATAAGTAGAAACATAATTAGGTGGAATAAGCGATCTCCAAGGATTTAATAATGAATACCTAAAGAGGCGAGGGAGTCTGGAATTCTTCTGAAAAAACCAGTTGCTTATGCCTAGAAAAAGAAGTGCTAGCAGCTTGAATTATGGGAAACCTAGGGTGCCTTTAGAACAATTAAGACAGGATGGCATGGGAAGAAAAAAACTTGCCGTATCACCTGAAGACAACCATGGTTTCTCTAGAAGAATCTTGTAGTATGAATTATCAAATACTGTTGGATTTCCAAAACCTTTGCTTCCTATAATATGAGCTACAGACAATGCAACAAGTTCCTTTGCTCTGTGGATAAATTTCCTCTGACAATTACTCCAACAATTTACATAATAAAAAACATTCGGTTTAAAGTGAAACATTGGATGAATTCAGATATTAGCTGCATTGACAAATCAGAAAAATTCTGTTGAAAAGTAAGAAATAAATGCGTGTTTGAGTATAAAAAGTACTTGAAAGAGAGAAGCATGAAGAGGTAAAGAGAAATTGTAAGTTAGAAAGTAAAACTCACGAGAACCCTTTTCTTTGAAAACACTGCTTCATGGCAGCAGCATCCAGTGATTCTTCTGGAAGTTTCCCTTCAGGATCAGGCATCCTATGAGGCCAAAGATAAAGAAATAACTCCTCTCATTTTATACACATTAAGTAGCAATCCCGTGAAGCCTATATATCAATATCATTGCAGAGGTCAGCCTAGAAATCGTGATGGCTGTTGCATTTCTCTAATGGTAATGATCACACCAATGGCACAGCTATGTCAGAAGCATTGCCAATGAATTTGTTCACGGCCATGAGTTATATCATCATGTCTGGTAAAAACAGCACTATAGGAGCAATGCTAGCATTGGAACATCAATAGCAAGTTACAAACTGCTGCTGTTTCTGTGAAAAGGGGCACGCTCAAGTTAAGTGCTACTAATATGTGAAAAAAAAGCAGCAGCAATTCTGTAGGTTATGTAGTAGTGGCTACTTGTAGTTGTGCCACAACTTCTGCAGATGCACCTGGTCCCCTTGTCTTTTTATTGTTCTAGCAGTTCAAGTATATTCTTGGCAAGATTTACCTAATCAAATCCAATTTTTACTGAGAGATAAGAAAAACGACTCCATGACATGCAAATGGAGACAAGAGTTAGCTCTTTATGTTGCATCTACTCTTCCCAATTGAACAGGGATCTTTGGACCTCTGCATACTAAAACAGCCTCTGCTCCAGCCACAGCTGTCAAATCTGCCCAGGATACTTTGCAAGTACACCAATAACAAAGTTGTTAGATGGTATACAATGACCACAAAAGCAAGCAAATAAACTCTCATGGTTCTTAAGCCAAAATACCTGGACGTGTTGCATCCACTTGACCTTTTGCTTTCTCCAGAATCTAGACAACAATTCATCCATTCAGGAGTTAGCTGATTGGAGGTTGTGCAAATGTTGACCATGCGGGATGTATATTGAAGCCAACAAGAATCTCAATTTGATAAGAAAAATAACAAATTTGAAAATAGTATGGCCACATAAATACGCCGAAAGGTTCACATAATTGAACGAAAAGAGATGGAGAAGCTGAGAGTGAAAGCTTGCCTTCACCAACTTCTTAAGACCTGTGTTTTCAGGTCTGTCAAGTTCATAAACTATTGATCCATTCATACCACCTAAAATAATGAAAGGGGATGACTATAGAAAGTTAAAAACTCATACATAAAAACCAAAACGAAAGGAGTAAAAGGATATATCACCAGAAGTTTCTACGAAAGGCAAATAACAAAGAAGATTTGAGCTGTGACAATTTGCTTAGGCCGAAATTACGAACACAGCTGATTTATGATTAGTACAGTCCTTATATGGGAAAAGAGGATATCAGGCAGCCATCCATGGGAAAGATCAACATGTCTTCTTGACCCATCTTAGTACTTATCTAAATGGGCTATACCTCATGGTCTATATGAGAAATATTCTCAACATAACCGGGGGAAGTTTAGCTGTAGAATCATTGAATCATATTGGACATAAAACTATGAGGAGTATCTCTAATTTGAATTTCAAGTGGATCCACATATCTGTAATTTGTAATTTGTAATATCAACTGCAAGTGATGCTATGTATCTTGGAGAACTAATGATCATAAAAGTAGATATCATTTTCTCTCTAAATTCCTTTCTTCCTTAGATTTCTTTAACAAAAACATGAAATTCCCCAACACAAATACCTCTTTTGTCACCCTTTTCAAAAGTTCCGGCGTCATGAAAAACTAAACGAAGTAAACCGGCAGCTTTCCCCTTCGATAATACTTTCCTGATCTCTTCCTGTAAGACAGATATTTCACTGAAGCCCAAACTTCAAGGTCAATAAGCTAACTAAAAATCATAATTCAAGCAATATATAACACCAAAAGCGCTCAATTTCAATTCCATGCACTTGACAAAGTGATAAACTAATAAATGTACTTCAGACTTGCTCAGTAACAGCGTCAAAGGCGGGAGAAGGCACAAGAAACGACGGTCGCCGCCATATACAAAAGCGCTCTCCTTCCAAATGGAGAAGCAGAAGCAGCAGAACAAGTGCGGAGAGCCTTTTCCCTCCGAATTTGACCGCCGGCGGGATTTTTGCTGGAAATTTGAGAAACACACTGCCTGAGGTATGGGAGATGGCTGATCCGAGCATAGATGGATCAACGGCGGCGGTGCTGCTCCTCATCTTCAATAGACGGCCGAGAACACTTGGCGGTTGGTTTTTGCTAACCGTTATCAGAGTGTAATTGAGTCAAGCTCAGTAAAAATTATAGCTCGAGCTTGAACTTAAAATACAAACTCTGACTCGAATTTTTTTTTAAATTAAATAAAAATATTAAATTATAATATATACTATATTAATTGCTATAATAATTTAAATTATTAATTGTTATAATCCCTGCAAAGGTAATCTTCTTCTTTATTTTGTTTTTAATAATTTTTATTTGGTGTTCACTTAACCTAATGAAAGGCTAAGGTGCTTGGTGTTAAACATGTAAGAGTTAGATATCTCCTATATAGTTGTGGTAAAGGTCTTCTTATGTATAAGACTATGCAAGAATTGAGAAATCAGATTATACATATCATCATTATCTGATTTACTACTATTATCAGAATTAATTTTATTATCACAAGACAATCATTTTTTACAAGGATCACAATCAGAACTAGAACTATCAACACATTCATTGATATTATCAGAAACAACAGAATCAATATCATCATCAGATTCAAGCGAAGCATATTGTTGATCTTCCATATGATGATAGCTTTGATGGTAATATTCCTACTCAAGCTCATCCGTGTCAAATGAATTCTGAGTATTTAATTTATTGTAAAAAGGAAATAGAGTCCTTGTTACAGAAGAGCCTAATAAGGCCAACCAAGTCTGCTTGGTCTTGCACTGCTTTCTATGTTAATAAACATAATGAGCAAGAACGTGGTGCCCCTAGATTAGTGATTAATTATAAACACCTTAATAAGGTTTTGAAATGGATTAAATATCCCATTCCTAATAAAAAAGATTTGCTTGATAGATTGTTTGAGGCTAATATTTTTTCAAAATTTGATTTGAAATCTGGTTATTGGCAGATTCAAATAGCAGAAAATGATAAATTTAAAACTGCTTTTAATGTTCCATTTGGACAGTATTAATGGAATGTGATGCCTTTTGGACTGAAGAATGCCCCTTTAGAATTCCAAAAAATTATGAATGATATTTTCAACCCTTTTAATAGTTTTATCATCGTCTATATTGATGATATTTTGGATTTCTCTAATACTATAGAAAATCATTTCAAACATCATAATATTTTCAAACAAGTTATTATTAATAATGGACTTGTGATTTCTAAACCCAAAATGATTTTATTTCAAACAAAAATTAAGTTTTTGGGTCATTTTATAGAAAAAGGAAAAATTGTTCCTATTTATAGAAGTATTGAATTTGCTTCTAAATTTCCTGATAGAATTACTGATAAAACTCAATTGCAAAGGTTTTTGGGCAGTTTAAATTATATTTCTCCTTATTATAAAAATTTAGCCCAAGATACTGCTATTTTATATGATAGACTTAAGAAGGTTCCTAAACCTTGGTATGATAGTCATACTAATGCTGTTGTTAATATTAAAAACAGAGTAAAAAAATTGCCTTGTTTGATGCTTTCTAATCCTAATTGGGATAAAGTAGTTGAAACTGATGCCTCTGATATAGGGTATGGTGGTATATTAACCCAGGTTAATCCTAATAGTAAACAAGAAATTCTTGTTAGGTTTTGTTCTAGTAAAAGGAATGATAGCCAGAAGAATTATGCGACTGTAGCTAAAGAAATCTTTGCTATAGTTAAATGTGTGCTTAAATTTTAGGATGATTTATATAATCAGTTTTTGATAATTAAAACTGATTGTCAAGCTGCTCAATTTATGTTTAATAAAGATTTTAAACATAATGTTTCAAAACAAATGTTTGCAAGGTGGCAAGCTTATATGGCCCCTTTTGATTTCAAAATTGTTTATAAAAAGGGAATTCATAATAGTATCCCTGATTTCTTAACCCGTGAATGCTTGCAGGGATGATCCCTCATAGGAATGGTGGCCGTAATCCCTTCTATAATAGAGGAGGGAGGGCAAGAGGAAGCAATCGTTCTGGTTATGCCAAACCAATAATAGAACATGGCAAATAGAAGCTAATAGCTTCACCAATATCTCAAGCCTCATATGCTTCTGATTCCCGAGATCCATTATACAAAGATCCTTTGTTTGCATAATTTCTGCAATTTAAAACCCAACAGAAGGAAACAACTAATAGTTCTTCTTCTGCATCTACCTCTTCTAATAAGCCTGAAGGATCTAATAGACCTTCATTTATTGATGTTACCAAGAATATCTCTGCTCTTGTTGATGAAGATTCTTTTACAACATTCGAGCAGAAGGAGCAGAAGAAGATAATAATGGTTCTTGATAATAAAGATCTCAAGTGGGATACCTGGAAATTGATGCACAGGTACTTGGATACATCATCATATGCTGCTGGGCCTTATAAACCCAGAATTTATTTTAAAAATATACTTATAGTTACCAGCTCATGTGAAGTCAATCATTATTTCCCTTTGCATGAGAAAAATATTTTCAATTTTAGTAAAATTATTATTAAGAAAATTATTTCTATTGAGGAATGGGGAATATCCTCTCTCAAAGAAAAAGAATTTTATTTGAGAAGTCATAATATTACTTACAAATATAATTACTGGGATTATATCCAGGCTTTCAAAAATATTTTCTTATATGAAAATCCCAGGAAAAAACATACTTGGTTTATAAAAGTATGTCCTGAAGTTTTTAATAATCTTATTCCCAATTGGTTCTTTTCTTGGTGGAAATCATATGGTCCAACTCATAATATTTTATCAGACCAATTTAGACAATTATTCGAACAATGGAGCCAATATTCTCCAGAATTGATAAGAGCTGAGGAAGAGAATGGGATGGTCAATAATAAGGCCGCAATGATATTTTTTATGGAATTCTCAATCCCTTGGATCTGGAAATGGGTACCAGATATTGGGATAGATGAAGATAATATTCCTTGTTTATATCGTTCCTTTTATATTAAATGGTGGAATAAGATGCTCCAAAGGGATAAGGATACTGGTCAGATTGAAGGCTAAGAAACTCTTAATAATATTTCCAAAGCTATTCAAATTTATAAAGAAAAAATTGAGGATGATAAAAAGAAAAAAGCTTCTTCATTATTTGGTAAAGCTTCTGAAAAAATCAAAATGCGCAAAGGAAAATTGTCCAAAGCGGATTTATTGAAGGAGGTCCTTAATATGGTCCAAGAAGAATTAAAAGACCAGGATGATGGTGGTTCTTCAAATGAAGATGATGATACGGTGTCAATGGCTACCTCTTCGAAATTGAAGTCATATGATAATCAATTTGGATGCTTGGCAATTTCCTTAAGATTATCATCAATCTCAAGACTATTAATCCTTTCTCTCATCCTACACTTATCAGCGTAGTGACCTACCTTGCCACACTTATAACAAGCACCATATTTATGAAATTTCTTTTTTATGGACTCTCATTATCTTTTTGTGGTTTGTTATTAACCTGTTTTGGGTTCTCCATCCCAAACTGACCACAAAATTAACCTAATTGTTTTCTCTCCGTAATATTATTACGCTTAATCTGTTGATTTAATTTATTTCATTACACAGGGCTAATCCTTCCTGTATCCAAGTTCCTATTAACTTGCCATAAGTAAATTTACCATAGTCTATATTAGACTCATTTTGTCTAAGGGTTCCTAACTCTCTCGGCAAACAAAGAAGGTAACCCATCTATAAATTTGGATTTCCAATGGTCACTATTTGACTCAGGGAGTTCCATTACTCTAGAAAGAAAGGTGTTCTTATACCACCTAAATGATGTAAGACTTTGACACTTCAAACCATTTAATAAGGTTCTAATGTGCTTAGAATTATTAGTCCATCTACCAGTAAAATGTTCTATAATAGTAACAATCAAAGTGTAAACAGAATTTTCAGAACCATTACTAGTTCCTTCCTGTTTAACAGCAGACAAAATTTCATTTCTATTATCATAGGACAAATAATTATCCCACCAGCCTTTCAATTGGCTAGTAAAACCTGCAATAATCATTTTTGCAACAGTTTTATCACAATTGCCATTATTCTTGCAAATAGTACTGTACATAAGCATTCTATGTACCAAATTATAAATATGACGTTCAGTAAAACCATCCAAG
The DNA here is from genome assembly GCA_018894105.1 of Jacaranda mimosifolia. Taxonomy (NCBI): domain Eukaryota; kingdom Viridiplantae; phylum Streptophyta; class Magnoliopsida; order Lamiales; family Bignoniaceae; genus Jacaranda; species Jacaranda mimosifolia. The sequence continues at coordinate 42,963,709 of CM032119.1, forward strand.
TTCCATTCATAGATGTTTTTACCAGAATAAGAATTATTAAGAACTAAATCTTGTTCTTCATGCAATACATCTTGTGGTGTAGGCCTAGGATAATAATAAGTTCTCATTGTTGGCCTATCATCATAATTCTGAATTTTATTAATCTCATCCTTTACCATATTTTTAAAGGACCTATCATCTAACTCATTATTAAGAGTAGAGATTCTAAATTCAGCAAATTTCTTTGTTATTACCCTCTCTAACTCAGAAACATCTCTAAGAATGAAATTATCAATTTCAGGAGGGGGTTGAATAGAAGGCATTGCAATATGATCTGGAGAAGGGTTTATAAATTGTTTATCAATTTTTTCTTCCAAACCAGTGATATCCTTATTAAGACTATCTATTCTTTATATTATACTAGTAAGTCTCTGATCAAGTTGAAATAAAGACTCACCAAGAACATTTAAATACAAATTAGCATAATTTTGTTGTTTTATTAAAACATTCATATTACGAATAGTAACCTGAGCATGATCATTATCAAGCAATTTATTAAAAGCAGAAAACAACAAGATATTATTACCCTCAATCATGAAAGGGTCTTGAGGAGGGAATATTGATTTTTCTTTCCTCCCAGTATCAAGAACATAAATTCTTTCAAGAACACAAATATAAGGTTCAATATAAGTAACTATAAACCATAGAACAAAAGAAACAATCTGATTCTTTTCTTCTACAAATTTGTAAAATTGATTTTGAAAATAATTTTGTTGGTCTTTATTAAAATTTTCAAAAAACCAATTTCGAAAACTTTGCCAATGATCTTTATTAAACTCAAGCTGTATTAACTTTCTATTATAAGAACCTTTTGAAAAATCCAATTTTTGTTTTTCCATTAAAAACAAAACAATCAAATGCGAGTATTTCTCACAAAAAAATCCATTTCGGATTCAGTAGGTTCAATATCACTATTATCATTTGCAGGAATACCATGCACAATATTATCAGAAGAAATCTTCAACTTATTAAAATGAGTTTCCAAATTATTATTCTTTCTAGGTTCATTAATCCTAGATGCTGAAGCTCTTGAAATATTAGGAGTATCAACAATATAATCAACTAGATCAAGCACAGAAAAAGAAGACCTATTATTAGCTTGGCAGGAGAAGCCGAAGACCCCAATGAAGATATACCTTCACCACATGATATTGATAAAATCCTGGCTGCCCTAAGGAAGGAAAAATAAAATCTTCTTATAGGGCCATTTTCGTCTTTTGTAATAGGCAACAGTAATAAACTGTTTGAACAGTAATATACTGTTCACTTTTACTGTTCATAGTTACTGTTTGGATTCGAAAATTTTGAAATCCGTACAGTATTTTTTATTTTTCACTGTTCGGATTTGAAACGTTTGAAATCCGCACAGTATTCTTTCTGTCTATAAATAGGTTAGGCAGTCATTCTTCGGGGAAGACTTTAGACTTCCACATACTCCTCTCTTTTAATTTCCCTTGCATTCCCAACTGTAATTCCCCTTTTGTAATAAGTTTTCTTTTATTTTAATTTGTAATTAAAGTAAAGCTCGAGTTCTAGTTAGAAAAGTTCGAGCTTGAGTCGAGTTATAATTGAGTCAGCTCGACTCATCTTATACCCCTACAGGACACATTGATTTTAATACATCAAACATGTAAAATAAAATAAAATAAGAAAAAAAAATCAGAGAATTTTAATGAATTTAAAAAGCTTGTATTAGTTCAACTACTCTAATGCAAGAAAGTTGAATTAAAGTTTGATTAAATTTATTTAAAAAATTATATAAATTTTTAAATTTTATAAAATATTTTGTGGAACTTATAAATATAACCTCAAACAAACACTTTCTAAGTCAACTTGATATATAACTCTAATTAACAAGTCAGGGCACATTTTATTAACCAATTAATTATGTTAATTATATCTAGTAGGAATAGCCAAAAGATGTAATTGATGGATTATCTATCCTACCTGTAAAAGTATGAATGGGTAGATTTGTTTCTTCCTTTTTATGTGAAGACAAAAATATCCCTAGCTAATAAAAATATTATTGGTAAATTATACTCAAATTGTTGTTCAATATTAAATGAAATTTATGAATATAAACCACATTTATTATGCCTTTTGACTTGTCAAATATATATACATTGAATGTACATACATCAAATGTATACACATTTTATTTATTACATGCATGCATCACTAACTAAATTTATCTTAAATTTTAGATCACATAAAACTCATAAAAAAGTCACTAAATTAATTCTATAGTATTGAATTTACTATATATGGATTACTGTTAAATTATAATTAAATTGTTAAATTAAATTTATTCATATAATTTATTAGTAAAGTTCTCTTTGTTTCATTATGCTATTGATTTGAAATACATTTTTTGGGCCATTTATTTGTTAACATGTGGTGAATTTCATTTACTTGAAGAATACGCTTAATGTGATCCTTTCCATGGCTTAGCTTCTTTGTATTCTCAACAAGTTCATTGTATTTACAATTGAATTGTTAAATAAATTTATGTATATGAACTATATTTATTATACCTTTTGACCTATCAAATGTAAATAAATTTTATTTATTACATGCATGCATTACTCATTAAATTATCTTAAATTTTAAATTAAACTAAACTCATAAAAAACTCACCAAATTAATTCTACGAAATGATTCTTGGGTTTGCCATGCTTACAAGTCGCACCTACAATTCCCTTTTCTTTTCCCGTACTAACCAATTAGCTTTGAAAGTGGGATTCTTCTTTCCAACGGTTTGATCATCCCCTTAAAGGATAAAAAGAGAAAGAACATTTAAAACAAAAAATATTAGCTGAAGAGAAAAATATGGAGAATCAAAAGCCAGTGATTGAAGCGACCTTTATTTTCTTTGGAGTAAGTCTTTTTCTTAAGTTTTCTTTTTCTAGATTTTTGTATTCTTGACTGGTTTTTGTTGTGGGAATGTGTTTAAAATGTTTCTCTATATTTAACTAGAGATGAATGTACTAGAATTACAGATAGTGAAAAAATATCGCTAATTACACTTACGTTGGGCAATGTCAATTGATAGTTTTAGTGTGGCTCTAGGGAAGTTTCCAACTTATCTAAAAGATTGATATTTGGCAGCAGTAAGTTCAAAAGAACACTTAGTCTCTATTGTTTGGACTTTCAATTCCTTATCCCCTGTATTTTGCTTGTCTTGATGTTGGTGAAGTGCAAAAATTGTGGCTATCAATGCAGCTGAGAAGGATGGTGAGTGATACTCAATCTGCCTGGAAAAGCAAATATGAAGCAGAAGGCCATAGTTCAAAGAAAAAAGAAAATATTAGAAAGGAGGAATGAGATGGCCATAGTTCAAAGAAAAAAGTGAATATTAGAAAGGATGAATCGGATAAGTTGATGCGTTGCCTAGGAAGAGCTGATGTCTCCAGTGAAAGAAGGTCAGCCAGAGAAACATCATTGTCCAGGCAGACTACGCCAAGCCATCAAAGTACACAGAAGTCCAAGCGTCTTGAGAAGGGGATGCTGTCTTTGACACCTCCTGTGAAGAGGAAATCTGCAAGACGAGCAATATAATACATCGAGTCCTCTGAGGAGGTCTGACAGGGGCAAGGAAAAATTATCATCTTGTTCTTCTGGTTCTGCAAAAGAACTTGGTCTGCCAAAGTCCGAGAGAAAGAAAGAGAAGGCCTTGATTCAGGTGAAAATGGAATTTGAAAAGGCTGAACTTGACCTAGAAGCGGTTGTCATGCAAAGAAAGAAAATGAATACTAGGACTTTCAAGGCTCTATTTAAAAGACAGCGCATTAAGGAAATTGTGGCAGGTAAGTTCATCACTTCTATATTACTGCACCTTCTCCATTTACCTGCAACACTTTCAGTAGGAGATTGATATTCATTTTTTACCTTAGTATTGCGCTCCAGTATATCTGTTTGTTATCCTTCTTCATCTTCATTATAACATGTTACATAATGACTTGTGTGAAAGATTACTATTTTTTGGTTGAAAGTGCTGGTGCTTTCTGATTATGTTGAATACCCTAAAAATTGCATGGGCTGGCCTGATGATGCATGTGGTGTTTCTTAGCACACCGAGTTATACCCATACAATAACATGTTTACCAGATAAATCTTCTAATATTTGCAATGAGAATAGCAAAGACATTGTCTCCGTGCCAATCAGAAATGAAGAGGATGTTAGTGATGATTGCAGTCGAAGAGTGGTGGGCAAATCAAGAGATGAAAGTAATGATAAAGCTCCTGATGGAGCTATTTAGAAGTCCATTTGTAGTTTGAAAGGTTGTCATGAAACTAATATCAATGTCGGTAAGTAGTAGTTTGCATGTGTTGATAGATTGTGGGTTTTGCAATTTAGTAAAAAGGTTGAAGAATTACAAATTTTATTGTCTTTTGAAGCTGCTGGAAAAGGGAAATATGGTCGTTTTTTTCATTCTTGGTGGATATCTATAAGCTCAAAAATGACTTGAAAAGTTATGAGTTTGATGTGAATTTACTCTGAAATTCCCTAGGACGAGAAGAGAGTATGACTTTGATTTATAAGGATTCCAAGGCTGTATATAGGCACAACTTTTCTTGTTTCTGTATATAATTGTTCAATTTAGACATAGAACAAGTCATGGCTCTACTTGCATAAGTGTGTTTCATTTAAGCTTCAAAATCAGCCCGATTAAAAATATTGTGGATAAACTACATAGATTTATTTAAATATGAACTTACGCCACGTGTATGTTTGTGTGTGTGTGTATGTACATATTAAATGAAAGTAAAATACTATTATAAAAATTCAAACAAGAATATCAAATTCATAAATAGATTATAATTTCATTTATATATATTTGAAATTATGACTTTGCAAAAAATTGAATTATTTACTCGCCATATTTAAAAATGGTGATGATAATTTAAAATATATATTTAATATTTTAAAAATCATAAAAAGAAAATAATGGATTCAATTTAAAGAAGATCGAACTAGAGTTGATGAATCAAACCTCAAGTTTTGAGAAATTGATCACTCCAAACAAGATTCGATTGCCATCAGTTCGAATCAATGTTCCAGAAATCAGATTGAATTAGTCAGTCGACTGATTTAATCGAGAACTAATCAAGGTTCAGTCCGATTTGATAATTAAAACTAATTTGTGAAGAAATCAGTCTCAATCAATGCAAATCGATACAAAATCAGTTGAACCAACAAATCATTTTCTTTCTAAACCATCAAGTAAAATTTCTTTAAAATAAAACTAGAGAAATTAATTTCACATTTTAAATTAATGTACGAATATTATTATGTCTTTTGACTTATATATAATTTTATTTATAACATGCATAACTAATAAAAAAAAACCTATTTTAAATTTATATTAAATCAAACTCTTAGAAAAAATTCACTAGATTAATTCTATCAAAATTTTCATCCTAACAAACACTAGATAAAATATTCCATGAATCATGTGCACTAGCTCTTTATATTCTAGGACTACGAATACATAGTATCTAACGTAATAGTCAAGTCTCTATGAATGAACTGTATATTTATTTCAAATAATGGATTGCATTTAGTAAATTCATTTATATTCTATATTAATAGATGACTTGAATGATGAATATAACTTTACATTTAGTTCTCTATAATAATTACGTCAAATTCACTGAGTCAGTTTTTCTACTTAACAATCATGTCTTAGGTGTATTGAAATTTATTCTTCTATCAACGTATTTACTTAGACTCATAGAAAATTATAGTTAAAGTGAAATTAATTAATTAAATTATATCCCATCTAATGAGATTATAGTTATCATTCGATACATACTATTAACTTCAAAATATTATTTCATCTAAACACTTCAATAATTTATTTCAAAATTAGAATATGACATCTTATAAGGTTTTAATATTTTGTACAACATAGGAATTTATAAGATCTTTTGAATAAGTTTACTCAAATACTCTCTTACTTGCAAGTATTAATATTTTAAAATTACTACTCATTTTGTTACATGACAAAGTTAAAAGTTTTATTTAATCTTTGAATTAATTTATTACAATATTATTACTGAAATTTTAGGTGAAATAATGCAAAGAAGTATAAAAATTAAAGTTAAATTTGGGGGGAAGTTGTCCTTTCTAGGTTGTTAGAGCCACTTCTATTGACTTTTCGGCTCGAAAAAATAAATTAAGTTACATGCTAAACTAATTAATTAATGGATATTAAGATTTGAGTGAATAAAACATTGGGCATTAATTTAAAAAAATTAAACTAATGATGCCTTCAGCTTCGTGGGCGATAAGTGTTATGGCTGTTTGAATATTCTTAAAATATATAATAATAAATTACTTTACAATTTATTTGATGATATATTTCAATTCATATACTTTTAAAGATACTTACCCACTGTGCAACATTGTCTCTCTATTCGTCGTTATAAGTTATAATAATAATGACATTTGCCGACTTGCTTATGCTATATATATATATATATATATATATATATATATATGATCCTAATCGATGTGCCAGTGCACAAAAATCACAAAGCAAAATGTCAACTTGGTAACAAATCTTATTTCCTCTGATAAATTAAAATACTTTATTAGAATGATACATATGGTTTCATGATAAATTACAATCAAATTAAATTTATTTTAGTTAGACTCATGTAAAATAATAACTATATTGGAATTAATTAAGAAAAACTCAATCGATGAGAAAAAAATGTGTCTTTATAAGTATGTTATGGAGATATTCTTTTTGAGTTCTACCTTAAAAATAAAAAGAGAAAAATATATCATATATATATATATCATCAAAGTAAGTGTTCAATTTAAAATAGCAGTAAATTTAATATGCATATAATAAAAAAAATAGATTAAGTCTTATAGTTATAGGATTAAGAAGGTTTTAAAATTGATAAGGAAATTGGATAATTTTTTATAAATATGTCCATGCAAATATGGATTTCTTCTCAGGAATTACAAAGAGAAATATATTTGTAATATAACTAAATTGATGTCAAACTCAAATGTAATAGTACATATAGTTTATGATAATGAAAAAAGATAAACTAAGTTGATCTTATTCAAATTTTCTTCTTTTGATTTATTTATTTATGTATATGTACATTTATTTATAAAATATATTTTGGTCAATTCTTACATTCAGATGTCCACGGCTATTTTCTTGCGAACTAATAGAAAAATATGCTTTTATAGTGTGTCACACATATGAGAAAATTTTATATTCCTATGTATTTAAGTTAAGAGATAAAAAGTGGATCAAAAGAAAAATAATATATAACTGATAACGCTATTAGAAGCTGCAAAAAATAACCAGATAAAATCTTTTCACTTAAAGTGATGATGGGATGTTACTAACTTTCAACAAATTATTTTTAAGAGATAATAAGATAGAAATAAAAATAATATTTTATTTTTCAAATAATCTTGTGTATTATTTTGGGCATGGCATTGGATGAGGAAAATCTTGTGAAGATCAAATTTGGTATAACTTAACTAATCATATGGCAAACAATATTCTTATAATGTACATTAATGATATAACAAGTATAATTCATTCATTATATAATTGATTTGAATTTTTTCAAAAAAGAAAATGTATTGTTGGATTGATAATTATGTCATTTAAATTATTTAAAATTAAAAAGTGTAAATATGATTTTAATAATAACATGAATATGACATAGTGAAATGCTTTCATTTATGATATAAGATGGAAGATCAACAAATATGTTTCATTCAATAAAATCTTGCATTAATCCATGTGTCACCATCCATACCCTATGACGTATATACCGAATAGATAACAAGTATATATCCACTAAAAACATAATATTCAACAATCAAAAGTTTTTATTTCTTATGTTGCTAAATGTTAAATAGTTAATAAGATACAACTATTTCAAATGACGAAGTTACACTTAACAAATTTATGTCATATTATATTAATGGCCAACTTAATTCATAATTCAGATCTTGCAAAAATATGCATTAGCATGGTATCTTTTAATCAAACGCTTTTCACACATTTTTTCACCAACAAAAATTTATAAAATAATGTAATATTCTTATTTAACATGATGATATTTTAAGGTTTAAATATAATCAGAATTTAACTTTCACTTTTTTAGCTTGACTAGGAAGAGAACAATTTTTTTGAAAAGTGGGAATAAGTTTGTTGTAGATAAATTCCACGGTTTGTACACATGATTTTTTTTTCTTTCATTCTAATTTTAGATTACAAGTGGTCCATTAAAAATTTAATATTAAATAAGTAATACAATTTTTTAATTAAAATTTAGAGGGAAATAATTTATAAATTGCTCTAAATTATTTTAAAATCATATCTTTGTTTTTATTTGATAAAATAACAATTTAAAGTTATTGTTTAGAATTAAAAAAATGCAAACATAATAAGTAAGTGCACACGCTTATACATTTTCAATAAACAAAAAGAAAAAAATTAAATTAAAATAGAACGATAGAAAAGAAACTTAAAAAAATAAAAATTTATTAAAATATCACCTAAAAATAAAATAGTAAAATAATTTCAGCCACCATTAGTCATTAGATTGTAAAAAAGTATGTAAATTATATCTTTTAAATATGAAACTCTTCCAGATATAATTTATTTCAGTAAATTTTCAATTCACATATTTTCATTATTCTAATTTTCATTAAAAGTATATTAAAATGGTAATGTATCAGTGAACTTTTACCATAAATTCAACTTCGTATAAATGATTTGTACTAGATATTTTGGTGTATACTTAAAACATCATCATATATTGTTATTTAGTAAAATCTCATCTATATTTTAAATATATGGGCATAATTTTTTAATGTAATTTTATAGCAGATGTGTTTCGATAATGAAAAATAGATAGAATAAAGAAGAAACATATCATACTAAGTTCTACAAAGAGATAGGAATACATAAATAAAACTTAAGAGCCCAAAAAATGAGAGAGTCAATTGGATTATCAAGGGAGAAAAAACATAAGGAACAACAAGTAGCACCTCTTCGTGAATCGTAGCTTTGGATGAAAAAGAGTCAGTTTCTAAAGAATGCAATTGTCGGTATTTGTCCATTTAATATTTTCTAAGGTCACAAATGATTCTTATCAATCAAAGGATCAATAATTATTAATAAAGCCATACTTTATGATTAGATGTATTTTATGCTTTTAAATAAATATCATACACGCGGAAAAAAACTATTATATGCAAAAACATTTAAGTCTTAATCTCATTTTTTGATTAGATTTGATAGGTTATGATCTGTATGCTTGAAGATTTATAAAATGAATAAGGTACTCAATTGCATCATAAAAATGTTGTAAGATTTGAATATGAGTCTTGCACATATTATTATTGCAATAGAAAAACTAGCTACACTTATTCAAAGGTCAAATAAATTGCATAAGTTGTTCAGAGGTTGTGAACTTATGAAAAAATATTTGAGTTCTGAACTTCACATTTAATATTAGATAAAGAGTTTGAATCTGCAAATTATGAAGTTTATTTCTTTTGAACACAAGGCATGCTATATCATAATCTTCTAGGACTAATTCCAAATGGAAATGGGTCTGGACTTTTTAGCTGTATTTTTGTCAAAGTTGAATATGAGCTTTAGAATAGAATGAAGATAGTAGAAAATCATACTTATGATTAAAAGCAATTATGAGGAAACTTACAAAATTAAATGAGAAACATCCATATACAAAAATCTTTAGAAGGTTAAAGGATTACCTTTCAATGAACAATATTCAACCCCATATCTAAAAAGGTGTGAAAATAGACAAATGTGTTGGCAATTTAGGTTCAAGGAGATAATCATAATATATTAGTGGAATGAGATGTTGCTGTCCGTGCACATTGAGGACATAAACATAGATGAACAAATTATTATGGATGTCAATAATAAATAGATTATTGTGCATATCAATAATGTCACATTAAAAATAAAAGTTTTATAACATTCAATAATGCAATTCAGAAGAATGAATCTATCTAAACGACCCCTTACAACTCGTGCAACTATTTTGTTAGAGAACAATAAACATTTATAAAATTTGTCCATTGTTTATTACTCTAACACTCCAAAGAGATTGTTTGCATTTTGCCATTAATATATAAAATTTAGTCAATGCAAAAAATGAATATGCAAAGCACTTGCACAATTAAAAATTTCAAGTTCTAAACTTATATGATTTTCTATATGTATTATCAATTTCATATTATAAATTTTTTATACAGAGAATAATCAATAGTCGGCACATAATCATATAAAATTGGAGACCTCAAGATTGCATTACTACCATCATAACCTATCAAAATTGAGATGTGAACTACTCCAATAATTGATGAATAGCACCATCAAAAGTAGAGACAAGGGTAGAGAAGTTGAAGAAAGAATTACTCTTCAATATCTTTTACTGAGGATTCAAGATATATGAATCATATATATATATTTTAATGTATTGGTATTAGTCCAAAGATTTGGAAAAATATATCTTTTTATTACAATAACTTACCAACAAAAAATTAAAAAAAAAAAAACAAAAACAAAAGAACATCAATGATGGTGAAAGAGTTCAAGATCCACCAAATTTAACCTCTAGAATCTTTTGAGCAAAAATAGAATGTCTGAAGCACCAGTTGTTTATGAAGCAAATATTTGATAAATTGTTGTATATGTCTAAATTACGGGGGCGGGGGGGGGGGGGGGAATATATGCTCACATGGTGATAGTTCTAAAGTTTAAGTATAAAATTACAAGCCTAAATTACTATAATAGATTTGTGTATACAAAACTTCCAAATATGGAAATACATCTTATACTTTACGGTTCAGTTCTTAAACACATGATGCATGGATCATGTATAGATAGAAATAAGGACAATTCTAGCTTGTACGATTGATGGAAAATGCAAATGTGCTTATCCACGTCATATTGTGAAAGCATTATTTAAGGAAAATATGTGTATCTGGTTTAATAAAGAAATTGTATAATAATTAATTAGTGTTCGTATTGCAGAACTCAATAACCAGTGGTTAGTATACTATTCAGATACGATTGTCATATCAATATGAAGATATGTTTTGTAGTGACACCAATGAAATATGATACACGTATATCTATAAGATATATGATAGAGAGACCATTAACATCACCTAAATTGATGAAGAAAATAAATAATGAAAATAAACATTTTAAAGGTGCTCAGAGGGTCTCTACTCTAAATTTAATGCGGAACACTTTTTAATTCAATTTGAATAAAATACATATGTAATTATTAATCTACAACTATCTTCTGAATCTATAATCTACCACTTATTTTGTAAATCCAAAATTTATAAAACATTCAATATATATGACCACATCTCCAAAGTAATGCTTACAAAACATTTCTCTATATTATAGAAGTGATAAAGAAAGTATCTCTAAAGGGAATATCCAAAACACTACATTTGAGACACACAACGTAGATGTTGAGTGAAATGAACAAATGAGAAGTGAGAGGTTGTATATATGGTGCAATTCCTTAGAAGGAGAAAGAGATTGACTTAAATTGTGCTCAAACCATGTTGGAGGCGTAACATCTTTTCAAGAGTTGCTAATAATAAATGGAATATGATGCTCGAGTTTCAAATAAACATGACAAAAATAAGATTACTAAAACCTTATCAAAATATTCTTTAAAATCTAGATGAATTCTCTACTATTTATATTTCAATATTTGTACATAGTTTTTTTTATATATATTAATAATTTAGTTTGATAAATGGTATTTAAGATATTAATTTTATTGGATGTGTATTTTGCCTTTTAACTAGTCATTAACTAAATTGCTTATATTTTATTCAACTTACTACATAAATTATGTTCAAATTGTCAATGTATGAGATGCATTAATTTTTATTATCAACTTTGACATATGAATTATTTGGTTCTATTTGAATACAATTAATATTGTTTTAAATTAGATAAGTATTTGTGTGTCTTTTTGATAAGTATTTAAATTAGATATAAATATTAAATAATTCATAAAATAAATAAATATAAAAATTATTAAGTCACGTGCAGCGCACGTGCACCTTTATAGTATACATAAAGATGCAATCGAGCCAAGTTGAACTTGGAAAATTTTCTAAGCTCAAGCTCAAAATATGTAATTACGTTCAAGTTAACTCGAAAGAAAATACTAATAATATAATATATATTTATCAATAAAATAAAAAATATATATATTTAATTATATACAGACGTGTGAGCTTCAAGTTTAGATACAACATCTCGAAATTGACTTAAAATAGAGATTGAACTCAATTCAACTCAAAATAGCTCGAGCTCCAGTACTCGAGTCATTTGCTCCCCTAATTGAATCAACCTTGTTGCCTACTTATTTCTAGGGGTGCAAACGAGTCGAGCCGGTTTACGAGCCACACGAGTCGAGCTCGAAACAGTTCGAACTCGAGCTCTAATTCAAGTCGATTTCGAGTTGTTTGTATTTAGGCTTGAGGCTCGCGAGCTGGTGCGAGCCAGTATATAATTAAAATTTATTTTTTATTTTATTAATAAATATATATTATATTATTATTTTTTTTATTTTGAGTTCGAGTTCAAACTTGAGCTTGAGCCTGCAGTTTTTTACAATTCATTTGCCAATTCGAGCCTTTCGAGCCGAGGCGAGTCAAGGTCGAGCTTAAAATTTTAGGCTCGTCCAGCTCGAGCTCGAAAATTTTACCCAAAGTCAACTTGGCTCAATTGCAACCCTTCTTATTTCCATATATAAATACCTAAAATGTAAGATATTTTGCCCATTTTACTGGTTAGAAATGTGCAATCATGATGCATACCATTGCTGAGTTTCACAGTAAAAAAAATTGAACTTCATTATGATTCAAACCATTAATTTACAGATCAAGAATACAGATGCAGACATGATATATAGCTTCATGATAACTGTTACAAAATTTGTGCTATTAACCTAATAGATTTACACAAAGAACCCATAAAACTATATTGAACCACTCATCTGCAGAGGCCTAGGATCTGGTAAGAATCCTTATTCATCAGCAACTGTTATCTAGGACCAGAAAGGCGAACTGCAGAGAGATATGCATCACTGTTACAATCAGACGGCCCTGATGAAGTTCCCTCCTCACTGATTGACTTAAAGAAACTGGAGTAAAGCCGGGAGCCGAGTTGAGAAGCAGTTGGAGGTTGAGGAACAGGGCTGAGCCCTTCAAGCATTTGCACTACTCTAGTCATCGGTGGCCTGAGGTACATATCATCCTGTATGCACCATAAAGCAACTTTGATTGCTATAAGAACCCTCTCATCGTCTTCATCTATCTTCAGTGTAGCATCAATGATGTCCTTTAGCTTCCCTTCTTCCAACATTTTGAAAGCATAGGATGGGAAGTGGGATTTCTCAGAACTTTCTGCAGGATTGTAGTTTTTTCGACCACCAATTAGTTCAAGCAATACCATTCCATAGCTATAAACGTCGCTTTTCTCTGATATGGCATAGTTGGTGATCCATTCTGGTGCAAGGTACCCTCGGGTGCCTCTTAACGTCGTAAAAACATGGCTTTGTTCTCTGGTCATGAGCTTTGCTAGGCCAAAATCGGAGACTTTGGCCATAAAGTGATCATCAAGAAGCACATTTTCAGGTTTTATGTCACAATGAACTATCTTTACATCACAGTCCTCGTGGAGATAAGCTAGCCCTTTGGCCGTGCCCACAGCAATATGATATCTTGTGTTCCAATCCAACATGAATTCTCCTCTGTCTTTCCTGAAAAGCCACTTATCTAATGATCCATTCGCCATGTACTCGTATGCAAGAAGCCGATGCCTTCCTTCAGCACAGAAGCCTTTGAGCCTCACCAGGTGAAGATGATGGATGCTGCCTATGATGCTAACTTCAGCACGAAACTCTTTCTTACCCTGACCAATTCCTTCCAATTGTTTCACAGCCAATCGAGTGCCATCAGGAAGAGTACCCTGATAAACTGAACCAAACCCTCCTTGCCCAAGTTTCACAGTGAAGCTACTTGTTGCAGTCTCAAGATCTTTGTAACTGAAGCGGATTGGCATCCCAGATAAACCTTCCAAGAAATTATCCTCTTCCGAACTCTCTTTAGGACTCTCCGGCGCTCTCTTGTTCTTCCGGTAGAAATAAAATCCAGCAAAAACCAGGGCCAGTATAACAATTACTGTTACAATTACAATGATAATGACGACAGGGAAAGCTTTATTGCCACCGCCTCCAGCATTTCCTCCACCGCCTCCAGTGGTGGAGATTTTGATGTAGGAAGTATAGTCAGCCCCATTAATGGATCCTTCCATGCTTCCTATCTCATTAAACAGAAAGCAATTCCCTGAACTGCTCTCAAAGAACATGGCACCACATGAACAATTACCAAGGCAAGAAGCTTTGCAGCCATCTAAAGTGGTTTTAGAGAATGGTTGAACAAATCCCAGTGCGAAATAACTGAGACCATCACCGCCACTTACAAGATCCACAGAACCAGTTGAGTTACTGCACGAAGGGAAAGTTGCCGACTTGCAAGATGGGAGAGCTGATGGACACTGGCACATGTTGCCGGGATAACAGACATAATAAGGGTCACAAGCTGCAGGTCTGCTGCATTCATCTTGAGGTATTTTTGTCGACGATGGATTAGGGGAACCTCCTTGAAGCATGGTGAAAGTGATGAAGCCATCATCCCCTAACACTGCCACCCAAGTTGCATTTGCTGTGGTAACTTCTGAAAAAATGAACTGCCAAAGCAACATCTTATTTGGATCATAAAATTTCCAAGAATTAGCACTAAGAATCGCAGAAGTGACTTGGCCGCCACCTTTATTGATGGTTATTCGGCTGTCTTTCCCCATGGACCAATAAGGCTGTGGGGGCTGGAAACCTGCGGAAAGAATCATACCCCCAGACTTAATCTCAAGGGAATAACTCAAGTTATTAGAGCCAGGATCACTGGTAAGTTTCATCCCTTCAGAGAATTCCTGGTTTGAAAGAAGGGTATCTGTGGGATGGCTAAAGCTTTGCCAAATTATGCCACCATCATCCCCAAGCAAAACCAGATTTCCAGAATCCAGCAATTCCACCACAGAAACTCCTTTATTAGCAGTATCCGTGGACCAAATTGTGGACCCCCCTTTCTCTAAGTAAGCATTTCCCTTATCATCGAATCTAAAGTTGTCTGAATTCTGAATTGGTGAGCCTCTATTGGCAGCCCAAACTATAGTTGAGCTGCTCTTGTGAATCACAGCAAGCAGAAACAAAGTGACATCCTTGGTAGTGGTGAAACCAAAAGCAAAATTCGAATTGTTGGACACTAGAAACAATCCATCATTGTCTATCCAGTACATCTGAGATCCTGTGAATCCAGGATCCAATTTCCCAATATTTTGAACACTAGCAGCACATGGTTCCAGCCAAAAAAGAACAAACAAACACAGAACTGAAATGTACAGGAAAACCCAATTTCCCATGACCACATAAAGAATTTATTCAGCTGAATTCAAGATGACCAGAATCCAAACCAGAAAGAATTAACTCCTAAAACCCAGTAAAATCCAAATTTGCCTTCTCCAAGTGTTGAAAATTTCAAACCCTCCACTGAATTTTGGGCAATAGTAAATCTTGGTAGAATTTCAAGAAAGCCCACAATTCTGAAAGTGCAAAACCACATAAACAAAACATTAAAAACCAGAAAAGTTCCTAGATTTAGAATCTCCTGGTGAAAATTTTGACACCCAAATGTTGTCAGGAAGCACTAAATATGACAGACAGAAAGCTGAACTTTTAGATAGATAGAAGTATTCACAAATTTTACAATGTAAAGTTACCTTTCACATATCAAGAATGGGACTATAATTGGATAAAAAAAGAAAGAATATGTCTTTCAAATTCTTATCAAAAGAAGCCATTAATTAATCAAAGAAGAGAGGTTGGGAAGCTGTGCACATGCACAAAATACATACCAGTCACATAGTGGAACCTTTGGCTAAGACTGAAAGGAGAAGAAATACAAGTGGGTTCTGAAGACATGGGATTGCTCCTGAATTAAAGGTGGAAAATGCAGAGCATTAGATGAATCTGTTTCTGCTTATGTCAAAGTCTTGGAGAGATCTGAGGAGGGCATTAACTTTTTGTTGTTTCTTATCACTGGGATTGTCCAAAAAACAGGTGGGCTATTAATATATTGTGGGTCATGACAAAAAAATTTAAAAACAGATTAGACCAAGTGGTGGGGCAGATAGATCCATAGTTTAACTTCTTCATCTGATCATTAAAATTGCTTAGTTATGTATACATATGTATATGTATACTTTGTATGGTGGGAAGAAAAATTGGTCAACAAATTGAAACATCAATCCCACCTAAAAGTTATTAAAGACTATCGCTTGATGCAAAGAATTTCATGTGTACATAGTTTTTGACAGATAGAGAACCCCAACTTGCATGCTCATTTCTTGTGAATTTGGTCCCATTTGATGAATCACTTATAACATAAACAGTTCCATATTTGACTATCCATGTCATACTTACAAATTGCATACATAAACACACACACACACACACGTGTGTGTGTGTGTTTGTGATGTAGACATGAAGATGTATTATTATATGTATAGTGGAGCTTTTGTGTGTATGCCATTTTGCACAAGTTGATTTGAATAATAGTCAATGGGGTTGTCCAGTTAAGAGGGAAGTAAATGCCGGATGGGATATGTTGGGAGAAGGACTTGAAAATAGTCCAAGGTATAAGCAAATTAATGCCTACGGTTTGCTTTGCATCTAATTTTGTAGTTTTATTGGACTCACTTTTTATGTGGATTTTAGGCCTTGAGAAACTTATCCAAATTCATTGACTAATAAATATTGGTGCATTTACACTTTAGGACTTCATTGTGTGGGCAATCCTTTTAGCTTTCACACTCAATGTAGGTGCCGTGAGAATATTTTTGTGTGTGATAGTGAAGTTGAGGGGTAATGTTCTTAATTTTCCAATAGAAATAAGTAGGGTTTATAGTTTAAGCATGTGAACATTAATAAACACTCAAGAAATGGGCTGGAGAGATGAGAAATTGAAAAAAGAAATT
Organism: Jacaranda mimosifolia; assembly: GCA_018894105.1. Lineage (NCBI taxonomy): Eukaryota > Viridiplantae > Streptophyta > Magnoliopsida > Lamiales > Bignoniaceae > Jacaranda > Jacaranda mimosifolia. Next base: position 42,980,907 of record CM032119.1, read on the forward strand.
ATAAAAAGAACGCGTTTGCTACTGTTATGAAGTTGTAATCTTTATTCAAGATAAATTAACGTCAACAAGATCTAACTGGATGAATCCTATCGATGGAATAATTAAGTCATAATTCATTGGTTGATTATATCATTAACCATTTCTTTTTGTTGGTACGAGGAATTTATCATGAATCCACTGATTTCTGCTGCTTCCGTTATTGCTGTTGGATTGGCCGTAGGGCTTGCTTCTATTGGACCTGGAGTTGGTCAAGGGACTGCTGCGGGTCAAGTCGTAGAGGGTATCGCGAGACAACCCAAGGCAAAGGGAAAAATACGAGGTATTTTATTGCTTAGTCTAGCTTTTATGGAAGCTTTAACGATTTATTAATTAGTTGTAGCATTAGCATTTTTATTTGCTAATCCTTTTATTTAATTGTTTAATCTTAGAAATAGGAAAAATACATATTTTTCCTAGTTTATTGCCTTGGACTTGTCGTTTGCTTTTTCTCTCAGACTGTATATGAAGTCTTGAATTTAATGTTCATTAAATTGTGAACTCTTGTCTATTTCAAATAGTTGGTTGTTTATTGTTGGTAGTTATTGACTATTCTTAATAGTTGATAATCGAAATTTAATTGAACTTTTTAATTTTATTATGACCATAAAATTTAGTGAATCAATATAATTTTGGACTGAATTTAAAGAAAAATTATATCGAAAGCATTTAAAATATGCAATAACATAATATCCACCATAGTTTAAAATGTGTCTGAACTAATCTCTCGATTTATCTTCTTCAAATCTCGAGACATCAATTACTTATATATCCGAGTTGAAACATATAATTAATCAAAACCTACTAATGAGTGAAATCTTCCCTTCTAATAGTGATTCCATGTGATTACATAGTATCATTAGGATATATTCATTCTAGTCATCAAAACTCAATATGCACGTGGGCCGTGGACCTACCCGCAGTTTAATTCAATCCGGGTATGATTTTAACATATCATGCCAGAATATTGTTCATTATTATAATGTTTTTTATGAGATTCTACGAAAGGAGAATCTTGATTGGCCAATGTTGTTGTTGTTGTCCTGGGGATGCATGCATGCATCTCATTCGATCTCGGGATTTGCATCCCATTTACCACTCACTATCCCACGTTCTAGTCAAGTTGATCTTCTTTTAAGAGGCTATTTCGAGTGGTAATTTAATGCCACGTTCTAATCTATCAGTGGCTTATAATTCAGTAGCACTTATTTTTCTGAAATTTTGAATTCAAACATGAATAGATTTCTTGTACGCCTTATGTGTGTATCTAGTTGTGGAGTTTATACTTCATCATTTGTAAAAATTTGATAATTGAATTATATTTATTTATTGTAAGAATAATTTTGATTATTTGTAATGTTTTCTCAAAAAAAAAAAAAAAAAAAAGCTCAAAAAGTTCCAATTTTTTTCTTTTTGTATGGGCAATTATGAGTAATCCTGGTAATATATATATATATATAAGTTTTTATTATCTACAATATTAATGAGCTACTTGCTTTTATTTGATTCTTATGCATTATTAGAAGATGTGCATATTTATCACAATATAGAAAATTTAATTTCTTATACATATACATGATGAGAGTTTTGTCCTTATAAAAAATATTTCAATTGTATAAGAAAAGAAAACAGTGTATAAATTATTTTAGAAGCCTTGATTCTTTTAATTTAAAATAAGATTTAATATCATTAAATTGATAGTATGATTGGTCTAACCTAGTCTTTTTCACAAGACTATTGCAAATTGAAAGGTGTTCAATGCAATAATCAAAAAAGTTTTTATAAATATATCAAGACTACAATGTAATTCACATATCAACAATAATTATCATCATCATATTGTAAATTGTGAGTGAATAGAGTAGAATAAGGAACATATATTTAGGGGTGCAATCGAAGCTAGTCGAGACGAGTGTGGATAAAATTATCAAACTCAAACTCAAAATATATATATATATTAAGTTCGAGCTCGGCGAATCTAAAATTTTAAGCTCAAGATCGGCTCAAATTGACAAATTAATTGTAAAAAACTGCAGCTCAAACTCGAGTTCAAGTTTGGACTTGAATTCGAAATAAAAAAAATAGTAATATAATATATATTTATTAACAAAATAAAAAATAATATTTAATTATATACTGACTCTCGACCCTTGAGTCTAAATACAGAAGACTGGTACTAGAGTATGAGCTCGATTCAGCTCGAATTGTTTCGAGCTCAAATCAAGTCAGCTCATGAGACTCACGAGGCGGCTCGACTCATTTGCACCCCTACATATATTCTAGCTAAAAGTCTCCATTACATAGTATATATATTTGGAGACGAGATTAATATTATAGATTTGTGCAAATATATTAATTTAACATTACTATCAATATAAAAAAAAAAAAATATTAAGGTATTAGATTCGCAACAAAATTTGGACATTGGTTTAGTACGCCACAAATTTAGGAACATTTAACTAAGCACATTAATTTCTTCTAAGTAAAAATAAATAAATAATAAGCACATTAATTGGTGTGCAAGTTTTTGTCACAAAAATGAAAGAATAAATGATAATAATTAACATTAGCAAAGCATATGCTTAGAATGATTAATTAAACCTTCTAGAACTGATGAACTAAGCACAACGTATTCTCGTATCTTGGGAGTGACAACAATGGGTTGGTCTTCGTAGTTAGTAAAAAATGACAAGGAAAGTATCTTTTTTTAATGTTCTTGGCTGAGCTGTGAAGATCAAAGTAATTAACTATAATTTTATATCAATAGAAAGCTAGCAACATTGATTTTTTCAAAAGTGAAACTTTGGAGAAATAATTGTATGGTATTAATTTTCGAGTGGCTGCAACCCAATAGCATAAATCTTCCACATAATGTAGAAGGTTAGGAGTTCGAATTCAAATGAATTCTTAATGTACGCATGTATAAATTAAAATATATATATATATAAATAATATTAATTAATTACTTACGTTCAGCTTTAATTAATAAAACGGTCAATTTCTACGCAATATAAAGCTAAATATTAATTTGAATAGGAGGAGCTCTAATTGAAATGAATTAGTAACATTCGATTTGAAGATATTCGAGTTGAATTGAATTGATAAATTATACAACAAATTTCTTATTTATTCAATTAATGGTCCATAAAATAAGAAAACGGTTGGAGTTTAATAATTTGCTTAAGGTAAAATATATTTTTAAATGTATCGATGATGGAGAATTTACAAAGGATTGATATTTGCCAAATAATGTATAGTTTAGGTGGCTTAATTTGAACTTTCTGCATTATTGAAATTCAATGATCATAAGAATTAATTAGTTCCTTTAATTGGATCGAATTTGACGTGGGAATAAGGTTTGGATAAAAACAACCCAATTTAGCATTTTAGGTAACAACCTAACCTGGATGAAGGACTTGAATGTACTACCCTCACGTAAAGACGTCGATCTAGAGACACATGGCGTCAGCTCGACAACTGTAGTATTCACAGACCATGCATGGGGGTACGACCTCGTTGAACGACATTCGATCTTAAGGCATATGGCAAAATCTGGAGGTTGGAGGATAAGACCTGATCGTACTAGCGCACTTCACCCGCTATAAATACCCATGTGGAATCATTTGTGGGGGACTTTTGAGAAAGAGTACCTTGTATATATTTATCAGGTTGAAAATACAAGACCTCGAATTTAATGAGCATTGTAACCTTCTTTTCTTCGAAAATTTAAAACCCATTAACAAATAAATTGATTGTTTTGGAAATATCCTCGATCATAATTAAACTAATTTGATTGAATTAAAACTATCGGAGATTATCTTAATTCTTTGAAAGCATTTTACAAATCCATATCACAAAGTAAAATCAATCATAAAAAAAACATCAAAAGTCATTTCAAGTAACAACCCGACCTAGATGAAGGACCTGAATGTACTACCCTCACGTAAAGACGTTGATCTAGAGACACATGGCGCAATCAGCTCAACAGCTGTAGTATTCACGGACCATGCATAAGGGTACGACCACGTTGAACGACATTCGATCTGAAGACATATGGCAAAATCTGGAGGTTGGAGGATACGACCTGATCGTACCAGCGCACTTCACCTGCTATAAATACCCATGTGGAATCATTTGTGAGGGACTTTTGAGAAAGAGTACCTTGTATATATTTATCAGATTGAAAATACCAGACCTCGAATTTAATCAGCATTGGAACCTTCTTTTCTTCGAAAATTTAAAATCCATCAACAAATAAATTGATTGCTTTGGAAATACCCTCGATCATAATTAAACTAATTTGATTGAATTAAAACTATCGGACATTATCTTAATTCTTCGAAAGCATTTTACAAATCCCTATTACAAAGTAAAATCAGTCATAAAAAATACATCAAAAGTGAAGATTCAAGAACTACTGCAGTTGTAATGGTCAGTTTAAGCAGTTAATCCACATTTATATCAAAGAAGCTGAATCATTATCGTGCTTTCATTTTCCTACAAAGCTCGTTGAAAAGGATAGTGGGCGAAGTCCATTGGGGTTAGGCATTGAAAAACACGACATTAGATGAAGGAAAATATATTATTATAATTGAAAAGCTACTTTTGCTTAATCGCCACTCTTTTCTTTGAAGTGCACAATTAAACCGTCATTAAAGTAAGTATTAGGTTAGAAATTTTGCCATTTATTTTATCTAAATTAATTTCAACCTTAAAAGATTTCGATTTCGATTGGAAGAGATTTCTAAGTGGGATCTAATGAATCCTTTGATCCATACATTGATTTTGAAGTTGCTTTTGAGCTTATTATAAGTGAAGTTATTTGTTTGGTTGAGGGTAGTGGGATTAAGTCGAATAGTGGGATTGAAATGTGATTATTCTTGTTGAGGCTTGACAATTAAATATATGCTATATGTGCAAGTGTCAATTAATATGTTTATATAAATATTTTTTTTTTATTTTTATATAATGATTGACGATTGGGGCAGTTAAATTTCAATTCAACATTTCTTTCACGATAAGAGAGAACGGTAGCATCGATAGTTGATGTGTCTATTATAATAACTAATGTGACAATAAAGTTTAATGTTTTCATTAGAGTAAAATCTGCTTTTGATGCAAAAATCAGATTCCCATTATTCAATTATGACGATCAGATTTATCATACATATAAATGTTAAGTTGTGCTAAGGTATTTGTCCATCTGAACGCATTAGCAGGAATCTCATCCTGAAAATTACTAGAAAAGGAGATAAATGGAGAATACTTGATAAATTGTTTCAAATTCTCAACTCCTCTAATATGAAATACGAGTAAATATCATTGTAGCCTCATAATCGAAGAGCTTGGAATGAGAAATATCATTGCAATTCTGACAAAAAGCATCAACAATAATGATCAAATTCATTGTCAACTATGAGGGTCAACCACACCGAAGTACTATTACAAACTTAGGAGATTGTACTGAAAATTTTGAAAAATGAAAGAGAAAAAACAACTAATAAATTTTATCAAACCCCTTTCACTCATTCAAGTCAAAAAATTGTATCATCATATTTGATTTAGTTCATACTCAATATAATGTGAATGGGCAGTCAAGAAAAGGTAATGGGCTACCTCTCTTTAGTTTCAGTTTGTTCACTCATAGATGCCATACAAGAAGAAATGCCCAACAACAAGAATGGCCATTTTGGGCCGCAATCCATTCCAAGTAGGCCCCTATGGCATTACTCATAATCCATAAGGATTTGTTTGCTTCAAATGATAAGACATGATAGATAAATTTTCAAGCTTGATATTTTGTTTGCTTCACATTTTTATGACTCAGGATACCTTTGCGGCCCGACATAGTATTATATGCTAAGCTGATTTATGGATCAAGTCAAAATGGCCTGATCCATTTTCTATCCTTTTAAATCTGATATGATAATAAATCAAAAAGACATGCTTACCCCTCATAAATGAAAATCTTAACCATGGCTATGTTCAATGGCGTATCCAAGAATGTAGATAAGTGGGGTCAAAATATTACTAAAAAATAAATTCAAAATAATTAATATTTAATAAAAATAAAATTTAAATACATTAATCCAATTGTTCTCAATGAGTTTTCATATTCTGAAACGTCGTCATAATATCATAATCCAAAAGCAAATAACTTACAGTTTTTTGGTCTTTAATATTTTTTTAAATTCCAAGTGGTGAATAATATAAAAAAAAGGGAATTTTTTGGAATATTGGTGGTGGGAACTGGAGGATAGTGACTTGGGGCTTTGTTTTGCTGCTTTTTGGTGGGGAGAGGGAGAGGAGAGAAAGAAAGTGGCTATTTGGCTGAGTGAGGAACCAAGGCTGTAATTAAAATTTGATCCATTTTTTTTTCTTTTTCAATTTCAAGGGGCCAAAATTGCATAAGAGATAAAGTAAATGAGCGGTGTGTTCACAATGAGGTCTCGAACCAATTACCTGCCACTGCACTGATTTTACACTCCAGCTGATGACCAACTGTGCTGAGGGTCATTTTGATTTTAAGTGGGGTTAAAATATTATATATCCATCATTTCTATATAAATGTATATAAAAAAAAATAGATTGTAAATCCGCCACTAGCTATATTTGGTTGTGAATTGGGCCATTGTCCCAAAATATTTTGGGAGAATGGATTTTGGGTAGTGGAGTTGGAAAATGTGATAGTTGTTTGTTTGTATTTTGATAGAAAATAGTTTGTTTGTTTGTGTTTTGAGGGAAACAATATGTCACATCAATTACTTTTTTGTTGGGTTTGGGGGTGAAATGAATATTTTAAAATTGTTTATATATGTGTATATGTAGATTGTATGAGTAGTAGTATATGTATATATTTGTAATGATAAAAGAAGTATGGTGCCTTGGGGAATGGTGTGGAGTTGGGAATAATAGGAATTTTTTTGGAATAAATTTTATATTTTGAGAGTGGGATTGTGGAACGTGTAGTGTTTATTTGTTTAAGTTTTGAGAGTTGGAAAATGCATTGGGGGTTTATAACCAAACAAAGCCCATCATTTTGAAAATTCATCTTCTTAGAAGTTAGGATATTTTGGACATTACAAAGTGTAATCATATTGAGCAATCTTGTCAACCAAACATTATATAGTGTCAATTGTGAGATATCACTAATTTCTAAAATCAAAGCAAACAATAAATTACATGATATTGGATACAATTTCTAACTTATATATCATTAATATACGAATCTTACCTAATCTTATATGCCCAAGCAAACAAGCGCTAAGAATATGTACAAACTGGTCCCCTTGTTTGGTAATCAGCCACTTCTCTGAAAAGTTTCACTTCAATAAAAGGTCAATTTTGATGCAGCATGCAGTGCATAAAGGTGTCCCTCTTATCTTCAACTTCATTATGATTTGTTCAGTCCCCATTAACCAAAGTTGGAATTTTCACTAGCAAAAAATAAAGATGGTGAGGCAGTAGGGGACCTACAAACTCAAAGAAAAGCCCCTTGCTTCACATATGTTCTTGAGGATAAGTAGTGTTGAAAAAAGTCCAGGCAAAAATAGATGATGGGAAACATCATCTTTACATGGCCATGCCCTTTTCTTGGTGACCTTTTCTACACAGTTAGAATGATAGGAAAACTGGTGAAGCTAAGATAAGATATAGAAATGCTGCATTCTATCCTTTTCAGGAGTGACAAATCTATCATCCCAAGTGCATATGAGGTTTTTGGCAAATTTAAGAGTTACTCTTCAAACAAATCAGCAGACTTTTAGCATACCTCATAACAACAGATCTCCATTGGACAACATATTTCGATTGTAGCTTGCCTGAATGGAGGAGAGACACTTTTGTTCATTTGTTCAGACAGTTCTTGAATGATCTCGTCTGCACGGACATTTTTGAATTACCATTTTCCACTTCTGGGGGCCAACAGTTCTCCAAACTTGCACATGAGCCCAGCCTCAATGTTAAATCACACTTTAGTTCATGCCCTTTATCCGAACTGTGTTCCAAATCCAATGGAGGAATAAGGTCAGAAGCATCAAGTTTATCAGGGGAAAGATTTCGCGGGACACCAAGTTCATCACTCTCCATAAGCTTGGTTGAACAAAACTTCGTGTTCTCGGGTTGAATTTGATCAGTATAGCACAAGGGATAAACCGGCCATGATGCATTATGGTAATCCCTTGAAGCAAAATTCTTTAGCAAGACAGGAAATTTCATAACATTATATTTTCTGTTTTGAATATTATGACTGTCAGACTTTAAGAAGGAATGCAAGGAATTCATGGGCACAAGGGAACTATGATGATTTCCATGAATTGTAGTACTTGAGTTGCCTGGAGGAACAGAAGTGGCCTCTGGTGTCTCAGGCCTAAGGTAATATCTTTGAAGGTCGTTCTGTTGGCTTCTTGATGATTTCCTTGGAGTGCATCCCAACTGCAGTGCAGCTAACCATAGAGGAAACAAGAAAGTGCATTTTAACATTATTAGTTAATGATTCTTGGTTAATTTCCTATAGGTGAAAACATTTTCAATCCTAAGTCATTACATTCTCAAATTACAAATCAAAGACATCATCAAAAAAGGTTCTCTTTATGTGTGTCTGTGTCTGTAAAGATTCACATACAACTATACCTTCAATACAAGGCTGCAAAAGCTTCCCGGTTTCAGTACTCTGATCTCTTCGAATTGTCGTGTTGATTGCATCATTTACTCTATCCCAGAGAGTTTTAAGGTCCGAATATTCAGCCTAAGCAAACAAAATCATGCCAGGCACAACAAAAGAGAACAAATGTAAACTATATTACAACATAAAAGAGCCATCTTTGATGAAATTAAGAGTGTTTTAGCACAAAACTACCTCAGAGTTGGCTTTAGAATACATAATTTCTTCAACTTTCAAGACAACAATTGGGAGCTTTTCCTGCCACTCTCTATTCCTTCTAGTACCCAAGCTATGCAACTCATTCACAATCCTAGCCAAGTAATCCAATTCCAATACACTTTAAAGAACAAAGAATAAAAGTAGCCAATACAAACACACACACACACACACTAAGTACCTGAAAATTTCTTGAATGAGAGAACCCCTAATGGGGTGGTGTCTCTCACTGTGCCAAGCTCTTCTAACACAATCATAAGGCCTTGTGCCTGGTCTTGACATCTTCAAGAACTTTAACATAAATCAAAAGTGGAGTATTCTATTTCTAAATATGGGGTTGTTTTAGTGCTGATTTTTTTCCCTACATTTGGAAATGCAGTGTTTTTAACAGTAAGGTTATAAGAGTACCCTTGGCCAGATGGCCTGTAGGAGTAACTTTTTCAATACTTTTTTTGCTGAATGGCTAATTTTTCACTTCTTTATGTAGTGGGCATTCAATTATTGAAGCAGCCGTGATGAGTTTCTGAGTTCTGATGTGTCCCCCACTCAGCCACATGCCAGCTTCCCAGTGATTCAAGAATTCCTACACACACACACACATGGGTATGTGTGTGAAAACTGACAACTTATTTTATGAGGTGGGGGACATGGGTTTGACTAAGATGGTCTTTGTCACTGTCGGTGGGCAAATTGAGCAGGGTCCCAGACTCAAGCTGTTTCACTTAATATATTGAAGTTTGAGGGCAACAATGGGAAAGATTTGAGCTGAGGCCAAACAAATGACTCAGAACGTGTTAGGATTAAGACAGAATGTCTATAATCGAGTGACATATGGTCCAACGGCATAAGTTTCCTATATAATGTGGGAGGTCGAAAGTTCAAGTCCTATCAAACTCCTAATATGCGTGTCTATATAAAAAATAAAAAAATAAAAAAGAAAGAAAAAAGACAGATGCCTATAAGGCTCGACCAAGAACTCTTACTTTGGGACAATCCATTCCACATTGTAAAATACCCTTCTCTAGTTATTACAACTGCCGCACACCTCAACTCCACGGATTCCTCGTCTTTTCCTAATTCATAAAAGGGTGAAAGAGTCCGTGACTTGGAAACCCCTAAAAGACATCCAAAAAACAGGCATGACAGAGGTGACAAGCGTAGCAATCTCTATTGAGTATGAGTACAAGAGTAGGAGAGCAATCGGGCCTAATCGAGTCAAGTTTAGGCAAAATTTTCGAGCTAACAAATGAATTGTAAATAATTATAGGCTCGAGTTCGAATTTGAGGTCGAAATCAAAATAAAAAAATAGTAATATAATATATATTTATTAATAAAATAAAATTTAATTATATATTGGCTCGCGAGCCTCGAGCCTAGTACAGATGGCTCTAGATTGGCTCGAATTAGAGTCGACTCGCGAGCCTCAACCTAGATACAAATGGTTCAAGATCGGCTCGAATTAAAATTCAAACTCGATTTAGCTCTACTCGAGGTGGGCTCGTGCAGCTCGTGAGTCAGCTTGACTCATTTACACTCCTACACAAGAGCCTCCCTTTGATTATGAATATAGAGGTCCCTAATCGATGTGGAGTGTTTGATTTAAATTATAGCTACTGTTCAAATGTCAAAACAGATTGATTGACTACCATGAAGCGAATTTTAACTCATGACCTTATTGTAGAAAACTAACTAGATCGACTAAGGTACCATATCAATAATGCTTTGCAAGGAGTGTTGCGACATCAATACTGAAGCCAAATTTAATTTAAGGCTGGCACTTTTGGTCCACTAACATTTAAGTCTTTGCCCTGTCATGTCCCCCAATGGCTCAATAAGCTAACATGGGTCCAAGATTTCTGTGCACACAATGACAATGGGGGCATCCAACATATTAAAAATTGACCAACACGGCGTGGAAATTCATGGTCTTCTATGTGGGCTGGAAAACGGCCACCCCCGGAGGCCCGTCATGTTTCTCGAGGTTCTAGAGACATTACCACTTTTCTTTCTTCTCATTACATACGCAAACCTCGAACCAAAAACTGATTTTCACCACTTTCTGCAATGTCTGAGATTTAATGTTCGTTGGAAGACTAGTGATCTTGTGTTGGAGTGCAATAGAATAAAATGGAGCTTCATGGAAATTTTCAAACTCGAATTCGAGCTCAACATAAAATTTTAAACTTAAACTCGGTTTTATAAAAATTTGAGCACAACTCAACTTGACTTGATTAAGCTCGATTATCAAGTAGTTGTATACAACTACGAGCTTGAGCTCGAAATAAAATAATATTATTATCATATGTTTATTAATAAAATAAAAAAAATATTTTATTATATACCAACTTTTGAGACTTGCGAGTCTGTTTGATTTGTTTACTTCACATGATAAGGTATTATAGATACATTTTTAATCCTTATCTTTTGTTTACTTCACATTTTATGGCGCATAGTACTTTTGCAGTCCCACATGGTATCATGGGCCAAGCTAGTTTATGGATGACCTGATCTATTTTTCATCATTTTAAATCTAATATAATAAGGAATGAAAAAATTATTTTTACCCCCCATATGAAAATCCTAACTATCATTTTAGAAATTTACCTTCTTAGAAGTTATGACATTTTGGACATTATAAAGTATAATCATATTGAGCAATATTGCCAACCAAATATTATATAGTGTCAAGTGTGGGATATCATCAATTTCTAAAATCAAAGAAAATAATATATTACATGGTATTGAATACAATTTCTAACTTATATATCATTAGTATATGAATCTTGTCTAACCCAAACAAACAAGCCCTTAGTCTTTGTGTTGTCTTCTTGTTTCAAATAATTGAAATTTAAATCAACTCAAAAGAGAAGAATAAAAACGAAGAGAATGAAGAAGATGAAAACGACGCACACAATTGGACATCATGGACTGATCATCTCAATGTGGGCCTTCTTCGTTTGACAGTTTGCTGGGTACATACCAAAGCCCAAATGTTAATTGAAAAGTCCAAATAAATGAAAATACATGTTATATGTCCCACATCGGTTGAGTAAATATGTTCTGGACTAAATATATGGGTTTAGACAACCTTCACTTTACAAGCTAGCTTTTATGATAGAATTAAGCCCAATGTCCCTTTATCATGGTATCGGAGCCAGAGCCATTCCTCCAACTCATGTTACATGTCCCACATTAGTTGAGTAGATGCGTGCGGAGGATGTGTTACATGTCTCATATCGGTTGAGTAGATGTGTTCTTGAATAGATATATGAGTTTGGACAATCATCACTTCACAAGCTAGCTTTTGAGATTGAGTTAGACCCAAAGTCCATTTATCAATACAAAATAATATTAATCAAGACATATCAACATGAAATAAATGGTAATCCTGACATCACCAAGAAAGAAATTCAAATTATGACAACGGGGAAAGGAATAGAACTGTGAAAATATTGCAGTCCATTTTATACTAAAAGACAAGCGCGTGAAGAGGTGGGAAAGATGGATGACCTGCCATCTTCCTACTTTTGTAGTTGACGTTTCTTTTTTAATCAACTAATGTAATAATTGAGCAATGCATTAGGCGGACAGCAATTTTTAAGGTGGTGGGTTGGACTGTCTGCCTTCAGTTGCACTAAAAATAGAAGAAAATCTTAATCCAAGAATAATTGGGTTTGTTCTGTTGACTTGTCTCCAACTCGGACACAGACAATTCATCTACATTTTGAGGAAAAAACAATGGAAAGGGTCAAAAGTTGCATAATTGAAAGTCCAATTTTCTACTTGTGTTGATGTAATTGTTGAGAAGAGAAGCAACTAACCTAATTGCAACAAGATTCAGAGGGACTTTGGAAAAACTAAAGAAACACATAAATCTCTTACAAGGTCACATATTGTCTGAAAACCCCAAAGAATCCTTGGTTCATAGAAAAAGCAGTAGCAATGGTAATGATTTGATTAATGGACGACTTTAGAAAAGTAAATAACTTTATAAATGCGAGAGGTCCATACCGAACAAAGGTGCTCCCAACTGGAAAAAGAAGAGAAAAGAAAGAAGGGGAAATGCCTAAAGATGCCACTAGAAAACTAAGGAGGAAGCTTCTCCATCATTACATGTGTAAAAGGAAATGGAATACTATGAAAAAGAAAGGGATCCTCCCTTTAAAGGGTCCTTCTTGGATTCTTGGATTTTCTATACAGTAAGCAAAAGAGGAAAGGACAAGGATGCTTTTTTATTACAGTAGAAAATTAGTATTGTTATTCACAAATTAAAACATAAATCAAGCAATTTTAATTATTGGCATACACCCATTAGAACCTGATAAGGTAACTTGAAATGGTCTTCTGATGAACCAAGACGCAGAAAACGACAATCTTGGAAGTCATATCAGGTAATGGATTATATGTGTAAGAATATTGATCAGTCCACAGATAATTCCATCAATCCTTTTAGGCAGCAGCTACTAAGTTGGACTAAGACACCAGATTTTGGACAAAACTAAGGTCAAGTTCGGCAAAAAATTCCAATGAAAAAGCTTAGTACTTAACTACTTGTGCAAGACTGCGTCACTTTCAGTTCTACATAGGATTTTTCATCAATAATGAGATGGATTAGCCCATTATAATCTAGGGAGTCACGACTGGATAAAGAATATACAGTTACACCTCCCATGTTCGATGAGATCAGTGGCTTCTTGTCCATGCCCAAAAGAACATTTAGAACAAGAACACGTTGGCACAAACCTTGGTAAAGAATACTAGGATGTAATCATGAAAAATTGAGACACTGGTTCAACAGAAGGAGAAAGATCTTTATAATTTTCTACAACCAGCACCATATATCAGCATTAACATCAAGTAAATCCGAAACAAGATTACAAAGACAGAAAGAAACATGATAAGTGGATTACAGAATACCCAGCATCATAATCCCCCACAATCACTAATCCCTTCAGCTCAGTTTCTCTCTTCCTCAACCACTGTCTGCCCCCAAAGTCATGCAAAATTGCAAGTAAAACATAAAATACAATGGAATATAAAACAACCAGAACGAAAGTAATCTAATGCATATAGAAATTTACCAAAAAATCAGTAAGGAGCATAGGAATACCCAGCAGGCGGTATTCCGGTTCCATTTGGCATCCCGTAAGGCGGCATGGGCTGTGGACCTGGAGCATAATATCCACCTGTGCTGATCTTAGCCAAACTAGTTTGGCCTTGCATGCCCTCTCTGGAATACTGTTGCCATACCACCTGCTCCTGCACCAGCAAATGCTGCTTCTTCTCCATATCAGCCATCTGGACATATGCAGGTGGGGCAACGCTCAACGAAGCAGCAAATGGATCTTGCCCAACTGTCTGGACTGTACCATCAGGTGCAGGGAGTGCCAACACAGGAGTTTTACTAGCTCCAGGGCCTGGCAATGCCACACTGCTGGAACTGCCACCGCTCAATTGGGTGTTGCTCACATGCTGCCTGACCACTCCTTGATCATATATGCCATTCAACAATAATGGATCTAATCCACCACCCATTGCAGCTTTTTGCTGAGACAAATGACTCGCAGACTCAACTAGAGCCAACTCCCAATCAGCCTTGCCAGTCTCAGCAGCTGGATTCTGCCAAGCAGAAGTCACCTCTGGCTCTCCATTCGATGGGAAAGCCTCCCATGAACCTTTTCCATTGTTTGCTGCTGGTCCAGCAAACAATGCCAAAGCCAACTTGTTACCTTGATCATCAGCAGTCACTCCTTCATCCCTCAAATCCACCAAATCCCCAGTCTCCTCAACCGGGGGCTTAGGAGGCTCCGGCTCAGGTGGCGGTGGGGGAGTATAATTCTCAGGAGGCGGCAGTGCTTTAATCTCATTCATATCCTGCGTCTGCTCCTCCTGCTGTGGTGCTGGCTGGCTTTCTACCTTTCTCTCAGGACTCTTCATTGCTTTTGCCCTATCCCGAACAAACTCCTCCAAAGTTTCCAATAGCTTGCTTGTAATCTTTTGCACTTCTGGATACTCCGAAGACCTTGCCACACCAATATCCTTGCACCAATTGTAGAATCTGACCAGCTCGTCAATCTGCTTTGCAGAGCCAGCATATGCATCAAAAGCCTTTACACAATCTTGATACTCCATGTCAAAGAACTTATCCAGAAGAACTGCCAAAACCTCACACACATCAGCATACAACTTGAAACTCTCCTTCACAATAGCAT
Organism: Jacaranda mimosifolia; assembly: GCA_018894105.1. Lineage (NCBI taxonomy): Eukaryota > Viridiplantae > Streptophyta > Magnoliopsida > Lamiales > Bignoniaceae > Jacaranda > Jacaranda mimosifolia. The sequence continues at coordinate 42,996,034 of CM032119.1, forward strand.
ACAGAGCCACCAAAATCATTCGCTCATTCTTTGCCAAACCAGTGGGTCGACACGACAAAAAACGATCCAACAGCCTCTGCAAATGGCCCATCTTGCCCAAAATCCTCTCAGAATTCATTTCCCTCAATGGAGTAACATCTTTCTTCTCCTGCGTCGACTCTCTTACATCACCGGACGACCTTGATCTGCGCATTCCATAATTTGGCTCATCACGATACTCATTGTAATCATAATCATTCCCCCGGTTTGATCCTGTAGGTGATCGATAATCATAATCATAACCATAACCCCGGTTCGATCCTGGAGATCGAGAATTATATCTGTCGTCTCTAGCCCCAAATCTCTCAATTTCACCTCCATTTCCACTCTGCTTTCGCTCATAAACCATCAACTCAAGCCTCTGATCCAAGTACAACGCATATGTCCTGACAAAGGCCGAATGATCCCACGAATTTGAATGAGCCTCATCACGAAAATCAGACAAATTCAACAACCTAGCCCCTCTCCTAGTAGCATACATAATTTCCTGCTGAAAAACAGCATCTCCCTCATTAAGCAATCGATGAATGAGCATCAAACACTTTAGGGCAACAATCCAATCACGGGTTTTTCCCAATCTTTTTGACACCGCAACAACACAAGCACTAACATACCCACGAGAATACGAGGTCAATTGAAGAATTTCCCTTATATACTTCTCGGAGGCTGGATCATCATCGTGGCTGGTAGCTTTGACTATGGCCACTTCCAGCTCCGGCGCCATGTTGCTAGCAACTTTCGCGATCCCGATGCTTGTTTGATCCTTCACAGCCCCGATCGCCTTGCGTATTGTGGTGGGAGCCATGGCTTGAATTCGATCACTCTAGTACCCTACACCAAGAATTCCAAAAACCCAATTTTTTTCATTTCTAGGGGAAAAAAGATTGCTGTAAAAGAACTCGTATGGATTTAACAAATAGCTAGTTTTTCAAATCAAGCAAAAATACAATGAAGGAGTAGCATTTCTCTCAACGAAAATTGCAGAAAGTTTCTGACTTTATGTCAAAACGATGATTGTACAAAAGGGTTATGCAATTTATTTACCTCCGAGTAATCAACCACTTAGATCCGGCACTGGAACTGGGATTTCAACGGTTGATCCAAGAAAAGGAAATATATTGTCAGATCTATGCTCAAAACGGGGAAATATTCAGAAATATAATGAACTGAGTTCAACTGTGGCTTCTGTGTGAAACTTGGTTTATTGGCTTGGAAAGATTTTAATGGAGGCCTGTTCTTTCTCTCTCTCTCGCTAGATTCATTGCTAATTTTGCGTGAGAAAAGGTAACAAAGAATTAAGAGGCGGATTTGGGGAGCTCGGAAAATATGAACCGTTCGATTTGATCTTAGGTGCATTTACCAAGTGTCGGTACGGAGTTGTCCGAAACTCAGTACCGAGTTGTCTGTTTTAGGACAATGAGTTGGGACCTCCCGGGTGGTGGGTTGGTGGGGCCGTCTTTTACTGTGTGGGATGGGTTATTGTTCCTTTTATTACAACTGCCACGCGTACGGTTCACGGCGATTGAGACGTTCTATAAAATAGAAATGGGGTGCTTGTTTATTCGTGTTCGTTGATCTGAAATCTGGGGAGGTTGGCCTATGTCCCTTATGGTGGGTCGGCATGCATTCCATGCATTCTTTCTCAAATGTGTAATAGAATTTTCACCCATTTAGGATTTTAGTAATAGTAATAAGATTCTTGTAATATGATAATACATTTTTTTTTTTACTGCATTGACATAATATTCTATTTTGAACCTTTTTTTAAATAAAAAATGACTTTAAAGTATTTTTACAATTACTTTTCTCTTTTTTTCCATCTTTTATTATTAGAGGGCTATTGTCAGTCCCAAAACTGATAATTTTAATAATTTATTTGTATCGACAACGAATCCACTTCTCATTCCAATTTTTTTTTTATTATGTTACTTGAGATTTCAACTTCAAACTTATTTTTTATTAATGGATTAGCCCAAATTGACACCCAAAATTATTCGTAGTACACAACATATAACTAAAAATAGCATCCACCCATATATGAATAATTCATAATTAATTTGTCATAAAAGAAATACTACTCATAATTAATTTTTAATGCAATTGAATATTATAATATGAATTTATAAATTAAATATATAATTTAATGAATTATCTCATTATATTGTAAAATTTTATATTAAATAGAGTGTAGAAGGTATATTAATGTTACTATGGTCTTTTGAATTAACCTTTTGGAATAAATAAATTAAATCAAGTTTTTTATTTTATATTATAACCATTTCAAATTCAACTTAACCCATAATTCAACTTATTTTAAACATAACCCACTTTCAGCCCACATATTTCAACCCATATAAAACCCAACTCATTTTTAATCAAATTCATATAAACCCAAACCAAACTCAATCAAACTGAACCCACCTATGTGCCACCCATAAAACAAAGTGATAATGACTAAGAGCTTGTTCACTAGCATTTTGCCCATTTTCTAGAAAAAAATTTGGGAGAAAACTTGAAAAAAATATCAAGTGTTTGTTTATGTTTTGGGAAAATAGGAAAAATGGATTGAAAATGAATTGTTTGTTTGTTAATGTTTTGGTGGGATACAAATTTTACTGTAGATGTCAAATCAGCTACTTTTTTGTTGGGTTTGTAGTAAGAAATTATTTTTTTATGTAATGTGTATATATATATATATACTTTAATAGTGTGTGTGTGTATATATACTTAAGTGTTAGGTAGGGTCCAGGTAGGGCTAGAGTAGTGTGTAGGGTCTTTGTGAGATTGAATTTTGAGGATTTTTTGGGTATAAATTTTTTGTATTTTGGAAAAATAATTAAAGAATATGTATGTTTTTTGAAATTATTTTGGGAGTTGGGAAAAACTTCCTCAAAATGCTAGTCAACATAGCCTAACAAAATTTTCATTCATTCACTTCAAATCATAAAACGCAAGTTCAACCTAGCTACAAGCCTACAACTCACTTGATGAACTTTGCTATTGGTTAGAACCTGAGGCCATAAAAAACTTTATTGCCAAGCCCAAGATTTGCTTTCTTTCCTATCAAGGACTAGACCTTTTGCAGTCCCACAATTGGGCCATTTTACAGCCCTACAAACCATCTAACATCTTCTTATTCAAACCATTTCCTTTCTGGACCAGCCCACCACAAATGAACAGCAATTTTGTCAAATGAAAACTAAAGTCAAGACAAGTGAAACAATAGTTGTACAGATACAAAAACATTACAAGGATAGATTGCAAGAACAAATCCTTGTTTTCCTTTCCTTTATTTCCCCCCCTACTTGTTCTGTTTTCCAAATATCATTGAGTACAATTTTCACCACAACATCAGCTAAGACAAGAATTTGCAACCCAACTCAGTTGTCATTCCTTAGTATCTCCATACGTTGTACAGATTCAACAAATGTTCTGCAAAATCATTACAAACAATCAAATGTTAGAAAGATAAACACAATTAAAGCCAGTTAATGAATAATCAGGACAGGGTGGATTAATTAATCTTATTAGCTAATGAAATCCAAGTATCTAATATTTTAATTAGTCTATCCAATATTTAAGTAAGTCTTGAAACAGTTCGCCGAGCCTAGTTGCACGGACCTGTGACCTAAGAGGGGGCGACGTGGGGACCGAAGCAACTACGATTGCACAAATCCTAGCCCTAAATTGGGGGTGGATTCAAGACTGCGAAGTACTCAAATGAGATTGGGACGATCCCCTGCCTTAAATTAAATTAAAAAAAAAAAAAAAAGGTAAGTCTTGAAACAAGTGTACTTACTCCCAAGGAACATCTCCTGCAAGCATCCAATCCCCTTGTTTGTCTTGGTACAAGATTTTATAGTCCCCATCTCCTCTACTGCCATTCTTAATGTCTGCAAACACAACATAGCCAAGAATCCATGTCTCAATATTACATAAAATCTTGAAAGAAATTCTTTGGTAATGGAGGGGAGATGTGATAGTACATTTAGCAAACATGTTGATCAAGGTTTCTGTCAAAGCTTGATAAGAATTATGAAGCCTGAGATCAATTTTCCTTCCAATGGGGACACCCTCCATCTTCACCTTCACATACATGGAGTTCCTCACCGCCACCGCAGCCGCCGCCCGGTGGTTAGCCATCCAACCACCCTGATGGCGGTGGAGCAACTCTTTCCGCACCGAATTGATAGGCGGCCAACCCACCATTTCTTGATTCTCTTCATCATTGTTCCTACACTCCAAATATAAATAAATGCATAATTATTCATTGAAAATGTGGAAAAATGCAGAAAAATCTTGAGAGTTAGCAAATTAATCTGAGTCTTACTCTTGGTTTTGGTGAATCTTTCTCCATTTCTCTGGGCCTTGATCATCTTCCTCGTTTGGCTGGCCACTCCACAACAGCAAAGGCAATTGCTTGCTCTCCACTTCATCAAAACTATGCTCATGATCATGATCATCAAGATTTTGATAGTTATCATAATTTCTATAGCACTTGTTTTTTCCCATATCCAGTGCTCCATTGTAAGTAGAATTCAGGTCCAGGCCTTTCACCATCATGGGAGCCTGGTTTGGAAGAGCTAGGCCTAATTCAAGCTCCATCACTTAGTAAAATTTTCGACTCCTATATGTTACAAAATTAGAAAATATATAGTGTTTCTTGTATATATAGATTAATGAATGGAGATGGAGTAATGTGGGAAAGAATTGAAAAGCAAGAGAGATTGGACTTTAAAGTGAAGTATGTAGCTTTAGTTTGAAGTATGTCTAACGTTGTTTTATATATATAGGGGGTGGGTGGGGTGGGGTGGGGTGGGGGGCTAGTTGAAAGTGATGGGGGGGGAGAGAATTTAATAAAGAGTGGAAGAAAAGGAAAAGAGATGAAAAAAATTGTCGGGTGGGAAGGAGAAAAATGGGAGGGGAGCATTGAAGTTGGGTCGGGCAAAAGAGGGGCAGTGATACGGACAGGAGAGAAAAGTGTGTGGGAGCGTCTGAGGACCGGCTTGCCCGTTTAGTCTTGGGAGTCTTTATATAGCCCCGCCCACCTTGTCTTCTTGTCCTACGCCATTACCAAACCTAGTTGAATTCAAAAAAACACACAAACACACACACACGCACTAAATTTACTATATGTGGGATTCTTTTTTTTTTCTTTTTCTTTTTTTTTTTCTTTTGACTGCAATAATGATTAAGATGGACTAGTATGACGTTTTTTTTTTTTTAAGAAAGAGTATCATTTACAACAAGTTTGTAGATATAATTATCAAATCAAGAAGATCAGCTTTACAATAAATTAATAAAATAAGAATATCAAATCAAAGAAGATGGAAGTACAAATTTCACAAGATCACAACCAAAAAGCACACATAAGGTGCACATAAAGACTAGTATGATGTTAAAGTTACTTATTACATTGTTTGATGATATTAGATTTTATCATATAATTAAAAAGGTCAAGGGTTTTAAACCAATAAATGGTTTTCTTTTCTTACCTGTTGAGGAGTTTTATGAAACGGATAGAGGGACGATATTTTGAGAATATGGGTATTCTGTATTGATAATAAATTTGAATATCATCATTGTTAAATGTATTAAGTGAATATGAAGTTTGTTTTGACTAACAGTTGTGTTTGCGATATTATTTTTTGAGTAAGAACAAATTTGAGTTTTCAAAATATATATAATTGAGCAGTAGATGGATTTAACCCTAACGTGTTTCATACATCGTCGATCGATTTGATTAGTTATTTAAAGTAAGAGTTATTGTATTGGTCAAAATTGTTTTTTTTTAATTAGTGTTTCCTTTCTCAAAAAAAGAGATACTACTTAAAGCAAAAGATTTCTTTATTCTTGATAATTATTTATTTAATTGATGGATAAAAGCATGCTACTTTATAATTCCTATTAACTTAAAACTAGCCCCAATTCGAATTAATATCTACCTTTATAAATGGAATATTATAATTAATTAATCGAACATCAACCTTTAATCCACCTACAAAAGAATATTTATTATTTAATTTATATCCCCTCAAGGGTGTCAAATACCCCGATGTAGTACCAAAAATCTTCAAGTATTCCATTGGTAAAATAGCTGACAATATCAAAACTCTATAGTGAATTACTGCTTTGACCTCAGAAGATAACTAAATAGCATAAAAAATTTAGGATACGTGGTTTTTTTTTTGTAGACAAATCTATTCTTGGTACCCTTACAACCAAAACCTATAAATACCCCACTCAAACTTTTTTGCCATTAGAAAAATAACGGTTGTTTGGTTGATGTAGCACTAAAATTATCTTCCCTTTATACATATGATCATTGAAAAATTTTATGTTCAAAATACCTTTGTGATTTACTATATAATGCTCGAGTTTCTTACTTTAATTTTGTTACCTTCATTTTAGGACTTAAAGCATCATCTAACTCCTAATCTAACAAAAATATTAATTTTTTTTTTAAAGAACATTAAACAACTCCATTTTAATACAAAATATATGAGACCAATAAAATAGAGGTTGCTTGTGCAGAAAAAATACATGGGACCATTATACTTATTTCTATTTCGTAATTGTTTGTCTAAATTTTTTCAAATCTACATTCGTTTTGGAATATAAAAAATATATAATAATATATAGGGTTTTGTTATATTTTACTTATAATTTATCATTATTTTGTAAAAAAAAGTCATGTATCCTAGATTTTTATGTTATTTAGTTATTTTCTGAGGTTAAATTAGTAATTTACTATAGAGTTTTGACACCGTCAGCTATTTTACTAACGACAGATGACTTTGAGGGGAGTATTTGAAGATTTTTGATAGTATAGGAGGGTATTTAACACCATTGAGGGGGGATATTTGAAGGTTTTGATAGTATAAGGGGATATTTGACACCCATCCCATAGTACAAGGGATAATTTTACCCTTTATTTAAAATAATTAGTTGGTTTTGAAACAAAGAATCTAAATTGAATTCGTGCATTCACATTATAGCCAACATTTGCAATCAATGGCAAATAAGGAATGTAAATTAAAAAGATCCATTAACTTTCCAAAAATTCAAGATTATTGTGTGAACGTGAATTTTAACACGTCTAATCACATAATTAAAAGCCAAACTTTCACGACTTTAATTGGTCACCTCATGTCCATGTTTGACAAAGTGAGGCAAAGCTTAATCCTTAAAAACGTTTCTAGATTAACAAAAATTAAGTCCTAACACGTTTCCACCAACAATATGTCAAAAAATCTTTACCCTAATCATGATTATTGACATTCTTTTAGAACACCCTTTTCCTTAATTACATCAATTAAGTTAATTTTGTAAGAATATTACTATTGTCTTGATATAATAATTAATTTCTTGGTAAATGTTAATTTTCAACGTGTCGACAACTCATGGGCTAAGTCCGAACATGATCATGATTCTTGGGACATTCTTAATTTTTTGTTCTCTTGTGAATTAAAATGATACGATGGAAACTAAAGCGTGCTCTTGATTTTTTTTGTTAATTAGATTAATAGGATTCTTTTTGTCGGTTTGATCTTAGTTCAAGAATATTAAACCAATGATATGAAGATATGAGGTGGGGGGAATGGCCCTAGACAAAACAACCAACAACGTACGCATATACGTTTGGTATATGTTTAGTACTTCTTACTTGTAACAAAAAAAAAACATTATTGGAATTGTAGGGTCTTTCTAATTTAAGAATCATTTTATGAGATTTTTTGAGAAGTTTATAGAAAAAAAAGGAGGGATTTGATTAATAATTTAATATCATTCTTAATAATCATAGTTAGTTGTTAAATAATTAATCTATACTATATAGAAAGAAAAATTCTTTTATATTCACAAACATTGGTTTTACACTGCTGCATCAAATTTTGATTTACTAAAAATAGCTCTATAAGTAGCCTGTAACTCCCTTCTCCCATTAATGCATCTTTAATCGACTATTTGTAACTCTCTTCCCTTCACTAATTGCCCGCACATACTCCTAAAATAATCGACAATTATCTTATGCATATAGGAACTGTGTATCGTAGTGACTAACCTATTACAAAAATAACACTAAATATATATTATATTATTATAAAAAGGAATGCATTTTTGGGTCTAAAGTGGAAGTTAAGATACCAAATTTGTCATTTTACTTATTCAATATTCAATAAAAATTTATATGTATAAATAACCATCATTTATTCAAAAACTTCCACTACGTACCTATTTTAATTAGTTTTAGATTTTTTTCTTTAATTTGATAATGAATTATAAAAATTTTACTTTAATTGAGTGCTATTTTCATAACTATGCAAATTATAAACTAAAAGTGAATGCAGAAAATATTTTTACTCAAAAATATTTTCTCCACGTAGAAACTGCGTATAAATAGCTGCTAGTGTGTGTGTGTGTGTGGAATTCACCTTAACCAACCTTTGATAAGTAAGTGTCGAATGTAAAAAATAAAAAATAAAAATTGCAAAGATTATCAATTTTAATGTATTTTTCTCACACAATATGCATGTGCATAAACAATTAAGAACTGTACAATTAAATAGTACTCCAAGGGACCTATCGAAATTAGTTCTCAAGCAACCATTTTTTTCATGGGGCACTTATTGATTGGACATTTTTAGGACATTAACCTTGAATTGAATTCATTGAATACTCTAAATCCAAAGAAACAAGACATAAGAAACGCAACTCGGGTAATTTTATATATACCTTCTAAAATTAAGTACTTCAATAATTTCTCAAAATTCGCACTTTTTTAATATGGTTTGAATTGACTTGATTTGATCTGTCTTAATATTTATAATACATTATCATAAATACCATCTTAAATTCTCTTTTATAAACTTCTTACATCATATATCTTTTTTGTGGATTTTAGGATGGACTTTGAATATCTATTATATTTTTATTTGATCTCTTATTCCAATTTCACTACAACAAAACTATACAATTAGAGGTAAATATATAAAGATATATTTTAAAATAGTCACCAATAATAATTTAAAACTATTTGGAGGCCTATGTATTGAGGCACATATTATAATAACCCATAAATAATGGTAAAATAGCCTCTAAAGAATGCAAAAATGCCTCCATTGTTTTATATAAATGCAAAACTAAAATGGTTTTTATATAATTCGAGACTGCAATTATGGATGCTATTTATCCAAATGCCTCCGTATATATTAGAGGTAATTTTTAAGCTTTTAAAGGCAAAAATAATAGTCTTGAAAAGCAATATTTGAAAAACCAGATCGGTGATCAAACCGGTGGCCTTATTGATTGCTGGTTTGATTAGTTCAACCTGTTTAATCACTGGTTCAATTGGTGTGACGTCATAATTATATTTACTATTATATAAATATATTAGAAATATAAAAAATGTATATATATATACACATATATATGTAAAGGGAAAAAAAATAAAAATTGTCTAGTACCATGAAACTTTCTTCAAACTATACTCCATAATAGTATCCATACATTGATTTAAAATATCAACTCATAAAATAAGACTTGCTAGAAAATATCCTTATAGAATCTATTACAACTTATAAAAACAATAAACACCAATTCAAATAACATAAAATTTTCAAATATAAAAAAAAGTATAAATATATATATATTTATTTATTTTATTAATTTTTTTATTTAAATAAAAAACTAAAAATCAGTTCACCGGTTGAACCGACTTTTTACCGGTTTGCACCGGTTTTTAAACAATTAGTTTTATCTATCAATCAGACCGAAAACTTGGCTAGTTCCTAGTTGAATTGACCGGTCCAATCCGATTTTTTAATCATTGTCGAAAAGTCTCTTTTGTAGTAGTGTTTGATGTGTGTCAACCCGATTGGATATAAATATAATGGACATCAAAGGTGGTACTAAAGGAAAAGTAAAATTATTCTTCCAACAAGAGTGAGTACGATTGAAGGAATTGATTGATCAAGGGTTGGGGGTGGCCGCCCTTGTGAAGTTCACGTGGTGGCGCTGCATGGCGGCACGACAAGCGAGTCCCAGAACTTCCACCATTGTTGGGGGTGGGGTGCTCAACATATACATACACATATACATACAACACAAGTACAGACAATTCTTGCAAAGTACTCAACATGATCAAACGACTCGTCGAATCAATACCCACCCGTAATTGGTTGCACGTGTGGTGGAACCCAAACCAAGGACACATACAATGTCCCTCTTCTCAAGTTTCACTTGCAGTTGAAGCTACCATCCATAAATATTTCCTCCAGCACATGTAGTCCAGCTAGCTAGCCAGCCTTATAGTTTCAGTCTTTTGAATGTGACCAAAATTAACTATATGTTACAGCTCAATAAATGATAGCTACTAAAACCTTAATTTTTGTTCAATTATGTTGGACTTGATTTATAATTCTAACCAACTTTGATAATGATCAAATTTGTCGTCGCAGATGAAGACATAGTCTTCTCAAATTATAATTGTCTGGTTAATACGTATTAGCAAGAATTTTATTCTTATGAAAAAGTGTCTCGGAGGTGAAAGAGGAGACCACTCATATATTATTATCAAACTCTGGACTTCTAAATAAAATCAAGTATATTTTATTGAAAAAGTGCTTAATTTGTATATTCTTCAAAAGGCAAGAAGATTTAAAGATACCTTGAAAGATAAAAAATCAATTTTGTTCGAGTTATTACGCAGCAGTCTTTGTGTGTTACAAGAAGTCTTTTTAGTTTTCCAACAGTATGGAAAGTATGACAACACAATAACTTACACAAAGGAGTCTTTTTAGTTTTCCAATGGTGTGAAAAGTATGACAGCACAATAACTTATATGTAGATATGTACGTCTATAAAAAAAATACATACTACACCAAATTTGTAACAAATTAGTAAAAAACAAATAATTAAAAACTCTAGTAAAACTTGCTTTTCTCTTATAGTAAAACATCTCTCTTCTTATAATTTTCCGCATCTATTTACTTACTAAAAATTTAAATTTCTACCATTGTTCTTATTATCCTCAAAACTCTCACCACACTTCCGCACACTAAAACCCCAACATATTTCAATGGCCCTTAATCTTGAAACTTCGAAAAATGTGGAATAGGACAATGATGATGACCAAATCTTTCATCATCAAACTTAATCGAAAATAATATTCTTTTTCTAACATTCTTGGAGCTAGCCAAATCTTGAAGTTAATAATTATTCGAATATATATATATATATATGTATGTCAACTTCCACCTATATGTTAGTAGCTTGAACAAGTCAAAAAAATTTATTGAGATGGGGTCAAATAATCTAAGTTGTTATCAGATTTGAACTGGTTGGAATTCATTCTTGTGGTCGGGATATTATGATAAAAGAGATCATCAAGGTCCCCTACTTATCCTGCCTCTCTCCCATGCTGTCCAGATGAGTTGTTGTTTTCACAACGAGCCAAAAAAGTGGTTCAGAATAATTCATGAGGGAGAACAAAGCAAAGTTGATGGGGTAAATTCATTGTTCTTTGCCACCTTCATAGTTTAGCCCATTTCTTTTTATTCACAAACAAATGTTATATGCATATTAGTTTTGTCAGAAACAGGCTAGCTCGATTCCTAGTTGCCAACTGCTAAAATCCAGATCAAAATTGATCGTGTTATTGCCAGAAGTGATCAGTTTAATATGGGAAAAAATGCAATTCTGGTCATTTAACTATTGCCAACTTTTTAAATAGTCCATTTTCTATTGCAGCTTACGTATTTAGTCTATTATCTTACATTTGTCGTCACATTTAGTCTACTTATTTGCAAATTTAAGTCCTTCGGGCCGTTTACTTGAAATCGAACCCGAAACATACCCACTCACCTTTCATTAGACCAAAATTTGGGATTTTTGGGACAGATATATTCAAGTGCCACATCTTTGCCATATCAGCTTAAAATTTAACTAAATCTTGAATTTGAAGAAGTGATTTCGGAAACAATTGCTGCAGTTATTTTTTAATATGAAAGAAACAAAAGTTAATAAAAATATTAAGAAAGATGTTATTTAAAATATAATTTAGAAAAGTACATATATATGAAAAGTTGAAAATAATTATTACAAAAATGAATATCTATAGGTGAAAAATGTGGCCGGCCTTTTTCTTATCTTTTTTAATCTGAAAAAATATAAGTGCAGCGATTATTTCTTAACTCACATCTTCAAATTTAAGATTTAGTTAAATTTTTAAGCTGATGCCGCAAAGATGTGACACCTGAATACACATGGTCAAAAAGTCCCAAATTTTAGCATAATGAAAGGTGATTGGACATGTTTTGGGCTTAGTTTCAAATTAAGCAGTTCGAATGACTAGATTTGCAAATAAATGGACAAAATGTGATGACAAATTTAAGATAATGGACTAAATACGCAAGCTGCAATAGAAAATGAACCATTTAAAAAGTTGGCAATAGTTAAAGGACCAAAATTGCAATTTTCTCATTTAATATGTCCTAAGTTTCAGCTATGGTAAGAATTTAGTCATTGTCTCCGTTTCTTAACCTTTTTTTTATTTATACACATACATGCATATGAGGAGTCCGTTATGACTCGAACTCCTAATATGCCACATCATGTGGGAGACTTATGTCATTGGGCCACAAGCCACTTGGCTCCGTTTCTCAGCTTGGTTAATGCAACCTTATTATGCCCATAACCTTTGTAAAAAAGACTGGTCCCATTGGACTCTGAATTGTTGAGTGTGATGCCCTAAAGTAAAGAAAATCTAGGTTATGTTATCACTATATATGCATGCATGTATATAGAGAGGTCCCCATCCTGGAAAGCGAAAGTGTTAGATGATAGATGTGTGCATCAGTGTATGTATCCATTAAAAGGACCAAACCCATGCTGGCTTTCAAGATAAGAACCTACTTGACATGTTCAATGAGGCACTCCATTGTGGGGTTTATAGACAATGAAGAAAACAATGGGAATGTTTGGTTATGTTTTTTTGTGTGATTTTATTATGTGGTTTGAGAGAATGAATTATTGAAGAATGTTAAAGTTGTTTTTTGATATGTTCGTTTATATTTTAGAGGAGATATTTTTTTATAGTAGCAGTCAAATAAATGATTTTTTGTTGGATTTTTAGGGTAAAAATGGAATTAAATAATTTTTTAAATATTAAAATAATAATAAAATATAATATATATGTATGTATATATTAGAAAATATGTGTTTTGAAAGAAAAATGAAGATATGTTTGGTTATATTTCCTCAAGACAATATTGTTATGGAGAAATATAACCAAACACTCCCAATATTTGTGAATGATATACTAGTTTGTCCTATGTTGAAGGATTCGAGAACTTTGATGGTTTATAAGTTTTTTTCTCATTCTCAATTCTCACCTATTAATTAATCAAGAGACTCCATGCAACTCGAATCTTTTAAAAAACTTAGGTATTTAAATAAAATTTGATCATTTACCTCTATTTTAAAAGCACAAAAGCAAGAGATTCCACCCTATATAGAGTGCATCATAAAGTCAGTTTATCATAAAATGTAGTGTTTTTTAATATTTTTGACAGACCTTAGGTAGTCAAGATTTTCATGATAAAATTTTTTATAAATATTTTATATGTGAATAATATCTTAATGTAACTTGATTTTAACATTTAATCTTATGATGAATTGTAACTTTCATAATTCCATAAGAAAACAAACCATGATAGTCTATGCCTCCTCAAATGTGGATCTTGAAAAATTATGTAGCACACTAGATGTCTCATGGCCGTGGGATGTTTGTTGCCACTCACATCATGAATCCGGTCATGATATTTGATCTCTTTGATTTGATCTTACATTAGTTTCTTTCCAAATATATAAAAAAGAAGGAGATTCATGCATTAACCATGCATATAATAATTATTATTATTTTTTTCAAATTTTGTTTCATAATATTTTTTCTTATGTAGCATGAGTGTCAAGAATGTCATATCTTGAAATAATCATTAATTAATCTTGGAATATATTGTCCCTACATACCAAAATATTAGTTAATTATATATCTTTAAATTAATAACAATATTAGAATTAGGGCTAGTTTGATTGGAATGATAAGGTGGAACAAAAGCATTGCATTCCACCTTATCATTCGTTTGGTTGGAGAATAATAAACACTCAGACCCGCGTGAATACTAAAAACCCATGTTTGTATATGTAATTTTCATGATAAGTTAATCAGCCACCTCATATGAGTTTATTTATCATGCCAGCCAAACTTTAAATTAATAAAAATATTAGACTTAAGGTTCATGTACCTAAGATATGGGTAGCTGATTGCTTTGAATTATTGATGGCCCTTTAGTTAATTTCATATAACCAACCAAAATTTTGTTGTTTAATTTTTTATAATTGTAAATTATTGATTCAAATTACATCTAACTCAGATGATCAAGCCCAAAAATCATATGTTAATTTACTTTTTTATTTTATAATTTGACTCTTTCAATGATTTACAAACACCATTAAATTAGATTGAGAATTTTTTTATAAGAGAGTGGTTATTTGTGAAGTAAAAGTGTAATTATTACAGTTGATGTAACATGTGAGAGTTATGAGATGGTGATTGTTTGTAAGATTTTTTCTGAGAAGGTGTTTGGTTGTGAAATTTTTTATGAGAAAATTTTAAGAGATGGTAATTGGTTATGACTTTTTTTTTTATGTAAAGAATATTATATATTTATATATACATTGTTGTAGAAAAAATTAATATTAATTTAATATTATCTAAAATATTTCGTAATATATAATGAAATTTAATATTGAATTAATTGAATAATTTATTTTATTAATGTTTTAAATAATTTAAAGTGTAAATAACATTACACCTTTATATAATGAAATATTGAGAAACCAAATTAAATTGAAAATATTAAAGTATATGTTTACCTAATTATATTGTAAAATAATTTATCTTTGAATATTAAAATATAAATGTGACTAATTATAATATGAAAAATTTTCCATTTAAATATTAAAAAATAATGTGGACATATAATTATAAAATATGAAAGTAATTTTCTATAAACAATGTAACATACAATACCTTAATTTTATTATGCAGGTGATGATTTTTAATAGTAAAATACATATTAATATGAGCTGTATATGATATATTTATATTTTATTGTTGAGTAAATTTCTATAAATATTATATAATATTGTTTATATATAGTCTTTAGAATAAATTAACATTAATGAAATATAATCTAAAATATCCTATATTGTATCATAATAAAATTTAATATAATAGATTATTTTATTAACATTTTAAAAAATTAAAGAGTAAATAAAATTACCCACTTTTATACAATTAAATAAGAAATTGAATTAATTTTTAAATATTAAATTATATTTATAAATAATTATATTGTGAAACAATTTATATTTGAATATTAAATTATTATGTGCAATAATTATAATATGAAAATAATTTTATGCAAACAATGTATATATGCATACTTTAATTTTATTATGCACATAATTATTTTTAATATTAAAATATATATTAATACACCTATTTATTATTTACTGTAGAGTCATTATATATAAACAAATACATTGCACTTAAATTTATCTATATATTATCTATATTATTAAATATACATAATGTATGTTTATGTAATTTGACAACCCAAAAGACAACCTTCAAGATTTTTCTCAAAGATTCTCTCAATTTTTTAGGAAAATCAAGCAGCGACAAGCCCACGAGATTCCCCACAGTTCTCTGGAGTTAGAGAAGGGAGGGCAGAGACTGAGAGGGTGAGAGACGAGAAGCGACAAAGAGAGCCCACCTTTCTTTTTTTTCTCAAATTTCAGAAACCGAGAGAGGGGCGAGAAGAGTTAGCGAGCAAGAGAGAGAGCCAATTGTTTTCTCACTTTCTTTGGTAACCACACACTTAGAGGAAAAGTGTGTTTTTAGGGGCTTGCTTCTGAGAAATTTCTTACAAGTGAGCACAGCCAACTTCATTTTCAAATTAATTAGTTGCTTGACTTCAATCTTGTGGGCCACCAAGAGAGCCCAAGTCACAAGAATGAAATTTAGTGGGTTGGTTTGGGCTTTCTTGGCCCAACTTCAGCCCAACCTTATCAAGACCATTTGAATTGGTCTATTAAGCCAAAGTCCAAATTTGAACCAAAAGAAAAATTGTGGTTGAATTAATTTGTGTTCATTTTGACCAGTTTTTAGGTGCTTTAGCCACCAAGAAGGAAGGAAAGATGAAAGACTAGTGGAAACCAAATAGATTCATAGCCACTTTTTTCATTTTCTACTATTTCAGAAATGAAAATTATTAATTTTAGAGATTTTCACTCAATATTATTTTTATTTTCATTTTTAAAATACATTTTTTAATAACTTATATAACTTTTCCTAATAACCTACCTATATATTTTCTCTCTCTATTCCATTATTCCTATCTCTCTCTACTTACAACCTACTAAACCCAACATAATCATTATATTTCCAACAACCTATCCAAATACAAATTCATTTTCAACTCACTTTCACTAATTATTTTTTTAAATTTTATTTCCATCATTTCTAAAATTTGAAAAGTTAGTTAGCAGAATTAAGTTGAAAATGAGTTTGTATTTGGATAAGTTGTTGGAAAATTAATAATTATGTTAGGTTTAATAGGTTGTAAGTAGAGAGAGAGAAGAGAGAATGATAATAAAATAGAAAGAAGATATATATATATACATACATATACTAGTGCAAAGCACACCGCGCAAAGCGCGGTGCCCTGCCTGTTGAAATAATTAAATATATGTATTATACTTATTTATATTTTGTAGAATATTGTTATCAATTATAGATTGTAAATTGTGGAACATATTTTAGGAGAAGGTGTTTCAAAAAATGAGTTGGGGCATTGCAATGGTTGTTTATTTTTGTTTTAGGAATTGGTGAAAAATATTTTGAAATAAAATTATTTGTTTAAAAGTATCTTAAGAGGAAACAAAATTTTAATATAAATGTCATATCAATTATTTTTAATTAAATTAATGATGTGAAATAAAGTTTTTTGTATTAATTAAAAATGTGCATATATAGGTGAAATGATTGATAAATGTACATATATTTGTAATGATTAACATGTGATTGGATTTTAAAATGATTGATATGAATTATTCTAAATATATATGATTATTATATAAGTATTATTATGGGGATGTTATATAAATTAATAATAATAGTTTTAATATAAAATATTTATACACAATAATGAGAAAATATTCAAAACATAATGTAATATTCATTAAAAATATTTTGTAAATACGAAATGAACTAATTCGCTGCTTAAATAAGCCATACTTGAATAGGCTTGTGGCATATTAGAAATCAATAAGAAAATTACAAGTCAAGAACGTTTGAGAAAAGTATTCTTATTTCCTTTAAAATATTTCTTAACTTATAATCTTCATTTTCTTTATTTCTTTTATTTTCTTATTTTTAATAACATCAAGAATGTAGAATATGGAATTAATGGTGCTCAATCAATTACAAAAATGCCATTTATAAGCCATAAGGCATTTGATGAGGTCATCCGTCCATAATTTCAATGCAACTTCAAAGCACATGGAGACGATAGAGCAGGAACCGAGTTCTCATGAAAGCAAATTTTCGCAATTAAATCAATGCAAAGTCCCAGTATCAAATGTTCATTCCAACAAATTAGTCTTCAAGTTTGTGAAAATAGACCAGAGCAAAGCAGGTTTCGAGGCCAAAAATTTTAAGGGAGCATTATAGTCTTGGGATATTTAAATTAAATGACAAATGATTGATCTATCATATTATCAACTTAAACATTTTCACTCTCAGCCATGATGGCCTTCTTCTAGAATCAGCTCTCTGCATGGCCTTATAAATCAAGAACTGCGCCCGCCGGTGCTTCATTTCGTCAGTGTCTTCTTTTTCTATCTTTGAGTAAGCATATGGTCTGTTCAGTTCAAAAGAGCCATTTTATCTTTATCAAGAGCAAGAATTATAAGAGGAAGTTGGTTATTAAGACTGTGTAGTTTGGTGCAGTATTTATAGTGAAAAAAAGGGTTGTCATGTGTTGATGAAACAGTGCATTTGCACAATAATTTTTTTTTTCTTTTTTCCTTTTCCTCCTTTATAAAAAATAATAGGACTGAACTTCAATAGGAAACTGAGCTGGCTAAGGGACACCAAAAGGAAAAAATGTTTAACAGAAAGATATTAATAATTCCTTTTGTGGAGAGGATGATAATGAAATAGAAAGAAACACCAAAGCTCTTTTGTTTTTGATTGCCCAACTCCTAGAAATACACTCAAAAAGAAAATATTTAGCAAATCTTCTATCATCCCAATTTAATAACTACTTACAAAGGCTTCAAGATATGTTTAAATCACACATGAGGAAAAAGGCTCAAAACTGTAATACTCAGGCACCTTATTTCGCAAAAAAGATTAGAAAACCTACAAAAAGATAAGCTCAGCTTTTACTGCTAATAAACTGTATAATCATTATCATATACAAAAGATGCAACTAAGTTTTTTAACGTTGACAAATATCATCAAGGCAGGCCAAGAAACAATTCTATCTTGCTCCAAATAAACCTTCAATGAAGATCATATACTTGAAGAAGGCAATGTATTTTAAATAGTGTCACAAAAACCATATTTTCAAGTATGAGTTTCTACTAATATATATTCAAAAGACTGCAAGATAGATAGGTTTCTAGTCCAAATTTGTAGTAACTTGCTGCAGCATATCAATCTTCTGTCCCGTGATCACTTGAAGTTTCATTTTTTTCACTTTCATCACTTGATTCTTCTGCAATCAGTAAGTATTTTTTTGTAATTAATAATATTGAAAAAAATTAACTACATAAGTAATAGAATATATTTAATTTAAGTAGAAAATAAACATGTTATTATTTGTTTCTATTTCTTATTTGATACAAAAGCATCAACATTTTTTTCTTCTGTCAATACAAATATTAAAAACAATAAGAACTACTTAATTTTTTTTTATTTACGCTGATAATTATGTTATTAATCTGTAAAAGAATCTATGTTTATTAAAAGCTAAGAACCTTCATAAAAGAGTCGCGTCAATGTCCGAGACTTCTGAACTTGTGAAGACATGTCCAAACTCTCAACAGAACCAGCAATAGGAGTAAAGATGATGTTGTCTTCCTTCTCATCAATTTCAAACAAGTTTGTAATTGTATATTGTGTGTGTACTCCATCATGTCTTGTTTTATAATTCCTTTTCAGCTTAATCAAAAACAACTTGTTTTCTAAGCCTCTATTCATCTCAACAAGGGAAGGCAGATGTCCCTAAAAGATTTTAATGTCAATATTATTAATTATCTCATTCATATATGTATTAATTGAAAAAATTATTTACAAACTTACAGCATTATACATCTCCATAGCCATGAATGCATTTATATTCATGATCTTGACAACATCTTCTCCAAATCCTATTGCCTCCAAAGAGCCAGTCTCATCAACAATATTTGCAATGACGAATTCTCTACATGAAAAAATTTAGTTATATTAAAAGTTATTTCTATCAGAATATGCAGGAATTTTTTTTCTCAAAGTAATGACTAAATTGTAAAATAATATCTTTAATGTATATTGATTTCATTCATCTATTCTAATCCAGGTCATTTATGAAATCAAATAAATATATTAATTCAAGATCGCCTTTGCTCTTATTTTTCATTTTATGTACTTATCTTTGGTGGGATTCATTTTTTTTGTTTTCTAAATCATGAAATCAAATAGATATTTATGTTAATTTTTTGTTTCTGTTATATAGATAGAATTAATTATTTATTACTTACCTTGGTTTAGCAACTATTGTTTGACCACATTTCTGACAATCAAGTTCCCAGTTATATTCTGTTGCATATGATGTGTGACAATTCTCGCATGCTATATAGAAAAACTTTTGTTCTTGATTTGTAACTTCTATTGAAGCTTTAAGTATAAATTTGTCAACCTGCAAGTGTACAATTAAATAAATAAATGATTAGTATATTTGCTACTATTATGAATTTCAAATCACATTTAATGTATGCTATTTTGTATTTTAAATCAAATGCCTTAAGAACAACTATTTATTACCTTTTCAGTTCTTACAACATCTGAAATAGAGTATAATTTAGTATTTGCTTGGATTGTTGATTGTTGGGCTTTTATCATTTCATCAACTTGCAAAAGAGCATCCATAATGATATTCTGATTATTTGATTCCCTACATAATTCAAAACCAAAATTACTACTTAATGTAAATATTTAAACTTAAAAATTTGAAATTTACTAAAGTGATTTTAAGAAACTAACCATGTAACCTTTGAGCATCAGGTATAGATGGATCAACTGTAATTGCAGTCAAAGGTGTGGATGCAAGAGAAATACTTAAAAATAATACTTAACATATATTATTACAAATAATAAATATTAAAAAGCAAAGAAAATTTTGAAATTGTACCATAATAAGTTGACACTTTCAGTTTAGCAACACTTATAATAGGCATCTGTTTAGGTGTTGGCATTATAACTTCGCCTTCAGAGACTGCTATATTGTTCCACAAAGAAAGTATCATAGGCTTTTTCCTAATCAAATGAATGATAGAAATATAAAAGTCAGCTATAAATCTTTTTAATAAATTTGAATTTATGATAAAATAAAAATAGAAATGTATACTAATTGAAATATATAGGTAAGAATTATACTCATGGTTTATCAATGCAAATTCATGAATGACAAAGTTTTTTGATGAACTTCCACTTGTCCGCTGCTCAAATTTTTGGATAACAATAGCAAGAATATCTAAAAATTTAACAATCGAAAAGTTAAATTTATATTTTAGTAAATTTATTAAATAATACTTATAATATATCTATTTTAAAGTCTTACCAACTGTATTTCTCTGATCAGAAGGCATTAAAGTGCTGAAAGATTGAAAGTTGGGTGTTGCAATAGATAAGGGAATCACATTTGCCAATTCCTTTTTTATAACTGTTCTTTGAGTGATGATCCAGGTAAACTTTTGTCCATAATTTTCATAAAGAGGATTTGCAATAGCAACACATGCATTTGAAATGATGTATGTATCATACAATGTGAGAGTTCTTTTAAACTGTTTAATTGCAACATCAAAGATAGTAGCAAGAATTCTGGTGCCATATAAATCACAGTCAATAAAAATATTTCATTAAAAAATCATTTAACAATATTATATATAATGAAATATAGAGAATGTAAATCAACAATTACAAATTTTTTATACAAATATTAAACTTCAAATACAAATGAAGTTTCAACAAATGTTATAAGTTTTTTAAATTTATATTATCTGAAGATTGAAGAATTATATAAAGAATACTTTATAAAAAGTATCATAGATAAAAGCTTAACTTAGGCAGATAGTCAACAAATCAAGTTTTTATGAAATGCATTAAAATGTATATACATTACCAAAATTGCTTTATTTACATATCATTTTTCAATAAATAGTAAAGCATTATTTATATTTGTATGCAAAAGAAGAAAAAAAGGAAACATTTAAAGGTTAATTATTAATATAGTTATTTAATTTATTTTTTTATAATCAAGATTCATAAATGCATATATACTACAAATTTTATTTAGGTAAAAGCAATTGAATATTCTATTTATTGCAAAATAAATTATTTAATTAAAAAAGGATATGTAAGGTTAATTGAAATACTGTTTCATCAACTAATGTAATATGTTGATATCTTTTTGTGCTGCGAGTTGATTGGCGCTCAAAACTCTTAGGTTCTACCAACACTTTGACACTCCAAGTTTTCAATTCAAGTGTTATATCATTGATGTGCAATAGATTCTGCATTTTGATCAATAGCACCTGTAGTTTCACAACAAATAATTTAGTAGAAAGTGGTTTTATTATATATTTTAAAATAAAACACACAATACATTGTGTAATACAAAAAAGCATTTATAATCAAATTATTTAGTTTAAAATAAATGTTAAACTAAACATCCAAAAATTTAGAAGTTTAAAGCATACAATGCAAATATAAATAAGACACACACCTCTATTTATAAGTGCAAAGATTTCTTGATAGACAATGTTCTTTGTATACTGTTGGACACTGTCTTGTATTAACAATGGTTCAATGAGAACCTTTATAGAATTAGCTTTCTTTGCACGAGAGAGAGCTACATATAACTGTCCATGAGAGAAAATTGGTTGTGGTAAATAAAGTCCAACATAATCTAAGGTTTGTCCTTGAGCTTTATTGATAGTCATAGCAAAACATGGTTTGACTAGAAATTGAAATCTTTTAAATGGTATGAGACATTTTTCTTTGTCTGTACATTCTAAAGGAATTCGAGGTATAAAAACTAATTTACCTTTATGATCACCTGTTGCTATTTTTGCTTCAATAAAATTGCCACCAAATCTACAACAAATTAATCTTGTTCCATTACAAAGTCCTTCAACAGGATTTAAATTTCATAAAAGCATTATTGGACAACTTTTTTTAAGTAGTAATTTATGTGGTGGCAAGTTACTTGAAGTAATAGAACTCAAAAAATCTTCATATTGGCCTTGATCATTAGCATTAGAATTTTTATTGTAGCTTGTATATTCTATCAACTTACCTGAAAGTTTGTTAATCAAAATATTATTGATTTCAACTAGACAATCATTTTTTGGAGTAAGAATAGTTGTACTAACTAAATCATATGATTCATATGAAAAAAAATCTATGGATGGAAAAACATAATGAATTAAACTTTGTAAAGAAGAATGATGATCAATAAATGGTAAAAATATATTATTTGGAATAAAAATATTATCTTCAAAAATATATGGTTCACTACCATCACCAATTTTTAGTAAAAATAAGGTAAATGATGGATCATCTCTTGCTCTAATCTTTTCTTCTAATTTAAGTTTTGTTAATTGAGGCCAAATATTTGATGCAACAAAACTTGCATTAATCATTTGATGTTTAGTTCCATGAGGTACTATAGGTAATGTTTGTCAAAAATCTCCTCCAAACACTACAACTTTACCTCCAAGAATGCCTTTTTCATTAGTGATATATTGCAAAAGTGTATCAAATGCTTCTATAATCTTTCGATTAGTCATTGACGCTTCATCCCAAATAATTATTTTTGCAATAAGTATCATTTTTGCAAGACTTGATTGTTTGCTAATTTTAGTATCATTTTTTCCATTTGTGTCAATTGACAATTTAAATCTAGAGCGAACAATTCTGCCTCCTAGTAAAAGAAAAGCTGCTACTCCAGAAGTAGTAACTGCTAAAGCAATAAACCCTTTTGATCTGACATAGGCAAGTAATGCTCTATAGAAGAATGTTTTCCCTGTTCCTCCAGGGCCATCAATAAAAAAAGATCCTGATTCATTATTATTTATTTTGTTAATTATACAAGTAAATGCTTCTTTTTGTTTATTATTGAGTTTACTTATACTTAATAAATCTTCATTAAAAACATGAATACTTTTTTCATAAGCTAGTTCTTCTGTAAATCTTTCTTCTTATGTTAATCTTTGAAAATGAGGAGCTAAAGAATAATCATATATGGATTTATTCATAGACATTAAAAAATCATCTATACTGTTTAATGTTTTCTTTTATTGGATTTATTGTGATGTTTGGAATAAAATGCGTCACATATTTATATTTTCTTACATCTTAAAATGCAGTGAATAACGAAACTAGGCAAGTCAAGAAGGAAACTGATCAGATGACCAAAGCAAAGGGGCAGATCTATTCACTGATTTTGGGAAAACAGAGGAAAATCACTTCTTTAGAATCTGATTCATCCACCCTCAGTCAGGTATGGAGATTTTGTTTTACCTACGTAAATATGTTTGTTCGATGCAAACTGGAAATGTGATCCGTAAATATAATTTCTTGTTTTAAGAAGTTAAACTTTCTGGGCTATTTTGCTGCACTTTACCTATTAATTTAATAAGGTTACACTGAAGCTGAAATCGACATCTGAAGGCCATGTTCTGAGTATTCAAACTGTGTGGTTCAACTTGTTCCCTTTCATATTTTATTGCTACAGTTGAGTGGCAATTCCAGATCATGCCAATGATTTGTGTCGTGTGAACTTGACTTGGCATCTCATATCCAAAATCACTTCTCTGCTTCCATAATGGTCTTTATTTATGACATTTTGGTTCTTTATTATAAGTAAGGGAATGTTGTTGCTACATAATTCTAAAATTCTCTAGACGTCTGAAGTTATGTCATATAATTAATATTGTGATTTTTGTTCTTGATTTTAACATGCCTGTTTTCTGATTTTATCACTCTTGCAAGTGTTCATAAGATGATTCTTGAGATGCTAGAAGTTATATCCTCCTTATCATGTAGATACACAGAATCTTAAGAAACTATATGTTCTTTCTGTATATGTGGTCCTTTTGGTTATATATTCTTTGTATGTGGCCTAGAAATTAGAACATGAAACTTGGTATGCATTTCTGTATAGATGAACATCAATGGAAAAAAAAGAATTTTCTCAAGGTTCACCCTGGGAAGAGTGGGATGTTGGGTCTTGACTTATCCTCCATATTCTTGTGATGTAGGCTACGAGCGGTTCCTCGGCCCTGAGGTTTGCTTTATTTTCTGGCTTTTTAAATTTGTTTCACCTGAGCAGCACATATTTTGATATTTTTCTCATCTCCCATAAAATTTGCTGAGAAGAATACTTTCACTTGTCAAATTACATTTTCCAACATTTCTATTTTGGTTGATCTTCTTTTAGTGTTTTAGGTTCATGTATTAGAGGAGATGCTGCAAACTGCTAGGAAGCAAAGGAGATGCTGGTCACCAGAACTGCATCGCCGTTTTGTCAATGCCCTGCAGCAGCTTGGAGTTGGTCAAGGTATGAAACTCAAGAACTCTTTATTTCATTGAGATTCGCAGAAACTTCTGTTGGAAATTGGATAAGTTTTTCTTGCTTAGTTTTAGATCAGGAGTAGTTGGGATAAAGCTTGGTTGAGTTTATGATGATAGATGAGCAAAGTGTTTATAAATTTTGCTTCCATTTGTTTAGTCTGCATTCTGGGCAAACTTGTTTACTAAGAATTTGTGCTGGAATATTGAGTTCCATGTTTCCCATGTGTTTTCAATATCTAATTCCTTAGAACAAGGACTTAAGAAGAGTTGTTGGCATCTAGATGATTTGTCTTCTACTGAAAACATGGGTTGATTGAAGGGAAAGATTAGATGTTGATTCACTCCACAAGATAATTCAAGAATGTGGGATGATCTTTTTTTGAAGTCGCCTTTATGTTTTGTGCTTCTGAAGTTTTTCTGTTTCACGCCGGTCATTTAATTTTGTTCTATGCTTTTCAGCTGCTACTCCTAAGCAGATCAGAGGGCTTATGCAAGTCGATGGTCTCACAAACGATGAAGTGAAGAGTCATTCGCAAGTACGTTTTATCTTTACATTTTTCTCCATTCTTGCTTATATTCAGTCCATTCATTTCATAGAAAGAAATTCTAATCCTTATGTCTCTTGCCGTTTTGACTGCAAGTCCCCTTATGCTCTGCAATGCCATGATTGCTAGCTGCCACTGATCTGTCAGCTTCCTTTTTCCTCTTCTTCTCTATTTTTTTTTGTTTATGTTTGGCTACACATGCTTTTTTGAGTCTTTAGCTTTTATTCACATATTCTTTTATAAGATTTCTATTTTTTCTTTTCTCCCTTTTAGTGCATCTGACAAGGATATTGACTTGATAATATTTTTTTCTCTTTTCGGTATTGTTTCAAAATTTGCATTCAAAAGAAGAAATAAAATAAACTTAAAATCAAGAATATGTTTAACAGTGCCATCATTGCTTGTCTTGTTTTTTGTTATATTTGTGCAATCTCTTTATTTTGGACTCAAGAAATACTACTGCATTCACAAAGATTTCCATATGAATTCAAGTACGCAGGACTACTGTATATATCTTTCCATAGTTACAACTTATAAACCTGATGTCCACTTGTATGTATCTTGTCTTTAATTGAATTTTTTTTTTTTTTTTTTAATTGTGTTTCACTGCAGCTTGACCTTAACTGTGGAATTTTTCTCTCAGTTTCTGGGAAAATGAGGCACCATTGGTTTACTAACAATGATATTCCCATCAATATACTATGCTGATTGTCTGCCAAAAACTTGCACAGTTTGAAGTATGTGTCAAGGGACTGGCACAATCTTACATCTGATCGCTCATTTATCTGTTATCAGTTGAAAAAGACAAAACTAGTTTCAGGATTTTTCTTTAAGGAGATTGTAGACATATCAATTTTTGTCCAATTGAGAAGTAACACATGTAAAATAATATATTAAATATTAATTTAAAATTTGGTATATATTAAATTTAATTCCAAAAGATAAATAGTTAATTTTAATTAATAATTTAGTATTTATTTTATATTCAAATCAAGCATTGACACGTGTCAAAGATGGAGTGTCTACATCTATGGACCAATCAAATCAAATATATTTGATATTGATATTATCTTTTGATATTATCAAATCAAATATATATGATATTATCTCTTGATATTTGATGTTATCTTATCAAAGAGATAACTATCAAAGAAGTTCAAGTCAATCTGGAAGTCTCCCATCAAGCGACTATATAAAGGGGGTGACCAAGGCTCATTCAACACACAACACAAATTCCAGCAGATGAGAGAAACTCTGAAGGAGGCCAGCAATTCTCTCAAGCAAATTCAAGGAGATCCACGACATTCAAGGTGTTCTTCAAGGAATTCATATATTTTTGGCGTTTGATTCGAGATTAAGGTGCGAAGCCCCCGAATTGGTGTTATTCTATTCAAATCAAATTCAAAGGAGATCCACAACGTTTAAGGCGTTCTTCGCGAAGCTCAAGATTATATTTGGAAGGAAAGAATCAGATGATTAGATTAGAGATTGAATCCACAGTTGACTGATAAGTTTGAATTTTATTTTATTTGTACAATATTTCTTATCTTGTAATTTTATTTTGCAGACAAAGAAATTTGTTGTTACAAATTTTGGCACACCCAGTGGGACCATCTCTACCTCTCATCTCTTTCCTTTATCAAGTTTGAAGTATCAAATAGCTGCCAACAAGACTGCTGCATTGAAAATTACTACCTCAAATTCCTCAAGTGTTGAAGCAAAAAGTGTTGGCGTCATCACAAGAAGTATGTCCAAGAAGCCGCAATCATCTTCGGAGGTGGCTCTTTCGCTTGCTGTGGAAAAGATGTTGCTGCATTTTATTAATATAAATGAAGATGGTGGAGACTCAAAGGAAGAATCTGCATCATCCATTCTCTGCTCAACATCAAATTCCTCAAACACAGCAACGGTAATAGTGACAAGTGCTACAACTTTGGAGGAACAAGTTGCAAATTTGACGAAAGCTATTGAAGGACTCATGAAGCATGTCCAAGAGCGAGACTTTCAAATCTCCAAATTGATGAGCAAAGTGGATAATCTTGATGCAAGCTGCATGGTGGAAAAACAAATTAAGGCTCACAACAAAGGCGAAACATTCACACAAAAAATAGCCAGTTGAAAATGAAAAGACTGCAACAAAAGAATTAGAAGTTTCCACTGGATTAATTCCTAGCAACCCACTAAAGGAATTTATTATGGAGACTATCAAAGACAAGCTTAATGGAAGTTCTAAGTCGTCTATAACTTACTCCAAGCCATATACTCAAAGGATTGATAACTTGAAAATGCCGATCAGTTACCAACCCCCAAAGTTTCAATAATTTGATGGCAAAGGCAATCCAAAGGAGCACGTGGCTCACTTCATTGAGACTTGTAATAATGCTGGGACATATGGAGATCATTTAGTTAAGCAATTTGTTCGATCATTAAAGGATGATGCTTTTGATTGGTATACCGACTTAGAGGCAGACTCTATCGATAGTTGGGGGCAATTGGAACAAGAGTTCCTTAGTCGTTTCTACAGTACTCGAAGGACAATCAGCATGATTGAACTCACCAACTCTCGCCAGTGGAAAGAAGAACCTGTCATTGACTACATCAATCGCTGGAGAAATTTGAGCCTTAACTGCAAAGATCAATTGTCGGAGGCTTCAGCAATTGAGATGTGTATCCAAGGAATGCATTGGAGTCTTTGCTACATACTTCAAGGAATTAAACCAAAAACTTTTGAAGATTTGGCAACTCGTGCACAAAATATTGAAATGAGCATGAATTTGGATGAACAAGAAGACCCAAGTGATGCCGATGATAATGAAGATGTTGAGGGTAATTAATTTTTATCTTCAAATTACAAATGCTCCTCGATATGAGCCTAAACTGTCAATAATACTCTCAGATAAAAGTATAAACTATCTAAAATTTTCAAGACTCGAAGTCCAAGACTCAAATTTTTAAGTCTCCAAATCAAAGACTCAAGTCTCCAAGTCTTCAAATTCAAGATCATGTCTCAAGTATTCAAGTTAAAGCTCAAGTTTCGAAGTCTTCAAATTCAAAACTCAACTTTGCAAATCTCTGAATCCACGACTCAAGTCTTCAAGTCTCCAAATGTCCAAATTCAAGAGTCAAGTCTTCAAGTTTCCAAATCAAAGACTCAAATCTCCAAGTCTTCAAGTCCAAAGCTCAAGTCTTCAAATTTCAAATGCTTCTAGATACGAGCATAAACTATCTGAAAATTTTAAATTAAAGTTTTCCCATGTGCTCATTGATATGAGCTTAAACTTTCAAAAAGGCTCCTAGATACGAGCATAAACTATCTGAAAATTTTAAATTAAAGTTTTCCCATGTGCTCATTGATATGAGCTTAAACTTTCAATAAGGCTCCTAGATACGAGCATAAACTATCTGCATATTGAAAGTCTCCCTATGTGTTTCTTGATAAGAGCTTAAACTGTTAATAAGGCTCCTAGATGCAAGTATAAACTATCTACATATTCAAAGTCTCCACATGTGCTCCTTGATATGAGCTTAAACTTTCAATAAGGCTCATAAGTACGAGCATAAACTATCTAAATATTTAATTTCTCCCTATGTACTCCTTGATAAGAGTGTAAACTGTCTATTAAGTCAAACTCAAATAAACTCCTTGACATGAATATAAAATATCAACCAAACTCAAGTAAACTCCTTGATATGAGTATAAATTGTCAATTAAATTCAAATAAACTCCTTGACATGAGTATAAAATGTCTATTCAAATTAAATATGCTCCTTGACGCATGAGCTTAAATTGCATGTTACTCCTGGACCGCATGAGTATAAACAGTGTACGACACTCCTTTCAAAAGGATATTTACTTTGAATTATATTGTGACTTAACCCCTTTTATTGGGCACCATAGCTCGAGGAATGCTTGGAAGATGTTCTTGTCTCAAACATATGTGAAAAAAAAAATTGGGAGAAAAAGAAAAACTTTTCAAATACTTTAAGACTTGCCTCTTTCGTGGATGATTGACAACTCTTTCACCAAGTCTTAAAGTGGGGGCATTTGTAGACATATCAATTTTTGTCCAATTGAGAAGTAACACATGTAAAATAATATATTAAATATTAATTTAAAATTTTCTATTTAAAATTTGGTATATATTAAATTTAATTCCAAAAGATAAATAGTTAATTTTAATTAATAATTTAGTATTTATTTTATATTCAAATCAAGCATTGACACGTGTCAAAGATGGAGTGTTTGCATCTATAGACCAATCAAATCAAAGATAATTGATATTGATATTATCAAATCAAATATATATGATATTATCTCTTGATATTTGATGTTATCTTATCAAAGAGATAACTATCAAAGAAGTTCAAGTCAATCTGGAAGTCTCCCATCAAGCGATTATATAAAGGGGGTGACCAAGGCTCATTCAACACACAACACAAATTCTGGCAGACGAGAGAAACTCTGAAGGAGGCCAGCAATTCTCTCAAGCAAATTCAAGGAGATCCACGATGTTCAACGTGTTCTTCAAGGAATTCATATATTTTTTGCGTTTAATTCGAAATTAAGGTGCAAAGCCCCCGAATTGACGTTATTCTATTCAAGTCAAATTCAAAGGAGATTCACGACGTTCAAGGCGTTCTTTGCGGAATCCATATATTTTTGGCTTTTGATTCGAGATTAAAGTGCGAAGCCCCCTGAATTGGCGTTATTCTATTCAAATCAAATTCAAAGGAAATCTACAATGTTTAAGGCATTCTTCGCGAAGCTCAAGATTATATTTGGAATGGAAGAATAAGAGAATTAGATTAGAGATTGAATCCACAGTTGACTGATAAGTTTGAATTTTATTTTATTTGTACAATATTTCTTATCTTGTAATTTTATTTTGCAGACAAAGAAATTTGTTGTTACAGAGATATTCCAGTGGATAGATGATGATATGAAGTCCATTAGCTATATTCCAGTTGATGTGGAACGTGTCAAGGTATGGTAGACTGTTTTGGATTTCCTCCCTCAAAGTGTCGCTAGTTTGTCATCAAACAATGGCCTGTTATGTTGTCGAAGTTGCTTCCCCACTCTCCAACCTATGATATATATCTACAACCCCTTGAATAAGCAATGGACAAGCCTAAAGTGCCGTAATGTTTACAAGAGCAGCATTGATGGAAATTCCATGAAGAATGATAAGCATGGAATTTATTGAAACAAGTTCATGATTGAGTTGAAGATTTCCATATCCTTAGATGAGTTGGAACAAGAAAATTCAAATGCACTATATAACATATCACAGAAAGCGGCAAGCCGCATGTCCAAAGACACACTTGCCTGGATGGACCGTCTGGCTTTCAAAGATGGGAGGTTGTTTCTGCGTTTGTCGATTAATATCTATTTGTATCAGTTTGACACGAAGAGGATAAAAAATTCTGTAATGTCGACGTTGGGACGAAAATCCATGTTAGCTACTATTGTTGTCACATATACCATGAGTTTGGTTTCCCTTGGTCAGGCATAGATAAAAGTATCTCTTTTATTTGCTATATTCTTGCATTGATATACAATACTTCAAGTTAAGTGCAACTTTTGAAAATTAAATGATGAACATTGGACTATTAGGCTTTCTTTCATGTGAAGAACCAAGAGGATGATTATGGGTGGTGAACAGCTGAGTGGAAGGTGCCCTCAAAGACTGGTCAAGACAAAAAAATTGCTTTTGTGTAACACAAGGAAAGATCATTGTCCACTCACAATAAATAAGAAATGCATATAAATCAAAAGTTAATTGGGCTACCTCATATCGATTTATATGATTTTGAACGTTGTCTATATATAACTAAAATGTGTTTAGATGAGCTTATAAATTCAACAAAATATTTTATAAAACATTAGAGAATTTATAATATATTAAAAAGTGTTTGCTAATCTTTTTAATAAAAGAGCCTATAAAAACTCTTGATACTCATAATTTTTTTTTCTCTTAAAACGTAGATATTTTATTTCAATTTTAAAATTTTAACAAATTATTTAATTTCAAGTACATTGTTATAAAATTATCATTAGTAATATCTTCTAAATATCAACATTTTATTCTATTCAAATACTTAAAACTTATCTTAAAAATAAAATCTAACTTTTTATAAATTTTTGAAATTATTTTATAAAATATAAAAATTTATAAAAATTTGTAAATAAATTTAGCATGAGATTGTACATATAATTTTCCAATATCATAGAATTATATATTAAAAGATTATAAATCTAAAAAATCCACCAATATTCATGTAAGTCATCGAATATTTACTTGAAATTCTTTAACTTTGAAAAATAGAAGAAAAATAAGAGAAAATTACACACACACACACACACACACACACACACACACACACACACACACACACTAGAATTTGTGGAACATTTTTGTCAAAATGTATTTCGTGTGTACATACATGGGTATATGATATGATGGGTTATAAAGGGCACCAAACAAATTGTTCCCATTAATGACTAAACAACTTGTATATTCTATATGCATTATGAGCAAATTATATGAACACTGGTCTCACCCAAGAGAAAGTGCTAAAATAAATATAATAAGATCACCTATATTAACCATTACCAAAGCTTGTTCAAAAAAAAATATGTCTGACCCAAAGTAACCTGTAAATGCTTATCTTACCTGCCCCAGTCACCTAATATGACAATAAATCTGAAAAAGTTATATTTTTAGAAAACAGTAGAAAACAAAGATGAGCCTAAAGAAGTGCTATTTTTATAACATATGAAACATCATGATACAAATGATCATATTTTTGTTGCAGCATACTGATTATGTTATATTATCACTTTTCTTAGGATTTAACTATCAACTATATTATTTATAATAAGAATATTGTGAACATTTTTAGAAATATGTTTTTTTTTTTGTTGTTGCTTGAGATTTTTCTATTTTATTCTTTTTTTGTAGAATTGAATCTCATTATTTCATATTTTTTATTTTCTTAAATTCACTATACTATTACAAAGTGTATTTTCTATGTTTTTTTTTTATATAGAAAAAAGATTGTATAATTACATTATACCAAAGTCCTTTTACATGTAATTTTCTCAAATTGTGCAAATTTTATATCTAATTATGTTTAAAATATATAAAATATAAAAATGTACATTTAATCATTTCAACGGGCACAACACCGTGCTTTGCGCAGTATACTTTACACTAGTTACTAATATATATTCCTAAATGTATGAAATGAATTAAATAATTTCCTACCAGTGGAGAAATTAAATATAAATGTTAGGTTTGACCATAATTATTTGAATTTGAATAACATGTTTTTTCAATTGAGTATTATGACTCCAACTGTAGCTAATTAGGTGAAATTTTGAAAAGAGAAGTTCGTACTCTCATTAAACAAAGGCCCATATGGCAATTGTAATGCTATGCCTTGAACCATTTAATCATCTCTCTTATATAATGATTCTTACCCAATAAATTGAGTGAATAACGTGTTTGATCCACTTTTACAGAAAACCATCGCTTAATTTACTTTTTTATTTTCTTAGAAAGATTATTAAACTAAGGGTGAATTACGACTATCCCTGAGATTTGGCGTAATTAAAAAAATATCTTGTTGTTTTGAAAATTACAAATACCCTCCTGAACTTAATCGCCATCCAACATTTTAGCCCAAACGTTAGTTGCCGTTAGGGTTTTACGAAATGGCCGTTAAAATTTTTGGGTGAGATTCCAAAAATGCCCTTAGACTATCTGATGGCATTTTTTACCCGGTTTGACTTTTTTTAATGGACAAAAATACTCCCATGGGTGGTATTGTAAGATTTTTGAATTTTTCAAGGGTTTATTTGTTACTATTATTTTGTTTGAGGACTTAATTGTAATAAAACAGAGTAAAAATCAGTCTAGCCATTTGTGCTCTTTCTATATATATACACACACATATTCCATTAATTTTTCCTTCAAAACACTAAAATAAGTATTCACAAAATGCCCTATTCTAACATTCATTATCCCCAAAACTTTTTCATTTTTCAATATATATATATATCATATAATCTTATTATTATTCTTATAATAAAAAAATTACTCAATTCCATTTTCACAACCAAAAATCTAATAAAAGGCATTGATTTGACTGTTATAGTAAAAATATCTCCCCAAAACATAAACAAACATGCTAACATTCTCAAAATAAATTTCTAATTATTCTCCAAAATATAAACAAACATTCATGACATTTCTCAACCTTACTTCGAAGATTTATTCTCCTGGTATACATAATACAAATCATATAAAACATAAACAAATGTTACCATAGTACCAATTTGGTTTTGTTTTCAAATATCATTTTTATTTTTTTTCCTAAAAATGAAAACAGAAAGCTATTAACTTTTTCCTTATTTTCACAGATATTTTTATTCTCAGTACATTTTTCCAAACACACTTTTATACTCTCTCTTCATTTTCATACTCTATTTTTTTTCTATTCTTATTTGTATGACTTTTAATACAAAAATACAGTAATATTCAAATACAACTCATTTTCAACCCTATATAATCATTTCATTTTAAACAAAATATTCAAATAATATTTTATTTTTTAATTCATATTTATAATTAATTTTTTACTAATTTTTTTATAAAAAAAATAAAAATACCTTTAAAAAACAAAATCAAACGGGTTCATAGGAACCCTGGTCGGCTAACGTAGGAAAATTGTCTCACTTACAACTAATGATGCAGCTACGTGGCACTTTTATGGCCACTATTCATGCTCCAATTATTGGTGTGTAAGTAGCCCAATACTCATTTTTCAATTATTGGTCTGTAAGCAGCTAACTTAATCTTGCAAATGCCAACCATTCTCATTGCTATTGTGACCATAATCTTAAGAGTGCTTCAATTCGATTGATTCCATTGGCAGCCTTGCAAATGACAATGTTTTCTATAAGAATGATTGCTTTAATCATATTAGCAAGTTGATAGATTGTAAATGAATTATTTGCTAATTGCACGGGCAAAGTTAACTTTTCCTTTATTATCTATATCACACACTCGTATAATTATATATATAGTTAATACTAATTTATTATGGACCAGAGGTAATTTAAGGTTTCAAACACATGTTATTCTTATCATTATAAAAATTAAATTACATTAATTCATTATGGACCACAATTGATTTAAGGTTTTAAACTTTTTCTCGTCTTATCCACATCATTAGAAAATTTGTAGCGTTGTTCATCATTTTGTACTAATGACAATGAGATTAGAAAAAATGCCAAAAAGAGATTCCCCTTTCATTAATGCACCTATTCGTTTTTTGTGTAATTTTAATAAATAAAATTATTGTTTTTTATTTATCTATATACACGTACATTATGAACTTGTTACAATTCAAATTCTAAATTTCACACACACACACACACACACACACACACATATATATATATATATACCTAGGAGCCAAATCAAATTATGATATAAATTCATTCAAAATTGCCCCGCTCTTTATGATTTGATTGCAGTTTGAGGCTCAAATAAATTAACAGAATCATACAATTTGATTTTTTTAGTATTAGTACTTAAATTTAATTTTAAGAGCTAACTATACTGATTCCTTATGTGTTTTTTGGGAGTTAACTCTTATTAAGATAAATATAATATTAAATTGAAGGGACAAATCAAAAGAGTGGTGGTGAGCTTTCATTTTTGTTACTAGATCTAGTTGCAAATTTGAGTCTCATAGTAAATAGTTGGGGAATCAATCATGACCTTCTTAAAAAATGAAATTATATCAAGAGGGGCAAGAAAGGAAAAAAATGAAGTAAGCTGACCCTTTATTTCTTTGTAAAGAGGCAGCAGGCCTGCCGACAAAAGCCGGCTACAATTATGAACTTTAGGAAAATTACATTGAATTGAACATGTATGTACAAAAAACATTGAATTGTTGCTTGTCTGATAATAATAATAATAATGGATAGGTGAAACTTTGTTTGAGCCATAAACGCTATACCATATTGGTATAATGTAAGTTTGATTACTAATATGACATTATTTCCACTATTTAATACAAAACACATGTAGTTTTACATTAAATGTAAAAATATATCATATTAATACAATATAAATTTGATTGAAGACATGAAATCATTCAAACAATCTGATAAGAAATGCATGTAGTTTCATACTAAAGGTAAATAGATGACATATTACCAATATTGTAGATCTTACTATTGATATAACTTGAAATAAGTGTAGTTTCATACTGAGAGTAAAAATTATATCATGTTAGTACAATTTAAAATTCATTGTGGTCATGGCATGATGATTTTCACAATTAAATGTGAAACATGTACAATTTCATAGATGATTTAAAAACTATACCATGTTAGTACAATATAAGTTTTACGACCAACAAGGCATCATTTTTATAGTTTGATTTGAAACGCGTGTAATATTATACATATTTAAAAATTGCACCATAATTAT
This sequence comes from Jacaranda mimosifolia, assembly GCA_018894105.1. Taxonomy (NCBI): domain Eukaryota; kingdom Viridiplantae; phylum Streptophyta; class Magnoliopsida; order Lamiales; family Bignoniaceae; genus Jacaranda; species Jacaranda mimosifolia. The sequence goes on from CM032119.1 coordinate 43,032,093, forward strand.
TCAAAAGTAAAGTCTACTTGACATAATACTATTCTTACAGTCTAATATGATACACATGTGTTTCCATGTTAAGGATAAAAGTATATCTTATTAGTACAACATAGTACTGTTACATGACATCAATTTAACATATGTAAACAAGTATTTTTCAATCTCTAAGGGAGGCGTTTGGTGCTCGGTAATAGTATGAGATTGAAGTCCTTAGTATGAGATAATAACCTTTTTGATGTCCACCCCGGGGAATGCGAGTATGCTTTAAATTTTTCCTAAGCCTATCACTGTAAAATCAATTAAGGCAAATTGCAATCTCAATTGTCGGTGTGTGATTGTGTGACTGCACTCCTCAATTTTATTATGTCCTCTTTAAAATATCATCTTCTCCCTTGAATCATTGAATATATTACAAGTATGTCCTTGGTACTACCAAAAAAATCCCCAACCCCTAAATATTTATTTTTGCAAGAACAAATACGTAGTTTTTAAGCTTAATATTACATATCAAATATCCAAACGCGATTAAGAGAGATTGCAATGGCCAGTTAACAGTTCAATTTTTAATGTCAAATAGTATAATAAATTTGTTAATCTTATTTTAATAACCTCATATTCAAATTTTCACTAGTATTAATATTTTGAATAATCAAATATGTCCATGGTATTAAAGCTCAACATTATACAAGCATTGAAAGTAAAATTCAATGGAGGAGCCATTAACTAAATTTGTACTAACAGACAAATGATTTTTGAATTCCATAAAGCCAAAAAAAAAGAAAAAAGAAAAAAAAAAGGAAGATACTTCAAGAAGATAAGTTCATTTTATTCATTAAAACATGATGACAAAAAGGGCATCACAGTACTTCCCCATTTATTTTGTCATCTTATTATACAGCATTCACACTATAGGGAATAACACTTAAGTGGTAGAAGGTTCAAATAGAGTTGAAAGCCCGCTATCATACGGTTCAAATCTCCAACCCTAATAGAGCCTGAAGATCTTCTACACTACAGAAATTGGAGACAAATTCAAACCGTGCATCACAGGCTTCTTGCCATCGACCAAACAGTAGTCCCTGATGGCAGTGAGCTCAAACGGTGGCTCGGGGGCTAGAAATTGATACACTTTGAAATGTATCTCATTACAATTTTTGTCGAGCCTAGCGGTGGTCACGTCGACGTAGTCACAGTACCAATCCTGAAAATAACCCGTTCCGTCAGAGGTGAGGTTCATCTTACAAACAGACTCGGTCAAACACGAGCCTCGTCCGCTGAAGATATCAATGTTTCCGACCTTGAAGTAGTCGTAATCCGGGCCCATAAGCCCGCCCCACGACACCAAATTGTCGATGCTAATTCCATCACCATTTGCAGCGTACAGACTTAAGCTGATGTTAGAGTCCGTCCCAACAAATGGGATTGAGCCCGTCTTCACATACACCGTGTAAACACAATCTGCATCATCCTGCATTTTCCTCACATTTTGAGCACAAAAACTTCATAAATATGCACAAAACTTAAACGGGTCATTGCCGATTAATTTTTTGCTGGTGTATGAAATTTGAATTTGATAGTTATGAAATGTGATTAAAGAAAGAGATACTTACAGATCTGCATATGACGAAGATGGAGGCAAGGATGAGGAGATGGAAGAAGTGGCGGTTGATTGCCATTGGGATTGTGTGCAACATTTTTCCTGTAAATGCAAATGAGCTAGACTTTTAGCTCAACAATTTATAGTACTTTACATGTGAGGAAAAAAAATAAAAAATAATAAAGTGAAAAAATTGGAGGAAAATGTACCAAAAAAAGTATAACGATATTTGTCAGAAATTGTATTGATGGGAGCGTTTGGACGTCGTGACCGGCTGTTTAAATCCTCTATTTTACTGTATGTATTATTTTTTATTCCATTTTATGAATGTACGACACGTGTATTAAATATTTTTTTATAAAAATAATTGATTGAGACAAGTACACTTGGCATATATATATATATATATATATATCACATTGAAATATGAGATAAAACACAGAATGAAATAGGAGATCCAACTGTTTTTTACCTGATAAATTATAGTAAGTAGTAATCTAGTGGCCCAATTGATTACAACTGATTTAGTTGCTTTTTTTTTTTTTCATTTTCTTAGCAGAACAAATGTTGATTTTTCTTTTAAAAAAGTTTGTTTACATTTGAGATATTCTTTTATTTAATAATTTCAAAATAATTATATTTGGGTTCTCAAGAATTAGTATTTTTAATTGGTTGGTATCCATTTTTGTTCTATTTCGTATTGTATTGTCATATTTTTTATTTTCTATTTTAATTTATATTTAATTTATGTTTTATTTCATAAATATATATTGTGTATATATGATCTACAATTTTGTACGAAAATATAGAAATTATGTCAAATTAGCATCCCATAATTTTTATTACCTATGTAACATAATCCTTGTTATTTAATCTTTCACATCAGAGACAGAGACATGCAAAATTTTTAAATGTAGAGTTAAACTATTTTTTGTGAAGAAAAGAAAAAGAAAAAGAAAATTGTAGTATGTCGGTTAATGCAAGATTCTTATTTTTGTTTTTCCTTTAATCGAAGGTATTGCTATATTGTGTCTTATTTTGTGATTTATAGAAATTAAGACCTTAAGGGCTAAACGTTAAAAAAAATAATAATAAATTAATTGAATAAAAAAATTCATTCAAAATGAGCTTCGCAATTTAAATGGGCAAGTCCAATAAGAATTAAATTAATATGAAAATCAATTCGTCCAATAAAAAAATATCTATAAAATCTTTTTTTTATTTTATTTTTTATCAAACACTAATTCTGCATAGCCACAATCCAAAAACAAAATTCTACCATTTGATTGATTCATAAAAAATAAAAAATAAATAAAAAAACCTTAAATTCCTGTCCGTGCACCATCAATTATGTTACAAAGGACATGAGCATTTATTGGTGAAAAAAACTCACGTCAAAGTTTTTCTTGGTTGTGATTGTTTGTGTTTTGGTTTCTCATTTTTCATTTTTGAGAAAAGATAGTGAGAATTTTCTATTTATCAGATTGAAAATTTTTCTATGACATAATTATTGTTTGTAAGGTAAAAATGTAATAATTACAGTTGATGTGACAGGAGAAAGTGTAATTATTATAGTTAATATGATAGGTGAAAGTTATGAGATGATAGTTTGTTGTCAGATTTTTTGTGAAAAAAAGTTGTGAAATGGTGTTTGGTTGTGAGTTTTTTTTTTTTTTTAAGAAAAACTTGTAAGATGGTGGTTGATTGTGAGGTATGAGTTAAAATGTTGTGTATGTAATTTTTTTATATAATATTTATATATAGGTTTTTATTAGAATAAAATAATATTAATAAAATATTCTTTAGAATATCTTATAATACATATACTAAAATATAATAATGAATTTATGTGATGATTTAATTAACTAAAAATTTTTAAAATTTTAAGTTTATACTTAAATAAATGCGTATATACTTATATACGCAGAAAATAATATTATGAAATATTAAAATATATGTGTGAATAATTATTTTAAGAAAAATAAATTTTATTTAAATAAAAAAATTTGACAGGTAAATATAAATACATATTATGAAGTAATTTTATTTAAATAGTACAATATAATGTGTAGATATAGTTATATATTATGAAAATAGTTATATTATAAATAATTTTGTTCAGATAATAAGACATTTTGTGAAAATATAATTATGTATTAGGAAAATAATTTTATGTAAATATTAAAATATACATGTAAATAATTATAAATATGATGTGTAAATATAATTGTATATTACGAAAATAATATTATGAAATAATAAAATATATGTGTGAATAATTTTATTATCAAAAAATTACATTTATATATAAAAATATTACATATGGATATACACATATTATGAAAATAATTTTATTTAAAATGTTTAAATATACATCAAAATAACTATATTAAGAAAACAATAATATTTTAATATAAAAATATTATTTGTAATCATAACTACATTTTATGATATGATTCAATTTAAATGTTAATATATACATGTAAATAATTATATTATGAAAAAAATTATTTAAATAAAAAATATTACGTCTTAATGTAATCATATATTATGAAAATAATTTTAAATAAATATTAAAATATTATGGGTAAATATAATTATATATTTTGAATTAATTATGTAGAATTAAACCTCATGTATATAGGTGGATGAAAAAGCAATAGAAATTTTTCAAAAGTTCGCTTGGGAAGGAGAATCCATTTTTTGAGATAAATGAAAGAAATTCTCTACGAGGAGAGGAATTCAATTTTGGAGGGAAATTTCAAATATGGAACAAGGAGAGAGGAATGTTTTTTGGAGAGTGAGAAAAATTTTCGCATTCAAGCACCACTCTTCCATTCTTTTATCTCAAAGAAACAAGATTTGAGAAAATCTTCCACAAGCAAGCACATTTAGTTTTTTAGTTTTTTAGTTTTTTTGGTTCCTCGCCCAGTCGCCCTTGTGGCATTCACATGTACGTTATTGATATGTACCTCAATTTTTGGTGAAATTACTATTTACCCATCAATTATTGTGGCATTGTAGGTGTACCATTCTCTGCACCGGGGTAGATGAGGTCACTTATTTTCTATGTTCCTTATGCAATGATAACGTTATTAAGTATTAAATGTAAATTTGAAAAAATAAATAAGATTTTTGTGTATGTGTGTGTGTGTATTTTTTTAGTTTTATCTTTCAATATTGTAACAAAGCTCAATTATGACATTACAACATTGTTTTAATTGAAAAGAGTATTTCAACAGTATGTTTGCTTCAAAGCTTTGGTGAGAAAAAGAAAGGAAAATGCAATGAAAATATTTTTTATTGTTTGGTTGGTAAGAAAAATACTAAAGAAAAAAAAATCTGGAAGAAAATATAATGTATTGGAGGAAAGTGAATTTTCCTCACAAAATAGTGAGGAAAATGGGGGGAAATCCTCTTTAACACCCCCCCCCCCCAAAAAAAAAAAAGAAACATTCATCACGCCTCTTCTTTCAATTCCTTTCTTTAACAATCAAACAAATTTATGAGTGTTGAAAAGAGAAAATCCAGATGTTGGTTTTTAAAATAGAATTGGATTAAAAAAATGAAGCTTATAAAATGTTATTAATGATAATTTTGTAATTAGAATGATCAAAACTAAATACTTGTTAAGATTTTAAAAATAAGTGAGGACCTCTTTACTTTTTTTGAAGAGCCAATAAGATATAATATCTTATTTAATTTATATGATCTTAATATCTTATTTTAAAATCTTATAATCTCATACATTTTTTAACATCTTACAATATATTTTAATAAACTTTAAACTTACCTAAACACCCTCTAATTCACAACTAGCTAGACTGACTTTTAAAGCTCTCCACGTATTATTCTAATTTTTACACAATCCCAATATATAATATGTTATAATGCAATAATATCATATTCATCTTTTCATCCAATAAATGTTAGAATGATATCTCATGAATTTTACTGCACAAACGAACAAACAAAAAATAAATAAATAAGAAATTGGCTTTTTTGTATTGCTTTAAAGAGTATTTGGTTAAACTTAATTATTAAAAGATCTTATAAACTTCTACATCTTATAAAATATTTTTGAAGCTTATAAGAAATAAAATCTTAATTTTAAAATAAGTTATTAAAGTGTTGATAATTAAAATAGTTTTGGATTAAAAATTAGAAATTTATAAGATGTTGATAATAATAATTTTGTAATTAAAATGACCAAATTAAGTGTTTGTTAAGATTTTGATTTACTTTTTTTAAAGAACCTATAAGATTCCAATATCCTATTTTACAAAATCCTAAAATCTTATATAATCTTATAACTCTTACACTTTGTAACATTCTATAAACGTTTAAGTATTTTATAAGATATTTTGGTAAACTTATAAACTTACATAAACATCCTCTAATTCACAAATAGTCTTACGTTTCAAATTCTCCACACATTTTATATTATGATTTTTAATATATAGTTAAGATGTCAAAATATCAAAATATCCAACTAATTCATTGTGAATCACAAATAATCTAATGCATAAAATTCTTCATTTTTTGGTATCCTTTCCCAATTCTTATCCTTATCTCGTCGTGTGTGCGTGTGTATTATCACATGTTCATCATTTTGCTCCAATGACAAGAATGCATAAAGAACGGCCAAACAGTTACCATCTTGAAATTAAATGAGCAATAACATTAGGAATAAGTCCCTCTCACCCTCGTACGTACCATTAAAATCTCATCTCTGAATCAGCAAAAACCACTCAATGTATTCTTAATTTTGATGGCCAAGGCTGTTTTTAGATTGAAGCTGGTTTTGAGAGTTATGAATTTCAAATTGATCATCTGAAATTTACTTCAGTAAGATGGAAGAGTAGAAATAAAAGTGGAACAAATCAACATTAAGCATATTTTTTATATTATGCGAGTGAAGTATTTATACGAGGATGTTAAGTTGGGTCTATCCTTTTAAGTTTAGATGGCTCGTAGTGATAGAACCACACCTTTGGATTAATAACCATTCATACTTAATACTATAAAAAAAAAAAGGACATCGACTACAATCAATTAATGAAATTGATTTAGCCAAATTCAAAGTAAATGCTCTTATAGCTAATCCACACTCTGATAATTATTGTATACATACTAGCATTAATTTTGGCACATTCGATGCATGTGCTAAAACTTTTACAATATATAATAAGTAAAATAAATAATTATTTTAGTATAGTATTAATATTTTAAAAAACATTGTATTTATTAAGATACAGTGGTATATGTTTTCGGGGTGCTGTTGTTTTCGGGGACGAGTAAGTTACCTCTTATGTACATTCTATTTGTGAAAAAGATCATATAAGTATATTAATTAGAGCATAGGGAGGTTGGTACTTTGCCTCTTATGCTCGTTAACATAGTTGGGTAGATCTAATAAGATATTTCACAAATATCTACAAATATTATTTTTTTTGAATGGAAATATCTACAAATATTAGGTGGAACATAGGGAGGTAAAGTACTTGCATTCTATTAATTATATCCTACCCTTCCGTTAAAAGTATACTTTGGCACATTCGATGTATGTGCAAAAAATTTTACAGTATATAGTAAATAAAATGAATATTTATTTTTAGAATAAAATTATTTTTTTAAGTAATATTTGATATCTATTTAATTTATAGTATAATAACATAAAAATTATGATAAGATGAAAATTATAAGTATAGTATGTGTGGATTGTAAACAATAGTTATTATATAAGTTGTAGTTATGAGGATTAAAGAAAAAAAGTGGGGACGTTTAGATACATCACACGAAAACATACCAAAAGGAAGGTAGGTGGTTTATTAATAGTATAGATAATATATATATATATATATATTTTTTGTAAATAATGCATAGTTGATTTTTTGCACTTCCAATGAATGTAGCTATAGACTAATAGCTCATTATTTTTATTGCTTCTTTTTTTAAAAAAATATTTTTGTTATGAAAAATTGTAATTATAACTCATAAGAATAATTATTAAACTAATTAGGTAACAATTTTTTCACAATAAATATCTAATTTTTTAACAGTGCAAGTGTTTCGCATCCGAAAAAACCACAAATTTTAGATTGTAGGTGAATTACTTGTCAATTATACAGGCAAAGTTAACTTTACCTTTATTATCTATATCACACAATTGTATAACTATATATATATATATATATAGTTAACACTAATTTATTATGGACCAGAGGTAATTTAAGATTTCAAACACGTGTTATTCTTATTATTATAAAAATCAAATTACATTAATTCATTATGGACCACAAGTGATTTAATGTTCTAAACTTTTTCATATCTTATCCTCATCATTAGAAAATTTGTAGCGTTGTTCATCATTTTGTACTAATGACAATGACATTAGAAAAAAAAATGCCAAAAAGAGATTCCCCTTGCACCTAATCATTTTTTGTATATTTTAATAAATAAAATTATCATTTTTTATTTATCTATATACATGTACATTATGAATTCGTTATAGTTCAAATTTTAAACTTCACACACACACACACATATACATATACCTTGGAGCCAAATCAAATTATGATATATATTCATTCAAAATTGCCCCGTTCTATGTGATTTGATTGTAGTTTGAGGCTCAAATAAATGAACCACACCATACAATATGATATTTTTAGCATTAATACTTAAATTTATTTTTAAGAGTTAATTATGTTGATTCCTTAAGTATTTTTTAGGAGTTAACTCTTATTTAGATAAGTTTAATATTAAATTTAAGGAACAAATAAAAAAAGTGGTGGTAAGCTTTCATTGTTGTTAATAGATCGAGTTGCAAATTTGAGTCTCATAGTAAATAGTTGGGGAATCAAACATGACCTTCTTTAAAAAAGAAAGAAAGTAAAAGATGAAGTAAGCTAACCATTTATTTACCTTTTACTTCTTTTTAAAGAGGCAACATACCTGCCTATAAAAGCCGGCTAAAACTATGAACTTTAGGAAAGACATATGTATGTACAAAAAGCATTGAATACTTGCTTGTCCGATAATAAAAATAACGGATAGGTGAAATTTTGTCTGAGCTGTAAACGTTATACCATATTGGTATAATGTAAGTTTGATTACTAATTTGACATTATTTCCACTATTTAATAAAAAACACATGTAGTTTTATATTAAATGTAAAAATATGTCATATTAATATAATATAAATTTGATTAAAGACATGAAATCATTCGAACAATTTGATAAGAAATGCGTGTAGTTTCATACTAAAGGTAAATAGATGACATATTAGCAATATTGTAGTTCTTACTATTGATATAACTTGAAATAAGTGTAGTTTCATACTGAGAGCAAAAACTATACCACGTTAGTACAATTTAAATTTCATTGTGGTCATGCAATGATGATTTTCACAATTAAAGGTACATTACACGAAAATATACCGAAAAAAGGTAGGCGCTTTATTAATAGTATGGATAATATAAATATATATATTAATTTTTTATAAATAATGCATAGTTAATCTATTGCACTTCTAGTGAATGAGGCTACAGACTAGTAACTAATTATTTTTATTGCTTCTTTTTTTAAAAAATATTTTTGTTATGAGAATTTGTAATTATAATTTATAAGAATAATTATAAAATTAATTTTATAACAATTTTTTCACAATAAATTTCTAAATTTTTAACAATGCAAGTGTTTCGCAACCGACCATCGAGAAAACAGCAAATTCTAGATTGCAAGTGTTAACTAATTGTTAGCCTATGCGTTGTACCGAGCGATAAGTTAAAATTTTTATTTTATTTAATTTTAACCATAGTTTAATTAGATAATAATATTTTTTATAAATATTACATATATAATACTTAAAAAATTAAGAATTTTATTGATATAATAAAATTGATGATGTAAATGAGATATAACAATATTTTATACAGATATGGTTTATGTATCATTAGATCAAATCCCATTCATGAATATATTTCTATACAAAAATTAATGATTAAATGTCAAATAACTTTATAAATTCAACAAACTATTCATAAAATACAGTAGAAGATAAAATAATGGCAATCACTTTAACATTGACTTAAAAAGTTTGAAGAAATTAAAGCATTCAACATTGAAAAATGAACTTAAGTGATAGAAGATAAAATATTTTAATTTGCCATAAAATTGGGATTTCAAATTTCTTTTTTATAAAATCATCTTAGTTCATTGGCATAAAAATTAAGACTTTAGAAAAAGATATGAGCATTACACATACATACATCTTCAAGAGAGGAGAAAAAAAAAACTTTAATGCGCCAAGAAAATGATCATATAGACTTGGAGAAAAAAGAAGAAAATTATTTTTATATTTTTAAATATAAATTGTATGTTTAGAATATTCTAGTACATATATTTTTAAAGATTATTAGGTAAGATTTAGGAATTTTTCCAACTATGATTTAACTTAATTAAAATAATAAATTATGGAATAAAAGATAACTCATGGGATAACATTGTGTAATACTTAAAAATTAAATTATAATAAATTATATATTATTATAGTACTTCATACATAAAAAGTTTATATATGCACAATATATATGGAGCAAGACATATTAATTAAATTATAATATTGATAAATACACCTATATATATACACACATGTTTATGTTCATCCATAATTATATTAAAAAATATAAATATTAGACAATATAAGGAGTTATAAAAAATATATATTCGTAAAGAGAATTATAAAACTACTAAAAAAATCACATATATATTAATATATATATATATATACACACACACATTGGGTATTTACTAAAATTAAACATGTAGTTATAAAAATAAATTTGTATAGATTTTTATTATAATATTGAAATCATTAATGATAGGCTATCAAATGTAAAAATATGCTGACATGGAAAAAATAGATAAAATTAACTTGTCCATATCACTACCAAATAACAAAATACTTAAATCAGGACTCAAACTTTTTTTCTAAATTATCCTGATTCATAAATATAAAAATAAAAAAATTAGAAAATAATATAAATATTACAAAATATATTCATTTTCAAGAAAAACAGTTTAATTCACAAATAAGATTTTATAGAGGTGGAGATTAAAAAAAAAAAAAAAGACAAATATTATTCTATTTTGAAATAGTAAATTGTATGTTTGAACTATTTTTAATATAAACTATTATTAGGATTTTTAAGTTAAGCAAGACATGTCGATTAAATTACATTGACAAATATACTTATGTATATACCTAGTTATAGAAACAAGCACACAGACACACATGTGTATGTGTATGTGTGTGTGCGGGTTTGTGGGTTTGTGTGTGTATTTGTCCAAAATTATCCAAAAAATTAAATTTGAGAATACAAATGACAAATATTGGAAGAAACTATTAGACAATATTTATAGAAAAAAGTACAAAACTATCTATTAAAATAAGGAGTTATAAGAATTAATATAAAAATTATATATATTAATATATATTGAATATTTATCAAAGATATGGAAAAGATGAGCTAATATAATCTTTTTATATTAATATTAAAATAAATATTGATAGAATATTATTATTTGTAGATATATATGTATATATATATATGTTGATATAGGCAAAAGGAATAAACTTAACAACATAGAAGGAGTTACAAAAATTAATATAGAAAGTTTCATGTATTTTATATATGGAAACATGTTGACATTAAGAAAAGAGAAACATGGAAATCTAATATATATAAAGTAAAATGTTTTTCAACCCTATTTTAAGAATATTTATTATGTGACAATTATGTGGATAAGTTATTTTTATCCCTTTTTGCCATCTCAACACTTCCATATATAGTTTACTATAAAAATGAGTTAATTTATTATTAATATAAAATACTATATTTCTGATTTTTTTTGTAACTCTATATCTAATGACGGTAAGTACTCCATATCTATAAATTTGACCTTCCATATTAATTTTTGTATTATTTCTCTCTATACGTATTAGTTTATATATGGAATTATTAATATATATATATATATTAGTTTATGTATGTACCGTCGGTTTGATGCATGAAGCATTAAGTTATTACTTTTCATATGTTTAATGTTTACACTTTTATGGATCCAATTTTATTTTACATATTAACTAGCTATGTTTATAATATTGGTTCAAATTAGATTATAAACCACATTATTAAGGTAGCATATTTATTTCAAATAAAGTAAAATGATGGCTAATTTATTTTAAAATAATAATTTCGAGATTACGTATGTTAAAAAATTTTAAAATCTTACCAAAAAAAATATAGTATAACCGTTATTGTCTTTAATCATTAAGAATAACTGTTATGTATGTTTCGTTCACTTTTGTGATTGACAAAAACTCTCTCTCTCTCTCTCTCTATATATATATATATATATAAATGTTAAGTTATTATACAAATGGCTAATTTGAGTACGTAAATTTAGTTATTGACATATTTATGCTAAATATTTAATTTTTATTTCATAAATTCAGGCATTGAGTATGGATAGTGGTTTTGACCCTTCTTTTTTTTTTTTTTTTTTTGTATTTTGAAATGGCAAGATTTTCAATAATACTTTCTATGTTTAGTTCGAAAATTTTTACCTTAATTTAATATTCCCTAAAAGATATTTTATTCCACAATTTGACATTTTAATCATTTTAAGTTCCTTAATCTTAACTCATAATTCATATAAATAATATATACTAAAAACAACTGAACATGTAGTACACCAATATTTAAAGATACAAAAATATTTCTTTCTTTTTTCTTCACCTCTATAGGATTATTTGCTTGGTGAGTTAAATTCTATTTGTTTTATTATGCATGTAATTTGTAATTTTTATATGATTTACTAATATTAATAGATTTTTATGTTTATGAATCAGATTAATTTATAAGAGGAATTTAAAGTCTCGAGTTTGTGGTAAATTAAAATTTTATATTTATTTTTTGCTTTTGATTCTTTTTTTTTTTTAACTTTCTTTATATTATGGTTTTCCTTTAGCCTAGGATTTATTTTTTTATTTTTATTTTTTATGAATCAATAAAATGGTAGAATTTTGTTTTTGGATTGTGCCTATGCAGAATTAGTGCTTGATAAAAAATAAAAAATAAAAAATAAAAAGATTTTATAGATATTTTTTTATTGTACGAATTGATTTTCATATTAATTTAATTCTTATTGGACGTGCCCATTTAAATTGCGAAGCTCATTTTGAATGAATTTTTTTTATTCAATTAATTTTTTTATTTTATTTTTAACGTTTGGCCCTTAAGGTCTTAATTTCTGTAAATCACAAAATAAGACACAATATAGCAATACCTTCGATTAAAGGAAAAACAAAAATAAGAATCTTGCATTAACCGACATACTACAATTTTCTTTTTCTTTTTCTTTTTTTTTTTTTTTTTACAAAAAGTAGTTTAACTCTACATTTAAAATTTTTGCATATGTCTCTATCTCTGATGTGAAAGATTAAATAACAAGGATTATGTTACATGGGTAATAAAATTTATAGGATGCTAATTTGACATAATTTCTATATTTTCGTACAAAATTGTAGATCATATATACATTATATATATTTATTAAATAAAACATAAATTAAAATAAAAAATAAAAAATATAACAATACAATACAATACGAAACAGAACAAAAAATGGATACCAACCAATTAAAAATACTAATTCTTGAGAACCCAAATATAATTATTTTGAAATTATTAAACAAAAGAATATCTCAAATATAAACAAACTTTTTTAAAAGAAAAATCAACATTTGTTTTGCTAAGAAGATGAAAGAAAGAAAAAAAAAATGAAAAAAAAGCAACTAAATCAGTTGTAATCACTTGGGCCACTAGATTACTACTTACTATAATTTATCAGGTAAAAAAAGAAAAAATAAATAAATAAACCAATCAAGAATCAACATGGGCTCTGGTCAAGCATTTTGGATCTCCTATTCCATTCTGTGTTTCATCTCTCTATATATATATGCCAAGTGTACTTGTTCTCAATCAATTATTTTTATAAGAAAATATTTAATACACGTGTCGTACATTCATGAAATGGAATAGAAAATGATACATACAGTAAAATAGAGAATTTAAACAGCCTGTCACGATGTCCAGACGCCCCCATCAATACAATTTCTGACAAATATCGTTACACTTTATTTGGTACATTTTCCTCCAATTTTTTCACTTTATTATTTTTTATTTTTTTTCCTCACATGTAAAGTACTATAAATTGTTGAGCTAAAAGTCTAGTTCATTTGCATTTACAAGAAAAATGTTGCACGCAATCCCAATGGCAATCAACCGCCACTTCTTCCATCTCCTCATCCTTGCCTCCATCTTCGTCATATGTAGATCTGTAAGTATCTCTTTCTTTAATCACATTTCATAACTATCATATTCAAATTTCATACACCAGCAAAAAATTAATCGGCAATGACCCATTTAAGTTTTGTGCATATTTATGAAGTTTTTGTGCTCAAAATGTGAGGAAAATGCAAGATGATGCGGATTGTGTTTACACGGTGTATGTGAAGACGGGCTCAATCCCATTTGTTGGGACGGACTCTAACATCAGCTTAAGTCTGTACGCTGCAAATGGTGATGGAATTAGCATCGACAATTTGGTGTCATGGGGCGGGCTTATGGGCCCGGATTACGACTACTTCAAGGTCGGAAACATTGATATCTTCAGCGGACGAGGCCCGTGTTTGACCGAGTCTGTTTGTAAGATGAACCTCACCTCTGACGGAACGGGTTATTTTCAGGATTGGTACTGTGACTACGTCGACGTGACCACCGCTAGGCTCGACAAAAATTGTAATGAGATACATTTCAAAGTGTATCAATTTCTAGCCCCCGAGCCGCCGTTTGAGCTCACTGCCATTAGGGACTACTGTTTGGTCGATGGCAAGAAGCCTCTGATGCACAGTTTGAATTTGTCTCCAATTTCTGTAGTGTAGAAGATCTTCAGGCTCTATTAGGGTTGGAGATTCAGCCCGTATGTTGGCGGGCTTTCAACTCTATTTGAACCTTCTACCACTTAAGTGTTATTCCCTATAGTGTGAATGTTGTACAATAAGATGACAAAATAAATGGGGAAGTACTATGATGCCCTTTTTGCCATCATGTTTTAATGAATAAAATGAACTTATCTTCTTGAAGTATCTTCCTATTTTCTTTTCTTTTCTTTTTTTTTTGGCTTTATGGAATTCAAAAATCATTTGTCTGTTAGTACAAATTTAGTTAATGGCTCCTCCATTGAATTTTACTTTCAATGCTTGTATAATGTTGAGCTTTAATGCCGTGGACATATTTGATTATTCAAAATATTAATACTAGTGAAAATTTGAATATGAGGTTATTAAAATAAGATTAACAAATTTATTATACTATTTGACATTAAAAATTGAACTGTTAACTGGCCATTGCAATCTCTCTTAATCGCGTTTGGATATTTGATATGTAATATTAAGCTTAAAAACTACGTATTTGCTCTTGCAAAATTAAATATTTAGGGATTGGGGATTTTTTGGTAGTACCAAGGACATACTTGTAATATATTCAATGATTCAAATGAGAAGATGATATTTTAAAGAGGACATAATAAAATTGAGGAGTGCAGTCACACAATCACACACCGACAATTGAGATTGCAATCTGCCTTAATTGACTTTACAGTGATAGGCTTAGGAAAAATTTATAGCATACTCACATTCCCCATGGTGAACATCAAAAAGGTTATTATTCCATACTAAGGACTTCAATCTCATACTATTACCGAGCACGAAACGCCTCCCTTAGAGATTGAAAAATACTTGTTTACATATGTTAAATTGATGTCAAGTAACAGTACTATGTTGTACTAACAAGATATACTTTTATCCTTAACATGGAAACACGTTTGTGTCATATTAGACTGTAAGAATAGTATTATGTCAGGTAGACTTTACTTTTGAATAATTATGGTGCAATTTTTAAAATTGTATAATATTACACGCGTTTCAAATCAAACTATAAAAATGATGCCTTGTTGGTAGTAAAACTTATATTGTACTAACATGGTATAGTTTTTACATCATCTATGAAATTGTACATGTTTCGCATTTAATTGTGAAAATCATCATGCCATGACCACAATGAAATTCAAATTGTACTAACATGATTTACTCTCAGTATGAAACTACACTTATTTCAAGTTATATCAATAGTAAGATCTACAATATTGCTAATATGTCATCTATTTACCTTTAGTATGAAACTACATGCATTTCTTATCAGATTGTTTGAATGATTTCATGTCTTCAATCAAATTTATATTGTATTAATATGATATATTTTTACATTTAATGTAAAACTACATGTGTTTTGTATTAAATAGTGGAAATAATGTCATATTAGTAATCAAACTTACATTATACCAATATGGTATAGCGTTTATGGTTCAAACAAAATTTCACCTATCCATTATTATTATTATCGGACAAGCAACTATTCAATGTTTTTTGTGCATACATGTCCAATTCAATGTAATTTTCCTAAAGTTCATAGTGATAGCCGGCTTTTGTCGGCAGGCCTGCTGCCTCTTTACAAAGAAATAAAGGGTAAATAAAGGATCAGCTTACTTCATTTTTTCACTTTCTTGCCCCTCTTGATATAATTTCTTTTTTTAAGAAGGTCATGATTGATTCCCCAACTATTTACTATGAGACTCAAATCTGCAACTTGATCTAGTAACAAAAATGAAAGCTCACCACCACTCTTTTGATTTGTCCCTTCAATTTAATATTATATTTATCTAAATAAGAGTTAACTCCTAAAAAACACTTAAGGAATCAGTATAGTTAGCTCTTAAAATTAAATTTAAGTACTAATACTAAAAAAATCAAATTGTATGATATTGTTCATTTATTTGAGCCTCAAACATCAATCAAATCATACAGAACAAGGCAATTTTGAATGAATTTATATTATAATTTGATTTGGCTCCTAGCTATATGTGTGTGCATGTGTGAGTGTGTGAAATTTAGAATTTGAATTGTAATAAATTCATAATGTATGTGTATATAGATAAATAAATAATAATAATTTTATTTATTAAAATTACACAAAAAAACAAATAGGTGCATTAATGAAAGGGGAATCTCTTTTTGGCATTTTTTTCTAATCTCATTGTCATTAGTACAAAATGATGAACAACACTACAAATTTTCTAATGATGTGGATAAGAGAAGAAAAAGTTTAAAACCTTAAATCACTTGTGGTCCATAATGAATTAATGTAATTTGATTTTTATAATGATAAGAATAACACGTGTTTGAAACCTTAAATTACCTCTGGTCCATAATAAATTAGTGTTAACTATATATATAGTTATACAATTGTGTGATATAGATAATAAAGAAAAAGTTAACTTTGCCCGTGCAATTAACAAATAATTCACTTACAATCTAAAGTTTTGAAATAATTGTTTTGGATCAGGAGGTGAATAATGAACAAGCAAAATAGCAAAAAGTTTACGCAAAGTATATGGCATTTGAAATCTACTTGCTTCTTCTAAACATTGTTCTGCATATACATCAGACTCCAGTAATCCTCGATGCAATGCAGCAGATCGAAAAGTAGTGTATTGAACATTTCCAACTGTAAGAAGATCTTCATATGAAGTTGGTGCATTTATATTTGATAAGAGCAATTTTAAAAAGTAACGTTCTCCTTCCGAAGAATCAACAACAGCAACTCTTCCAACAACAATTTGTCTTTTCCGTAATTTCCACTTTTTATATTTTTGTTCCCAAACAAAATATTGAGGAAAATCTTTGTACAAAAGGTTAAGTTTTTTAGCAATTGGATCATTAGCATTCATCCAAAACAATTCAGTTGACATTGTTTTTCCAAGAAAAGGATTTGCTAATACTTCATTTAAAGATTTATTTCTTCCAAAACAAACATATTGACCATTAGGTAAATATACTGGCAAAATTATAACTGGTGGATACATTTGAGTTATATCAAAACTATATATACGCCAAAATGCTTCAACTGCTAAAATCCAACATCCTTTTTGAAACTCCTTTATTTCATCAATATTGTTAGCAAAAGAATCTTCTACTATATTATAACATATCCTATCATGACCCTTATATATATATTTATAAAGATACTTAACAAGCTTGAAATCAGAACATGCTTCAACATTAATATGACAATTGAATTTTGCTAATAAATATGGACAATATGGTACAACATATCTATTATCTAAATATACATTTCGAACAAGTACTTTTTGACCATTATTCCGTCTTTTATAATTAGGATATTTATATTTTCCATGTGTTGTGACATCACAAAAATCTTTAGGATATTTGTTTTTACATTTCCCATCTCTCATGCAAATATTTTTAGGATTAGATGCACCACAAGGACCATGCATCATATGAGAGATAACATAAGATCTAAGTAATGAATTAGAAGTATTAGGAGTTTCAGCACTTGTAATATTATCATACAACTCTGGAGAAACTTATTTATGTTCTTGTTTTAAAATAATGAGCCAATGAGAATTAGGTAAGCTGCATTTTTGATACTCAATAACATATACATATGCAACTACTTCTCCAAAAAGCTTCTTTTTGATTATTTCATTTTTAAATTCTTCAAGTTTAGCTCAAAAAAAACGTGGTACCAAGTCAGGTCGATCTTGTGCTTCTTCTATTGGCAAAAGATTTTCTTTAATTTCACTCCAATTAGGATTACAAGTTATAGTAATAAATAGATCCGGATTACCATACTTTTGAACCAAAGTCATTACATTAACATACATTTTCATCATATCACGTGGACCTCCAATAAAAGATGAAGGTAATAAAATTCGCCGACATATTTTTGTTGGATCATCCATCCCATCCACACCCAAAGAATCAACAATTCCTTGTAAACTTTCAGTTCTTGCATCAAATTGTTGTTGCTCCATTCTATAATAGTCCAATCGTTGTGTTTCAATTTTTATGTATCAATCAATGCTATATTGTTGACCTAATCTTCCAGAATTGAGTATGCAATTAAACTCATTTTCACGAACTTGACATCTATAAGCAATGTATTCATGGCAAGAGATGTTCGTCTTCTTGTTTTTATTTTGCAAATAAACTGCAATATTAATACAAATATAATTAATTAATTAATAATATATATATAATAATTAATTAAATTTACAATCTTATTAAAAACTTACCTTCATTTTCCATATTGATCACATCATTAGTTGTTTGACCAATTGATGGAGCAACAAGATTTTGTCCTCTACATTGATATCTAACATTGCTAGATGAACTGCAATGCTCTATTCCAGAATCATATGGCTATTAGAATCAGATCCATAAACTCTAACATCATGACTCATATCTTTAGGTTCATCACTTGTTTCATCCCATATTCCAGCAATTTGTTGAATTGTTGGAATATTTTGTGTTTTCTGATTCAATTCAGGATGAGTACGCAAAACAACTTTATAGTTTTGTAAACTATGCCATGATCGGATCCGCTTGAATATTTTGAAATAAGGATTGTCAACTAAAGCTTTTATGAGTAAATTAATAATATCAGGATCAAGATCATATTTGTTAAGAGCATTATTTCCAATTTCATCAGCTGCATCTAAGAAAAATAGTTGAAGACGCCTTGGAAGTTCAATAGAATTATTAAAAGTCTCCAACTTATGAGAAACCTGCCCATTAACTTTCAAAGTATTTATACCATGATTGTTCCAACAAAAATAAGGATCAGTCTTCATACCAATGGATGTTAAAGCAAAATTATTATTGTAAGTACGAACTCTTCTTCTAAAACGTTGTCCAACATTAGAAGTATCAATAGCAAAAAGATTTTGTAATATATGATGTGTATTAATCGGTAACAATGAAACCTCACCATTTCCACAACAAAAAGAAGGAGGTTCACGTAAAAACTTTTTTGCATTACAATGTGGGCAGTCAAGTACAGGAGGCAAAACCCAAGGAGATGTTGGAATTGCATGTGAACGTAAAAATCGAGTAGGTATTGTAGAAAAGTTCAAACCATTTGTGCAAATATTATTATATGCAATTGTTTGCATACTTGAAATATTCAAAAAATTTATCATTGAATCATTCTGAATTGATGTAGGATTATAAGATTGAGAAGTAGAATTAGTTGCAATAAATTGATTGATGGATGGAGTTTCTAAATAAGTAGATTCACTTGTAGAACCAAGAATTGCCCTCGATCTCTCAACGTGAACTTGATATTGTTTTCTACGTCTTTCAAGTAATATTGCCTTATCTTCTGCAGACATATTTCGATAAACCTCTCTAGCTTTTTCCTTACGTTTCCTTTTTCTTTCTTCCTTGTAATCCATTAATACACTCCCATCATTCACATATATAATAATATATAATTAGTGAATATAAAACAATTAAACTACATATTAGTAGAAAATCTTCATTAATCATTCACTAATAATAAATAAAGAAATCAACAAAATTAGCACAACAACTCAATTACATTCAAAAAAACATAACTAAAAAAATTGAGAAACAAAATATATCAATCAATTAAATAAATTTAAAGAATTTGTAATTTTTCATAAATGTAAATAAAAAGTTTAATGATAAGATACAGACTTACTTGATTCAAAGCTGGACGATACGACAAATGATTCAAGGAACACAACAGGTATGTAACTATCATGATAAAAAAGAAACATAAATAAACATGATATTTTAAATTTTAACACCATGTGTAAATAGCTAGAATTAAGTATAAAAAATTTAATAGCAAAAACTAATCAAAATAAAAGATTAACACAAATCTCATTTAATTATAAAATTCAAGAAACAACTATAACTAATTCAAAAATCAATAATAAAATTTAAAAAATAAAATCTCAATATTATATATAAAAATTCCATTAGAAAAATACAACTTAACAAATAAAATTACAAATGAACATATAATAACTATTTAAAATAAATTCTATTCATTCTTTTATAAGCAAATCTTATAATAACATTCATTATGTTTACATAAATTTGCACTTCATTTATATAAATTCTACTTTTTTTCACATCAAGTTCTAATTTTCAGTTTACAAAAAGCGCATTATCTCATTAGCTTCATTACATTAAACTTTATACTGATTAATATTATATTTTACCTTTAGTATTAATACTTTTATATAAATTCACAAAATTAAATAAAAAATATTAGCTATGCTTCAAACAAAATAAATTATAATATTAGAAATTCAAAATTGCTAAATAATTGTCAAAATTCTTAATTAACTTATTAATTGAAATTCCATGATCATATATATATGTATTCAATATCAAGAACCATAAGATAATAAAATAAAAAAACGTACCTTATATTTACAGTAGATACTAAGTAGATAACACCAATATGCAAGCCTGGATATAAAAAATAAAAATAAAAAAAAGATTAATTAAATGTTAAAAATATAAAAAAAAATTAATAAAAGGAACAAAGAATAAAAATAATAATAAATATGCAAGTATTATTATATGTAGTTATTTGCATACTTGAAATGTTCAAAAAATTTATGATTGAATCATTCTAAATTGATGTAAGATTAGAAGATTGAGAAGTAGAATTAGTTGCGAATTTGGATCTAAGTATTGATTAGTCAAGCATCATATAATAAGAATTATAATGGAGAATAAAAGTTGCATGCACATTATTATTTTAAATAAATAAATCGATATCTATATAGAAAAATTAAAATTTTATTTTAAGATACAAGATTATATTATTTATTTAACATACATATATAAGTATATATATCATGAATTACACACACATACATACATATATATATCCCATATAGTTTTAAAATTGCATTTCTTTTGGTATCTAAACTTTTGTTAACTTTTTTCTTATTGTCTCTACTTCCTATTGTCATAGAATCCATCAAAGATCACAAATGAGTGCATTTTGTGAGTCATGCAGCCCACGGCAAAAAGTTCTCAATCCATTTGTAGAAAAAAAAACAAAACAAAAAAATTTCATTGACAAGAAGCCATAAACATCCCTATAGTTTTTGTCTCTAAGTTTTTGATCTTTTAAGACATAGATATTCGTGCCCTCAAAATTATATGGGCTCATTCTTTAGTAGGTTACATGGTTATTTATTTATTTATTTTCTTGTTCATTTCTCTGAAGTTAAGTATGCAATACAATGAATTTAATATTACGAATTCACTATTTTATACATTTGTCAAATTATCTTATTATTGTTTTTGACAAAATTACTTGCAAAAATATGAAAGCATTAATTGCAAAAATTAAATTACATCATATGATTTTTAAATGACTTATAAAGTGTCATCTAATACTTCTTGATCTATTGTGGAAGTCTTAGGCATGTTTCGTTTTATTTTCATTTCTAACATTTTAATCCATATCATAAGATAATAAAATAAAAGGCTTACCTTATATTTACAGTAGATACTAAGCAGAAAATACCAATATTCAAACCTGGATAAAAAAAAAAATTTAATTAAATGTTAAAACATATAAAAAATTAAAAAAAGGAACAAAGAATTAAAAAAAATAAAAATATAAAGTTTTTATATCTGAAGACAACAATTTAATTACCCACAACAAACAACCTTAAATAGAACATTAAACATAAATTAAAATAAAAAATCCAAATTATTTAGATCGGTTGGAAAACTACTATGGTAATATATTAACTACTTAATTTGATTAGAATAAAGAAATTTGTAAACTTCTAGCTAGACAAAAAAGAAAAGGGAAAGAAGTTTGTTGTATTTTAAAAAATCATTATTGCTCAAACAAAAATCAAGAAAACTCTTAACTCATGTAATATATAAACACAATAAATCTAACTATTGACAACTACTAAAACTCAAAGAAATCATCTAATCTTAACATAAAATTATAAACAATCTTTATATTAATATTATATTTTACTTTTAATATTAATACTTTCATATAAATTTACAAAATTAAATAAAAAATATTAGTTACACTTCAAACAAAATAAATTATAATATTAGAAATTCTAAATTGCTAAATAATTATCAAAAAATTAATTAATTTATTAATTGAAATTCTATGATCATATATATCTATATTCAATACAAAGAACCATAAGATAATAAAATAAAAAACGTACCTTATATTTACAATAGATACTAAGTAGATAACACAAATATACAAACCTGGATAATAAAAAAAATTAATTAAATGTTAAAAACATATAAAAATAATAATAAAAGGAACAAAAAATCAAAAAAAATAAATGTGCAAGTATTATTAAATGCAGTTGTTTGCATACCTGAAATGTTCAAAAAATTTATGATTGAATCATTCTAAATTGATGTAAGATTACAAGACTCAAAAGTAGAATTAGTTGCGAATTGGGATCTAAGTATTAATTAGTTAAGTATCATATAATAAGAATTATAATGGAGAATAAGTGTTGCATGCACATTATTATTTTAAATAAAGATATCGATATCTACATAGAAAAATTAAAATTTTATTTTCAGATACAAGACTATATTATTTAACATACATATGTGTATATATATCATGAATGACACAGATTACAAGATTGAGAAGTAGAATTAGCTGCGAATTTGGATCTAAGTATTGATTAGTCAAGCATTATATAATAAGAATTATAATAGAGAATAAAAGTTGCATGCACATTATTATTTTAAATAAAGAAATCGATATCTATGTAGAAAATTTAAATTTTTATGTTCAGATACAAAACTATATTATTTAACATACATATGTATATATATATATATATCATGAATAACACACACATACATATATTATAGATAGATATATATATATATATATGTATCAAATATAACTACTGTGGTAACACATACAAAAGAATTTTATTGACAAGAAGCTTTAAAATGGACTCATTCTATAGTAGATTGCATGATTATTTATGTATTTATTTATTTGTCCATTTTTCTTAAGTCAAGTATGCAATACATTGAATTTAATATCATGAATTTACTACTCTATATATTTGTCAAATTATTTTATTATTGTTTTTGAAAAAATTACCTGCAAAAATATGAAAGCATTAATTGCAAAATTTAAATTACATTATATGATTTTTAAATGACTTGTAAAGTGTCATCTAACACTTCTTGATCTATTGTGGAAGTTTTAGGCGCGTTTCGTTTTATTTTCATTTCTATCATTTTAATCCATATCATAAGATAATAAAATAAAAAACGTACATTATATTTACAGTAGATACTAAACAGATAACACCAATATGCAAACCTAGATAAAAAAATAAATATTAATTAAATATTAAAACATATAAAAAAATTAAAAAAGTAACAAAGAATTGAAAAAAATAAAAATATAAAGCTTTGACATCTCAAGGCAACAATTTAATTACCCACAACAGACAATCTTAAATAGAACATTACACATAAATTAAAATAAAAAATCCAAATTATTAAGATCAGTTAGGAAACTACTATGGTAACCTATTAACTACTTAATTTGATTAGGATAAAGAAATTTGTAAACTTCTAGCTAGACGAAAAAGAAAAGGGAAAGCAGTTTGTTGTATTTTAAAAAATCATCACTGCTCAAACAAAAATCAAGAAAACTCTAACTCATGTAGTATATAAGCACAATAAATCTAACTATTGACAACTACTAAAATTCAAAGAAACCATCTAATCCTAACATAAAATTATAAAAATTGCACAAGATAGGAAAAAAAACATTTCTTACAAATTAAAAATATAAAAACTGTACCAAATCTAATATTAACAATCTTTATAAAAATCAAATCTAGTTAGAAGCTATTCTAAATTAACACATAACAGTGATTACAATTTTCATGTTAAAAAGCATACTGGAACAATTTTAAAAACAAATCCTTCATTGTCCAGTTAGTACTTTTACTGTCCCAAGTTTCATACAAACACATTGGTTCTTCGGAATAAGCAAAAACAATGAAAAAGATTAAAAATTCAAATGAAAAATTATATAACCCAAGGAAATGTAACTATAAAAAAAAAATCTAACAAAACAAACAAAAACCCACTTATTCTTCCTATCCAAAGTAAAACCAAGAAAGCTTTACCTCCCACTTATTCTTCCTGTCCGAAGCAAAATGAAGAAAGTTTTTCCTCGTACACAGTGTACAACCAAGTAGAGCTTGTCTATATAAAAATCTATAAAAAATATAACTCATAAAAAGTAGGGTTGTACTATAAAAATTCATAAAAGGCTAAAAAAAATCATCCAATCCTTTTTTTTTAAAAATAATAATCAAATATCACTCTGAAATACATAAATTATAATAAAAAAATACAACAAAAACGAATCAGATCATGGTAAATCTAATTAAAACTAAACAAATCCTTCCCTAAAATAATTCAAAAATAATAAATATTTATCTTGTGACTGTAATTTTTTCTTCCATACTATAGAAAATATCAGATAAATAAAAAGTGTGATTCTTGAAAAACAGCCATTGAGTCACTATATATAAGCAAGAGAGGGAAAAAATGAAGAAGAGAAAAATAAAAAAGTACCCAAGAAAAAAACCTAAGAAAGAATGAAAGAAATAAGAACACATATAAACATATTAAAAAAGAAAAAAAAAATTCTAAAATCATTATTGTCTTGAGACTTGATTTTACCTTTTTGTTATTTAAACATTTTTTGGCCTTTCTATGTAGCTGATACATAAGTTGTGTTGCATTTAATTTTTGTCTTTTGCTATCATTATTATGATGGATCCCATCATTTATAATTTGATAAATCTGTCAAGGCTATATACTCAATTTATTATCTCCACACACATTTATCAAAATCTACCACCTATGCTCTTTCACCCATGTGAGTGGAGCCCACAATAAATTTACCATAAGAGAGAAAAAAATCAAGAAAAAAGGAATTAAAAAAAAGGCCAACCACCATTTTTTTTTCTAATAAACTATGTCGGTCCCATCATTAGTACAATACAAACAGCACAAGGTTCCACCTTATCAAACATCAAAAACCTCAAACAGTGTCGTTTCATACAAGAGGAAATTGAAAAAAAAATTGGAAAATAGGTTTGGTGCTTATATTATAGTAGTAATAGTAATATAGGTTACTGAGAAATGTATCTTGAAAATAAAAATAATGACGGGTGAAAATGTATAAAAAATAATGCTTTTCTAATAAAAAAAATATGAAAATGAGATACGTAAATGAAACCAAACGGGTCCTTAACTTTTTATACTTTTCTAAGTCCAACATCCAACTTGACATTTAAGTCTAATTTCAATTACTAAAATGAATGTGGATTAAATGCAAACAAGAAGTTGTATATTTATCTATATTATTAAAAGGGCAAATGTCATAAACGGTCCCTAAAGTTTTAGCTTTGAATCACTTTAATCCTCAAACTTTAAAACTTCCTTTTTTAGTCCCTAAAGTTTGGATTAAGCTTCAATCTAGTCCCCAAGTCAACTTTTCGGCAACTTTTCACCGAAAAACTGATCAGGTTTGATATTTTTAGGGGCAAAATTGTCAATTTATAGTTTTATGTTTCACTTTAATCCCTATATAAGGTTTTATATTCCACTTTAGTCCTTGTATAAGATTTTATATTCCAATTCAGTTCCTATATTACTTGTTTTCTTTTTATAAATATATGTGCATGTGTGTATATATAATTGATACTGATATATTATTATTAACATTAAATAATATATTATCGATATATTAATATCATTTGTGATACTATTATAATTAATAATATTAATTGTATTATAAGTGATATATTAATAATAATAAAGATTATATTATAATAATTTTAATTATATTCATAATATATAGTATTAATAATATTATTAATATTATTAATATAATAATTTATTATTATTATAATATTACTACTAATAATAATAATACATGATACTAATAAATATTAAATTAATTTTATTATTATTATTATTATTAATCATAAGAATAATAAGATTAATAGTAATATAATTAAATATGATATATTCTAATAAATAAATATAAATATACAAAAATACTATATAATTATATTTGTATAATAATCCCACCCATCCCTGCACTCGACCAGATGATAGTCGAGGAATGAGCTTTTGATGTGTTTGGAGTCGAGCCCTACGATCAACAGCAAACATCAGGCTAGTCGAGGTACTCTCGGCTAAGGCACTCTGATGCTCAAGTTACTATGGATCTACTAAAGAAATGAGCAGCAGAGTGAGGGCACAAGATAAGAAAAGAACATTCCTTGATGAAGACAATGGATGCAGTATTTATAGCCTTCTCAATGTGGCTGGTAAGTCTATGATGCCCTTGCCAAGCGTGAAGGGCTTTTGCTTCACCTGAAGGTCTTTAAGTCTTCTCCCAGTAGTGTACTATTCTAGGTAGCGCAGCCTAGGGCAAGGGGGTACACTGGTGGCGTGTACCAACCTAGTGTAGCTGAGAAAAGGTAGTACTGTGGTGGCATGCGCCATTAATGCGGGCGCACGCTGCCTGGTGGAGCATTCAGTTCGGTTGAAGGGCTGCTGCCTTTCCTCGACCTCCATGGTCGATATGGTCACTTCTACATGATATCTTCTCGGGTTATGGTCAACAAAGCGTGATCCATCCCAAGTTAGATCTTATTGGACGAATGAGGGAAAACAATCCAATTCTACAAGGGGGTACCAATGGATCGCCCTCCTGGCTGACAAAACTTGAGGTTGAGTTGTGGTCGATAGACCGAGCCTATCGACGATTGGGCCGCTGGACATCACGTCATTGTTCTGGTCGAGTATCATTGGGCTGGGCCTGTTAGGCTGCCCCATATCAATAATAATACTAATAATATTAGATAATTATATTATCATAATAATATTATTATTATCATTGATAATATTAATCTTATTATTCTTATAATAATAATAATAATAATAATAATTTAATATTTATTAGTATCATGTACTATTATTAGTAGTAGTAATATTATAATAATAAATTATTATATTAATAATATTTATAATACTATATATTATGAATATAATTAAAGTTATTATAATATAACATTTATTATTATTAATATATCACTAATCATACAATTAATATTATTAATTATAATAGTATCACAAATGATATTAATAAATCAATAATAATATATTAGTATCAATTATATATACACACTTGCACATATATTTATAAAAATAAATAAAGAAAAAGAAAAAAAATAACATAGAGATTAAATTGGAACATAAAATCCTATATAGGGACTAAAGTGAAACATAAAACCTTATATAGGAACTAAAGTGGAACATAAAGCTGTAAATTGTCAATTTTGCCCTTAAAATGTCAAACTTGGTCAATTTTCCAGCAAAAAGTTGCCGAAAAGTTGACTTATGGACTAGATTGATACTAAATCCAAACTTTACGGACTAAAAAATGAAGTTTTAAAGTTTGAGAACTAAAGTGATTCTAAATTAAAACTTTAAGGACCATTTATGACATTTGCCCTTATCAAAAATCAATGTTGCTGATATTGATAAGTCAACACTTCAACCATTATTGACTTTTTAACAGACGCAGTCCATTATTATTATTATTTTATTTATAAAAAAAAGAGAGATATTTGATTATGATATTTTGCCTAAATGTAGGTGAAAGTACTATATAATATTTATCCAGATATGAATCCAATTTAAATGATTTACTTTATTAACATTTAAAATTTTAATATAATTTTTTGTATTTAATGTGAAGGGTAGATAGTTAATGTGTTCTAAGTATTAAGTAGAAGTTTTCATAATTCACAACTCCCATAACAATGTCAATGAATTTCTGATGATATTATTGAAATCTAACCAGTGATAAAAATTTTACTTTCAGTCCGACTGAATTTAGACTTTCAGAAATTGAAGTAATCATCTAAAAATAGAAATTCCACACAATTTTCACAATTCTCATAGATAATTAATTAGTTTGAATATTTTATTAGCATAATAACAAACAAGAGATGTTTTTTAAGAATTTACTAAATAATATGAAATAACATATTCAATATTAAGACTTCAAATATTTTTAATTTATCAATTTTGTTTTAAAAAAAATTAAGGGCAAGTTTCATTAAATAAACGAAAGTCAAGT
The DNA here is from genome assembly GCA_018894105.1 of Jacaranda mimosifolia. Classification (NCBI taxonomy): domain Eukaryota; kingdom Viridiplantae; phylum Streptophyta; class Magnoliopsida; order Lamiales; family Bignoniaceae; genus Jacaranda; species Jacaranda mimosifolia. The sequence continues at coordinate 43,060,932 of CM032119.1, forward strand.
CCGTCATTCGTTGTAAAATCAGAATCTATTGAACTTTTAAATCGTTTCCATTCAAGAATCGAAATTTAACAAACAAACGAACAAACAGAATAGATGGCTGCGAATTCGAAGAGCAGTTCGATTCTACCTATGGCGTCGACCGATCCTCCGCCGAGAGTGGAAGAGAAGCTCTTCAAAGGATCCGCCATGACTAAACGCGGGGCATATGCTGCCATCTCGTATATGGCTTGTGCTGGTACTTTTCTTCTTTTTAAACTTCTTTGATCAGAATTGGTGGGTTTGGTGTGGTTTAGTTGGTGATGATGAGTATAATCCAGAATTTAATTTTGTGTGATTTTGTTGGAAGTTAGTTATTTTATGGAATTTTGCGTTGACTTCATTAAGGGATGTTATTCCGGATGCCTTTCTTTGTTCAGTTTAACTTTTTTTCTTTCTTGATGGTTTTCCCCCCCTCATTTTAGACTTGGGCCTTTCTTGAAAGGATTGGATGGTGAAGATCAAGAAAATGTTTTTCCACATTTGGTTTCCTTAAATATTAAATTTAGTAAAGTTGAATATTTTGAATTCTGCCTTGTCTAATTAATGTTTTGTTCTGTTAAATGAGTCTTGGGACAGCAAGCTTAAATCTTGCCAGGCATATGTTTAATATGATTTTAGCCCCGTCTAGGTTAATAAAGGAAAATATTAGTTCTAATAAAAGATTGAATTTCCTTATGGTGTGGTGGAGAATGATGAAAATGCAAAACGTTTTGCATTATCTGGCGCGCTTCATTCTACTGATATATATTTGCTAATTGCATGTGATAAAGGGCTTTGCATGGTCTTATATCTGTTAAAGGGATGAAATGTGGGAGCTAAAATATTCTCATGAGCATATAGAATTGTGGAACTTGAGGATTGACTGAGATAGTCTTAATATATTTGGATGGCCGAAATTTTGCTTCATGCTGCAGTCACCTCCCTGCTTCTTGATGGAGTAATTGTAAGCAATAACTTCTGAAATTCTTCAAAAATTGTTTTTCGTGGTTCTTGCTTGCCACTTTACTGTGATGTATGGATTAAATTCTAGAACTCTGAGATCAACTCGTTTCATGATAAATATGATATTACTATAGTTGGCATTAGCTTACAAGTTTGGACTATTTAGTCACACGTGCTAGTTGCAGTTCATTCGGAGTTTTGTTGTCCAAAGTTGCTTAAACTCTTCAATCTTCTCATTGATGTTTTCTGAAAAAATAAGTTGACTTTGATTTTGTAGTGCTCCTGGTAATGTTCAATAAAGCAGCTCTTTCTTCGTACAGCTTCCCATGTGCCAACGTCATCACACTTTGCCAGGTATATTGGTTATATTGATTTTAGTGATTTTGATATAAAATTAATTCATTCTTGGTTCCTTATGATGAAAAATCAATTTCACTCATAAGTTAAGGTGTTTGTCAGTATTGCTGGATATCTATTAAGAAACCTACCTCGTGGACTTGCAATTTTTTTTATTTTTTATTTTTTAATGATTTTTATGAGGGATAAGTAGCTGATATTGGACATAAATAAAACAAGGCTATAGAATCAAAGGACATGATGCGATGTCTTATCTCCAGTTTATCTTGGATGTCAAGTTTTGCACAGGTGGATTATGACTGTTTTCGATCAAGTGTTGAACAAGTCTTTAATAGGTTCTTCATACCAAAGACAATCAATGCCCCTACATTTTTGCCCACGAGGAGGTCACATGTATGAATTTGCTTGTAGTAGTAGTCCATATACCAAACACGTCAATGGTGGAGGATAGTGGCCAGACCATGTCTTGGTAGATATTTGGTGACGAGCTTGCTTAATCCAAATAATTGTCCTTGAGTAGCTATTACCTAAAACAATAATGCCACCATGGCAAGAGTATTCTATGACCCAGTGAGGTTTACAGTGTTGCTCGTGCCTCTGTGGTATCTAAATGACAAAACAAGAGAAAAGAAGACTGGAATTACCCTGTGTCTAGCCTTTTTGTGCCCAATTTTTTGAGTACATACTTCATTTCTTGGGACCTCACATATTTCATAATTTTCATTGATTGTGTCTGCTGCAGATGTTATGTTCTTGTTGTTTGCTTTATGCTCTGCGACGCTTAAAGCTCATCTCTTTTAATGCAAATGAGTCCGTAGCCATCAGTGATAGTTCCAAAACATTGGTATCAATAAAGACATTGGTCGACACTTCACCTCTTGCTTTAACCTATTTGCTTTACATGGTAATAATTTTTTCCACTTATTTATTTAGTGTTATCCTGTCACAGCTAATAATCTTTCTCCTCATAGGAAAGCATTGACAAATTATCTTGTTACCTTGAAAGCTAGCCACCATGGAGTCTGTTCGAGGTGTAAATGTTCCTATGTATACAACCTTGCGAAGAACTACTGTTGTATTTACGATGATTGTCGAGTACATTCTCGTGAGGCAGAGGCATACACGCCCTATTCTTGGAAGGTAAGCATCCCTCTTATTCTACCAGATTTTTCATGGATGAGCATGTTGCTTTCACCGAACAGTGAGACACATTAAAATGAAAGGATCCTTCTGTTAGAAATATTAAAAGTAATTCACAATAATACCAATTAACTGAGATATTAAAATGAATAGGAACAATATGGTAAACGAATGAGGTTATGATAGCTTACCAAATTTTGACCGAGGTGTGTAAAGCACTTCCACCCCCTAGTGTTAATGACTCGCACAATAGGTCACTGACAATCTACCTCCAAAATTCAGGAGTCCTTTCTGGACATGCGTGCGCTCACAAAGACAATGAGTAGTCTTTGCTTTTGTGTGTAGGGAGAACATTGTTGGTTGTAATATTGAGTCGTTGCACTTGTATTACAATCAGTGTCCAGAAAGATGAGTGAATCAAACATTTGTAATGAAAGCTTTGTTTTGACAAGTACCTGGATGATCAAACGAACAGGCTGCCATATATGGATGATGAACTGAAACAGGTTGCAATATATCTAAGACCATCAGGTGCATACACCAATGAAAATGGCATTCGACGTTGATTATTGTGCAGACAGGCCATTGAGCTAAATATATTTGCTTTGATTATTCAAAATGAAATTGTGGAAAAATTAATTGACAGATGCTAAATTTTACACTGGTCATGACTAAGGAAACATATAATCATGTCGATGGCTGGAAAACATTGATTTGCAGCTTATTTTTCTCACTTCTCTTTTTCTGGTGCACATTCTTGTTTGAAGCTCTTTGTTTGGACCTCACATTGAAGTGCTTGAAGTTTCATGCTTGACATTCCTTCATTTAACAACTGAATAATTATGGTTTTGCCAGTGTGGCATTGATAGTGCTGGGTGCTTTCATTGCTGGAGCCCGGGACTTGTCATTTGACTCCTATGGCTATTTAGTTGTTTTTCTGTCCAACATCACCACTGCAATATACCTTGCAACCATAGCCCGCATTGGTACCTGCTCTTCAGCCTCTGTTCACCATGTTTTCTTTGCAGCTTCATGCTTTCATTCTCCTTACTGATATCTTATTTTCCCAGGAAAATCCAGTGGGCTCAATAGCTTTGGCCTCATGTGGTGCAATGGTAGTAACCAGACCTTTACACTTTAGCTTTTCTAAATATTTATATTCAACTTCTTTCAATTAAAAATCTTATTTCTGCTTTTTTTGTTGTAGGAATTTTGTGTGGACCTGTTTTACTGCTATGGACTCTTTTCCGAGGTGACTTGGAGATGACAATGAATTTTCCATATTTGTTTTCTCCTGGTTTCCTGGTAATATTTGGTGACTACTGAAGCTTGATGCGCATTGATCATAATTTTTTTCTTTGTAACTTCCTTTGTCTGTTGATTCTTTTAATTCAGATTGGATGTTAAAACATAAGACAATGTTAACTTGGTCCCTTTGTCCCCCTTAATGACACCAAGCACTGAAAACATCCCCCGTGCCTCTCTTCTCAGCTTTCCAGCCACTTTTGTTATATTCTCTGTGGTGATTCATTTCACCTTGCTCTTCTTATTGCTACCATCTTATACCCAGATCATCTGATAAATATTTTATATCTATCTAAACTTTAAGTGTTGCTGGTAACTTGTAGCCTTTCTTTCTGATTTTCTGGAAACTGGTCTTCCAGCAGACATCATATTTTCGTGATGAAGCTGCATTCTATATATCTGCCTGCTGTTGTTTGACTAGGGAATTCTCATAGGCAAGGCAATCAAATTTGTGAGCATATAAATTCGATATTACGCATAGAAAAGGGGATGGATTATCAGGCTATCTTTTGTCTTCAGTTTCTAAATTGATCAAACCATCTTTGTTACTGAAGGACTATATCTGTATCTCCTCATGCTTAGCCTTGTGTCTTACACATTTACTATTTACCGCTTTTCTGATGTCAGGTGGTGTTGCTCTTCTCCTGTATACTGGCTTTTTTCCTGAATTATAGTATATTCCTCAACACAACTCTGAATTCTGCACTCACACAGACAATCTGTGGTAATTTGAAGGTTTGTTTAGAACTACCAGTTTTGACTCCTCTCCAAATGCCTCTGTCTCACACTTAATGCTACTGTAACTTTGTATTTTCTGATATTTGCCTGTCTTCATGTTTGTGTAGGATCTTTTCACAATTTCACTTGGCTGGGTAATCTTTGGTGGGCTGCCATTTGATTTAGTAAGTGCCGTATCCATTCTATTATCTTCTTTTGCAGTATATACAATTTTGTACTTGTTCTCTTGCATCCGGTATCCCTACATTCTCCATGTAATAACACTAGTATGTATTTTGCTTGCAGTTGAATGTGATTGGGCAACTTCTTGGCTTCATTGGCTCTGGAATGTATGCCTATTATAAGCTTATTGGGAAATGACTGCTTTAACTGATCAGTTACTCAAGAATTATATACCCCATCTTTATGGGCAAAGGAGATTCTAATTCTCAGCAGAGAGCTGCTAACTTATCTGACTTCCTCGAGACACTAAGCTGCTATCCCCTGTGATGAGGACTCCATTATGGTACTGGCTTTCAGAACCAAGATAACACTGTAGATTTTGCTGCGGCGACAGCTTGATGCTGCATTTTTCTTCCACTTGGTGGAGAATTCAATGATATTCATTTCCTCCCTAGTTCCTGTAGAGCATATCTATTTGACTACAGATGATATGGGGTGCTTGTAACAAAAGTTCTTTTTAGCTTACAATGAAGGAAAAGTTAATTGGTTGGTGTTGGTCTCTCTTGTATCTTCTTTTGCTGCTGCTTCTTGTACATGGAGTTTGATAACTGACTGATCGCGCGCCCCTTTAACTGTTTCAACTCCTCTTCTATTTACAAAACAAACTAACTGCCTTTAGTATCACGTCCGAATGGAGACATTGTTTTCATCGTAGTATCTTCCACTTCTTTTTGACGACTAACATCAAGAAGGCCTTCATACTTGTACTATATTTGTTAGCCTCTCTATAAAATTCCTCCTAGTCAAGTCGACAATGGTAACTTGTAAGGAGCGGTAACTGCCTTCTTCTTACCAAGACTCCATCCTTAACGGTCTATCTCCAAGCTTGAACAGTAAAGGCTATTCACTTTGGGATGATCTAATAATCTCTCTGACCACACCTATTATTACATTTTATAAACATATTAACTACAATTATGAAATATTGGAAAATTAAGGATTGAATACGTTTATCAATTCAGCATCTGTTGTAATTTGAGTGTGGCTGTGTACTTTATGGTATTATGTTAAAATTTGAGGTTAAATTTTAAAAAGAAAATAAGACTGTGAACTTGATTTTTCAGTTGAATGACAACCTCACCATATTGTGTGGCACAAAAAGAGATAGCCTTTGTAAGATCGTCCTTCTTTCCCCCATTCCTCAATCTTCAAACCACTGATCAGTCCTACACAAAAGTACTGAAAGAAGGAATTATCCCCCAAACAAGAAATCCCACCATAAGAAATCAAGAATCAGTAGAGCAGCCATGGCTAACATGATCATGGCCTCTTCCAGAGCTTTAATCACCTCTTCAGTTTCCCCTCCCACTCCAAAACTCAAACCCCAGCAGCCTTATCCACTACCCCGACTTTCTCTTCCCAAGATACCAATGCCCAAATTCGCAAAACTCCACCACCAACTCCCTTCCCTCCTCGCCGCCGCCGCCACCTTCTCCCTTGCCCACGCTCCGCCGTCCCTTGCTGCAGAAACCGAAAAGGCGTCGCTTTTCGACTTCAATCTCACCCTTCCAATCATAGCATTGGAATTCTTGTTCCTCATGTTTGCCTTGGACAAGATTTACTACACCCCACTTGGAAAATTCATGGATGAGAGAGACGCCGCCATTAGGGAGAAGCTTAACAGCGTCAAGGACACTTCGGGGGAGGTGAAGCAGCTGGAAGATCAGGCTGCGGCCGTGATGAAGGCAGCGAGGGCCGAGATATCGGCTGCGCTGAACAAGATGAAGAAGGAGACGCAGCTTGAGGTGGAGCAGAAGCTGGCGGAGGGGAGGAAGAAGGTGGAGGCTGAGCTGCAGGAGGCATTGGCTAGTTTGGAGAAGCAGAAGGAGGATACTGTGAAAGCACTTGATTCGCAGATTGCCGCCTTTAGTGAGGAGATTGTGAAGAAGGTGCTCCCAGTTTCTTGAGGAAAAACATGGAATCTTGGTTCTGGGGTTGTAAGTTATGTATCCTTTTGGATTTGTAGTTAATTGAGCTCCCATTTTCAGTTTCTTCCTTGGGCTTTCATCAATGCAAAATGATGTTCAAGATTGCTGTATAATTACTGAATGATAAAACGTGGAGCACTCTTAAATTTTGTATTATATTTATTGATGCCTCATCATAGGCTGATTTCTTTTGCACCATTTCATAGTTCATATCTATTCTCTGGCCCAAATGCAGGAGGCCCCCGACAGATATAGGGAAATAAAAAAAGAGATGCAGTAGTTAGTCATGGCTGAATTGAAAGAATTGACTACTCTAATGCTCTTTCCCTTCTCCCTTGGCGCAGCCTTGTCATTGAATTACAATGTGTTGACTCTTAAAAAGCTTTTGTTAAGCAGGAGAGTTGTTGTGCTGATTTTCTTCTTGCTGATGAGTGTGGTGTGCTAGTTTAACCAATGCAGTTTAGGACATTTGCTGTAGAAATGACAACATTTATCTTAAGATCCTCATATGTTGGGAAGAACCATAACTTACTGCACAAATCTGGTAATATTATCGGTTAAGGTTGTCCATATTTTGATGCGGGGCATACCGGACCGTTACAGTAAGCTCTTCACCTGCTTGTTCCCCAAAGACAGTGAGCCAGTTTAGGGCTGTCTATTGACTAATTAGTTGGAGTTGAACAGATGTATCATTGGGGGCTACCCATTATCTCGCAGCAAGTCTTGATGATTCACAGAACAATTGAATTTTCATGGAGGAAACAATCCTCAAAAGCAGCAGAGATTGCAACCAACAAAAAGAGCAACAACGGATTGTTGCTGCAGAAACTGCTTATTGCTCCCATGTACACTCCAAAAGTGATAATATTCTTCAGTAGATCAAAGTACATATGAAAATGAACCCGGAGGATGTACGCCTAATCTACATGCAACCTTCAAACCGAACTCAAGTTCTTAAAGAAAAGCAAATGGTAGCGAGCTGCGACCAGTGTGGCTCATAATATGCTTCTTTTGCAATTCAGTCCAATCTCAAATTACAGCTCCTGCTAAGATCCGACAAGAAGTATGTAAACTGCAGTTTAGGATAAAATTAAAGCCACCCCAAAAAGAGAAAGAAGATGACAAGAAAATCTCCTGCTAAGATTCATTATGTCGAACAAGCAGCAGAAATGCAAATAAATTTCAGAATAAATAATACAACCTGAAACTTAATTCATGCAAAATTGCAAATAAATATATCGAAGAAAGCTTAAACCCGCTTTATCCATAAGCTTTGGACTCATTTCTGTGATTCTATGGAGCGCACTTGTGCAGCTTCAACTTCCAGTTGAGCTGCCTCCAACTGGGTTTTCTCAGTTGGAAGATCCCCAACACTCTTTACCAATACTTTCCTAACACAAAGTTGTTTTATATCCTCTCCTCTACAAAGAAGATCCAAATATAGCTGTGTATAAACCAGCCTACAACAAATAAGGCCCAGTAACTAAGTACAGACTACAAGTTCATTTCCCAAGCCCAAAAGCTCTTTACTGTGCACTGAACCCCACATGCCAAATCAGCATGATATTCAGCTCTTTCAACCACACGTACAAATCAACTGCCATATCAGTGTTATCACTTTTACATTCACAAATTTACTGGTTCATAACCACCACTTTGCATCCTATAATCCGTGGAGAGTGCATCTTCATGTTCAAGAAAATTTCTCTCCTCATTCTTATTCTTCCCAAGATAATAAGAAGTGTAGACTGAAGCCATTTCTTGATTTGATAAAGAAATAATGGTTTATACTCTGTCGGGGGCTCGCTTCACTACCATAACCTGGAGCTCTCATGCTGATCACAGGAACAATCCCAGTTCATCTTTCTTCTTCACCCCACAGTTCCGTTTGTCAAGTAATTTTGCTGATCCTTTTTTGTTTTTCTCTTTGGATGCCAAGCCTTTTTTTTTTTTTTTTTCATTTGTAATTTGTGCATGTAGTGTTCTTGTAATTTCTGCATTGGCTGTTCTGTGAACTGAGATTTTATGCTTTACAGATGGAGAAATTCAGTAAGGATTTTCTTGTTCTTTTCCTGCTTTTTTGGAAAAAAGATTTAGTTTTTTTGGTGAATTGATATGTGCGATGTGCGTTTGATGAGGCTTACGTAAATGGGCTGCATTGGTATTTGCTTGGTACTCTATCAGTGACATGCTGTCTGAATGGGATAAATAGACGACTTGGTGTCCATTTTGTTATTTCAGCTGAACTGCATATTTTTTATCTTCTATTTTAAGTTGGTTTGTTGGCAAGACTTGAGATTCTTGATAATGCTAAAATAATCAGACTCTCAGGAGTTTGTAATAATGATTACTAATTATAGTTTAGTTGCTTTTTCAATCATCAACAGAACGGTCTGGAAACTAAAACATCAGCTCATGAACTTAGAAAAACCTATCAACTTTCACATCCAAGCGCCATCGTTTAGTCCTAGATACAAGAATTCAATCTTCATAGGTATGAGTTTTCGGTCTCAGATGAGATTTTAATTGCACAGTTGAAAAAGACACAAGAATGCACTTTGACAACAACTAAATTCTTTGTAGCTGTTCCCATTGTGAAAAATGAAATGCCTTGTATGCTTGTACTGGATAAAATGATGAAACTGTTGGGTATCTTGAACAGTAGATGGATTTAGTTGTTCAATTACTTGATTTCTGCTATCAGTAATGATGCCTGGAAGGGCATGTAATCGTTGAATGCACTAAATACTTTCATTCTATCATTTGAATTGAAGTAAACATTCTTCCTTAGTATTTTCCTCATGTTCTCCTTTCTAAAATTCAAGGACCATATATAGCCTGAGGAATCCATTTTTCTTTTTCCCAGTTAAGATGAACTTATATTAGATAAAGCTTTCTTATAAAGCATACTTTTCTTGGTCGATGATCAGTTTAGCCAACTTTTTCTTGTATGTAGGGAAGATTTTTGCTGGAAAGTCTTCATATGGTTCTAAGATCCCAACTTTTGCAGTCATTGCATCAGATAAGGTTGACTGAATCCTTATCCGCACAGTAAATTCACTATAAACTGGTTTTTTAGTATCAGCTGCATATACATTTAACTTACAGATGCGTTTTTATAATAAAGATTCTTGACGAAATCGGTATGCTTCCATCATTAAAAACTGTTTTTCTAGTTACTTAAAATGCCATGTTTTTGCTCAGGAACTTACGACCACAAAGGAGAAATCTTACAGCTTTACACACACGAGGGGAATTTGCAGCTCTCCCAGAAAACTTAATTTGTTGAATAAGCCAAGGAATAGAAGTGTGACATCATTAGCCCACAGAGTTCTAAATGCTCAGTCACTTAGTTATCTGAAATTTTTGCTGATGTCTGGAATTTTCACTCTTCAAAGCACTCAACAAGCATTTGCTGGTTCAGATGTTGCAAGCAACCTGCAATCCTTTTCATTTTTAGGGGATCTCGGCGATATTAGCAAAGGTTTTGCTTCAGTTAGGAAATTCTCCCTGTAACTTCTGTTAAGCTATGCTTGAAGCATATTTTGCTATATACTAATTCTTCATCTTCAGCAATCTAATCTGTCCTCTTTATTTATCAAAGACTAAGTAAGCAAGTGGTAGTTCTCTAACATGCTCTAAGCACATATTTACTATTGCTGCCTAGTTTTTGCATGCCACTCAAACTCTTTAATTGTGAGCCCAAATCATCTTTATTTGAAAAGTTACCCCGAGATTTCACCAATGAATATTCCACAAAATTAACTTCATGTATGCAATGCTTACTTGCAGGCGTCCTTGTTGATATTTTTCTCCGAACTTGGAGATAAAACCTTCTTTATTGCGGTAAGACAATGAGCAGTTTGAGGTGATATTGTGTTTTCTCTGTCCATCTTTTATTGAGAAATGAACCATTAGTCTTTTAGAATGAAGTTATCAGGTGAAGTGATAACTTGTTACTGCTTGATTGGAAGTGCTATCAACTCTCTGTGTTTTTTATTTTTTGAAATTAACATGTAAAATGATTGAAGACACATGCTACTTTTGGTTGTTATTATGTTTTTACAATCTATTGTGTTTTAAGATTAAGATTAGCCAAGTTGATCTTCTGAGCAGGCACTTCTAGCAGCTAGGAACTCTGCTGCTGTCACTTTCATTGGAACTTATGGTGCGCTAGCGTAAGTTATTTGAACTTTCAATTGAGATTTGAATATAAGTTCAATCCTGAATACTTACAGCTTCATTGAGGAAGTAATTATCATAGTCGACTCGTCCTGAAATTGAGACAGCATTGTTCCCATGAACTCATTGATGTAGTCTTGTAATGTGAACAGGGTAATGACAATTATATCTGTTGTTCTCGGACGAACTTTTCACTATGTTGATGGTCTCCTTCCCTTCAGGTTTTGCTTCCCTCATAGCTTACACAAAATAAGAAGCAGATGCTATCAGTAGATTCATTTGGAAACTGACTTACACTTCAAATCCTTAATATGGTTTCATCAGGTTTGGGAATGCAGATTTGCCCATTGATGATCTTGCTGCAGTTTGCCTACTGGTAAGGGATCGTTGATTTTAGCTAGGACAAAACCAGGCATAAATTCATGCACTTTGATTGTCACTTGCTCACTTTTATGGCAACTTGAATTCATTACAGGTATATTTTGGTGTTTCATCCTTGCTCGAAGCCTCCTCCAGTGACGGCCAAAAAGCAGAAGAAGAACAAAAGGAGGTATAATTCCTACTCATATTTGGATATTTCAGTGGAGAAAGAGCAAAATACATACTTGGAACTTAGAAATTTTTTGCTTTGTCCAGGCAGAGCTGGCAGTTTCAGAACTTTCAGGATCTGGGGCGGGTATTTTGGCTGCTGCAAACACTGTCTTTAGCACTTTCCTGTTAGTCTTTGTTGCTGAATGGGGTGATAAATCCTTTTTCTCCACAATAGGTGAGATGAATACTTTGTAAAGTAATGTTTATTTTATGGACATAGTGATTAACTTTCACTAGTTACTTAAATTTATGTGGGCTAAGAAGGCAAAAATCCATCTTCAACATTTTACCTAATAGCAGACATATGAACATATTCTTCTTACAGGATATTATAGTCCATATTAGATATTGCATCATAAGCCGCTTGTTTTATTGTTGTGCGACTTCAAGGACTTTATAGTACAGTGCTAATGGGATTTGTACTATTGTTTCAGCACTTGCTGCGGCCTCATCACCTCTTGGAGTCATTGCAGGCGCACTCGCTGGTCATGGAGCAGCAACATTAGTAAATCCAAGCTTCATTTTCTTATGACCTACAATTCAGACATTACTAATGATTCAGACGTTTATATAGCCAGTCTTTGTCAGAAAATTTGATTCCTAGCAAGAAACCTACAGACTCATTGGTTCTCAAACTACCGGTTCTTTTTGCAGCTTGCTGTTCTGGGGGGCTCTTTTCTGGGAACCTACCTGTCTGAGAAGGTTAGGTTTCCTAATCTTAAAGAACTCTCACAAATATATCATTTCTTTTCTTGATATCGAACTAAGAACACATCCTGTTTTCTTCAGAACAGCAGCCCTTGATTTATCTTGTCCGGTTTTATGTTGATAAAATTGTCTTATTCGGTCTCTTAAATATTCAGGCTATTGCATACATTGGAGGAACCCTTTTCCTCGTCTTTGCTGCAGTTACATTAATTGAGATCTTCACTTAGGAACAACCAAAATTCTTTTTCCCCTTGGCAATGGATACTTTCTTGCAACTGCATTTGTTTCAATGTTGCAAAGAGGTATAAAGAGCCATTGCAGCAGACAATTTAAGTCAACTCTTGAGCAGTTCGGAGCCTACCAGGATGCTAACTTTCAGGAAAATACAACTGCTGATAAATAGTTCATTCTTTCTATAGTATCTGCTTGCTCCTATTTGAATGTAAATTCAAAGTATAAAATCATCTTTGTCACTAAAATCACAACTTTGGATGTATCTTCTTTAAAGAAATTAGGCCAAAACATTCATGATTACGATGCATTATCTTGGTATACGTCAATTCATATGAAAATGTTTCTGATTCTGCATTTTTTGATAAGAGGGATGAATTTTAACAACGTTTTTAATTGGACCGCTTTAAATGCCGTGATTGAGTTGATGTATACCAAATATTTTGGAGACATGAAATTTTTCACATGTTGTAAGATTTTCGTGTTCACTAGTCAAAGATTCATCTAACTAATGTCTCACACATTTGAGGTTGAGTTTGTAGCCATGTTTTTGTTTTTCAAAATATTGTGGCAATTTACATAATGTTATACACGTTTGATTCTTTTTCCACCGAATTTTTCTTCCGTATCTGCCAAACTAAAGGAGAAAGAAAAATTATTTGAAAAAAAAGAAGGGAAATTTGATTTCCTTTCCCCCCACCAAACCCAATCCATTGTGGATATGAGGAAAATCTTTGATCCAATCCCCAAGTTGTCTGGCTTTGGTTCCCACTTCTGCTGTCTGGACAAAAATGGGAGAAAATCTCTACCAAATCTTCCAAGAACCATTTTCAACGGCTGAGATCCCACCCCTGGTAGACAGGGGACAAATCCTGATCGTCGGAATCTTACATGGGACTCACAAACATAAATACACACCTAACACAGGAGATAATGAGATATCTAAGAAAATCTTTCAAATGATTGTGTGATCATGAAATGTAAGGCAGCAGTTATTTTTTCCAGTACGGCGGGCGTGCACATGAACAGAGATCTGGGACGTTCGATCATCCCATTGTGGGACCCGCTACAGTGTGTGGTCCCCCCCCTCCCCGAAGTATTATGGTAGATACATATATGTCTTTGAAACAATTCAAATTTGGCTACTTCGTTGTATCATTATCAAATATTAATTACATGGTAGATATTTAATATGAATTTATATATTATTTAAAGTTATTGAAAGAAAATATTCGAAATCCTACAAATTAGAGAATAAATAAGGGCTTATTTATTTGTAAATTATCAAAATATTTTCTAACTTTCAAAACACAAACAAACAACACATCACATTCTTCGATTTCACTATTCAAAATACACTCAAAAAGACCCAAAATACCTTCACAATTCATTTTCTACCTATTCCCCAATATCAAGTCCTTTCATTTTTTATTCTCCCTACCCAATCTATAAATACACATAAATAAATAATTTTAAAATATCAATTTTACCTTACCAATCCAATAAAAAAATTATTGATGTGACATTTTGTCTCTTCCCAAAATACAAACAAACAAATAAGAAAATTTGCCGTGTAAAATCTTTTGATGTAATTTAAACTATCCAACCCATGATAATGACATATTTGGCTTTTTTCCTTAAAAATCAGAAAAAGTTAAATTTTAGCTAATTTTCTGAAATTTTTCTTTGGCTATTAGAAGTATGAAGCCTATAAAAGTGAAGTTAATCTCAATATGAAAACTTTCCAATTATTTAAAGAATGAAAATTTAATGGCCAGCTAGTTGGTTAGGTTTTGTTTCCTGAAATAACATTATTTTAGAAAAATATAATTAAATATATTTTCATTTTTCTTCAAAATACATATTCTTTAATACATACATACATATTATATATATTATATATTTTATTATTAAAATAATCACTCAATTTCATTTTTACCCTCAAAATCCAACAAAAAATATTGATTTGACTGCTATAGTTAAAAAAAATAAAAAAATCCCCCAAAACATTAACAAACATATCAAAAAATAACTTTCACATTCTTCAATAATTTATTTTCCCAAAATACATAATAAAATCAAACAAAAAACATAATCAAACATAATCTTATTTTCTCCTATCTATGTGTCATAAAGAAGTTTTAATTTTTTTTCAATGAATTTAAATAAGAAACCTGAAATATATAATTAATAAGTAGAAATTATTGTTTTTTATTTTATTTTAAGAAAAAATAATCTATCAATAAAGCAAAATAGGAGGTTCAACAATAATAGTAATAATAGTAATATCAGTAGTAATAATAATAATAATAATAATAATAATAAAATTTGGGGATTATATTTTAGAATTTACTGCATTGAGAAGGGTAAAAAGTGGAAGAGCTGGGACCACAGCGAATCTATAAAGCTGCACTCACATGATTCACTGCATCTCTCTAGCCGTCAATTTTCATCAAAAGTACCAAATTATCCTTACCTCGATTCCCACGAAAAGGTACCACAGAATATAGTTCCTAGTTTCTCTTACAGCCTGTTTCGTTTTGTTTCGCCTTTTACTTATAGCCGTTTGTTTTTTGGAAACATTTTCATTTTTTAGCAAGAAAAAATAATAAAAAATTAATTATAAAAATATTTTCAAAATATAATTTTTAATATTAATATAATCAAATTTAAATTAACTGCAAATCTAATGAAATTTAAGTTTTCTATGTTTATAAATTAATATAAAACAAACTTTAAACTGGTTAATTTCGAGTAACAATTTTATAGCACCAAAAAAAACCATTTAAACCATCCTCACAAATTCTTGTTTTTCGCAAAAAAAAATCTGAAGTTCAAAATTGTACTACAATTTTATTCTTGTTTTTTGTTAAAAAATAAATAAATTTCTAAAGTACAATTTTATCCTTATGTAGCGAATGTCGAAACAACAACAAAATTGTGAAAACGACATTTGTAATCTGATACAATTATGTACTTTGATTACATTGTCGTGGAATTTGAAACATAGAACAATTGTGATGCTTCTTTGGTACTGAATTAGGACGAGAAATTGCTTTAAAAATGTGGATGTAGTAGTCCTACTACTAAATCATGAGAGCTTTAGATTTTTGTCAAAGGTATATGTCATGCTTTATGGACCTCCACACATTTGCATTCACAACTCAATTTTCAAATATTTTGTTCAAATTTAAGGTCGATTTTTATAAGATATTATTCTTCCGACAACATATACAACGTTAGATTTTTGTTGTAATAGAAAAATACCTCAATGAATAAGACAATGAGTATAATTTATTGATGATACTCGGAAGTGAAGTAAGATACTTTTTAAAAACAACGTAGTTTATGGGTGTAATTAAGTTGAGTTTGAGCAAAATTTTCGAGCTTGAACTTGAAATACATATATTAGACTCGAGTTTGAGCTCAGCTTAAAGAGTCTAAAATTTCAAAGCTCAAATTCGACTCGATAAAAATTCAAACTCGGCTCGGCTCGACTCGATAAGGCTTAAATTGATAAATGAATTGTAAAAAACTGTAGAGTCGAGCTTGAACTCAAAAAAAAAAAAAGTAATATAATATATATTTATTAATAAAATAAAAAATAATATTTAATTATATAGTGGCTCGCAAGCTGGCTCGTGAGTGCCTGGAGCATAGATATAGACGACTCAAGATCGGCTCGAACTGTTCCGAGCTCTGCTTGGCTTGACTCGTTTGCACCCCTAGTGTAGTATCAAGTTCGTCTTCTTAAAAACGCGCACAAAGTGCTCTTTTTTAGAGTTTTTGATAAATTTTGTGAATAATTTATTGTGTCTTATTTTTCTTTAAAACTTAGTATTTATATATTTTAATTTTGATGGGGCTAAGCCCATTAAGGTTTTTATATCGTCCCAAGCTTAGCTTGTTCTTTAGATTCTTATTAAGACGATAAGGTTCTGCTCAGCTCGACTAGGTTCAAATTGGCAAATGAATTGTAAAAATCTGTAAGGTCGAGCTTGAACTCGAAAAAAAAAAGAAGTAATATAATATATATTTATTAGTAAAATAAAAAATAATATTTAATTATATATTGGCTCGCAAGCAGCTTGAGTCTAGATATAGACGGCTCAAGATCGGTTCGAGTTAGAGCTCGAGCTCGAACTGTTCTGAGCTTGGCTAAGCTCGACTCGACTCGACTCATTTGCACCTCTAATGTAGTATCAAGTTCGTCTTCTTAAAATTGCGTACAGAGTGATCTGCTCTTTTTTAGAATTTTTGATAAATTTTATGAATAATTTATTATGTCTTATTTTTCTCTAAAACTTGATATTTATATATTTTAATTTTGATGAGGTTAAGCACATTAAGATTTTTATGCCGTCCCAAGCTTGGCTTGTCCTTTGGATTCTCAGTAGGACGATTATTTTTGTTTTATTCAAGGAAGAATGTGATAGTGACATGTTTGGGAAGTGAGTTTGACATGGGCGTAAGGGACCTCGTCCCTTTCTCTATCAACCCACAAGGGGTGTTTTTAGCTTGGGCAACAGAGAAATATTTTTGAAAGCAATTTGATAGTACAGAGAAGCCTGGATAAAAAAAAGAGAACAGAAAGATTTGATATTTATTGCCTACTCTTTTGGTCATGGGACGACAACCAAAAAGTTCATGTGCTGTTGGAAATTGCAAAAGCCCTAATCAAAATCATTCTTTTTAGACTCAAGATCTTGCCTAAACTTTTCAATTAAGTAATTAGAGGTATAGATTTGCTGTATATTTTGTTGAATTTCTTTATTACTGTGCCCGAGGGAATGTTTTGTTATGTTCCCCCGGAACAACGTTGTTTTGGAAAAATATAATTAAATATATCATCATTTTTCTTCTAAACTACACATTCTCCAATATATACATACATATTATATATATATTTTTTATTATTATTCTAATATTAAAATAATCATTCAATTCCATTTCACCATAAAAACACAACAAACAAATATTGATTTGATTACTACAGTAAAAAATGTCTCTCCCAAAATATAAACAAACATATTAAAAAATAACTTTAATATTCTCTAATAATTCATTCTCCCAAAACGCATAATAAAATCAAACGAAAAATATAACCAAACATTACCTGAATTTTTATATTTGACCTCATTCTCAACCTGAATTTTATATTTTTATATTTTGTTGTATATACTCATATAACTTTCTTAAAATACCAACAACTTACTAATATAAGATATTTGTTTCTTTAATTAACTCTCAACTGGAAAGATTTTCATTATATTGAACAATAAGTAATTTATACCGATGAATATATTACAAAATAAAGGTTATGTTAGGTTGCAAATTGCCATTTGTAATTATCAAAATATAAACAAATGAATCATACACATTTTCTAATATCACTTACAAAACACACTTAAAAAGACCCAAAATGTCATCTCAATTCATTTCCTACTCATTCCTTAATATTTAACTCTCTTATTTTTCGTCCCATCTACCCAATTTATATGTACATATGTATAAATAATTTAAAAATATCAATTTTACCCTACCAACCTAACAAAAAGTTATTGATATAACATTTTGTTTCCTCTCAAAACACAATAAAACAAACAATTTTCTTCCAAAATATTCTTCACATACCACTCAAAATACAAACAAACAACTATCACATTTCCCAACTCCACTTCTCAAAAATAATTTTACCAAAATATTTTCACAAATACTCTAATTTACAACCAAATATAGCCAAGTACATTTTGTTGTTTTACTTATTGTACTTTCCAAAAATACTCAGGGTATTTATATAATCCACCAAAAACCATTCCTTTTATTTGCCAAAACTTATGAATGTGACATCGTTACAAGAAACAAGATTAACAAAATTAAAAATCTTGGGAATGATTTTGGTAATTAATTCAAAATCTTTGGGAGGATTTTCTGATGGTCTCCCAAGTACCTTTCGCACTTACTTCATAGCTATAAAAACAGCAGCAACCAGCTCATAGTGAGGCCACACACAGAGAAACACACACACACACACACACACACACATTTCACACAATAAGGAACAATGTTTGCAGCAGAAAATGGGTTGAAGGGAGACCCAAGACTTCAGGCGATTTCTGATGCAATTAGAGTGATACCCCACTTCCCAAAACCAGGTCTTGATGCAGTCCAGCTCCATTATCTGCATTCTTGATTTCTTGGTTTAACTGTGTTCTTTGTTTACAGTGTTATAATGCATGCATTTTTTGTTTCTTTTTGTTTTTTTCTTGGGTTTCTGTAGGAATAATGTTCCAAGATATAACCCCATTGCTTCTCAAGCACAAAGTCTTCAAAGACACAGTGGACATTTTTGTCGATAGATACAAAGACATGGGCATCTCTGTTGTTGCAGGTTTGCCTCTCTCCCACTTAATGTGTTTGTGGTGGGAATGTTGTGTGTTTTCTTGTGTACTGCAAATAAGAAACATGTGATCTATTTTTTGGATTTCATTTCTTTCCAAGCTGACAGATTTCAAGAATTGCTGGGTAATTACATTCTTGGTTGGTACTTGATCAAAAAAAAAAAAATTCTTGGTTGGTGGTTATAGTACTCTATTATTTTGTCATTTGGAATCTGGCTAGTGCTGCACTTTTGGGATTCATGTTGTGTTTGGTTAATATCATCTGGTAATGTGGGATGGCTATGGTAGTGTAGGGTACTATTTGGCAGTTACTTGTGCATTGCAGTGCCTATGGTTGGATTAGAATTACCTTAAGGTCTACTAGACTTTACATTGTCATTGTAATAATATGAACTGGATTTTGGTTTGTAGTTTCTGCAGGTCTTTTCTGACTTTAGTCTGTTATCATGCTAATTAGGAATTGAAGCTAGAGGATTTATGTTTGGTCCATCTATTGCCTTAGCTATTGGTGCCAAGTTTGTTCCGTTGCGAAAACGTGGAAAGTTGCCCGGTATGTTTATCTATTATCAAATGTCAAATTGTGTATTCTCTTGCACTTGTTTGGATTTTTGTTTTCAAAATAACATGATATGGGACTGGTTTATGTGCTTTCAGACTGGTTTTGGACTCATCACATTTCCATTGGTAGTACTACTGTTTAAGGTATATAACCAAGGTAAAGCATGAGTGACAAGATTGAAGCACTCTATACTTGACGACGATTTTGCCTTGAAATAATAAGTCAATTGGTAATGGACCTTTGTGTTATTCATGTAATTAATGCCTCAAGATTCACCTAGATGTTGCCTGAATGGCTAGAAGGTATTCCATTTCCTTCATAGCTAAGCCACTCAGAGCTCATGAACTAAGGGCTTGTTTACTTGTGTTTTGGGCATTTTCTAGAAAAAAATTTGGGAGAATGAGTTTTTGGGAGAAAACATCGAAAAAGTGTCAGTATTTGTTTATATTTTGGGAAAATAAGGAAAATGAATTGAGAATGTGTTGTTTGTTTGTTAATATTTTGGTGGAGGGACAAATTTTACTGTAGATGTCAAATCAATTACTTTTTTGTTGGGTTTGTAGGAAAAAAATTATTTTTTTATGTAATTTGTATATATATATATACTTGAGTGTTATGTAGGGTAGGATAGTGTATAGGATTTTTTTGAGATTGAATTCTGAGGGTTTTTTGGGTATAAATTTTTTGTATTTTGGAAAAATGAGTGGAGAATGTGAATATTTTTTGGGATTGTTTTGGGAGTTAGGAAATATATCCCCAAAATGCAAGTGAACAAAGCCTAAGAATTTGGTTTCAAAAGCAGCACCAGAAACTCATTTGGTAGCCAATTTACAATTTTCTTTTTTCATACATCTTTAAGTCATCTTGGTGTACACAATGTTTCAGTGGTGATCGAAATCATTGAATGGAAATCATTCACCATGAATAAGGCTAGCATTATGTTAAAGGGGTATGGAATGTCTCCATTTGTCATAATTTTTTGCAAGGTCTCTGCATCATGTATTATCCTACTACGGCTGGCATCAATATATTAGTGAAGGACATACCTGTCTCATTCCAAATAAATGAGATCTGGGCAGGCTAATCTTGCCCCACACTGAAATCTGAGGGTCGTCGGCAATTCTATACCTTTCAAATATAACCGTGAAATACACTCAAGTAACTAGGTATTACTGTACATGATCATCAACTTGGTGTAGAAATGATTTAGATTACACTTTCATAATGTGGGATTTCTTTGTTCAGCTTTCTGTAGTTGAGAATCTCATCATCACCACATTGCCACATTGCATGCCACTTGCTATTTTTGTAACATACAGAAGATATATGGTATAAGCCAACAGTTTCTTGAATCGATGATGACTTCGTTTCTTCTAATCAAACCCCATATTCAATACTTTATCATGGCGTGATAGTTGGAACCTGCCCACAGGTTGGTGCCAAATTCGGCAGTTGGGTATAGTATTTTGCATTTATTCTGCACCATCATGTTGTGACTACCAATGCCTTAAGTTTTGGTGTGGTTCTAAAAGAGTTTTCAATGTATAGGCAAAGTAATCTCGGAAGCGTATGAGCTGGAATATGGTAAGGATTGTCTAGAGATGCATGTTGGTGCTGTACAAAAGGGGGAAAAGGCAGTGGTCATTGATGATTTGGTAGCTACTGGTGGGACCTTATCTGCAGCTATTAAACTTTTAGGTAAGTTTTTGAAGCCTCTTTCAAGTTTGTCTTCATTCCCTTTCATTCTAAAATATTGTGAAATCTCATAAAATAATGCGTTTTTCTACTATTTCAAGAACGAATGGGGGCTGAGGTGGTTGAATGTGCTTGTGTTATTGGATTGCCGGAAGTCAAGGTAATCCTCTAAACTTATTTGGTATTTGTCATGATGTTTCACTGTAAAACTAACTTAAAGATTTGATCTTCTGGTTATTGTTTTTGTATAAAGGGTAGAATTCTCATTGCGGTCAATTTGCTAGACATAAATTACTGCTAGACGCGTTTTCCCCATTATTTTTTAGCAATTACAATAATCGTCTTGCGTCTCAAGAGTATAGTCCATCACGTCACAACAAGGTGAAATATGCTCATGTATGTAACTTTTATGAAATCTTTGAAGTTTATGGATGCACTCAGCTTACATGAGGAAGGTGTTGGAGAAGTGAGAGAAGTTAAAATAATCTTGTTAAATCTAAAGCAACACCTAATTGTTTTTCTCATCTTAGTCTCTTTATTTGTTGGGAAATTGGTCTTCGTGTGCAAAGGCAGAAGGGAGTTTGACTGTCAAACCTGCTCGTCGAGTAGGGATAAAAGTTGGCCTTAGCAATCCGACTTAATAGATCTTGCAGTCAAGCTCCGTTGTGTCCTTGCACTCTTAAGGGCTGTATTGGTGATGTTTAATCCTTTTATCAATGTAAATGCTGGTCTGAATGATTGGTTAGCAACTTCCTTTTTTATGGCTGAAGCATTTTCCTCTTTTTCAGGGACAAAACAGGCTAAATGGAAGGCCACTTTACATCCTTGTGGAGCCAATTGAATTATAAAATTGTTGCCAGGGTATACCATGTCTTTCAAAAATGCTTAATCTGCTTCTGTTGCTGAGTATTTTAGTCTGTCCACCTTCATTACATAGTACTGTTCCTCCACAGGTAGGTCTTGGGCTGGTCAACCCCTGGAAGAGTTGAGGCTTCAACCACAATTTCAAGAGAGTAGTTCTTTTTCCAATTGATTTGGGGCTGTAAAATATGAATTCATGAAATATTCTTTTTACTAGATTTATGATGTCATGCGTACGATACCCTAAAAAAAAAATGAAAAATAGAGCAGTTTCTTGATTTTTCCTCCAGCAATTTAAATTGCAAACTTACAACTGATCTCTCGATTTAGATGTGTGAGCATTGTGTTTGTTGCCTTAAATCCATAAAGGTCTCTTCTTCATCGGGGTAAATCATATCCAAGAAGCTGCAATATGTACTTGTTACAGCATGAGAACCGAAAAAGAGAACAATTTTATTGACAAATTTTCGCCTCTTCATAAGAAATTTGTCTGACAATGAAAAGCGTACATGACCACTTTGATGAATTGTATACATCAAATTGCAAGAGAACTCCTGTGTGGTATTGTGCTTACAAAAAGATAGAAGCCTACGTAAATTTACAATGTTCTCCAAAAATTAGATGCTATGTTGAAGTTCTTTTTGTTCATTTACATCAACTGAGTTAGATTCTAGATCAACTTTCTTTTGATGATCTGTTCATTTTTAGAGCATGAATGATAAGAGAGTTCACCTGTTTTCTCAATATTCCATTATCAGTTAAGATACTCGCTAGCATCTGCCTCAATTCCTCATCTATCGAGCTCATGTTATCGTCCAATTAAGAAATGCAATCAGTGGTTGAAGCAGAATGAACAACACCCTGAGCTACATGCTGAACCTAACGAAATCAGGATAATAAGATTAAACAGAGCTCAAGAGGGGACAAAAAGGTTCCAGCAAACTCAGTTGAAGACTCTAATCACGTTTTGGGGAGAATCTCTGAAATCAAACATCCAAAGAACCTAGGAAACACCAACCGTCCTGGCCACCCAAAGAAAAGGGGGAATGGATCTTGGTTGATGTCCTGTGTTTATCCTTTCTAGTCGTTGTCAAAAATACCAATGTCCATTAAAGCCCAGAATTAACACTGATAAAATACACTAAGCACAGAAAAGTTCATAATTTTGAGTAAGAACCAAACAGCAAAGTACTAGGCTCCAGAACGTACCTCAGCAATGAGAAGGTCAATTTCATTGTCAGATGTGGCTACAAGGTCCAAGGGATTCGACAACGATGGAATATTTACAAGTAGATTGTCTCCTTTATGTTTTGTAAAATTATTAATTTCACACTCCTGAAGCTGGTCATGAAGAATCTTACACTTGCGTAGCAACTTTATCCATGAGGTTCTTGTTTGCTCATTTCTCTCTCTTTCTTCTTGAAGAAATTCCTGGGCTCATACAAGTTTAAAAAATCTCAATTGATATTATTTCATGCAGATCTCACAAGCAATATGAGGTCCAATTTTACATGCAATAGAAGAAAATAAATACAATGAGATTTGAAACCTATATTTACAAAAAGAGAGAGCATCTTTCTTCCCATTTCAGTTCACATATAAAAGAGAGAAAACTGAATGTGCACATGCATAGACGCATATGTTAGCACTGTTGCATGGAGTAACAAAACTTAATCATTTGTTTCAATTTGCCTTTCCATACATTTTATTACCTCTGTCAAGAAAGTTGTATAAATTATATGCACAAATAAAGCAAGAATCAGAAATTCCATTTCCATGAAAAGAATAAATGGATCAATTGTGATAAGTAATATAAGAGACTAATAACAGGACTTATGCAGACTTATGCATGCCAAGCTAGCCTCAAAAGTTTTTATGATCGAGACTTAACTCACATGCATCACACCAGGAGAGCTCTAATCATGTTACAAGGGAGGGGAAAGACAGATACTGTGAGTTACATTGAAATACTAGAGCAACTGAAGTGTACCTCCATCTTTGAACTTTCATTGATTGATTGGTTACGTTGCTGTCTTAGTTCTGCTTCAGAACTTCTCAGAGATTTCACTTCCTTTACAAGAACTTTAATATCAGCTTTGGACTTCAATTCCAGCTCTTGATATCGCTTTGATAAGTCCTCAGAATGCTTCTTCGCAGATTCCAACTCCTGTTGCAGCACATCTTTCTGCTGATTGGTCAGTGAATCAGTAGACTGAGTGTTCAGTGTTTGGGCCTGGAAAAGGCATACATGAATCTGGAGTTGTTCAAACTGAGATAAAACTGCATTTACCAGACATGGAAAAAATTCATAATCTGTTGAGATTTCAACTTCAATTCCATCTCCATTGACTTCTGCCTAAGTTCTTCCATATCCCACTGCATTTTGGTTACTCTTTCCCTTTCAATTAATATAGCTTGTTCAAGGTTCACCTGAAAGACACAGTAAGTTGTGAATTTCATTCCAAGAGGCATATGTGGGATATATACGCCAAAACTGCATCGTATAGAGGAAACATTTTCTGCAAAAAGGAACAAGCTAGCATTAAAACCATTAATAAAGCAATGGAGTTTCTGGTGGCAAATTTGGCATCAAGTATGAGCATGTGGTTCATGCAGATAGAAATATATAAAACATTAAAAAGGTACTGAGAATGGATTTGTGTACTATGTGCATTAAAAGCAAATAATGTCAAACATAGTGGAAGTGGCATACACACTATGGATTAGAATAACGTTTTATAGGTGGTTGAGACAGATTTGATCCCTTACCATCTTCGCAAAATGAGAGCTATTATACAAATTTATCTACTGTGAGATTGAAATAGAATTTACGACACTATTATATAGATAATGTTGTATTTATTTTTACTAGGTTCCTAAAGCCCCTCATGCCCCCAAAATTTTAATTTTAACAAGCTGTGCTCCTGGTCCAGCCCGCTCTGTTTGACTTAGGCCACAACTAATAACAAAAAAACATTCCCCTTTAGAAAGGTTCATATTAATAATAAAGTGGCCGAAGTAAGGGCAAAGCTCAGTAGCTTTCTTGGTTCCGCATCCTAGGAACTATGCACAAACAACTATTTACCTTAATTACAATCTCAACATCTTACTTTCACCACTCCCCATATAAGCTATCTCATTGTTCACTGGTGCTACTCATTCAGTTTCGTCTATTTCCTTTCTTAGGTGAAAAATCATTTTGCTTTTTTATTGTGCTATGCCCCAAGCTTTTTATGGAGCTTTCTCAATAATAGACCCATGTGAGAATGGGACATAAGAATGGAATATATATATATATATATAGATATATAAAAGCAAGCAGCATTCAAACCTTTGTCACAAGGTAGTCCTTCACAGCAATTTCTTGATTCAACTGTGATATAAGATCCTCCATATCAGTTTTGGCAGTGCTCAGACGCTGTTGCATGGTATTAAGAAACCTGTTCATTTTCTGGCGCTCATCCAATGGAACCACCAGGTGTACATCATATCGGAGTTGATAATCTGAGTCTCCAACAGTTCCAATGGTTCCTGATACCTCAGCACCACTTCTAAAGTCAATAGGTCCATACTCATTCGAACTGGGAACTGCTAAATTTAACAATTTGGTGCCTCTCTGTGAACTCATGTCACTTCCAATGCTCTCATTTGACAGCTTTCTAACATGAAGAAACAATGTGCCATGATCTGGCTCTGGCAGAAACTCCAACACATCTGCTGCATGTTGAAAAGCTTTAGAAGAATTTCAATTGCTCAAATTGTGCTCTAAATTACTCTGAATCTCTGTGGTCTGTGGTTTATGCTTAGGAAAACCTTCGAGCTGCTCTAGAATAGCCTTCCCCACAGACAAACCCTCATCCATATTCGACATGCTATAATTACCAAACTTATCTGTTGGACTTGTGTCATCATCCAGTGACAGATCCTCTGTCCCAACTTCAGAGTTGTTATCCCTTCCCAGGCTTGAAGTCCCAATCTCAGATGTCTCATAAGCTGTATCACTAACATAATCATATGTAAGAGAAGAATAGCCTGCTACCAGAGAAATACTTGAATTTGGATGACCGTTAAGGGAAGAGATCGAGGGATTTGCAGAAATATGAGAATTGGAACTCCGTTGGCCCTCTTCTTCAAATGCTAAAGAAAGTGGTAAGAAAGCATATTTATAACTTCCAGGCAATGTAATTTGACCGATAAACATGCAATAAAATAAGAAAACTTCTGATGTCACACCACTATAACAAAGTTAATAAACAATTTGCAGGACGTGTGCAAAAGAAGAAAAAAAAAAGAGAAAAAGGATGCAGTGCCGACACACACATGATCTACCAGCAGCTTCCAGTTCAAGAAAGGACGCGACAGCAATGCTTCTCGACAACTCAATGTCCAATAGCAATTTTTCCATCCATTCCTCCAAAGAACTCCGCCTCTGCAACAAACAGAAGCCTTTTGATAATCTTAACAGTCCACCAATAGTTCTCATCTTCTAGCATGACTTCAATCATCCAAAGCTCTAAATAATGAGATTACCTCTTCTATCATTGCCCTAGTTTTCATCCGCAAGAAGCCCTTTGGAGGAGTTGGTGGAAGGTTTTTGCAGTGAAAGGCTCTTTTAAGCTGTAAGAGATATTCAAACACAATACCAGCACCCCTAATTACAAGTTTCACAGGGCAGCAAACATGCAAGCTCAAGCAAGGTTCAAGAAGCAAATCACGTCCATATTTCAATATATATTGTCAATGTTAAGTCTATTACAATGCTCAAATTCCATGTTGAACTTACAGCTGCATGCAACTTCAAGAAATCATTAAATCTTCTCAACACGGTTCCTGTGGTCGTAAGCCCTTCCGGTGATTGTATGCCAACTTGTACCCTGTAAAACTGCCCCTTAAGAATGTCAAGATAATAAAATTACCTAACGAAGATAAAAGAGAGATGAATAAGTTCAATACCACGAGAAATAAGACACAGACCATTCACCAACAAGGGTTTGCACCAAGACACAGTTGATAATTAATAGCCCAAGGATGACAAATGTCATTCAATCACACCCAAAGAAAGGAGAGCAAAACAGCTGATTGACAAATATAAAAATGTGACCGGAAAATATTTTTACACCAACAATCTTGCACAGTTTGCTTAAATGCCGCCTTCGACAATTATAAGTTAGTTTCACATGAGCCCAGTTTCTCCAAAGATTTGGCAAGTTTATCATACTTTTGTCTCTTTTAATAGTTCCATACCAAATGAGGGGATAGGTGAAAGAGAACCAACTTGACTGACTCAGTGTCCTGAATTCCTGTTACATGGATGAAAGACGAGCAGTATCCCCAATTGCTTTAAAATTTCATCTTCAGTAACTATCACATAAAATTTCTGAAGCATATCATGGAATATAAACATAACACAGTAGGGTCCGAATCTCTTGACTTTGCAAGTACAACCCAGGATGGTACTATAATGCAGTAACTCCACCCTGTACGAGGATCATGAGGCCAAACAGTTTCTCTCTCAGCCTAGAACATACATAGAATATATCAACATAGATAATAGTTGTAACAGTAATGTCCAAGCATTGAACCACCATAAAGTTTGCTTATTAAAAAAGTTAATCATTGCATCAAGGCCAGCCAACTCCATCATCCAACCAAACTGTTCAATGCCATAAGTTGCATTGGTCTAGTATATCAGAAGTATTTCGGACAAGAACTGCAGCACAAGCACCACCAGAACGTGTAGTAGCAAAAAGATTACCATAGACATGGATTCTTTCATAAAGCATCAACCTTTTCCCTTAAAACCTCATTTGAACTCCTGCAACATTTTCCTTACTCAATTAGGAATTACACTTAACATTTCCTTCTTATTAGTCATTTATACTCTAACAAATTGCAGTTCACTAAAATAGGACAGAAAATTTACAAATAAAGGATCATAGTCAAAATTGAAACAATCAATGTTACTAGGATCACTGGTTGACCTCCAAATTCCAAAATGATCAGGCTTGCTTACTGGTAAAGCTGATTCTTTATGCTTACAGAGCTTATCGCAACTATAATTCATCTAGCACCCGAGACCTCCCATATCAAACAAATCTATTAGCTTAATTGCTTAAGAAAGCAAAAGCAGACATTCAAAGGTCATGTATTCACATTTTCAGATAATTTACAACTGATATGGCACTAATGGATCGATCGGCAATAAATTCAAGAGCAACTTCATCAATTTTAAAAAGGCATACCCACACACGAGGAGGAGGGCTCCAATCCATGCCCAGAGGCAAAGGAGAATTCCCATCGTGCCTGTGCTTCGGCGGGCTCTGCCTCTGCATCTCCCACACTTTCGAATATTGATCACATTATTCTTTAACTCGATCGCACTCAACCACTTCAATGGACTATAATCTTACTTAATTACTTAATACCTAGCAGCAATTCAAATGGATTCATGGTGAACTACACAGAGTGTGTAGTTAGGATACGGGAATCCAGGTCGATCGGAGTTTGTCCGATTTCTCATTCTTGTCTGTGTTTTTTCTCCTGCGCATGATAAACTTGCCTGTGGGACGTGGCTAAAAAGTGCAGGGTGCGTCAATGTCCTTGAAAAGCCCATTTCACAAAATCTTAGGTTTTGTTTGGTTGTGAATTGGGTCATTTTTCTAAAATATTTTGGGAGAATGAATTTTGTGTAGTAAGATTGAAGAATGTGATAATTATTTATTTGTATTTTGAAAAAATAAATTGGGAGAGAATAGTTCATTTGTTTGTGTTTTGAGGAGATAAAATATGACATTAATAACTTTTTTATTGAGTTTGTTGGGTGAAATAAGTATTTTAAAATTATTTATATATATATGTATATATAGATTGTATAAGTGGTAATATGTATATATATTTATAATAATGAAAGAATATAAGGTGCCTTGGGGAATGGTATGGAGTTAGGAATAGTAGAAATTTTTTGGGAATAAATTTTGTATTTTGGAAGTGAAATTGGAGAATGTGTAGTGTTTGTTTGTTTAAATTTTGGGAGTTGGAAAACAAACTGGAAGTTTGCAACCAAACAAGGCCCTAACCCATTTATTTTTCCACCATTGTCATTTGGGCCAACTAATCCAATTAAAATGTTTATGGAGTGGATCAACAATAGCTTTGTAGGCCCAAATTTCAGAATCGAATCATTTTTTAAAATTATTATTCAATTTTTTTCTCAAAATAATGAGACTTTTTTCAGTTGAAAAAAAAGAAAGTAAATTGCTAATTTAATTTCATTTTTCGCCGCTCGATAAGTAAATTGAGATTATTTTATCTTATCACAATACTTGATTATATGTTTACAATTTGAATTTAGTTATTTAATGCGAAATTATGTGCACGAGGTAATTTTAAATTTTAAGGGCTAGTTTGGCTAAATTTGTAAGTTATCTCATGATTATTTATGTGATTTTTTGATCATTATATTATAATTTGACTGTAATGATAAATAAACTCATGAAGAATAATAAGTTAATTTATCATAAAAATTGCACATTTAAACACGAATTCTTAGTATTTATGAGGGTTTTGGTGCTTATTATCACTAAAATCAAACTAATTATAAAATAGAATAAAAACACTGTATCCCACCGTACAATTCCAATTAAACTAGTCCTAAATGATAAGTGAAGATAAAAGCATAATTTATTTATCTTCAAAAACGACCATAGATGAATGGTTTTCGCTCCAAATAGTAAACGAACCCTATCTCATTCATTATTTCAAAGAAGAAAGGATTTAACGATTTTCATCAAAAGAAATTAATATTGAAAATCATAACAAAAATTAAACAATGAGGTTGAATTTAAATATTTTTCAAAATATAAAACAAAAGTAATCAATTTTTGCTATGCATATCATGTGGAATATTTTGATAAAAAGAATTGACATCAGACATAAAATTGCAATAAAAAATTAAATAGCAAGATTAAATTTATGGCTTTGTTTGGTTATGTTTCCCAAAATAACTTTGTTTTGAGGAAACGCAACTAAAAATATCTCTATTTTTTCTTTAAAATACACATTTTTCAATATATACATATACATATTATATATATATTATTTTATTATTATTTTAACATTAAAAGAATTACTAAATTTTATTTTTATCCTAAAAATCCAACAAAAAAGTATTGATTTGATTGTTATAGTAAAAAATGTATCTCCCAAAACACAAACAAACATACGGAAGAATAATTTAACATTCTCTCAAAACATGTAATAAAATCAAACAAAAATACAGAACCAAATTACACTCCCATTTTTTTTTTTTTTTTTCAAATTGATACTAAATTACAAATTCACAACATTCCTAGATATGGACCAAAAAATATAGGGAATGTTTGGTTATGTTTTGTTTTGGAAAAACATAACCAAACATATCCCCATTTTTCTTCTAAATTACACATTCTCAATATATTCATGCATATATTATATATATACATCATATATATTTTATTATTATTTTAATATTAAAATAATAATAATTCAATTTCAATTTCACCCTAAAAATCTAACAAAAAAATATTAATTTGACTGCTACAGTAAAAAATATCTCATCCAAAACGCAAACAAACATATCGAAGAATAATTTCATATTTTTTAATAATTCATTCTCCCAAAATACATAATAAAATCAAACAAAAAAAATAACCAATTTACACTCCCAAATTTTTTTTTTTTAGATTGATACTAAATTACAAATTTACAACACTCCCAAATATGGACCAAAAAATATATTTTTTCATGGTACTGCCAATACTCTCTCAGTCTCTTACCCAGATAATCTGCCTTCTTCTCCCCACACACACACACACACACACACACACACACACTGTTCCGTTCTCTCCATTCTTTGATGAATCAACAGCAATCAAAACCAGTTAACGCATAGAGACTTGTACATAGAACTGAAATAGGGACAATACAAGAAAGAATACTCCCAAGAAAACCTAATCATCATCTCATTTGCAATGAAACATCATCACCACCACCACCACCACCACCCTCATAATGACGCCGCCGTCTCTTCCTCCGATGCCGCAGCAACATCCACACCGGCATCGCCGATGGCACCGCCGTCCGCCAATCGAACATCGGAGAAGCCATCGATGGCGGTGGAGGATCCGTCACGCGACGTCGCTTCAGTCGCCTCAACAGCCACAACCGCCGCCGCAGAGTCTGTTGTGGTGGAACGACGGGGAGACCACTCCGCGCTATGCAAGTGGACTATCGCTAATTTTCCAAAAATCAAATCGCGCGCACTCTGGAGTAA
Organism: Jacaranda mimosifolia; assembly: GCA_018894105.1. NCBI lineage: Eukaryota > Viridiplantae > Streptophyta > Magnoliopsida > Lamiales > Bignoniaceae > Jacaranda > Jacaranda mimosifolia. Next base: position 43,092,141 of record CM032119.1, read on the forward strand.
GTATTTCGAAGTCGGTGGTTTTGATTGCCGTTTACTAATATATCCTAAGGGTGACTCGCAGGCGCTCCCAGGGTACGTTTCTATTTACCTGCAAATCATGGACCCTAGAAATACAGCATCGTCTAAGTGGGATTGTTTCGCGAGCTATCGTCTAGCCATTGACAATTTATCGGACGCTTCAAAATCCGTGCACCGAGATAGCTGGCATCGGTTTTCATCCAAGAAGAAGTCCCACGGATGGTGTGATTTTGCCTCACTTAATTCTCTGTTGGACCCTAAGGCTGGATTCTTGCATTTGTCGAATGATTGTATACTTATCACTGCGGATATATTGATACTCCATGAGTCCTTTTCTTTCTCGCGTGACAATTATGATTTGCAGGCTAATAATATCTCTAGTGTGGGTGGTGGAGGGGTTATTGGGCCGGTTGTTGGGGATGTTTTGAGTGGGAAGTTCTCTTGGAAAGTGCATAACTTTAGTTTGTTTAAGGAGATGATTAAGACACAGAAAATAATGAGCCCGGTTTTTCCTGCTGGGGAGTGTAATTTGCGGATTAGTGTGTATCAGAGTGTGGTGAATGGTGTGGAGTATTTGTCCATGTGCTTGGAGAGTAAGGACACGGAGAAGAACTCATTGGTGTCGGATAGGAGTTGCTGGTGTTTGTTTAGAATGTCAGTGTTGAATCAGAAGCTGGGTGGTGGTTCGAACCATGTGCATCGGGATAGTTATGGTCGGTTTGCTGCGGACAATAAGAGTGGGGACAACACAAGTTTGGGCTGGAATGATTACATGAAAATGGCGGATTTTTTGGGGCCTGAGTCAGGGTTCTTGGTGGAAGACACCGCTGTTTTTAGCACATCATTCCACGTTATTAAGGAGTTAAGCAGTTTCTCAAAGAGTGGTACTTTGATTGGCGTGAGGAATGGGGGGAACTTGAGGAAATCAGATGGGCATATTGGGAAGTTTACTTGGAAAATTGAGAATTTTACTCGCTTGAAGGATCTCTTGAAGAAGAAAAAGATTACTGGACTTTGCATTAAGAGTAGGAGGTTTCAGATTGGGAATCGGGACTGCCGCCTTATTGTATACCCCAGAGGTATGCTATATTATTTTGATAGAAAGACATGGACATTGTATTAGCATGCTTATTTTATTGTTAACATTAACAGTTGGAGGAACATAACTGGGAGTACAAAAGTTACTCCGTTGCCATTTATTTTCTTATGTACGCTTGATATTATTCTGTGTTTTATCTATTTTCTTAATATTATTGCGTTTGACCTGAACTGAATGTACTTTGTAATAAGCTATCAGGTTATGTTCTTATTTTCATCAGTGCTTAAATAATATTAAAGTTCTCTTCCTATTTCCTTATCATTTCTCCAGCTTCCTTATCTCTGCATCTTTGATTTCTATTCAGCCCAGAAACTTCCCCTTGTTCTTATACTACTCATGCAACTCCTGATCTATTCAGCTGAGTCATAAATCTATTTTGGTCTCTCCCCCATATAGTGGCTAATGTTTCATTTTTATGGGTAGTAGACAATATTACACACGCCCACAGTAGCTCTTTCAATTCTAATATCTGAACTATCCACAGCAGGCTATTATAATTGTTGATGATCAGCTTTTAGCTAATCATGATAATGCAGCCTAATATTTCATGTTTAACCATAACTAATCAATGTTCAAGCACTAATTAAGCAGACTTCTTTGTTAGTTAGTCACAACCATCCAAAACCTAGTCACATAGAATAATGAATCAATAGTTCATGAACTATGTCATCAAACATCTAGGTCTAGTAGAAGAATTTTACGCAGAATAAGCATTGTATTCGTAAGCTGATCCTCCACTCTATTTCCTGAGCTGAATATGTTTAGTAAGTGAAGAGACCAGTTATATAAGAGAAAGATTTGGGTTCTACAAATATCTGCTTTCTGGACAGTATTCGTGCATTTAACTAATTAACACCTATCTCTAAGATCACATAGGAAATGTACACATTGGCAAAATGAACATTGAGATTCCTGAGTCTAATAGTCTCTACTATTGAATTATTGAAAAAATGTTTCTAAGCTTATCTGGGATTTGCTTATGTCACACGTATGCTTCTGAGTTCTGAACTGATGAATCCTCTTTATGCTTCCTGGCACCAGGGCAGTCTCAGCCTCCATGCCACCTTTCAGTGTTTCTTGAAGTTACAGATTCTCGTAATACTAACAGCGATTGGAGTTGTTTTGTGAGCCATCGCTTGTCAGTTGTCAATCAAAGAGTGGAGGATAAGTCTGTTACAAAGGAATCTCAGAATCGCTATTCGAAGGCTGCAAAGGACTGGGGTTGGCGTGAGTTTGTGACACTGACTAGTCTCTTTGATCAGGATTCTGGATTTCTAATACAGGATACTGTTATCTTCTCGGCTGAGGTTCTTATATTGAAAGAAACATCCATAATACAGGACTTAACTGATCAAGAAACTGACTCGGGAAATTCCTGTTCTACATTAGAAAAAGCTGGGAAGAGGAGTTCATTCACGTGGAAGGTGGAGAACTTCTTGTCTTTCAAGGAAATAATGGAAACTAGAAAAATATTTAGCAAATTCTTTCAAGCTGGTGGATGTGAGCTTCGGATTGGTGGGTGGCTCTTTTTAAAGCTTGCACTTTTAACGTTGAAATTGTTGTAGCAGATATTGGAATTCTGGTGGATGACTTTAATCTAATTTTGTGCAGGAGTTTATGAGTCCTTTGACACCATATGCATATATTTGGAGAGTGACCAAGCAGTTGGCAATGACCCTGAGAAGAACTTTTGGGTCAAATACAGGATGGCTATTGTAAATCAAAAGAACGCATCTAAAACTGTTTGGAAGGAGTCTTCCATTTGTACAAAGACGTGGAACAATTCTGTTCTTCAATTTATGAAGGTATCTGACATGTTGGAAGCTGATGCAGGGTTTTTGCTGCGTGACACAGTTGTCTTTGTCTGTGAGATCTTGGACTGCTGCCCATGGTTCGAGTTTTCAGATCTGGAGGTCAGTAGGTCATCTTTAATCTGAGTATCTGCTACCTCCTTCCGGTTTCCCCCCAAAATATTAGCCATGTTGGGATCTACGTTCATGCTGAATATATGAGGAATAATACACCTAGATCTTTGTCATTGTGCTTCCTTGGTTGTTCAAATAATAACCACGCTTTTCTATTTTCCTTCATTGAAACTCAGTTTTGGTAAAATTTTCTTAAATTTCTCCTGTGGTCATTCACATTATCATCTGTATAGAGTTTTCTTGGATGTTGTGCCATTCTTCCATCCCTACTGGATCTTTCGAATAATGTCCTTAGACAATCACACTGATAGACTCGATGGCTTGGGAGAAGTTTTCTAAATGCAGTTGCTATTTTTTTCCTTATCTTGGCATAAAAGTGTGTAGGTTCAATCTTTCATTGGAAACGTAAAGTGAAGATTTTTTATGGAAGAAGACAGTTAACAGCATGCTTTAGGATGGATGAGTTGCTGAAATCCCCTTGAATGAGCTGATAGATGTTATATTACCTTTTTCATGTTTGAGCTTTACTTATATGCCCTTATTCAGCAATGTCTTATGCATTCTGATTGTGCTGCTGTTGACATAGGGAAAAATTTCATCAGCTCTCCCCCCTCTCGTCAAGATGCTTACTAAGGCTGGTGGTTAAGGATTACCTCCTCCATGATGAATTATTTCTTTGACATATGATTATTGCAAGAATTTATTGCAAAAAGGGAGCCGATGTAGTTGAAGTTTGTATTATAAGCTGTAGTTGAAGTTTGTATTATAAGCTGTGAACTTATTTATAGTGTGGTAAGGAAGGTTTGGGGAGGGGAGGGGGAGGGGTAGGGGTAGGGGTAGGGGTAGGGGTAGGGGTAGGGGTAGGGGCAGAATGCCTTCCCTTGTAAGGTAGGCCCTCAAGGGGAAGGGGAGGGAGTGGAGGGAAGGTTAGTTGATCCCTCCTGCAGACATAATTTTAACCTGTCTAACTTGGGAGGAATTAGGAGAACTCCTTCCCCTCTGTAATACCAAACAATGTGCAGGGTCTGGTATACCCCTCCCATAGGTGAAGGATTTGAACCCTTACACCTTACCTTCTCCTCTCCCTTCCCTTGGACATACTATATACACAAAACAACCATTTTTGTGCCACTTGCTGGTATCATTTGATCTTTGCCACCATGTCTGCATGTGCATATGCCTTGTTGGAGCCAGTCGAAGGTTTATCTTTCGTGAGGGTTTATCCCTTATGAGAGAGAAATTTTTGTCAATATCTCATGCATCCACTGTCATGTGTCTGTGTTAACCTGGAAGACTGTTTTGCCAGGTTATAGCTTCTGAAGATGATCAAGATGCCTTGACAACTGACCCTGATGAACTCATCGACTCTGATGATAGTGAAGGTCTAAGTGGAGATGAAGAAGATATTTTCCGGAATCTTTTATCAACGGCCGGGTTTCACCTTACTTATGGAGAGAATCCTTCTCAACCTCAGGTCACTTTGAGAGAGAAACTTCTAATGGATGCCGGAGCAATAGCTGGTTTCCTCACTGGACTTCGTGTTTATCTTGATGACCCTGCTAAAGTGAAGCGCTTGCTTCTTCCTACAAAGATATCTGATAGTAATGATGGAAAGAAAATTAATAAGAATGATGAATCTTCCCCCAGTTTGATGAATTTGTTGATGGGAGTCAAAGTTTTGCAACAAGCAATCATAGATTTACTTTTGGATATAATGGTTGAATGTTGCCAACCATCAGAGGGGAGTTCTAGTGATGATTCCTCTGATGTTAGCTCCAAACCTTTCCCAGATGGCAGTGGAGCTAATAGCCCACTGGAATCTGATGGTGAGAATGGACTCACGGATTCCACACAGCTTTCAATGGATGAGAGATTAGAGCTTGGGATCGGTGAAAGGATAAATGCATCTGCTGTACAAAGCTCCGATATGAATGGGATTTACCCATATGCACATACTGTTCATGGACAGCATACTCGTCCCCCTGAGACATCTGCAGCTGGTTCAAATGAGAACCCCTCTCATCGATCCAAGGTATGGATGCTATATCTTCTGGTTTAGCAAACGTCTTGCTTGCTTAATTACAAAGTGATGAAAGTGTCTTCGATTCAGGCCAAGTGGCCAGAGCAGTCGGAGGAGCTTCTTGGATTGATTGTCAACTCCTTGAGAGCACTTGATGGAGCTGTCCCACAAGGTTGTCCAGAGCCAAGAAGGCGGCCGCAGTCTGCACGGAAGATTGCTCTTGTATTGGATAAAGCTCCCAAGCATCTACAACCAGACCTTGTTGCGTTGGTTCCAAAATTAGTTGAGCATTCAGAACATCCACTTGCTGCTCGTGCACTTCTAGATAGACTTCAGAAGCCGGATGCAGAACCTGCATTATGTATTCCGGTAAGATAATCTGGGAGTGCTTTATTCTTGTTACTTTAATTGCTTGCATGCTAGATGATTTTCCTCATTAGATGGAATTCTGTTGAGTTCCATATTAGTTTACTTGTTCTGCAGTGGGTATAGCTCATCTTGGAGAAGCCTTTATTTCTTTCCAGGTTTTTGAGGCACTTAGTCAGTTGGAGTGTAGCAGTGAACTATGGGAGCGTGTTCTTTTCCAATCTCTGGAGCTTTTGGCTGATTCTAATGGCGAACCTCTTGCAGCAACAGTGGACTTTGTATTTAAAGCTGCAGTGCATTGCCAACATCTCCCTGAAGCAGTAAGCACTATGAGAGAATCAAAGCCTTTTCATCACAATAACCCCCCCCCCCCCCCCCCCCCCACCCCAAAAACAATCTTCTCCTTCTTTCTCTCTTTCATTCTTTGTTTTTTTACTTCTTTTCCCTGCTTGTTTATTGAGCATTCCATGATTTCCCACTGCAGGTGCGGTCAGTACGAGCCAGGCTAAAGAATTTGGGCACTGAAGTCTCTTCATGCGTGTTAGATTATTTAAGTCGGACTGTAAATAGTTGTGCAGATATTGCTGAATCTATTGTTCGGGATATTAATTGCGATGACGATTCTGGTGATAATTTCTCACCAACGCATTGTGGCCTATTCATATTTGGTGAAACTGGACCCATTGTTGAAAGATTGCAGGCAGCAGAAGAGCAACATTTCCATGCTAGCCGTCATTTTTCTGATATTTACATTCTAATTGAGATGTTATCTATTCCTTGCCTAGCCATTGAAGCTGCCCAAACTTTTGAGAGAGCTGTAGTTCGTGGAGCTTTTGTTCCTCAGTCTGTAGCAGTAGTCTTGGAAAGATGCCTCGCTAGACGGTTGAATTTGACTTCGCAATACATTGCCGAAAATTTTCAGCAGCCTGATGTAGTCATGAAGGGGGAGGCCATTGAGCAACTGAGAGCACAGCATGATGATTTCACTTCAGTGCTTGGTCTTGCTGAGACATTGGCACTTTCCAGAGATCCACGGGTTAAAGGATTTGTAAAGATTCTTTATTCTACGTTGTTCAAATGGTATGCTGATGAGTCTCATAGATTAAGGATGCTAAAGAGGCTTGTTGATCATGCAACAACTACGACAGATGCTAGTCGTGAACTTGATTTATATATGGAGATTTTGGCGGTCTTAATGTGTGAGGATCAGGAAATAGTAAGACCAGTCCTCAGCATGATGAGGGAAGTTGCTGAGCTTGCAAATGTTGATCGAGCTGCTCTTTGGCATCAGTTGTGTGCCAGTGAAGATGAGATTCTTCATATCCGTGAAGAAAGAAAAGCTGAAATTGCTAGTACCTCTAAAGAAAAAGCTGTTTTATCTCAAAAGCTGAGTGAATGTGAGGCTACCAATAGTCGTCTTAAGGTAATTATTTTCCTCTATTAATGCTTTGCCTGGAAATCATTGCTATTGTTGACACTTGCATGAATGGCAGTCTGAAATGAGGGTTGAGATGGATCGCTTTGCTCGGGAAAGAAAAGAGCTGACGGAGCAGATACAAGAAGTTGAGAGTCAACTTGAGTGGGTTCGCTCGGAAAGAGATGATGAAATCAAAAAGCTTATGGCTGAGAAGAAAATTCTTCACGATCGTCTCCATGATGCAGAAGCACAGCTCTCTCAGTTGAAATCTCGAAAACGAGAGGAACTGAAGGTCTGTTATCTTATCAACCAGTTGGTAACACTTGTGAATAATACAAACACATGCACATAATGTAAATGGTAACATACTTATAACATTGACCTTGAGTAGAAAGAACACAAGTCTATGTCGGTGATGGAGTTAGAATTTTGCCAATGTGATTTGTAGATTATATATTCTTGAAAGAAAAAAAATACTTTTGAATTTCATAAAGGAATTAAAATGGAGAAAAAGTGAGTTTAGATGAGGTAGCATAATTTTTTAGGTAGTTTCAGAAAATTTTATTTGATTTGTTTTGAAATTGTTTATCAATCCTGTACGTTTTCAAATATATGAATATAGAGCCTTTTGGCGTTGGCAATATGTCGGACAAACACCACAAGAAAGTGTGTGAATTTTTTATTTTTGTTTAATTTATAGATATGCCGAGTGATGTGTTGGACAAGTGGTGTCAACATTGTATCCGAGTGTCCTAGAAAAGTGTCTGTATGACATGGATGATTCTGTAAAGTGAAGGTGCATTATAGGATATGGCATTGGAAAAGTATGATTGCTATTAAGAATGCTTTGCCTAAAGAATGCTTTGCCTATTCATCACAAGGAACAAAAAAAAAAAAAAAAAAAAAAATGGAAACGAGATGCTTTGCCTGACAACTATTTTGTGAATGTTGCAGAGAGTAATGAAGGAGAAAAATGTTCTTGCTGAGAGGTTAAAGAGTGCTGAAGCAGCACGGAAAAGATTTGATGAAGAGTTGAAAAGATTTGCCACAGAAAATGTGACTCGAGAAGAGATACGACAATCGCTTGAGAATGAAGTTCGTCGGCTGACGCAAACAGTTGGGCAAACGGAAGGCGAGAAGCATGAAAAGGAGGAACAGGTTGCTCGATGTGAGGCATATATTGATGGGATGGAATCCAAATTGCAAGCCTGCCAGGTCTTTGTTTTAACCTAACTTCTCTTATTTGGCGCCATATATGATTAGCATCATGATATTCCAGTGCTTAATTCTTGAGTACTTTCTCACTCAATTCTTCTACTCATAAATTTCAAACCCTTGCTTTCATTTGGTGATGCTTTTGTAAGATATCTGCTCTCACAAACTGCCATCAGTACTGATCCACTCATTTGGTTTTAAAGCTGTTCTTTTACTATCTTTCTGGATATGTTAGATGCTGTCCGCTGACCTATGGCATGGCGTTGTTGTATTTATATTGGTTGAATTTGACTTGAGGTGCTACTGACCAGTGGATCCATTTGCATAGCTTGGAAGGACCATAAGTCCACTATGATAATGTAGTGACTAGTGAGATTGAATGTATTTAATATCATCAGCCACTGTTGAAATTTTTTTAAATAATTTTTCCTTTAGCTATTGTTCCTTATCCAAGCTTATGTGATTCTGACTTGTTACTTGAGGGAATCTCATTCATACATTTGTATTTGCCTTGAGAATCAGTCTGGTTATTCACTGATGATATTGATGTATTCCTCTTTTTTGGGGCAGCAATACATTCATAATCTTGAGGCTCAACTTCAGGAAGAAATGTCGAGGCATGCTCCTCTGTATGGTGCTGGGTTGGATGCTTTATCAATGAAGGAGCTGGAGACATTATCACGGATTCATGAAGAAGGGCTGAGGCAGATTCATGCCATCCAACAACGTAAAGGTGCAAGTCCTCGCACCCTTTCTCACACACATGGCTTGTATTCTCCCTCTCCACCTCCAGTGGCCGTCGGATTGCCTCCTCCTCTCATACCAAATGGCGGAATCCATAGCAATGGGCATGTAAATGGTGGGATTGGTCCCTGGTTCAATCACTAGAGTAGCAGGCTATAGAATCCATGTTGGACAGTTCATTCATATGGCTATTATACACTTCAAAGGATCTTTTATAACATACCAACATGAAGGGATCATTTTCTATTTTTTCAAGTTTTTCTAGGCATTTAACTGGTAGGGCTGTGGAGTGAGCGTCTTGAGAAAAGTTCACGCTTGATAGGACTGTATGTATCTTTGTCCTCTCCGGGCGTCTAAATCCAATAGTACCAACAATTACAAATGCCATAATTGAGTTTTTTTCTCCTCTTCAATTGACTAAAGCCATTGACAAAATTTTATTTTTGCTTTTTAGTTTTTTTCAGTTCTTACTAAGGTTCTTTTTACCTTTCCCAGTTGTTGATTTACCTCCATAGAAGCTGTTATATGGGGATTGTGGCAATGCTAGTCCTCTCTTTTTGCGTTTTACCATGTGTAGATTTAGAATGCAGTAGCACTTCCAATTTGTGCAAACAAACTCTTTGATTTGAATATTAATTAATTTTACATCTGTAACCTAACATTAAGCCTCCTGAGCCACACCGAATGAAGCACCATATGTAACAAATCATAAGGTTGAGCCGGTCGATGAAGAACAAAATGCCTTTTCACCTTCAAAACTTGTTTCTGCTTTTCCAAATACTCATCCCCTGGAATCTCCTCCAATATTTTCTTTATTTCCGGGATCTTCCCCACCGGAACATGGACGGAAAACCTGCTCCAATCAAGAACATCACTGAAGGGCAGCGCGTAACCATCCGAAACGATGACTGGCACACAACCGACATGCATCGACTCGATCAACCTTGGACTAGCCACCTCGTAGCCACTGGGGCACAAACAAAATTTAGCCTGCGACATTAATTCGAAATAATTCATGTTTTTTGGAAGGTAATCGTAGACTTGGACGTCCGCGTCTTTGCCTTTCCAGTACTCGAATAGTCTTTCTCTAACGTAGCCATGGGGTCCCCCTGCAAAGAAGGCAAGGATCGATTTGTTCTCATGGGAGGATTGGTTGAGGTCCGGCGGGCCAAGGCGGCCGTCGACAGGGACTTTGATTTCAGGCAAGGAGACATCTCTTGTTGGATCGAAACCTTCAGAAACATTGGCATTGCAGAGAACTCTAATAAAGTTTGTGTAAAGCCCAGGCTTGGCAGCTGAAACATCTGGTCCCTGCAAATCATGTAACAATATAAACAATCAAAACAAAACCAAATTTCTTGTCAAGTGGTCTATAGCCCAATGATATAAGTCTTCTACATAATGTAGGAAGTCAGAATTTTGAATTTAACAGACTCCCGATATGCATATGTGTGTGTATAAATAAATAAATAAATATATATATATATATATATATATAATCCAAATCAATCTCTCTTTCAGTTACATCTCTAGCTACCAGGGACCTACCCAATCATGACATGCAACAAAGAAATGATCAGCTCCGGCGCTTCTGTTCCAATAGGGATACTTATTAGCCAGAACTCCGATGTAATCCTCCACCACATTCTGCAGGTAGCGACGGTCATAGGTGACGCGTGGGAAGTAGAGGTAGTGGATGATATTGGTGAAGCCAACAGGGAGGAAGAAGACATGGGCCTCCTCAGGATTGCGGGCTGCCATCGGATTTTTAAGGCTGTCGAGTTCGTCTATTATGTGACCTTCGATTGAGTATATGTCTCTCATTGGTCCCCAGTGAAATAGAGGGGGATCACCCTCTTTGTACACCCATATTTTGAACCTCTTCTCCATTTCTGTGTAGCTCCTGATTTAATTGTACTTGGATAATTAATACGTAACTACATGATGAAATTGAGCAAAATTATATCGATTTCTTGACCGTTACAAGCTGGCAGAAATTAAATTTGATTAAAAGATAACATAAGAACAGCTTAAGCCAATTGTAAATTTCTACTAGTTTGAGAAAAAGCCAAAAAGATCAGATCTTGATCAGATAAACACTAAGTTTGTGAAATGTTTTCTTATAAAAAGATCTCATTGTAAATCAAATGTATCTAAAGAGAGAAATATACGATGAAATATCATCTGATGGACTTGGATCATAGAATGAAAAAAACCAGCCATTAATTGAATAGTAACATAAAAGTGCAGCATCCGTATATACCTATTGTGCTGAGTGGCCCGTGGCCCAACGGCATAAGTCTCTCACATTATGTGGGAAGTCAGAAGTTCGAGTTCGAATGGACTCTTGATGTGTGTGTATAAATAACATATATATATATATTTATGTATACCTATTGTTTCCTTAATTTCCATGCATGATGCTAAATGGAAGTGATGAATTGAGAGGAGAAAAGAGATGCTTAACTGATGAAAAGCATAAGGGTTTCGGTAAATGGAACCTCTGGGAATGAAACCATTCTTATTATGATTAGACACAGACATATTGTAGCCGCGCCTTCTTCCAGCTTCACGTATGGCCGCTCGAGCTCTGGCCAGCCCTTCTTCTAATCTCTCCACCTTTCCATTCTTCTGCAACCCAAGAATCAGGACCAGTGAATCAAGCAAGTAATTGATTATGGCAACAAATTCATCACATGCATGCACTAAAACCATGAACATGCGCCTAATCTATAAGCCCATCAGTCATATTTTTCCTTTTCATCAACCATTAACAATTAATCTCAAGAAATGCATGTGTGTGTATGGACACACACACACACACACACACACACATATATATACCTGCTTGTGAGAGAAAAGAGCTGGTGAAGAAGAAGAAGAAAAAGGGAGAAAATGATAGTAAGTATTGAGGCAATAGACGAAGAGGATGAGAAAAAGAGAAGTGTATAGAAGTGATGGTGCAGGGAATATGATTCTAGCCATAATCATCAAGCTGGTTGCCGGCCCCCTTGTATCAATACTTGGATGATCTATATACTCTAATCTTTTCCAGGTTTTATTTTGCTAATTTCCGACGATTTTCATGGATTTGGTGTGATGACAATGAGGATGAAGATGATGGATATATAATATGGAGGATTGCAGTCAAAAGAGGTAGAAATACTGTAGTGAAAAACGGAGACTTTGTAGCAAACCAGTTGTCACTCATCATAACTAATTAAGCTCTAAATTCCAGGCTCAACAAAACAACCAAGTCTTTCTAGGCTTATCTAAATGAGACATCACACACACACACACACACACACACACACACACAAATATTATGTAGAGAAAAGCATTAAGTGCCCGTTTGGTTTTGTTTTCAAAGCCCTTTTCATTTTTACTTGAAAATAAAAACAGAAAGCTATCAACTTCTCCCATATTTTCACACACATTTTCATTTTCAACACATTTTTTCAATTACACTATTACACCCACTTTTCATTTTCTCCTGCTCATAGTTGCACGACTTTTAATACAAAACATTGTATTTTTCAAATACAACTCATTTTCAACTTTATATAATCATTACATTTTAAACAAAATTTTCAAACAATATTTTATTTTCAAAAACACATATATTATTAATTTTTCACTATTTCTTTTCATTAAAAAATAAAAATGCCTCCAGAAAACAAAACCAAACGGTCCTGAGTAACTGAAATTAAGTCAATCAACAAGAAAATTTTTAGACAAGTTAGAAATTCAGAACCCTAGAAGTTCTTTAGGACTCCATTAAAGCCGTGTAATTATTGTCAAAGTCACTTTGGCTTTAATGTCTATAATGACCCGTTTATGATACGCCCAACATTGGCATGGAAGTGGGTGTTACTTCTTTTTTATTCAACAGTCTTCGCCAAAGAATGTCACATGTAAAACCTAATATACACCAATAAATGTTATTCCATCAAAAAATTTCTAATGTGAAATTAGGCCAATATTTTAGCCGAGTCTTTAGTAATTTGTTATCATCAGTGGGTTGAATCACTGTCCATTTTGAACCCTTTAGTGGTTAAGACTCAAAAGCAGTAATACTGAAAATTGACGGAAAACAGGAGAGCCACTAGACTGGTTTTTGCACCAAATAGCAAATTTACATGCAATATTTATGCTTTCAGAGTGGAAAACCCACTCGGCCTGCGAGTGGGCTGTGAAAATTGCTTGCCAATTAAAGCTCTAGCATAATTAGTGATATTATTTTTATATTTATATGATTTAGGATTTGATTGTAATAAATTTTTGATATATGTGTGTGTGTGCGCGCGTGCGCATTATAAAAAAGTTAAGCGTAATTATTGATGAAAACAATTATAAAAGTATAAAAATCATTGGATTAATTGACTTTCAGTAAATCATTTTTTGCTAGTCTCGCCTTCTAGAGAATGCGATGAAATAATGATAAAAGATGAACAACAAAAACTTCACCTATTTACCATAAAACCCAAGGGCCTGTTATTTTGGTGTTTGGGTGTTTTGTAGAAAACATTTTGGGAGAATGGCTTTTTGGGAAAAAAATTGAAGAATGTGCCATGCTTTTCTTTTTGTTTTCGGAAAATATAAAAAATAAATTGAGAATGAATTGTTTATTCTTTTGTGTTTTGGGGGGAGACTAACTTTACTGTTGATGTCAAATCAGTTATCTTTTGGTTGGATTTGTAGGGTGAAAGTAATTTATATATATATATATATATTTGTAATGATTAAAATTAGGGTGTAGGGTTTTTTGGAATTGTTTCGTGAGGGTTTTTTGGGTATTGAATTTTTTTTTTTTGGTAGAAGGATTGGAGAACGTGTATCTATTTTGTAATTGTTGTGGGAGAATGAAATTTTTTTGGGAGAAGCCAAGAGAACAGGCCCCAAATATTTGCCCAAGACTGCCAAAAAAGAAAATAAAAATACGAAAAAAACAACACTTTGATTGATCTACTAAAGCTTAAGAACGCCTAGTTTTGCCAGTGCTGCCCTGATGCCATCCTTGTTACATTCTTCACATTCAACACTCTTGGGATTGTCCATTGGCACCACATGTTCAAGAGGATAGCTTCTATTGCTGTGAATTTTACTTGCACCACTGCAGCGTCCCTTCAGAATTACAGTTTTATGTAGTCCACCAAGCAATCCCTCATAATCAGAATCTCCACACTCTCCCAAAAATATGACTACATTGGACAAGTCTATGCCCCATCGAACATAAAAGTACCTGCGGTGGAAATTCAATCATTATTAGCAACAAAAAAGGAAAACGACGACAACAACTTCAACATAATGGTTCTTAGTTGCAAGAATTTGCACATGTTCTAACAAGATGAGGTTGAAATATTGTTTTGAAGCATTAGTAAGAATTGATGACTGTGTACCTAAGGGCTTGGGCGCGAGAAGCAAGGACAGGGATTGCATTTATCCTTTCACCATTTTGGCAGTATATTGCATGGCACCTCAGGGCTTGAATTCTCATCAATCTCCTAAGTTCCTTGAAAGGAGGAACCTGCAACCATACAATGTAAGTTATTCAAACTGAAAATATCATATTATATAGCCAGTAAAATGAGTAAAAGATTGAACAATTTGGACTTTTGGATGAAACAATCATTCATAATGATATCAGAGTCGTAAACCAATGATTCTTATACATGCATGTGAACTTACCAATGCTGGGTCTCGGATGCTAAATTTGTAACAATGTGAAGAACCTGAGTCGAGTTCGGTGATGATGGGTTGTTGATTGTCTTTTGTTTTATCATTGACAGAAGCAGCCCACCGGACCAAAGTATTCCTCAAGCTTTCTCCACCCCAACGATAATCAATGTGAGAATGATAATCTGAATCTACCATGTACTGTGAATCGGAAGGATTTTGTTCAGAACTTGGAGATGACGGGTAGTATATCTCACTACCACTGTTACAGATAAATGCATCAAAGTAAATGGACTTTAAGCCAGCCTTGTCCAGAAGAGAGTTTATTGCGGACACACTCCAAGATGTGGATAAAATGAGGCCAATAGATTGAGAATCCTTATCTGTTTTACCAGCTTCAACAATTATTTTGGCAACATCTAGAGTATCAGCTATTGAATCACAATCGACAGCAATGACAAAGATGAATTTCCTGATCCTTAGTCCTGGAAACCTACAGTTTTCTGCTTTCTCCATGGACTCATTCAACTTCAAAGGTGCACTCTTCACCTGGTTTTTCCCATCAACTGCCATTTCTTGGCCTTTCAAAACTAAAGTGCCAATCCCTTCATTCTTCTCACCATCTAATGAAATCTTTAATGAAAGATCCTGAATATCTCTCAAGGAACTTCCAGGAGAATCAGATTCTGAATCTGCATAGGCGTTGTCGTTATTTCTTTGCCATTTTGGCTTCCTTTGCTTGCAACTGGTTACTCGGGCTAAATATGTCCTGCAATGCTCGGGCCAAGAGAAAAGATGAATATTTTTCAACCCATGCTCCCTACATCTGGCCCAAAGATGCTTGTCAGCAACAAGCTTCAGCAGAGCATCAGCAATGGACTTCTGATCATGAGGGTCAACTAGCACACCATTATCAAGAACCTAAAACAGGAACTAGCATAAGATATCTTACTAAAATGGTGATGGAGAATTAAGAAAGCTCATATAAGCAATGCATAGAGCTTTTTCAGCAAACATACCCGATGAATGTCAACAGGACCTCCATTTTTTGTGGCAACAATAGGTAGGCCACGAGCTGCAGCCTACTTAGGAAAAATAGATTTCTGTCACTGGATTATTTAAACATGGCATTTAAAATAATTATAAAAAGAGGACTTTGCAGGCACCTCGATTAAGGTGAGACCAAATGGCTCTATAAAAGCTGGATTGATGAAAACACCCTACAAAAGCATTTAAGATTAGACATTCAATAATAATCCCAAGGAAGTATCAGTTTAACGTGATTCATACCTTAGTTTTTGCAGCCAGACGGTAGATATCAGGAACATCAGATTGCTTATGATGTTTAGGATATGCGACTTGACCATACAGGTCATATTTGTCGATCAATTTGAGTATAGAAAGGAGGACTGATGAATTTGTAGAAGACATATCATCAATTGCATCCCTGTTTCCCATTATCAAAGTCTGCAACAAATTAAGATAGAAAATAGTGAAGCAATTGAAAGTGCATTTTCAACCACACAGCAATAGTAAGTGCAAATGAAGAGCTATGACTTACAAGGTTTGCAAGATCCCTCAGGGGGCGACACTCTCCGAAAGCTTTGACTAAAGTGATTAAATTCTTCTTGGGATCCGGCCTAGCAAGAGCAAGTATCATAGGCTTGCGTGGATTGGTAAAGAAGCGCATAATCTGCAACAAAAGACCAAAAAAACAGCTTGATATAGCATAAAATTGACTGTTACACTTGAAAAGGACAAGAAAACCTTGCACCTATCCTCGTTCAAAAATCGTAAATATGGAATAGTTTGATTGGAAAATGTGATCACAACATAATACTTCCCAAGGAAATATATTCAGAGAACAGAGAATAGATTAAACCTCTGACCAAATAGGTGGATCTTGAGTCCCAAAACTATCTTCATTTCCTTCTACTTCTCCATCTATGTCTCCATCTTGTGGGGCAACATTACGGAATTCCATTCCAGGAGGAATAACCTGGACAAAGTTGAAGATATCACATGTTAATAATTTCATGTTCATGATACAAGAACTAAGGAGCTCTCAGAGAAAAAAGACTATTTCCACAGAGGATCGAAATTTTGGGATACATTTAAAAGATGAGTACAGATGACTTACAACCATGCGTGGCATGAACCTTCCATAACGGCTAACATTGCGTCTGATACGAGCTCGAAGTTTGCGCTCTAAAACCGGATCAAATCCATCATACAGACGCCATTGCTCTTCTATTTCTTGTCTGGTGCTGGTAATTATTACTTCAGAAACATCAAGCGTTATCTCCTCAGCCTCGATCCGCCTCATTATTTTGTATGTCGAATTTATCTCCTCCCTTGATTGCCTCCCTTGCTTTAAGAGTTGTTCTAGCTTATCCCGTCCAAGTGAGTGGCCAGTGAAAATCATTGGCACATTTAGAGCTCCAGAGAGGAGAGCAGCAGAATTTCCTGCATCTGCATAATGTCCATGGATGGCAATAGGCCACAGTGGTTGATCGCTGCCAATTTGCTTGCCAAGAACCTTAGACATCTGCAGAATGTGGCAAAGTGCACCATCAACAAATTCCGGAATATATGGCCAGAGAAGTTCTTTAGAGAGGTATTTATCTTTGGGGCCGAAGGGTATTCGAATTATATATGCACCGCCACTCTCCCCAACTTCATTCACATGGTTCTCAGAGTTTAATGCATTTAGCATCTCTATTGGTTCACCATACGTCCAGTCCACATCTGGTGCCAATACTTGTCTTGTAAGCAAATCAACACGATAAACTCCAGGCATTGAACCCAAGGCTCTGGCTAGTTCCACAACATACTTAACCTGAAAACACAAAAGTAGACGCATTTACCTGGGAGGAACTTAAGTGCTTGCCAATTAACTGAGAATTAGATGATCAAAACCAAATTTAAAGAAATTGTTGAAAAAATTGGAGCCTGAGTCTACCTGACCTCCTGTATCAGAATCCCGACCAAGTTCCATGTTTTCTCCCCTGATCAGGCCATGAAGACTGCAGAGAATAAAAAATTTACATTCTTTAGAAGAGGAGATATTGCTGCAGGGGATACAGAACGCGTAAACTTGCTAAGAAGCTTGAAGCAATCCCTGACCTGATCAGTACAAGATAAAGTTTTTGACCTCTATGTTGAGCAGCTAAATTTGCCATCATATCCACAGAACTAACTCTTGGCATTCTTCCTCTAACACCATCACCATGAGTTGAGATATCACCAACTGTGTCCCCCTTTTCTCCCTCTGATAAATCTTCTGACATATCAGCAGTCGCCTCTCTGCGAGCCTTTTCACGTTCAAGATGCCTTTTTGTCCTACGTTGTGCTTCTTCATTCTCAATCTAGAAGTGAAACCAAGTTGTAAATGTAAAATGAACAGCTTAAAGTACCGTAGACCAACTATATGAAAGCCATATTCAAAGAACTATGCAGCTGGAAATGGGCATATCTTACCACCAAAATACCAGGTAATGGAAACATTATGACTATCATCTTGTATGAAACGCACCTGTTTCTTCGTGCGGGCCAAGGTCCAAATCCTCCAACACATATTCTCCAACCTCGTATTCCTCTCCTCCGAATTCCGAATTGCTGATGCCTGGAGTCATATTGAGAAACAGAGTTAACAACTTTCAGCGTAAACACATCACACCACATGCTATGCATGAAATTTTGGTCTTTTCATGGAATCCTATACGATATATAGACACTTTAAACCAGTTTAGCAAACAACAGTAGCCATCCTATCGAAGTGCATGCTTGCATGAACGAAAAATGAGACACACATCCTGGAAAAAAAAATCAAAGAAAAGTGAGCGCACGCCAAGACAATATTAGCTACTCTCGTTATCACATAAAATTCTAAATTAGGGTAAATAATCCTTAACAATTGACAACAAATTACTTCAGGAAACCAACCAAAAAATAAAAAAATAAAAAAAAAAAATGAAAAATCAAATATTTCTAGCTTAAACAAGCATATTGTGATCTTTACGGAAGACGGTATATACGTACGCGAACCCAAGAGCGGTGAAGATCGGTCTCGTTGAAGCCGGTGATGACTTCTTCGACGAAGTACTGCGCGGGACTGAACCGTCCTCTCTCTCGCAACAGCAGAGATGATTTGTTATCGTTGATCCCCGTATCGACAGCCAGAATCGCCTCTAGGTAACTGTTTATCCAATCGTTTCCCGCCATTTTCAATTACTCTCCGTTTACACAAATGAAAAGATGATTGGAGTCTCAACGACGACGACGGGAGTGATGAGATGTGAGAATATAGAGTGAGAGAGGGAGAGAGAGACGGTTAATATTTCCGTTAGTTGAGGAAGACAAGGATGATGGCCAGGTGACGAATCACGAACCGTGAGAGAGGTTTGACTCGGTTCGAGTTCGGATCCGTTTACTATTATGGTTGACCCACATCCGCTTACAGGTCCAGTTTCTGAAGGCCCAAACTATATGAGGCCTTTTTTGGGCCGAAAGAGATACAGCCCTCTGTAGACAGTGTGTAAGCTTAGGGTTGTCAATGGGTTGAGTTTAGATCGAATCAGTCAAATTCGAATTTGAATATGATTATCAAAATTTATATTTAAATCCGATCTGATATTCTATAGGATCTTTGTTACTCAGTACCATATCTGAATTCGATGGATATTCGAAATTGGATAAAAAAAGACCCGATTTAATATTTTTTTTGAATTTTATAAAAATATTGTATTTATAAAGTAAATTTATATCATATTTGATATTTTAACAATTTTTTGTTATATATTAGCCTAAAAGCTAAATATTTGAATACTAAACTCCTATTTCACATTATATTAATGCGTAGATAAACTATTATACATTATTATGTTTGACATTTTATCAGTATATCTCTTTTTTTTCAAGGTTAAAAATTCAATATTAATAGCATAATATAGATGTTAATATGTATTAGGTCAATATACTATATAACTTTTATTTTTAAATCTTTATAGATATTATATATAAGATTATTAATTTAATAAAAAATTATTAAAATTCGAATTCGAATTTTTAATAGATCGAATTGCTTAATTTCGTATTTGATCTACTTATTTCGAATTATAAATATTTATAATTAGATCTTATCCATCAAATATTTTAATTAAATAAAAAATTTAAAATTTAAATTAAAATCCGATCAATTAACAACGCTACGTAGGTTTATTTAGATAAAAGTGTGGATTTCTATGATGTCTTTGTTTTGTACTTTATATAATTTGCAAAATAACTCAAAATTGACCTATTACATATGATGGTGATGGTGCCGGCCACCACGTGGCAAACAACCACGCTGCTATTTAAATTATATAAAGGCATAATAATACTTTATATTATCATCACATTTCAATTTAATATCGTACTGCCGACATGGAATTTTTGTTGACTGGTATTATCCTTTGATAGATTAGCAACAGTACACTACAGGCGTACCTACTATGTACAATTTGGACAAAATTCCATTTGGAGAATCTGGTGTGGTCAAATGATTAATACTTGGTTACCTGCGATTTGAGAAAATCAATATTGATAATCTTTTCTCAGTGATTAGGTAGTATATCCTATTCTTGTATGCATTGTATATGTTGCAGTAAGGCAAAAGAAAGGTATAGATTCTACTAGAACAAGAACAGAGAGCCAGTTGTAATTATTCAGCTATCAAAATCTTGCTAAAACTTTGATACTCCGACCAGAAACCCGTTGCTGTTCCCCTCCCCAGCAAAGAGAAAAGAAAGACAGAGCAACAAGTTACCTCTGCAAGCTGCTTTTAGGAGTGGAAGAATGAAATAATTTTGTGGGCTCTGCAGCAATTCAAGATTTAATCTTGGCTTGAAAAGATGGGATTTATTGTGGGTTATGTTTTGGGTTTTGCATTGGGCATTGGTTTGATCGTGGGTTTTGCTAGGTACCAGAATGTCAGATCAAAACGTCGTACTGATTTGGTATTCAATTTATGAATTCTGTCTCTGTTTCATATTCTCTCTTGTTGTTATTGATAATAATTTGATGCAGAGACATAGGGGTGAAAGGTATTTTCTGACTAAAAGACTTGTTTTGGAAATGTATCAGGCAGCAGCAATTGCGGCTTTTGCCAGGATGACAGTCCAAGATTCCAGAAAACTCCTTCCTGATCAATTCTATCCTTCTTGGGTTGTCTTTTCACAGAGACAGAAGGTGAGTTGCATTCCTCTCTATAATTGGATGTCTGTTTTGTATGTGTGTGCTTTTCTGAGAAATCTTTTGGATTATGTACTGTAGGAAATATCTAATATGGCTTTGGCTTTCTCTTTTTTAATTCTCTTGCAGTTAAATTGGCTAAATCACCACCTTGACAAAATATGGCCTTATGTCGACGAGGTTAATCCCTTTCTTTTATATTCTTGTTTGGTGTGAAATGGCATATTTGTTTACTTTCTGAAGTTTCAGGTTTTGATTTTCTGAAAACTTATTGTGTTGCATAGGCAGCATCAGAGATAATAAGGAACTCTGTTGAGCCAGTTCTTGAGCAATACAGACCAGCAATTTTGGCTTCTCTCAAGTTTTCTAAGTTGACTCTTGGTACTGTGGCACCCCAGTTCACAGGTCAGTTCTATTGTGCCTTGCAAATAGTCTATTTCCTTGTATTCTTGCATGGGAATAGCTTGTCTGAAGAACGGTGGAGAAGAAATCGGTGAACTTAGATCTGATATGACTTGTTTTCAACATTTAACACATTATGTAGAGCTTTGCTCGTCGCTTTTGTCATTTATGTGCATTGGTTAGTGTTGCTGTATGAGGATCATTTTTGAAGAATTGAAATGTTCAACTATAACTTTGTCAAAATGCAACTCTTTTCTTTGCTGGTTTCTACTTCTTGAGTGCATTTCAAAATTCTCTTGCAAAAAATATTTTCTTGTATGAAGGCTCGTAAGAATGCTATATGAAGACCAGAAAAGGCTTGTAAGAATGCCATATGAAGGAGAGAGCATATGAATCCTTTTTTTTTCCCCTCAAACTTTGCTTAATACTCATATATTGTTTTGATGTCAAATAGGAGTTTCCATCATTGAAGGTGACTCTGACGAGATAGTTATGGAATTGGAATTGCAGTGGGATGGAAATCCTAATATTGTACTTGGTATAAAGACTAGAGTAGGTGTGGCACTACCTATACAGGTATTAGCAACTTTTATAATGAATATGACGTTATTGTCTTCCTGTCCTGTTTCTGATTTTACCATGTTATGTGGAGGAAGAGAAGTTAGATCCTTATAACCTTGTAGTTGCCACCAATGGAATATACAATCTGTTCTAAGCATTATCACTTCTTCACATGATTATGATACCCACAGACATATTTTCTGTTCTCCCTATGTTTCTGTCAATCAAGGACTATGATAACTTGTAGATGTTTTCTTTGACTGCAGGTCAAAAATATTGGATTTACTGGGGTTTTCAGGTTAATATTCAAACCTCTAGTTGATGTGTTTCCCTGTTTTGGAGCTGTTTGTTATTCCTTGAGAGAGAAGGTGATTCTTATATATTTTATTCTTTCTTCATTTGAATGGTGTCCTTGAATGGTTCAGTTTCCAGCATGTGCTTTTATGTGTGCTCTACCAAGTGGCTTGAAAAGGAACTTGCATATCTACATTGGCATCCATGCAGATTTACGGAAACAGACTGATACATAAATGCACCATATTATCATAGTAAATCAACACCTTGCACTTCATCTGGAAGTATCATATATTCGTGTTTTTTCACCTGCAGAAAAATCTTGACTTTACCCTCAAAGTGGTTGGTGGTGAAATATCAGCAATTCCAGGAATATCTGATGTTCTTGAGGTTTGAAAATTTCTAACAATTTTCTTCACATAGAAATCTTTAGATGCATTTTAACATTGTCTTTGGACTCATTGGATGCGACAAGGCCTAGTGTCTCTTATGTGTAATATTACAAAAGATCCGTTATCAAAAAGTCATGCAAGAGAGAAGGTACATCGCTAGAATAATTAAAATTAGATTGTAACTAAGGACCATCGTTTGCCAGTTCATCTGTACATCTGGTCCCTTAGGAGTGCATACCAATGTAGACACTCCCAAGGGTTTCCAGTGAGGTCCTTGATCGCCTTGATGAAGTGCTGGCAGGATCAGTTTTAACTTTGCATAATTGGTATGAATGGTTGGTGAATGATTGCATCATATGCATTTGGAATATAAGCGACTGTTGTCAAGAATCGGTGGCCCTGTCTGGAGTGTCTTATAGGAAACTTTATTACACCATAAGTTGGTTATTCGGTCATTCCTCTTGAAACACTTTTCTGAAGCTTATGGCGTTACTTTGGAACACTTCTCTGTAACAGTAATCATCTGTTTTTAGTCCACAATGCCTTTGACTTAGACTTAAAGCACCTAGTTTTGGTGCTCACTTCTGGAGTATATGAAGAATGACATAATGATTTCGTAAGGTATCATTCTGTCTTTTGTTCATAGGAAACAATACGAGATGCTATTGAAGATTCTATCACTTGGCCAGTCCGTAAAATTGTACCCATATTACCAGGAGATTATAGGTGAACTATCTTTTCACCCTGCAATTACAAATGAAAAGCATTTCTTTCTTTGAATTATGTATCTTAAAGGAAGTCTTGGTATCTTTTTCTTGTTACAGTTACCTAGAGTTAAAGCCAGTTGGAACTTTGGAGGTGAAGCTCATAGAAGCTAAGGAATTAACAAATAAAGACATTATTGGCAAATCTGATCCCTTTGCTGAGTTATTCATTCGACCTCTACGTGACAGGATCAAAACCAGCAAAACAATTGTAAGAATCCAGTATAGATTATTTGATTCTTTCTGCTTTTAATTTGTAGTAAACTGGCATCATATTTTTCAGAACAACCAAACAAATCCAATCTGGAATGAGCACTTTGAGTTTGTTGTCGAGGATGTATCCACTCAACACTTGACAGTACGAGTTTATGATGATGAAGGCATTAAAGCTTCTGAGTTGATTGGCTGTGCTCGGGTGGAACTCAGTGGGCTTGAGGCTGGTAAGGTGAAAGATGTGTGGTTGACTCTGGTGAAGGACCTGGAGATCCAAAGAGACCAGAAAAACCGTGGTCAGGTGAGGTAACCAAATTTTTTATGAGGCTCATATCAGAACTGTTCTTTTAATAAGCAGAGTCATTCAGATACATTGGTAACCAACCCGAATTGCTCTTTACACAGTGGATAGTGCCTTTTCTTCTTATTATTTTCAGCAAGCATTGGGAAAAGCATAACCATTTTCAAAGCCTCAACAGGGTGAAATATTTGTCCAACTATAGATCTCTGAGGGGACATTAGATTTCCAGCTAGCAAGAGAGTAGCTCTAAATTCTTTATCTGCCATGCTTTGTTACATCGTTGTAGTCTTCAAACTTTTAACATAATGTGAATATTCTGCAGTTCTATCTGTGTGTGTGTGCGCGTCCCCCGCCCCTCTTCTTTTTCATTCACGATTCTGATTCATTCTTGACATCTTAGCACGCTAATACGAGCATGAAACTGAACCTCCAGTGTTCAGTCTGAGAAGCTTACCTCCAGAAATTTGCTCTCATGAGAGTTTCATTTTGGTTAGTTCTTCATTGGATATCCTCACACTTTTATCACTAATTTTGTTTGCATCTACCTCTGATTGTAGGTGCATTTGGAGCTCCTTTATTGTCCTTTCAATGTTGAGAGTGAATTTTTTAATCCTTACAACCCTAACTTCAGACTAACTGCCATGGAGAAGGCCTTTGAACATATTGATGGTGGTTCCCATGAACCTCTGATATCTGCTTCCGAGATGAAGAAGCATGTTATCATTCGAGGAGTTCTTTCTGTGACTGTGATCTCTGCAGAGAACTTGCCAGACACAGATCTTCTGGGAAAATCTGATCCTTTTGTGGTGCTAACAATGAAAAAGTCTGAGCAGAAGGACAAGACTAGGGTAAGATTTCAGTTGTCCTAAGCAAACTTCTTGGTGGCTCTTTGGACAAATAAAGTGTTGTGGCAAACACTTTATTCTTACATTTGCTTTCATTCAGTTTTGCGTGCACAATTTTAATATCAACGAACTTCTTGAATCTTGATCGAAAAAACTGTTTTCTTTGCTTCAATTTTCTTTTCAAAATGCATCCCAAATCAAACACCTCTAATTGTTTCCCTTAGTCCTAACTTTAATTTTATCCATAACTGTCTTCCTATCATTTTCAGGTCCTGAATGACACGCTGAATCCTGTTTGGAATCAAACATTTGATTTTGTTGTTGAAGATGGATTACATGAGTTACTAATCCTGGAAGTCTACGACCATGACACGTTTGGAAAGGTAATTCACGCAGTAGAATCAACTTTTCCTGTCTGTTTTCTGTTGGCAAGCTAGGCATATCATTTTCCAGAAGAGAGCTACATTTGCCTACGGAAGATTAGACAATATCAGGACTTTAATGTACTCTAGATGGACAGTTACACTGGATTAGTGCATATATTTCTGCACTCAAATCTCTGCAATTGGCTATAAGTTCTCCAGTTTACAGGTCTAATGCATGGTTTTCAGGACTTGCATTGTCTCATCTCCCTGTTGCTCAATTCCACTTGATTTTTCCAGGACAAAATTGGAAGATGCATCATGACACTGACCAGGGCTATACTAGAACGAGAATTTACAGGCAGTTTTCCTATTGATGGCACTGAATCAGGAAGGTTGAATCTGCATCTCAAGTGGACGCCACAAACAATTATGCGGGACTGATTAAATCAAGCCCAGCAGAATACCTTTTCCAGCTATTCTTGGTGCACTCGTCAAACTGGAGATTAAGCCAAGAAGAAATTATAAATGTGAACTCTTGTAGATACACAAGAATTGCTGCAGTTGTTGGCTGATATAGAGGATGAGAACACTGAGTTCCAATAGTACATTTGATTTCTGTTGCTGTAAATTTATATCAGATTTCACATATATATGTAATTATGTATATACTTATGTGTTCAAATTTTATTAATGGTGCAATTGAGTCGAACTGAGTTGAGTTTGGGTAAAATTTTTGAGTTCGAGCTTGAGCTCGAAATACATATATTAGGCTCGAGCTGGAGGAGTTTAAAATTTTAAACTTGAGCTTGGCTCGGTTTGATTCAATCAGGTTCGAATTGTCAAATTAATTGTAAAAAACTGCAGGCTAGTGGGGGTGTTCAAAACCAAACAAACCCGAACAAAATTAATTAAACCGGCCGAAAAAATTGAAAATCGATTAAATCAATTTTTTTGGTTTTAAATTTGGAAAATCAAATGGTTTGGTTCAATTTTCAGTTGGCAAAGTCAGAATCGAACCAAATCAAACCGATAATATATTACTAGAATTTCTATTTTTATGTGTTTTGCAAAAAACCCCAATTTTTTACTTATTTCCCTCCTACCCAAGCTCAAATTTTAACTTAATTAATTCTCTCTTCTCTTTCTTAGATTATGTTTTCCTTTTAATGGTAAAATACAAGATCCATATGCTTGGCACAAAATGGTTTTTGCAAGTGAATTTATAGAAGGAATGTAATGGGTTTTGTTTCATTTATATTTAAAAATTAAAATTAAAAAAAAAATTAAAAAATCGAACCAAACCAAATTGAATTTGATTGGTTTGGTTTGATTCGATTTTTCATGGAACCAAATTGAATAATTGATCTTATACCAAAATCGATTGATTTGGTTCGGTTGGGATTTTTCTCAAAATTGAACCAAACCGCACCATGAACACCCCTAGACTCTAGCTCGAGCTGGCAATAAAAAAATAGTAATATAATATATTTATTAATAAAATAAAAAATAATATTTAATTGTATACTAGTTGACGAGTCGGCTTGTGAACCTCAAACTTAGATACAAACGATTTGAAATCAACTAAAATTAGAGCTCGAACTCGATTAACCTCGACTCGAGCTAGCTCAAGTTCGATTCATGAAGCTCGCGAGCCGCTCCGACTGGTTTGCACCCCTAAATATTATTCAACTAAGCTCTCAATGAAGTTTTTAGTCTCAAATGTAAGCTTGCTTGTGGGCTGTCCCTATTTATTTGATTTTATTTTCTGGATAATAAAAACATTCTTAAAAATATTAAAAAATGGACACTAAAATATACCATATACTTGTTAAGTACGGAACCGACATTTCTTAATTTAGCATAAAAATTTTTCCCTCTTCTTCCCCATATCTCCGCGTACCTCCCAACTTTTCTGGCTTCTCTCTCTCATTGTCCTGAAGTCCAAATCTTTCTTTAATCATTTCTTTCTGGTCTTCCCCGATCTGCAGCTCTTTGTATCCTGCACCAACCAATCAAATGCAAGCTTGGGTCGTACACCCGTCCGATTTTCATTTTCGTTTTCTTTCTTTGGAGGGATTTTGCGAGCTTGTTCATCCTGTGCGGTTGTAAAAATCTGGACTTTTGGGCGAAAAGAGATCTGTGACATTGAAAAGGACAAAAGGTCAAATCTTTTTTGACTTTATGTTTTAAAGATTGGATTTTAGCATCTGGGTGTATCTTGAATTTATGATGGGATTGAGATACAAAGCTGGTCTGCTGTTAATTGCTGCGGTGGTCATTATTTGGGTTACCTCCGCAGAGGTTACTCAGGTCAGATTTTCTTTTTTTCATTTCTTTTATATTTTTGTTTACAGATTTAAGGTTTTGAATCTTCTTGTCAGCATTTGTGTTCTTAGGTGGATTATATTTACTCGCATACATACTCTGATACAATTTAATTTTGCAATGTGCTTGAAGTGGCGTTCGTTGCATGCTTTTTGATGTGGTTAGCTCTTTTGTTTGTTGATTTATTTTTTAACTGTTATGAATTCCTCTCTTAAGAATTTAAGGGATAAAAATCCATATTTGGAATTCCCAATTGGATGTCAACAAACCTTTGAGACAAAATATATGGCTATAATTATTGTTGTAGATTCTTTGTTCTTTTCCTTGGAAAATGTGCTTCTGCTGGATGGTATGGTAGGCAATCTATGAGGCTACAACATTTGGCCTCATGAAGTATTATCGCCAAGTGTATTGTATTCCCAATTGTCTGCCTGCACCAGAAAACAAAGAATATACTTCGCCTCTGTGACCCTGGAATACATCCATCACCAATGCTGCTTACGGCCATTCTTCATTCGCAGACCAAACCCATGCCTGATTATGTCCCAAGTATGTATTTCTATGGTTGAATATTAAACTAAAAGTGAAAAAAAGTTGTGCAAATTCAGTCTTTGTCAAGAAATTTCGCATTTTTTGTCTATTTGTGGTCCTGAAACAGCGACTTTAGATCCCCCACAACAACTTATATTTGTTTTGTGCCAAATAATCATTTTCATGTGTATTTGAAAAAGGGGGGAAAAAAAAGTGGGAACTTGCATTGAAATTATTACTCATGAAGTTATAGTTTATTTTATTTTGATTTTTTTATATTATCAGGTAGTTCACATTTGATGTAACAAAAAGTGCATGGTTCCGCCAAAGTTGACTGATGATTCTTGAAACAGGGTATTTTCATAGACTATAAGCAACCATTTGCGCTGACTTATCTTGGGGCTTCTCTAATGGTGATTTATCTGCCAATAGCATTTATTAAAGATTGGATAGGCAATTTCCTAAAGAGATGCTCCAGAAAAGGTGGTCAGAGTGTAAATGATGACTCGTGTCCTGTGCTTGCACCTCCTTTAAAGTACATTGCAGGACAGAAAATCTTTGAAATGGAAATCCAGGGATCCATGAACAGAAAAGACAGTGAAATAGACCTTTCAGTACATGAAGAAGGACAGCCTTTAGTTTCTGAACATGGAGATCCCGCTAAAAATATTAGACATGAAAAAGAAATCACAACCAAAGAGATTGCTGCGTATGGATTTTACATTGCCCCTCTTTGGTTTATCACAGAGGTAATTTCTGCCTTGCATGCTTAACAAATCCAAAATGGTGCCACATGTTTTGACCTACTTGACAAATTTGAAATTCATACTGGAAAACTATGTGATTTCATAATCATTTCAATCTTAAGATGTGCCTGATCTATCCATGTGTGTTTTATCCATGTTTTGCAGTACTTTTCAAATGCTGCACTTGCACGAACAAGTGTTGCAAGTACTACAGTATTATCATCTACCTCAGGATTGTTTACTCTCTTTATGGGTGCATTTTTGGGCCAAGATTCCTTAAATATAGCAAAGGTGGTTGCTGTATTTGTCAGCATGGCTGGTGTTGCCATGACAACCCTAGGAAGTACTTGGGCCAGTGATGAGTCACAACTAAATACTTCTTCGTAAGTCTTTCGTTCTATTCTTTGGACATTAAACAAAATTACTATGAATTATGCATGAAGGTGAATACTATATATGCTGCTATATCCAAGCTTTCACTTTCAGGGAATCCACTGACTGTTCAGGTTTTTGTTTCTTTTAAAGAAGTAGCAAACGCAATCTTCTTGGGGATCTTTTCGGCCTTCTATCAGCTATGACATATGGCTTATTTACAGGTGTGGGACACTCTAGCTAGCTCCATAATGTACTAAATTAAGACCACGATGGGTAACAGCTATTAACTGCTTTTTATAAATAATGCTGCAGTACTTCTTAAGAAGTTTTCTGGCGAGGAAGGGGAGAGGGCTGATGTGCAGAAGTTGTTTGGTTATATTGGATTATTCACACTTGTGGCACTTTGGTGGCTTAGTAAGAATTCTAGTGTTCTAGATATTTTTGCTTTCCAGACAGGATAGTTGCTATGGATTTTAGTAATTCCTCATCTTCTTTTGCGTGTCTATCCATTACTTGCTTGGTTTTACTTTATGAACCTGAGTATATCTGTTTCCTTTAGTTTCTTTGAAGATTTTATTTTCCATTTGAACGAAAACCATGAGAAGTCTTGTTTAAGCTCCTTCGTTGCCAAGCGTTCCAAATAGTGATTTCTGATGTGCTTTATGAGATGTTTTCTTATGTTCACTCATCTGTCATATAGTTATCTCCCACACCTTTGATAATAACTTAATTCTAAATTTCATTATCATTTCAGTTTGGCCATTGACAGCTTTGGGTATAGAGCCCAAGTTTACTGTTCCTCATTCTGCTAAGTTGGATGAAGTTGTAATTGCTAATGGGCTCATTGGAAGTGTTCTTTCCGACTATTTCTGGTATGTTAATCTGCTCTCTCTGGTGGGAAAAATCATTAATTTCAACACAGTTAATCTTAGTATATATGCTGTCTCCTATTCAGGGCATTAAGTGTTGTCTGGACAACACCATTGGTGGCCACATTGGGCATGTCTCTCACCATTCCAATCGCCATGGTGGCTGATATGTTAATTCATGGCCGCCATTACTCTGCCATCTATATTCTTGGCTCAGTTCAGGTAAACAAGCCCCTTGCAAATTCCTCTTGTTGATACATAACATTTCTCTCTGATGTTTCTATCTAAATGACATTGCACTTGCAGGTGTTTGCTGGATTTGTAATAGCCAATCTTTCTGATCGGTTTTCCAGAAAATTGGGCTTGTAGCAGTTATAGTATACGAGGTTAATACAGTATAGTATCTTCAATGTCCTTCATTGTCCATACAGGCTGGCTGCAGAAGGATGTTGTCTAGCTCTCGGCCTTTCTCTGTGTTGGCTGTTGGAATCTGGGTAGCAGAGCCTAAAATGTAACAAATTGTTTTGCTCTTGACCTGGATTTTTGGTCTCGGAGTAGTTAAAATTCTAGTTAGTTTTGAGGAAGCTAAAGCTTGTTCTATGTTTCCAAATGTAGGTTATGCATGCATTTCATCAAAGTGTTAATAGCTGATATTGTATCGACGTTTGTCATTTGTGTATTAGTCATACTCTTTTTGTTTATCAATTTGAAGAGTTCAACTTTTGTAATATAGTTGATTATTATTATGCAACAAGAGTCTGGCTGAGATATAGAGATCCTCTTACTTTTTGTCTTCTCATTATCCAATCAAAAAATTACTGATAAAATAAAAATAAAGGTATAGAGAAAAAATTATGATATACTTGCTGCATGTTTGTTCCAAAATCTACATCAAACTATTAATAAAAATGAGGAAGAAATGAATTTCGAAAAAGATAATTATGTGGGAAATTTTGTGTTCGATTCGGAATGAGCGCATTGTGCTAAGTGTGTAAATAAGTCGAGTTGAGCTCTAATCTAGTAAGCTCAAGCTCGGCAAGTCTATTAATTTGCGAGCTCGAGTTCGAGCCGAGCTTTGTCGAGTTAAACAGCTAAGCTCAAGCTCGGCTTGTTGGAATATATGAAGGCTTGACAAATCTTATCGACTTTGACTTGATAAGGCTCGTCATAAAAAAATAGAAAAACTTGATTCGTATAAGCTCGATGAGCTCGAGCTTGTATAGGTTTGGATTAACTCTAGCTCACTTAGATTCATAACAAAATCTATAATGATAAATTTTTTAAATAATTTTGTTATATATTTTTTTAAAAATAAAAAATCGAATTATTATTATAGATTTTATTATGTGGGTGTAGATTATAATTATATATGTATAAAAAGCTCGTTTAGGCTCACGAGCTTTCGAACCGAATATTATTGAACTCGACTCAGCTCGGCTCGGCTCGGGCACGACAAGATCTAGTCGAATACAAGCTTTCTTCGAGTCAAGCTCGAACTGTTTATGAATCATCTCATTTCATTTACACCCCTACATTGTGCACCTTATGTGTATTGTGTGTAGTTTATACTTTAATTTATTTGATTTGTTGAAAAGTATGTGTATTTATGCTCTTTTAAAAATAAAAATAAAAAAAAAGAAAATTTCGAAAAAGAAAGAGAGGGAGAGAAACGAGAAAATGAGCTGGGCTGGGCTTGTTTAAATAATGGACCGAGTTTCCTGGCCCATGAAGTAAAGGAAGAAGCAGCTGCTTTTCTGCTCCAAACTCCGTTACAGAGAAACGACTTTGCAAAACCTCTGTCTTGACTCCAAATCTATCAAAGAGAATTTCTGACTGTTTCTCTCGGATAATTCTTCACTGTTTCATAACTTCCTTCGATCGTCGGATTGATCGTTAATCATATCATAGACATAAAATTGGATAAATAGATGGAGAGCAGCTTACCGGTGACCACGACATCGTCTTCGAAATCGGAGAGGCGATCGAAATCCAAGACTCTTCAGAAAACCTCCAAATCTTCTGTTGTAATGGCGTTTCTTTCTTGCCTTGCCTGGCTTTATATTGCTGGCCGGTTAAGTTTCTGCATTTTCTATTCTTTCTTTCCTTTTTTGTTGGGGTGGGGTGTGGGGACGGGTAGAGCTAACGTATTTATTTGGTGATGATTTTCCCCTAATTTTTTTCGCTAGGTTGTGGCAAGATGCAGAGAACAGAGTGCTACTGGCTAATTTGTTGAAGAAGAATTCTGGTCAGGTTTGATTCTCGAGATAGGTGTTCTTTGTTTCATTCTTTTTTGGAAGTCGTTTTTGTGTGTTTTGTTACCAGAAAATGAGGCAATGTGATTCGTCATTGGAACCAAAATTCAGAAAGTTATGGTTAAAAGGGAGAAAATTATGGTGAAAAGTTGTGGTTGAGTGTACATTGGATCTCCTCTCTTTCTTACCAAGATGCTCTCAGATTTCAACATGAAAAATGAAAAATACAACTTTAAAATAAAATATTGGGAAACCTAGAAACAAGGATATAAAAAAGAATGCTACAAGGTTAATTCAGTAGATAACTGAATTTCATGAACTGTGATTTGCATTCTCTTCTGTAAATTGGCTCTGAGAATGGATGAAATGATTCTGAGATCTGGCGGTGTACCAAGTGGAAATGTGTATTGAGTACTGTGTTTGAGCATGTGGATTCAAAGAGTAAACTTAATACAGATTGAGCAATTTGGAAATGTCTGAATGCAAGTTCAGGTTTATGAATGGGGAAAATGATAAATATGACATCAGACCGGAACTGAAAGTTCTGTTAGAGGGTCTATGGGAAGCATACTGCACAATGTTATTTGGAGTGAAGATGGTTTAACATCCATGCACACTGTACTGACAATGCTAATTTCAAAATAAAATAAAAATAAAAACATAGTAAAGGTATAAATCTAATGAATAATTGTTTGTGATTTTGTTGGCAGCGACCTAAGGTGCTTACAGTGGAAGACAAACTAGTGGTCCTTGGATGCAAGTACATGTTTTCATGACTCCACTTCTGTCTAAATGCATATAGTACAAAATTCATTACATGATGGGTAAGCTATTTGCTCTTTTTGGATGATAAGGCAAATGAGGCTTATTATGATAAAAATTTTAGGGAATTGGAGAGGAAAATTGTTGAAGCTGAGATGGAATTGACATTGGCAAAGAGTCAAGGTTATCTTAAAAACCAGTTGCAGCAGAGTGGGGCTTCCTCTGGTAAAAAGTTGCTTGCTGTTATTGGAGTTTATACTGGTTTTGGGGGTCGATTGCGGCGCAATATCATCAGGGGATCCTGGATGTCAAAAGGTAAGTATAGAGTTCAATTTCGATCTGCAAGATCTCAAATTATAATCCCTTTGGTACGCTGTGCTGTACTGCTGTTTAATGAAGTGCTTGGTCATTGTGCATTCAGTGATACCGCATGACACTGATTAAAGATACAGCAGGCAAAAACATCCTGTATGCATGCAAATCCTAGTTGAAAAAATGTTGCATTTCTTTCCTTTTTACTAATCTATTTAGAGTGCATTTCAAGGTCGCTTGGATGTTTTTGATGAAGCGTAGTCCAAAGGTTCTGAAATAATTTAGTTTCTGTTGCAGCTGATGCTTTGGCAAAACTTGAAGAAAGAGGGATTGTTGTACGATTCGTGATTGGACGGAGGTTTCCCACTCCAACACTTTTTTCCTAGTCAAAACTATTGTCCTTGATCTTATTCTCTTTAAAACTATCTGTGTTATACTAGGTCTGGATCAATTTATCAATTAAAAGAAATTGTAGTCATTCAGTGGCTTTGATTTTCCAGTGCTAATCGGGGTGACAGCTTGGATCGCAATATTGATGAGGAAAACCGTGCAACGAAGGATTTTCTTATACTTGTGAGTCATTAAATTCATGTTGGTTCACTTATGAATATATCTTCTTGATGATGTATGGATTATTGTAGTTAAGTTTGTTTTTGTTTGTGTTCACTATATATTTTAATCTTTGTCCTTGGGATCCTGTTCTGGATCTGATCCATGATGGTCTGCTAAGTCTGCCTTATTGGGTTAGTCAAGGCTGTGAACAGGCTTTGGAACTTGAGCCGAAAGGGATGCTCTCTCTAAATAAAGGGCCTTAAGCGGAATAAGAGCAGGACAAGTTTGAGAGCCTTGTCAAACAACTTGAGGACTATTCTGAGATTTCCCTCAATGCTCTGGCAACAAGGAAATAGTTATGAAAAGATTTTGGAATGGAACATACTTCTCAAAGAATCACAATAATAATTGATAGTTTTAATATTCATTAGTGATAATAGTAATTACCTGCAGTTGTCAAATTTAGTTGTTCTGAGCTTGTGTCATTTTTATGTCTTGAAAGTGTGGAACTGTACAGTGTGAATGACTTTATTTTTCTTTTGTTAGGATGGTCACGAGGAGGCTCAAGAGGAATTGCCCAAGAAAGCAAAATTTTTCTTTAGCACAGCAGTCCAGATGTGGGATGCAGACTTTTATATTAAAGTTGACGACAATGTTGATCTGAACATTGGTAAATTCTTGTTATGCTATTTAGAGACATGCAACTCATACGATATCTAATTTCCTGTGTTTGATATATTAAATTTGCCATTTTCTTTGCAGATGGATTGATTGAACTTCTCCAAAGCCGTGGCGGTCAAGATAGTGCTTATATTGGTTGCATGAAGTCTGGGGAAGTAGTAACTGAAGAGTATGCAACTTATCTTTATTTGTTTCATTTTGAGTTGCTTTTTCTTAGTGTTGCCTAATAAGGCTCGTTAGTCTAATGATTCAATTGACATAGATTAGTGGAGATTAGCCGATTAGGTATAACTTTTTAACTGTAAAAGAACTTTTGATTTCTTTGAGAGAAGTATGTAAGAACTTGGTCCTTTCAGTGCATGGCAGAAGTTCTTTTTGAGTTTATACTATTGTGTACATCTTTTGTTTCAGTGGATATGGCTAAAATGTTATGGATTGCTTATTTGAAAGAGATAAATATGAATAACTTTTTTAACTTGTAAATATTGTTTAATTTTCAGGGGAAAACCATGGTATGAGCCAGAATGGTGGAAATTTGGTGACCGGAAAACGTAAGCGAGTCAAACTCTGTGACTCTGATATTAAGAATTGAAGATGTACCTATTAACTCACAAGTGGGATGAGCTAATCTACAGTTCATTTAGTTTTTTTCTCCCAAAATCTTTAGTGTGTATGGTTTAAGCTAATGGCGGCACTGTGGTCTTGTTTCAAATATATTGATGGCACCTGGTGGTCTTGATCTTCAGAAGGCTGTTTTCTTACAATTTTTAGTTCCAAGTTGTTCACTACTTGACATCAACTTCTCTTTCAGGTACTTCCGCCATGCAGCTGGTTCTGTGTTTATACTTTCAAAAAATTTGGCTCAGTATATAAATATTAACAGGTCAGCTTTTATGCCTTAGCTGAACTTAAGAGTTTTCTTTCGTTGGGTATTTCGAATTACGGAAAACTTAACTGCAAGGAAAAGAGTAACCCCATATATACTTCATTGTTATCGAAGAGTAACCCCATATATGCTTAGAATTTATTGTTATCAGCATGACACTGTGAGAGGGTTTTGTATAGAGTTCATTCTCTTCTACATGGGGACTCATACAATTAAAGCAGGTTGTATTCTTAATGCTGGTGGTCCTGCTATAGAATTTGTTTTGCCTGTGGGTTTTCCTCAAGTGTAGGACACATATTTCCACATAGTGATGTGAGATACATTTGTTGAGAGGGTGTTTGGATAAACTTATTTAAAACATCTTATCATATAATGTTGGGGGCCAGAGGTTCTAACCCCTAATAAACTCATGATGTGCATGCATATATATTAATAAAAAGAAAATCTTATGAGCTATTATATCTTATAAGATATTTTTGGAGCTTTCAGATGTTCGGTCTCATTTTAGAAATATGCTTTTTAAGTGTTTTGATAAAATAAAATTTTGGAGTTTATAAAATGTTGGTAATGATAATTTTGTGATTAATATGGTTAAAATTGTAAGAGCTTGTCAAGATTTTGCAAGATCTTTTTCTAAAGAAATACCAAACGCCTTATATCTTGCAAGCTTCCAAATATTTTATAAGATGTTTTGAGAAACTTATAAGTTAGCCAAACACTAAATCTTATGACAATGTTTTGGGAGCTGACAGCTTATAGGGATAAGAATTTCAGGGTTCTTCCAATACTCTTTATTAAGATAAATTAAATTAAGCTGGCTTTCTGTTGTTCGACTAAAAGTTTGGCTGTTGCTTTCTTCCTTTTTATCACCCTAAAATCTCTTATCTGTCCTGGCTGTACTAAATTGTATTTATAATGTTACTAGCTTTGCCATAATAAAATCCTCATTTACTTCCATGCAGTGCATCTTTGAAGGCTTATGCTCATGATGATATTTCTGTTGGGTCATGGATGATGGGTGTTCAAGCCACCTACATTGATGACAGTCGTTTGTGTTGTAGTTACTCAGGGCAAGGTAAATTACACTAATACGTTCTTCATAATATGACAGCGGTCAGGAAAGATTTTTTCTTTGGTGTGTCCTTGTCATTTAGTGTCCATTATTTTGGGTGAAAGACTAGTAATTCTTGGAATGTCCAGCCCTTTACAATCACAAACATTTGTGTATGGTGGACTGTTAAGTAGGTCCCATTACATGGATGATTGTGATTGTTCTAGGACCGGAAGTGCCGCGACCTTGTAAGAATGCCCCAATAAAGCTCAGGATTGGGGTGGAGGGTTGGCGGATGAAGATAAAGCAACATGCATGAAACATGTAAGTTGAAGATGCATGTTCCATAAGAGGACCGAGGAAGAGAATGGTTAGCCCATGTTCACCTAACAAATTGCAGGAATAAATACTAAAAATGGAACACATATCATCATGACCATGATTGTTTAATTGATTTCTATATTACGTTAATAACTTGTTTGAAATTGTGATACTGCAGACAAGGTTTGCTCATTGGTTTGAGAACGATATCGTGTTGAAACATGTGCCTGTTGCTGTGGCGTCAAGTGAGACCATTCTTTACACTGCGGGATTTGACAGAAGTAGAATATGGAACACGATGAGGACCTGCATTTTTTGTGGAATTGTTTGCGGAGAGTTCGTGGAGCATTAGTTAGACCATTCTTTATGTTGCGAGATTTGACAGCATTCACACCGTATCTGATATGCAAAATTTGAATGAAAGATTTGACTTTTATAACTCAGAAACTTACCTCATAGGTATTAGAATTAGGCGCATAGTTTTGGGCATCATATTGCTCAATCCACATACATATTCTTCCTGTTATTTTTACAGGCTCACATTCTTAACATACTACTGAGTATTGACAAGCTATTAAGTGTGCTGCTTTCTTCTCTTTTTGCCTGTGGTGGGTGTTAAATATCATTTTAAATGCATTTTGGTGAATGAATGGAGCAGCCGAACAGGTATTATGATGACAAGGGAAAGTTTAGAGCAGGATTCCGTTGAGATTGCAAAAGAAAAAGCAAATACAATGCTTAAGACAGTAGGGCACAACTTTTAAATATTGATTTTAAGAAAATATAACAAAAGTAAAATTTAATATCGAGTACTATATAAATTAATTTCTTAGTTATACAGTTATATTTGAATTGGAAAAAACTGGAGAGAGTGGAACAGGATCCTTCTCTTCCTTGCTCTGGATAACATATGGTATGAACCTCTCACTAAGCCAATCCAATGGCAACTCTGCTCAAATGCTACAAATCCTTACTTCTGCTCCTCTGAGCACTCATTTACCGCAAAACCTTCACCTACATATCTCTCCCCGCCAAAACCAATTTCCGCTCTAGCATTTTTTCTGCAATCAGTGGCACCGGTAAATCTAGTCCGGTGGCTACTTGTAATGAACAAACTCGCTCGAGTGATTGTGTTAGTGATGATAATAATGGTAGATGAATAAAGAAGGAGCTGTGGCTGCACAATACGATGAGCAGGCAAAAAGAGTTGTTTAAGCCGAAAATTGAAGGTAGAGTAGGAATGTATGTGTGTGGCGTCACCCCATACGGTCTCAGCCACATTGGCCATGCACGCGTTTACGTTGCTTTTGACGTGCTGTATAGGTATGTTTTCTTTTCCGTTCTTTGCATACGCTTAATTCAAACTTATTCAGATATGTCGGTTGGATACATTTGAGTGGTGGTGGATGCGTATGAGCAGAAGCATACTAAACAAGGACTGAAAATGGAGTCTTTGGATGTTTGAAGCTTAGAATATATAGATTATTTGTAGGAAAGAGTTTAAAGGCCTTATTTTTTCGAGAATATTGGTTAAATTTTTGGTTTTGATTGATTGAGGATTAAAATTTTGATTGATGGACTTGAAAGAAATGTGTTGTTATCAGTTCTTTTTCTAGTTGTGTAACTCAGTTAATGCTTGATATTGATGAATTTTCCAGCTAGACTTTGGCTTGTGCGAACTTGAGTTTACTTTTTATCCTAATACAAGTCTTGGAGTTCATCATCCTTGTGAGATTGCGAGATTATAAAAGAAGTGTGTAAGTGTGAGATGGAAAAGGTTTCGTCTGTGTTCTGATATGTTTTTGACATCTTTAGATTTATGTTCTTTCGAAGTCTTCTTGGCTAATGTTGCAGCAAATGTCATAATATTGAATGTGATAACTAATTGCATTTTCTTGCTCCCTTTCTTTGAAAATTAGGCAGATATCTCAAGTACTTGGGATATGAAAGTCAACTATGTACGCAATTTCACTGATGTTGATGACAAGGAGCGTCATGGTGTGATACTTGATCAAAGATGTTCTTCTCTTTGAACTTTAATGACAATTTTCCTCCACGTCAAGAAAACAAAGTTTGAGAATCTTCTCCCTTGTCGCAGAGGTTCTCAAATGCATTAGAATAAACGAGGAAATTGCATGATAAAAGATGAGAAAACTAGCTTATTTAACTACTGAAGCCGGAAGATGAAGTCTCTTCCACACCATGCATATTTATTTAACCTGGTAATATGGTATGAGAATTTTGAGGTTTTTCTTGTTATACGCACGCAATCTTTTAATTAGCACTTGACTCGCTGGTTTCAATTTTTTTTTGGAAGAGGTTATTACTGGACGTTTGTCAGCACCAATTACTTCTTACATACGCACGACAGGATAGCTGAGTCCGCATTTTCAAATTATGTATATTATTGCGAGGGCAAATGAGTTGGGTGAAGATTCAATAAATTTGAGCAGGCGATACTGTGAAGAATTTCATCATGACATGGCATATCTAAACTGCCTCCTCCCTTCTGTGGAACCTCGTGTATCAGATCACATGTTTTTTTTTTTTTTTTTTTTTTTAAAATTAAAGGGGGTTAAGGCGATGACCCCAACCTGTGCATTAATCAATCAGAACAGTGGAAGTACAAAGGTAAATGATGTTCAATCCTTACTTCCTATACAATTGTGAGACTAGAACAAAATATGAGATCAAAAGCTATACAATTGTGAACTAGGACAAAAGATGTGATCTGTCCATTGAAACAAAACTATACAGTTCACAATATTAAATAGAGACCCCAAAAAACAGCTACTTGAACCTGAAGTATGGGTATTGAAGACTGTCCATTGTGATGAGGGACCGAATGTTCTTTGGAAGGTCCGTGGTGTTAAATATCTAGCCTGTTTCCACCGTAACAGCATCCTTGACGAGGCGATCAGCAACGGCATTGCCTTCTCTATAGATGTGTGAAAAGGTAGCATTAAGTTTCCGTGCCAGAATAAGAGTGATTCCAAGGATATGTGTCAGACTCCAATGCGCTCCTTGCATTTTTTGGATGAGAAGTAAGGTGGCCTTAGAGTCGGTTTCAACCATGATGTTGGATATACTTCTATCTTCACAAATTTGAAGACCTCTCATGATAGCAAAATATGTATCAGATCATATGTTGCAAATTATTGATATGATTAAACAGGTACTCACTGATCACTGATTTATGCTTCTTTCTTCTTTCTGGTCAATATGGAGTTCTATCGATAAATATTTTCCCAGCTTTCTGCAGACAAAGAAACTCCATATATTGGTCATAATATGTTTAAAGACTGGATTGATTTAGTCAAGTATCTCAAATGAGGATTCTTATTTTCCTCTTTCAACCTGAGTTACCTTTTTCACTTTTATTTTTTGATTGATGCAAATTGTTTACTTTGGGAGTCCCCCTTTTTTTATGTGGACTTTTGCTAAGATTTTTCTTTGATCGGTCTCCCCATTTTCCAACTAGTTCTGCTTGAAATTTTTTGCGTATGCATTAAGTGGAGACTTAACACTTTCTCTATACTTATCTGCTAGATGCTTGATAATGGTTGCGCACACACGATTGATGGTGATGTTTACTTTTCTGTAGACAAATTCCCAGAGTATGGCCTATTATCTGGTCGTAAATTAGAAGATAATAAGGCAGGTGAAAGGGTGGCAGTGGACTCAAGGAAGAAAAACCCAGCTGACTTTGCTTTATGGAAAGTAAGTCTGTGTAACTTATAGGTGTAATATATTTCTGAACTCCCCAGATGACTATTTTACAGAATGCTAAGTCCTTCAGAGGGTTTCGTGAAATATATTCCACAAGTACATCATGTATTGTTCTTTTAACATCTATAAAGAATTTGAATTTACAAAGAAGTTCCTATAACTTGGGGGTAAATGTGTTTCCACACTGGTCCTCAAATAATTTGTCTCTGAGTCGACAAGAGCAGCACAAAACCTTGGCAGTTGTGTCTATCAGCTTTACATTGCTTTCCATTTAATGATGTGGAGTCAATGTTAAGTTTAACCTTAATGTTCCTTTTACAATGTTCTCCTACTTGAAGGTGATGTCACTGAGATCAAATCTAGAAATAGGTGAGGTTAGCGTTAATTGAACTGATTGTTACTGCACTAGTTTTCTTTCCAAATTGATAGTAGGGATTGAGTTGTGGGACAACTAGAGAAAAAAATTCCTGGCTGTATGGTGTTAAGGATTTTTTATTATTATTTGCTTATGTTGCAGTCAGCAAAGGAAGGAGAACCATTTCGGGAGAGTCCATGGGCTCCTGGAAGACCTGGATGGCATATTGAGTGCAGTGCCATGAGTGCTGCTTATTTAGGTTATTCTTTTGATATACATGGTGGCGGTATGGATCTTATTTTTCCCCATCATGAAAATGAGATTTCCCAAAGTTGTGCTGCACGCCACAAAGGCAATGTAAGCTATTGGGTACATAATGGATTTGTGACCATCGACTCTGAGAAAATGTCGAAATCTCTTGGGAACTTTTTCACGATTCGACAGGTACAATGAAATAAGTGATTAGGAAGAAATTCTCTCTCTTTCTTCACACACACAAACAAATTTGATACCTTCTATTAGTAGTTTGTATTGGACTCATTATATGCTCAAGTATTCTGGTCGTAGACTTCTAAATGTAGTACTCAGAATTCCTTTTTGTATTAATTTTCAGGTTATAGAACTTTATCATCCACTGGCTCTGAGGCTTTTCCTTATGGGAACTCATTATCACTCCCCAATCAATTACTCACATCAACAGCTTGAAAGTGGATCAGACCATGTTTTTTATATCTATGAGGTACGCAGCATTCAACCCATGCGTCGACATGAGGGTAGTTCTAACTTCTAACCCATGCATCGACATGAGGGTAGTTCTATCTTTTTGTTGCATGGTATGCCCATATCTTCTCTCTCTCCATTTATAAACTCTTGGAGTGTATTTTGTCAAGAACATCTGCAAGATGTTGTCTGGCTTTTGTTTATTTTCTGATCTGATCATTACGGTTATTTGTGCATTATGCCCGTAGTGGATGTATGATATTATATCTTGAAGCCCTGCTATTATAAGCAGATATGTTGCCCCGTCCTCATAGGGTTCAACATGGTGATAGAACACGCTGTTAAATCATCCAAAGAGAAAAAGAACTAATAGTTACTGCACATGCCATCTCTTTTAGACTGTTTTTTCTTTTTTCTTTTTTTCACCTACTTTCTCCACATTTTGGTTCTATTGGCAATCAGACTGAAAGCTATATGGTTTTGCATGTAATCTTTTATCTTAGACTGATACATGGTTGCACTTAGCAT
The DNA here is from genome assembly GCA_018894105.1 of Jacaranda mimosifolia. Lineage (NCBI taxonomy): Eukaryota > Viridiplantae > Streptophyta > Magnoliopsida > Lamiales > Bignoniaceae > Jacaranda > Jacaranda mimosifolia. The sequence continues at coordinate 43,133,984 of CM032119.1, forward strand.
ATTCTTTTAATAATCTTCACCTTCATGTGTTCGTTTCGATTGCAGACTCTATATGATTGTGATAGTGTCCTGACCCAGCATGATGGAACCAGTTGGACGGATTCCATTCCACCGGGAACTGCAAGTTGCATCGACAAATCTCAAGATGAATGTATGACATCAATGTCGGACGATCTTCACACTCCTGTAGCTTTGGCTGCAGTGTCTGAACCATTGAAGACCATCAATGATCTTCCACATACTCGGAAGGTATTTTTAGTTTCACTTGAATCAGAAAGCAATTCTAGTCGTCGTTGCATCATACAATGGATATATCTAGTCCTTTTATGACCTGAGTGCTTTGCGCAGGGAAAGAAGCAAGAGTTGAGAATAGAATCACTGGCAGCTTTAGAAAAGACAATTAAAAATGTTCTTACTATTCTGGGGCTCTTGCCGGATGGTTACTTGGAGGTAAAATAAGTTTTTCACTCACACACACTCACACACAGAATGCACGCACAAAACATTGTCTGTCCACATCTAAGTGTGAGGCCTTTTGCCGGAATTGGTATCATAATATGTGATCTTAAACTTTCTTGGAAT